>OX463227.1:128423373-129073373 GCA_949820135.1 Sylvilagus floridanus | reverse complement strand
CGTGGCCTCCCCCTACTCCGCCCCATCTGAAAACAGCCCTGTTTCAATTTCGCTGCTGTGCTCAGCCGGCCCGCTCCAGACGGCCAGACCTCGCACTCCATAAATCGTCTCTGCCCTCGCCCGGAGTTGCTGACTACATGTATTTTGGGGCCCGGCATTAATACCCTCATCCCTGGCTGGTGACATTAAGATTTGTAACTGATAGAATGTGTTTTTAATGTATTTCCTGCAGGTTACTATTAAAGAAATCTAATTCTTCTGAACTTGCAAAAGGTTCTGCTTCCAGTTAAGAAAGCAATGGTGGGGCGGGGCAGGGGGGCTGGGGGGACGGGTTACGGGAAGAATTTCCCCTCGCAGATGGACTGGGCAGCCAGAGGGCTCGGGGCTCGGGGCTCGGGGCTCGGGGCTCCGCTCCGCCAGCCGCTGTTCCTCCTCCCGCCCGTCTGTTCCCTCTGCTCCTTTGCTTTCCTGGGTATGAAATGAGAATAAATATTTGTCTATGAGATGAGGGTGTTGTAAGGATTAATTGGTTGGTGCTTCGGGAAGCCTTTGAAGATGAAAGACGCTCTCTACAGATGCTAAGTAAACTCGTAATGTGTCTGGTTTTAATGAGCCAGGTGAAACCAGGGAGGATGGCTGGAGATTAACTGTGCCTAGTTCAGAGCCTGCCTGGAGGGGCTGGACCGAAAACGGGGGTTGGGGGAGGGGGAGCTCCCCACCGGTTCCCTGGCTGGATTCCCACTCCCAGCTCTGTTTCCTCCCAGTGCAGGGCCTGGCACGTTGGTTCTCCAGCACACGTAAAAGGAACTGAAACGGGCTCTAACCCAGACTCCCCAAATCATGCCCATTGCCTGTCATTCCAGCACATGGCTTGGGCACGTTCCTTGGCCTCTCTGAGCTGAGGTTCGTCGTTGGCTGGTGGGGACCGTTGGAGCCTCCGTCTCACAGGGTTGTGGCAGGGATCCACCGCAGAAGTGGCGAGTGGCCATCGAGTCCTTGTGATTTGTGTTCAAAGCACTTCATCCTCACCAACTCCTCAAACTCACACCTGTCCCATGAGGCAGAGACCAATGTTCTCACCCTCATTCTACAGGAGCAACACTGAGCCCCACAGAGATTCGTTGGTGGTTTCCCCAAAGCCCAAGTCCCTAAGCGTGAGCTAGAGCCCTGTGTGGTGCACGTGGCATTGTCCTGGACACATCACAAGTGTACAACAGACAAGTGGCTTGGGCAGGTCTCGGACTGTGCCTGGCTGGCCCAGCCAGCAAAGCTGCGTCCCACAGAGGTTCAACACAGGACAGGCCCTGGACATGGAGAAGCCAGGAAGAAAGGGGAGCAGAGCTGGGGGAGGGAGCCAGCTCACTGTGCAGGTTTTGGTAACGTGTTAAGTCCGGGCCCACCCAGGGTAGGGACTCAAGAAACTTAGTGAAAAGGGTTTCATGCCAAATCCTGGCACCTGAAATGCCGTCTGGACCATGAGGTCTGTATGCTGAAATACAGAAGCGCCTTGGCTCAAGGGAGGGGTGGGCTGTGTTGTCGCTGTTCCAGGCAATCAGCAAACCAGCAGATCAAACACACTAAGCACCCTGGAATAGATTTCTGGAGGCTCCACATGCCAGGCCACAATCCTTCCTTCAAGTCCACATGAGGAGCCAGAAGGGGGAACTGACAGCCACGCAGGAGTGATTTCACAGCCCAGCCCTGTGACATCATAGTGCAGCGCTGACCTAGGAACCAGCTGCAATTTGGGCTGGGGAAGCCCCTGGTCAGAACAGAACCATCTTTAGCAACTGCCGCTGGTTATGCACAGGGAAATGGAATTTTGTTTAAACACGATGTTGTTTTGCAAAGTCTGAGTAACGTGAAAGTCCCTATTTAAGAAGGAGTTGACTCTACATTGAAATTGGTTGGTGTTTCCACACCCACATGTTGACTAAGGCCTTGAAAAACAAACTTCCTGGTAGATCCTGATTCAAATCACCTGGGAGTGAATGCGTCCAGGTACAATCTGTGAGCTGTGAGTGGACAGGCCCAGCCAAGAAAAATCCTGTGTCTGTGTTTATGAAAAGGCAAACAGATCCCAAAAGGAGGCCCTGAGTCCTTGCTGGCTTTGGGCACAGGCCCTCCAGGAAAGAACACGTGGATTTGGAGGCGGCCCCAGCACAGCCTCCCAGGGACCCCGCTTAGCCCCATTCCGAGGGCTTCTCAGAAACAAAGCCTGGAGGCCGTGGGGCACGGCGACACGGAGCCTTCTCCTCCTGAGCACCCCCATCACGCCTACCACGGCGCCCACCTTTCCAACACAGAAATAGGCTCAGTGATTTGAAGCAGGGTAACCCAAAGGGTTTCAGCAGATGCTCTTGTCTCAGCATAATTAGCCGCAGCCCCCCCCCCCCCATCCTTAGCTGCTAAGTGCTCCCCACTGTAAATGCTACAGACAGGCCCGGTGAAGTAAATTGCCCCAATTCACCAGCTAGCAAGTGGTAGAGTTGGGATCAAGTCCAGTCCAGGTTCCCCTACCCCACCCTCACCTTGCTCAAAAAGCAGACCTAGGGGCGGGCGTGTGGCGTGGCCGTTAGGTTGCCGCCTGGGACGCCCATATCCCATATTGGAGTGCTTGGGTTCAGGTCCCACCTCCACCCTCGTGTCAGCTTCCTGCTGTTGCACACTCCAGCAGGTGACGGCTCAGGTCCTTGGATCCCTGCTACCCATGTAGGAGACCCTGATGGGATTCCAGGATCCTAGCTTCAGCCTGGCCCAGCCCTGGCTGTTGGAGACATGGGTGGGGGTGGGCAGTGGCGGGGGGGAGGGAACCAGCAACTGGAAATTCCCTTTCTGTCTCTGAATCTCTCCACATCTCTGTGCCTTTTAAATAAAATGGGGGTGGGGGGGGCGACCCAGGGAGAGTTCTTCCTCATTGACAATAACAAAAAGGGCTCAGGGGAGGGGGCGAACTGCAAAGCCCAGGTGACCCCCTGGGAGCTGCGAGTCTGCTGCCCCCCTGCACCCCAACTTTTACTTAGGGCTTCTCAGGGCCTGCTGAGTGGAAGGAGCGCACCGGCCACGTGAGCACTCAGAACACACACATTCACCGACAACCACCTTGTGTTTGTTTTGTCTGCTGAGCACGGCACTAGCAACTCCTCCGTGAGAATAATGGAAGAACTGGCTTCCCCGTATGGGCCCCTGGCCCAGCTGCTGCGCCCCAGCCTCTAATTTCAGCCCACCCCACCAAGAGGACCCGTTGTCCTCCGCTGGCTGCCCTGAGATTGTCCTCAGCTGCGTTGTCATTGCTTCTCTGTCTGGCAGTTATCTCCGGGACCCCACTGGGGTCTGTCTGGTGCCCCACATTCCTCTGCAGCATCTATTTATGTGTTGGGACCACAGAACTGACCCAATGAAGCTCATTTTTATCAGTGAAGAAACGCAGGTCCAGAGAGGCCAAAGGACTTGCCCAAGAGTACATAATGCAATTGTGTGCGTTTGCATAAATATAACACTCATTTGAAAGGATGAGACAGAAACAGAGATAGAAAGAGCATTCTCATTAGCTGGCTCACCCTCCAAATGCCTGCTATGGCCAGGCCAAGCCCAGAAGCCGGGAATTCATGCCAGGTCTCCCACACAGGTGGCAGGGATCCCCAACCACTTGAGGTCTCTGCTGCCTCTCAGGATGTGCATCAGCAAGAGGCTGGAGTCAGGAGCCGGAGCTGGGAATGGGACCCAGGCACTCGGAGGCAGGCACCCTAACCAACGCCAAATGCCCGCCCCCATAACTGCAGGTTGAAGGCAAAAGACAAGGTCCCACGGCTCTGAGGCCAGTTCTTTCCGAGCCGTGCTAGTCCTCAATCTGGCTTGAGGTCCCTTGGTAGGGCGATTCCCTTATAACACCCGGAGAAACCCTTTATGTAGTGACACCTGTCGGATGCCAGAGCCCAAGGTGCTTCTGCTACAGTCCCAGGGTGAGTGGCGGGGGCCTCCATTCAACATCCTGTTTGCATCCTCGTCTGCCTCCCCCCCCACTACATAGTGATGCACAAACACCCCCAGGCTCGGAGACTTCAGCACCCCAGGTGGCCCTCTGCCGCCCCACAGCTGGCTGCCAGGAACGTCCTCCTCTCACAGAGCAGAGATGGTTTCCTTTCCCTTCCGTCTCAGTTCTTCCCAGTGATTCAACGCAGGGGAAGTCAGATCCGCTTTCTCCCCAATACCCTTGCAAGCATCAAAGATTCACAGCTGTTCCTCCTGCCACTGTTCCTCACGTGCGATTGTTTGGGGCTAGGCAGGAAGAGAGACGAAAGGTCGAAGCCCACCTCACCTTTTATCGGTTGTGTGGCCTTGGGCAACTCTTTTAACCTCTCTGAACTTCAGTCTGCTATTGGAAACATGGAGAGCTCATGAACACTGTTGGCTTCATTGGGTATTCTGAGGATCAGGTGAGATCATCCGTGGAGTTGTCTAGATCCAGTGTTTGGCCCAGGAAGCACTTATAACGGGGAACAATTAGCATTCTCAGTCCTCTCCCGCTTCCTGCTAGATTTCTCTAAACGCAGCACCAAAGCCTTGTTGCTCTGGAAGCCGTAATCGTAGGACAGAATCGCATCATCAGCTGAGACCCACGTTCCCCTGGCCCACACCTGGCTGCTGGGACTGTCACCCTGACCTGTCCTCTCTGTTTGGTGTTCCGTTCTCTGCGCTGGTTACAGTGCGTCCTCACGGAGGCTGCCCGTCTTCCTGGCTCGTCACAGCTGTCTGGATCTCGTTCTTGGACACCAGGGGAAGATGACAACCACGTGAGCACCACACAGGCTCCACCACGTGAGGCTCTGGCTGGCCTCTCTTCTCTTTCCTTCCCCCACTGCGGGTGCATACAAGCAAGGCGACCCCTCTGAGGCAGCCGGGCCACACTGATGTTCCGCTGGCGACTGTCACACTGGTGCCCTTATGCGCTTTTGAAGTGCAGTGGAGTGGCGTGGATTCCAATGGAGCTGGGACACGTTGTGCTAAAGCCGCCTCCATGGCCAGGCGCGTCCCCTCGGCTCAGCCGTTAACACCGGAGGCTGGGCCGTTCTGAGCCGTCCTCTCTGGTACTACAGCCCCTGCCCTGACCTTGCATCTCAGGATGTGAGGCTATGGGCACTGGAAGGGATAGCTCTGTCTAACCTCCCCCTTACAGATGAAGGCACTGGGGCTCAGAGAGGGGAAGTGACTCGCCTGATGTCACACAGCTGCTGAGGGGCAGAAGCAGGGCTGGGCCCCTTGTTCTTATCCACCCTCAAGACTGATTGAGCCCACAAGGCCCGATCTTTCTCACCCAGGGGAAAAGGACGGCTACCCTGCACAGGGCTTCTTGCCTGGACTTTAAGTCCACCGACTGCAGGGCTTACAAGCGCTCTGTGCCCCCGCCACACCAGTTGGGGGGGAAGGGGTCAGGCTGCTTGTCCTGGGGCATCAGCCTGTCATCGGGAAGGGAAAGCACCCGGCCCAAATAGCCCCTTTCCTGGTTCTGTGCCGCGGCCTCTCAGCAGTGGAGGCTGGAGAGGGCTTCCCCGCCCTTGAATGCCAGCAGAGACCCTGGAACAAGACACACAGCTGCTCCCCTCCCGCCTGGCTGAGGGGCGCCAGGAGGCAGAGCGTGCTTCTTGGGGGCCCCTGTCTGCACAGTCTCCCAGTCAGTAGTAACGTGGTGCGGGGCAGCTTGCGTTGCCTGTAACCCATTCCTGGTTCTGTCCCTTGCTGGCTGTGTGATGGGAACAAGTCACTCAACCTCTCTGAGCCCTTTGCCCCCCCCCTTGTGGAAATACAAGGACAACAGTCCATCTCTTGGACGGTCACTTGGGGACCCACAAAAACCCCTAACATGGTGCCTTAAACACATGGGGAGTGGGGGAGAGGTTGGGCCATTCATTCCCTTATTTATTCATTTATGTCCTCCCTGCTGTTTTTTTTTTAAAGATTTATTTATTTATTTGAAAGGCAGAGTGACAGAAAGAGAGAGGCAGAAAGGTCTTCCATCCACTGGTTCACTCTCCAGATGGCCACAACAGCCAGCGCTGGGCCAGGATCCTGAAACTCCACTCAGTCTCGCAAGTGTGTAGCAGGGTCTCAAGCACTGGGGCCATCTGCTGCTGCCTTCCCAGGTGCAGTAGCAGGAAGCTGGATTTGAAGCAGAGCAGATAAGACTCGAACTGGCGCACTGACATGGGAGGCCACGTACATGGGTCCTTAACCTGCTGTGCCACGACACCAGTCCCCTGGAGACGTTTTCGGTCAAAACTAGAAGGGTGGCTGGTGGTAGACAGAGGCTAAACACGGGACAGGATCCCACAAGCAAGAGAGAACAGTGCCAAGCTGAGCTCCAACTGGGCTGCCAGAATTTGGGGGTCCAATTATAAAACAAAGGAGAGAAATGATGCATGGGGCAACAACAATTCCTGCTACAGTCACACACACACCCAGGGCTGTGACTGAGAGGATTAAGGGGCTATATTTCCCAGGGCTATCTCCTTCCAGCAGGGATCAAAGCTTTAAGTCAACAGGGTTTCATGGACTATCAAGCATTAGCCCAGGAGACAGGCAGGATTGTGGCTGGGCGTTCTGGGATTCTCACTCCTGGGTGGCCCGTTTGGAGCCACCAGGGCGACCAGCACTCACACGCCTCTGAGAGATGGGGCCCCACAGGTGGGGTTCCAGCCGGGCCCTGCTGTCTTCCACCTTCCAGAGGTTTTGCCTGAGACGTTTGAAACCCATTTCGGATTGGTTCTGTTTTTTCAAGGAGGTGAAATCTGGGTTGGGCAAAAGGCAAGTGAGAGATAAGGGCCTTAATTTCCAAGAAAACAAAAACAAAAACAAAAACAGAAAAACCCACCAAATTGCCCATCTCAACCCCCTGCATGAGAAACCAGGCAACAGACAGGAGTGAGAATTTGGAAACATTTTTAAAGAATTATCCCAATGCCACCCTGCTGAACTGAGATTTCGCAATATCTATGGTTTATTGGGCATCTACAACGTTCCAGAAACGGCCCTCAGCAGTCACTCCCCTTAATCTCTCCATCCATCCACCCCTGAAGACGCTACACAGTGGGTCAGAGAGATTAGGTAATTTGTCTAAGGCCACACAGATAGTGAGATTCGGAATGTCTGGCCCTAAAGCTCCAGTTCATCCCACAACAGCCTCTTTATCTTCCAGGATGGCCACACGGGGCTCTAACCTATTGTTAAGTGTCTACACCTCCAGCAAAGGAGGAGGCTCATCGCATCTCCTCACTTGCTCCGTTGTCTCATCCAGAAACAAACCTCACGTCATGGATTACCTCCCACCTCCCCGCAAAGAAAGGGGCCATCCATCCTCTTGTGTCCATCTGGGAAAACAGGAGCACACAGTGGTCAAGTGGTTTGTTCACAGCCACACAGCAAACCAGAAAGTCACCCAGAGGCCCTGCCTCCCTCTGCTCTCACAAATAAGCAAGCAGCCAAGGTGCACTGCTCTGTGGGTTTTGCCAGGAAGGCTGGGCTCTCCATCTGGGGAAGACTCCAGATTCTCGTAGGTGTGGGACTCGTGGGGCCACACGGGGGAGAGCAGCTGGGGGAGTGAGGTTGTTTTTGCTGGTGTGAAGGAAACAGCAGTGACTCAAAGGCACACGTGCTCTGACTCCATTCAGCAGAAAGGGCCCATTTTTAGATAGATGCTCTTTTGAGCCGTCCCACACCCAATGCCACAAGCCAGCCTTTGTCAACAGGAAGCCCAGCCCAAGGATGCGTCTTGGGTTCTCTGGCACTCACTGCCAGGGGTGACTGCTGGGGGTGGTGGTGGTGGTGGGAACCAGCAACAAGAGGCTAGGCTACCAGACTGAAGGAGCCAAGCCCAGGCAATGACCTTCACGCCTCTAAGGGGGCAGTTGTGTCCAGCAGCCAGGACCTCAGATTTTCCCAGGCCAGGTCTACCACGGAACAGCCTGAAATAACTCTGAGGTTCTGGGCCCACGAGGCCGGGAGGGCAGCGGCAGGCACCATGGGCAGTGGGAATGAGACAGGCCACTTTGTTGGAGAGGCAAGGAGCTGCCTCCACCAGGCCATTCCACCTGCCGTTGACAGCTGAGCAAGATGGTGGCTCGGTTTAGCAAGGAAGCCATTTGTTAAGCTACAACAAATGTCTCAGGGGCAGGTGTTATGGTGCATTTGGGATGCCCACCATCCCATGTCAAAGAGCCTGGTTCAAGTCCCAGCCAATCCACTTCCAACCCAGCCTCCTGCTCATGTGCTTCCTGAGAGGAGGGGGTGATAACTCAAGCACTTGAGTTCCTGCCTCCTACATGGGAGACCTGAGTTCCTGGCTCCTGGCTTCAACCTGGCCCAGCCCTGGCTGTTGTCAGCATTTGGGGAGTGGACCAGCAAACGAAGAGCTCTTCCCCATCCCCTGTCTTGCTACCTTTCATTAAAAATCAAAAAATAAATAAGAATGTTTAATGGTGCAGTGAACCTGAAACTAATCAGAAGAAATCAGACAATCCAAGGGGCTGGTGCTGTGGTGTAGCGGGTAAAGCCACCGCTTGCAGTGCCAGCATCTCATATGGGCGTTGGTTCAAGTCCCGGCTGCTCCAGTTCCAATCCGGCTCTCTGCTATGGCCTGGGAAAGCAGTAGAAGATGGTCCAAGTCCTTGGGCCCCTGTACTCACATGGGAGACCTGGAAGAAGCTCCTGGCTCCTGGCTTTGGATAGGCATCTGGAGAGTGAACGAGTGGAAGGAAGGACTCTCCCCACCCCCCCGCCTCTGCCTCTCTCTGTAACTCTTTCAAATAAATAAATAAATCTTAAGGAAAAAAAAAGAAATCAGACAATTAAAGCAGAAGAACACGCAGTCAAAAAACAATCAGTGGGCCAGCGCTGTGGTGTAGTGAGTAAAGCCGCCATCTGTAGCATCAGCATCTGTGGGGACCCATGGATAGGCTTGCCATGGGACCCCCCCCCCCATGCTGGACTTGGCTTATAGCAGTAATGTGGATGTAGCAGCTGATTGAACTTTCCATCTAGCTGAGGATCGTGGAAAACAAGATGGCGCTGATGCCCTGCCTGCTGCGTGACTCCACAGCTGATCGTGATCAAGTGCCGGATTGGAGAGCTCTGTGCATGGACTGTGATTGGTTGAATTCTGGATATAAGCAGACCGCGGGAGAAGGAGGGGGGCTCGCCAGCTTTCCCCCTTAAGGAACGTGCGTGCCATCTCCATCTCTTCCCCCTTCTCCCGGTCCCCCACTCTCTTTCCCACTCCTTCTAAGTAAAAGTCTCTTGAAGACCGATTAGCTGCGAGCAGTGTCGTTCCTTCTGCGGCCGGAGGAGCCGACAAGCATCCCCTATGGGTTCTGGTTCTCATCCTGGCTGCTCCACTTCTGATCCAACTCCCTGCTGTGGCCTGGGAAAAGCAGCAGATGATGCCCAAGTGCTTGGGTCCCTGCACCCATGTGGGAGATCCAGAAGAAGCTCCTGGTTCCTGACTTCGGCCTGGCCCAGTGCTGGCCACTGTGGCCATCTGGGGAGTGAATCAACAGATGGAAGACCTCTCTCTCTTTCTGTCTCCCTCCACCTCTCTCTGTAACTCTGATTTGTAAATAAATAAATCTTTTTAAAAAAGAAAAAAAAGAAATGGCCCAAGGTCCAGCAACAGATGCATGGATAAATAAAATGTTTATAACCTATCCTATAGGTTATAAGATAGTACAGGAATAATTAGGAATATTATCCAGCCATAAAAAGGAACAAAGTTCTGCTTCATGCTACAACACAGAGGAATCTGGAAAACATTCTGCCAAGTCAAAGGAAGCAAACACAGAAGACCTCATGGTGTAAGATCCCACTCAGATGAAACGTTTAGAATAGACAAATCCACGGAGATGGAAAGTAGGGACTCCGGAGGCAGAGAAATGAGAGGGACTTGTAATGGGTACAGGGTTTTTTGAGAATGAACAAGCTTTTCTGGAACTAGGTAGCAGTAGTAGTCCTGCAACTTTGTAAAATGTGCCAAAAAAGCCACTGAACTGTACTGTATCCTTTAAGGAAGAATTTTATGATATGTGAATTATATCTCAATATAAAAAAATTTAAACCTTACCATAAAATACAATGTGTGTTCCTTGATTGGACTCCATATTATTTAAAAACAGCTACAAAGGACATTACTGGGCTCATTAGGGACATTTGAAAATAAACAGTGAATCAGAGGACAGTGAGGTCTCAGTGGTTACCTCCCTGAGCTGGTGACGGGGCTGAGGTCACAGAGGGTGGCGTCCCTGTTCTTGGTGGATACATGGTGAGGTATTCTGAGCAAAATGTCACGTACTGTCAGGTGGTCCCACAATTGCCCCAGGGCACACAGCTAAGAAAAGAGGAAGTGGAGGAATCGGGACTGCCTCTCATGCAGAGCTCAGAGCTTGTCCCTGGAGCCATTTCGAGAATGGTGATGATGGCATCTGCCTCCTGGCGCTACGCGGTGCTACAGGGTGTCACGTGAAGCCTTGGGAACCAGGCCTGGCCCTGGGAGTGGTCCAAATGTGTTCGGGGCAGACAGCACTGTTGAACGAAAGGGCCCAAGGGGAGGAGGTACAGGGAGACAGGTCAGAGAAGAAACAGCAGCCACCAGGCAGGCAGAACCTCAGAAAACAAGTCCAGGGGTAAGGGGAGCAGGGAGAGGCCCGGCAGAGGTGTGTCACACAGGACAGGACTGACTAGGGTGATGCCCTAAACCAAAGGAGAGGGATCGAGCACAGACCTTCCACATTCCAGCTGGGGAAACTGGGGCTCAGGACAGGGAGTGACAGGGCCCAGAGCTTGGAGCTGGTAGTGGCACGGCTGGGAGAGTATCGGCAGGGCTCCTGGCCAGTGCCCCGCCCTGACTGCCATCCTCAGAAGGTACTCTTTGCTGTTAAAGAACTGAAAACCCCCTGGCTACTTAAACAATGGGCATTACTAAAGGGTTCCTTGAAGAATCACCGTTGCTTTGAGTACTTTCAATACCTGCTTGCCCACACCGTCTCCCATCTGGTAAGTGGGAACTGATATCAAGAGAGACCTATCATCTAATATTTATTGCTGCTCACAGGGTGCTGGGCACAATGCTGGGGAATCTACAAAACCCAGCCAGGTGGATTCTACTCCTATTCTCATTTTGCCGATGACAATGCAGTGCCACAAGATGAAGGAGTTTGACCAAGGCTGCAGCAAGGGAGTGGCAGAGACAGGAAGGAACAATAGAATGTTTTGTTTAATTTATTTTATGCTATTTATTTGAAAGGCAGAGTTAAAGAGAGAAAGAGAGAAAGAGAGAGAGAGAGAGAGAGAGAGAGTCTTCCATTCATTGGTTAACTCTCCAAATGGCCATATCCACTGGTTCAGTCTCCAAATGGCCACAATGGCCAGGGCTGGCCAGGGCTGGTCAGGCCAAAGCCAAGAGCCTAGAACTCCATCCAGGTCTCCCACATGGGTGCAGGGGCCCAAGCACTAAGGGCATCTTCAATGCCTTCCCAGGCGCAATAGCAGGGAGCTGGATTGGAAGTGGAGTAGGTGGGACTCAAACTTTTGCTCTAATATAGGACGCCATCATCACAGGTGGTGGCTTAACTGTGCCCCAACATTGGCCCTGGTCTATTTGTTTTTATCTCTTCCTTTTAAGTTCCTATTTTCAACGTTTTAATTGTACGTGTTTATGGGGGTACAGTGTGATAACTCATATGTGCATGTGATATGTAAAAATGATCAAATCAGGCTATTTAGCATTTCCCTTCCTTAAAGATGTATCATTTCTGCCGGCGCCATGGTTCAACAGGCTAATCCTCCGCCTTGCGGCGCTGGCACACCGGGTTCTAGTCCCGGTCGGGGTGCCGGATTCTGTCCCGGTTGCCCCTCTTCCAGGCCAGCTCTCTGCTGTGGCCCAGGAGTGCAGTGGAGGATGGCCCAAGTGCTTGGGCCCTGCACCCCATGGGAGACCAGGAAAAAGCACCTAGCACCTGGCTCCTGCCATCGGATGAGCGCAGTGCGCCGGCCGCAGCGCGCCGACCGCGGCAGCCATTGGAGGGTGAACCAACGGCAAAGGAAGACCTTTCTCTCTGTCTCTCTCTCTCACTGTCCACTCTGCCTGTCCAAAAAATAAATAAATAAATAAATAAAAATAAATAAAGATGTATCATTTCTTTGGGTTTGAAAACTTCAAACTCCTCCCTTCTGCTCCTTTATGAACTACATAATAAGTTGCAGTGAGCTACAGTCAGCCTACCGCGCCTGAACACCAGCAGCCGGTCCTCCTTCCGGCTGTATTTTGATACCTGTTAATTGGCCTCCTCTCTGCCCCTTCCCTTCCTGGCCTCTGGTAACCACTGTCCTACTAATCCCATCAGATCAACTTCTTTAGCTTCTACAGCTAAGTGAGAACACATGGTGTTTGGCCATGTAGGCCTGGCTTATTTCACTTAGCACACTATCCTCCAGCTCCATCCACGAAAAGCCCTAATTTTTTTTTTTTTAATGTAGGTCTTATAATGTACCCAAAACATGATCCCAGGAGGTCTTGTGTTTTACAGACTCTACAGGATGACCACACAAGAGCCAGGCCCATCCCCACTTGTCCTCGTTGCCTGATACTTTCTCAGACCCCTCTGCAGCCAGTAAAGCCATGTGTGAATCAGGCACGTTCACCAGAGGGTTCTGGAAAAGACATTCTGCTTCTCAGAAAGGCACCAGTGTGCTGCTGCTTGGGATGTCTTTGTCCTATACGGGAGTGCCTGGTTTCATCCCAGCTACTCTGAACTTCCAGGCAAGCATCCTAATACATCTGTCACTCCTTCTCTCTGCCATTCATCCAAATAAATGAATCTGAAAAAATACAATTTTTAAAAAAAGAAAAATGAGAAAGGATGAGGTCTCATTGTGTGCATGCTTGGTACTGTCCCCACCTCCGTTTTCCTGCTGAAAGGCAGGATTAGCATGTGACTTTGAACATGTGACAAACCGGGGAACAAGAGTCAGCACATTAGGGATGGAGGCTCTCTAGAAAGCCAGAGAGGGGTGAGCACTGGCAGGGTGGTTAAGACGCCAACCTGGGAAGCCCACATCCCATGTCAGTGACTGAGTCCCAGGCTGGCTCCACTTCCTCCTAACGTGCACCCTCGAAGGCAGCAGGTGATGGCTCAATAACTCCAGTCTTCGCCACTCACACGGAACACCTGACGGAGTCCAGGCTCCTGGCTTTGGTCTGGCCCAACCCTGGTTGTTGTGGGCATCTGGGAGTGAACCAGCAGGTGGAAGGTTTCTGTCTGTCTCCACCTTTCACTTTAAAAAAAAAAAAAAAAAAAGAAAAGAAAGAAATAAAAATTTAGAAAAAGCCCAGTCCTTAATCCTATCTGCGACCTGATGAACCTCAGACCGCCCTCCTCCTTAGCAAGTCAAGGGCAAGTCAAGGGCAAGTCAAGGTCCTCAGGGATCCAGCCATTGCCACCAGGCTCTTGGTTACTTGGAGTTCCACACATCCTAAGTCAACAAATGCACATCTCCCGGGTGTGTGTGCTCAAATTCTTTTACAGGTGCGGATTCATGTAATACAGATCACAAAAATACGGACCCTACCACTGGTGCTGTGCTTTGGAATACAGGGGCAGCTGAGTAGGCCCCAAATGATGTATTGTCTGTTCCACCCTCTGGGAGCGTGCAGGGGGTGTGAAATGTGTGTGTTTATAAACAGAAGAATCTACTCTATGCACCTGCGAGTGCCTGGGATTCTCACGTGTTCTTCCCCATCAAGGTTTGCTTGGCCACAGGAACAGAGGATGGTGTGTCCTGTGTCAGGTCCTCTCGTCTAGAACTCTGGGCAGGTTCAAGGGCGCAGAAAGACATCTTCCTGGGAGGGCTTTCCCGACCCAGGCCCCGCAGGCATAACTCCGGGAGGAGCTGAGGGCCCTCTGCGCTCCCAGTGAGTGAGCAGGAGAGACTGTGCAACCCCAGAATCGAGGTCTCTGACTCTGGAGAAATTAAACTGGGGTGCAAACAACAGAAGACCATATAGCAGTGGCTTCAACAAGATAGAAGTTTCTTTCTCTCACACATAAAAGAAGTTTGAAGAGGGCATCTGGGCTGGTGTGGGGCCTCTGGTCATCTGAGACTCGGGCTCTGTCTATATTTCTGCTGTACTACTCCAGCCGCGTTGATCCTCAAAATCACTCATTGTCTGCAAGAGCTTCTAGCTCCAGCCATTACATCTGAATTCCCGCCATCGAGGAAAGTTTAAAAAAGGTCCCTTGTTGGGCTGGCGCTGTGGCGTAGTGGGTAAAGCCATCGCCTACAGTGCCAGCATCCCATATGGGCACCGGTTCAAGTCCCAGCTGCTCTGCTTCTGATCCAGCTCCCTGCTGATGGCCTGGGAAAGCAGTAGAAGATGGCCCAAGTCCTTGGGCCCCTGCACCTGCGTGGGGGACCTGGATGAAGCTCCTGGCTCCTGGCTTCAGATCAGCCCAGCTCTGGCTGTTGCAGCCATTTGTGGAGTGAACCAGCTGATGGAAGACTTCTCTCTATCTCTCTGCCTTTCTCTCTAACTCTGCCTATCAAATAAATAAATAAATCTTAAATAAAAAGGGGAGGGGTTCCATCATCCCTACCCTATGAGGACTTTTCCTGGGAGTTTCTGCAAGTGAGGCTGGAAGTTTGCGTCTACCTGAGCACTATGCTGCCTTGGACACAATCGAGAGTCGGTTGCCAAGGAAAAAATGGATTTGGGATGGCAACAAGCAGCCTCTGTCCCAGTCGCCAAAGCAGGGTCAGAGAATAAAAGGGCCAGAACTAAAAAGACATGCCCCCACCTCTGTGAGTCCAGGACCCTGGCGAAGGCCCGGAATCTCTCGGAGCACCAGCTGTGGGCAGGTCAGTGGCGTGACGCTGTGAAGGAGTCACTGTGGCTGCTTCTGCTATGGTTAACACCCAGGGCCGCTGGCTGGCTGGCTGGCTGCAGGGAGAAGGCAAAGCCAGGAGGGAGAGGGTGGACAGCGCCTTCTGAGAGGAGGAAGGAGCTGCTGCCGCGTGTCTACGCCCGAGGAGCACTACAACGAGCAGGGGTCTGTGCGCCCAGCGCCACGTGCCCAGCTCCTGTGAAAATGCAGTGTGTACAAAGGCAGGCAGGCAAACAAACACGGCTCAGCGGGGGAGTCCCAAACACCCAGTGGCGAAGAAAAGGCCCCCGGGGGACAAAAAAACCAAGTGCTGGGTCCCCACAGGGCCAAAATAACCTGCTGATTGAGTCAATCAGCCAACACACTGGTCAGGCCGTGGGGCAGAAACCAAAACCCTGGCCAGATCTATTATTTAGTAGTTTGTCACCAAGCAAATTTAAAATCTATCCCCTCTCCCTAAACCCAACCGCGGGGTTGTTTGGCATTAGGAGTCACGGAGCCAGCTCGGGTCAGCCCAGGCCAAGTGGGATGTTTGAAACCCACTGTCTCCAGTAGGGTGGCCAGGAGCTTGAGGGAAGGGGCAGCTCCTCTCCTGGACCCCTGGACCCTACGCCCTCAGGACCCGTGCTTCAAGGTACTGCAGAGAGTGGCCCTTCTCTGCCTGGGGCTGCTCCAGCGACCAGTACTCAGTATTCGCATGTTAAGTAGCTGCACACCCACAGCCATGGTGGAATTCTATTCCAGGGGCCGCGAGCTTGGGGATCCCGGCGTCTCCTGGTGCTGGGTGTACCCCCTTCCCGCTCAGGCCCTGCCCCTCCGCCCGCCCTGTGCAAGCCATACAAAGTCTGCCATTTAGAGTTCAAAGACTAATTGGTTACAGCTCGTGGAGGCTGGGGGGAGGGGGCAGTACGGGTCTTGCTTTGGAGGCCTTTTGGCTTGGCACAGGTTAAGTGTATAAATCAGGCTTCTAGGGCTTTAGTTTCTAGTTCACTGTTCCCTTCACTCAAGACTGGAACCAGAACTTAAAAAGAAAAAGCAAAAATGTCTCATTGAAGCAAACATATATGTAGAGAAGAATACACCAGGGCAAAATAGCCTGGAGAATGTTCTAAAGTGAGCACACAACACAGCCAGGGAACACGTCTGGACCAGGAAACGGAATTGCAGTCACCAGCCCCGGGAGCCCCCTACTGCTCTTCTCCAATAACCACTCCCGCAGGGCGGCCCCGTCCTGACCCCTAACACAGGTGAGTAGCGCCTGGTTTTGAACTCTGTGTAAAAGGAATCACACCGGAAGTGCTCCCTCTATGTCTGGCTTCTTTCACTCGACATCGTGTTTGAGAGCTTCACTCAGATGGCTGTAGGTGGTCGTTGTTTGTTTTCATTACTGCATAGTATTCCAGATGGCATTTCATCTGTCCTGTTGGGAACATTCACAAAAGTGCTGCTAAATTAAAACTTTGTTTTCACAACCAGGTTCCACAGCCTTTTTTTTTTTTTTTTTTTGATAACTTATTTTATTCTGGTAAAATCTACGTAA
This sequence comes from Sylvilagus floridanus, assembly GCA_949820135.1. NCBI lineage: Eukaryota > Metazoa > Chordata > Mammalia > Lagomorpha > Leporidae > Sylvilagus > Sylvilagus floridanus. Next base: position 129,056,909 of record OX463227.1, on the reverse strand, counting down.
AGTTTGTCATTTTAGGCATTTGTAAGAGTACAATTCAGGGGGCCAGTGCTGTGGCGTAGCTGGTAAAGCCACTGCCTGCAGCACCTGTAACCCATATGGGTACCAGTTCAAGTCCCAGCTGCTCCACTTCTGATCCAGCTCCCTGATATGGCCTGGGAAAGCAATGGAAAATGGCCCAAGTACTCAGGCCCCTGCACCCACATGGGAGACTCAGAAGACGCTCCTGGCTTCCAATCAGCCTAGCACTGGCCATCGTAACCATTTGGGGAGTGAACCAGTGGATAGAAGCTCTCTCTCTCCCTCTCTGTGTCTAACTGTGCTTTTCAAATAAATAAACAAATCTTAAAATATAGTGGCACAATTATATCCACGCTGGTGTACAACTGTTACCACTATGTCCAAAACTTTTCCATCATCCCAAACAGGAACTCTGTATGCATTAAGCAGTAACTCCCCACCTTTCTGGTAACCTCTAATCTACTTGCGATCTCTGTGAATTTGCCTACCCTTGGTATTTCATGTAAGTAGCATCACACCATATACATCCTCTCATTTAGCATCATGTTTTCAAGGCTCACCTCTGCTGCAATACAGATAACCTCATTCCTTTTTGGAGCTGAATAATGGTTCATGGTAGGGTGCACGGCATCTTGCTGATCTGTCCTCTGGTGGACATCTGGGTGGTTTCCACCTTTCAGTATGGTAAACAGTGATGCAGCGAGCACTGCCTATGAGGATCGGACCAGCCACAGCCTTTAGCTGAGGATCTGCTGTGTGCCACAGGCTCAGACAGATACTCCTCATTAGCATTAACTGTCACGTGCATGATGTGAGATTATTGTCCCCAGGTTACAGAAGAGGAAACCGAGCCTCCAAAAAGTCAAGGTACTTTCCCTGGGTTGCAGGACGGTAAAGAGGCCAAGGTCATGGCTCCAATCCAGATCTCCTGGCCCCAAGTCCAGTGTCCTTTCCCCCGCCCCACGGTTCAGCTCCTGCAGCTCTCCTCACAGAGGAAGTTACGAGAATTGGGTTTGTGACCCGGTTCTTGCTACAGCTCCAGGTAGGAAATCTTTCCCTGGGAGCCACTAAACCAGGACTTGGGCTTTCTGGAAGCGTTCTCCTCTCTCCTGGCAAACAGCTCAGGACAAGGCAAGGAGAGCCGCTTCTCAGCCTCTTTGACCCAGCCCTTAAGTTTTGTTCTCTCACTTTTCTCCTTTAAACCTACTGGCTTTGTCACACCTCCGCCTGCCCTCCTGCCGTGAGCTGGGCCGCCCAGGGCTTTGATATCTAAGATCTAATTTGATTTTTTTTTTTTAATTCAGGGACACGAAGAAAACTGCTGGACCTGACGTGTCCTCTTTCTCCACCATGTCACAAATCTGGAGAAAGACTCACCTGCTGGTGCCGTGTCCTGTATGGCTGTGCCCTGGTAAGGAGCTACATGTGTGACTTAGTGCCAACCTCGGGGCTTCCCGTCTTTGCTGGGGAGGCAGGGGGTTAAGCATAACGCATAACCCAACAAACACCAGGCTCTGGAGGTAGGATGTGGCTGCAGAGGCGGGCTCCGGGTGCAGGGCCCAAGGCCCTTGTCATGCACCTGCAAATATTTCGGGGTGGGGGGGTCTAGATCGGGCCAGGGAGGGGGCCGCTAACCCCGGCAGGGCCGACCTGAGCCATTCCGGGGCTCCAGAAAGAAGCCACCCCGAGCGGTAAATCCTCCTAAGCAGCGTGCAAGCAGCGATCGCCTTGGCGCCCCATGGAGGCCTTGGCTCGCGCCAACCTTCATGGAGCGGCAGGATGGACGTGACGGGGCGCGGGGATGCGAGGCGCCGCCCCCGCCCCGACCTCGCGGTTGGCGGTGATGTCCCCGCGCCGCGCCGCGCCAGCCTCCCCGGGACCGCCGACAATGCGCCTTTCAGCGGCCGCCGCCCCCGCTGGAGAAGCCCCGCGCTGCGGCTCGGGGGGCGGCGGCTTTCCTCGAGGTGAGGGCTTCCGCGCCCGGGGAGGTGCAGCGGCCGTGCGCCCGCAGGCGCCGGCGGAGCCCGCCCGCCCGTGACTCAGCGCCCAGAGCGCGCCGCCGCGGGGGACCCCGCAGCCCGAGAGTCGCTGCCGGCAAGGGCTCCGGGGCTGGTGTGGACACACGCACGCGAGTATCCGCGAGTGGCGTCTGCCTAGACTTTTTACCGTATCTTTTCCAGCTCATTATACCTCCTAGGAACTAGAGGGGCTGTCTAGCAGTCTTTTTAAAAATTACAGCCGTGCCATTCATCCATTGACTGACAAGCATAGCTGGCTGGATTTTGAATTCTGGTAATTACACGCAGTGGAGCAGCCACCACCACGGCCAGTTGCACCCCTGCCCCCCTTTACCGGCAGCGGACCCTGCCTCCCAACCTACCCCAGACCCTGCCTCCCAACCCACCCCGCCGCAGTGAATGAGGGTGCCATCTCCCCCATCACACCCCAGCAGCAAACAGGTGGCACAGACAGGGACATGACTACCACCGCTCTGCCCAGGGCCCCCTGAGGTATCTTTTTTTTTTTTTTTTTTAAGATTTTATCAATTTGAGAGGCAGAGTTACAGAGAGAAACAGAGAGAAAGGTGTTCCACTGCTGGTTCACTCCTCAAATGGCCTCAATGGCCAGAGCTGGACTGATCCAGAGCCAGGAGCCAGGAGCTTCTTCTGGGTCTCCCATAGGGGTGCAGGGGTCCAAGCACCTGGGTCATCTTCTGCTTTCCCAGGCCATAGCAGAGAGCTGGATCGGAAGAGGAGCAGCTGGGACTCGAATCGGCGCCCATATGGGATGTCGGCACCAGAGGCAGAGGCTTAGCCTACTATGCCACGGGGCACAGCGCTGCCCCTGCCTGCCCAGGTATCTTGTTACTGCAGTGTGCTCTCCTCTGAATGAACTGGAGCCGTTTCCCTGCTGTGCCGGAGCCTTCGCCTTGGCTTCTGCAGGAACTCTATCGCGTGCTTTAAAGCATAGGCATCCCCATGCGCCCAGGATGGCTGGGAAAGGAGGCGCTTGGAGTTAATGGCACACTCTAGTTAGTAGAGAGCTCCCTCATTTGTCACACCCAATGGTGAGCTTCCAAAAGATGAAATCCTAAGGACATAAACGTACTAATAGGACAGTAACAAAGAGGAGAGATGGGGCCGGCGCAGTGGCCCACTAGGTTAATCCTCCACCTGCTGCTCCGGCATCCCATATGGGTGCCGGGTTCTAGTCTCGGTTGCCCTTCTTCCAGTCCAGCTCTCTGCTGTGGCCTGGGAGGGCAGTGGAGGATGGCCCAGGTGCTTGGGCCCCTGCACCCGCATGGGAGTCCAGGAGGAAGCACCTGGCTCCTGGCTTCGGATCGGTGCAGCACCGGCCGTGGTGGCCATTTGGGGGGTGAACCAACAGATAAAGGAAGACCTTTCTCTCTGTCTCTCTCTGTCTAACTCTGTCAAATTAAAAAGAGAGAGAGAGAGAGAGAGAGAGAGAGAGAGAAGAGATCATGGACAATGGAGAGTGAATGTGCATTGGGGTGGGGTAAGTTACCTAACCCTTCTGAGCCTCGGTTTGCTCATCCATGGAATAGGAATAATGGTGAGATTATGGTTGTTTAAAAGTTGGCAGTAATTTATTAAAGAACCCTGGGACAGAGTACATGATCAGTAAATGCTGGCCAGTTAGGACAAACATGGCTTGGGCCTTGTTCTGGTGCCTCTGGAGACATAGGGTTAGCCTGACCCTCTAGCCACACTGCGTGAAACTAGGATGGTTTAAACTTGCTGTGGGCCCAGTGATCAGACTACCAGGAACCGGTGTCTCACAGCCTTAGTACCATGCACATTTTGGGTCACATCCTTTTTGTTGCGACAGGCTGTCCTGAGCTTTGTAGAATGTTTTGCATGATCTTCAGCTTCTACTCACTAATGGACAGACAGACACGCATCAGTCATAACAATCCAGAATGTTCCCAGACTGGACTAGATGTTCACCACAGGGCTGAATTGCTCCTGGTTGACAACCACTAATAGCAATCCTTTGGAAGACCCTTCCTGAGGGTTTCCATAGCAAGAGGGAAGTTCCCGCCACACCCTGCTCCCTCTCCACAGGACAGCCCCTTTTCCCTCAGCTCCCAGAATTCCTGAGCAGGGCCTACATAGCAGCGAGGTGTGGGCAGGGCTCATCAGGGTGGATGGAGCAGACCGGAGCCTGCCCGCCTAACGGGTGGCCTGCGGAGCTCCCGGAGGTAGAAGCTGCCATGACTGCCCCCAGAGGCCGGGCAAGGCCAGATGAAATCATCCTGAGTGATGACAAAGGATGGTCTGTCATTTTTTCTTTTACAAACTGTTCTCGCACCCGCCCCCTCCCCGCAGGCTCGGGCCTAGGCAATCAGCAGAGCCGTGGTGTTAATTCTCACGTCTCTGCGGTTGACCAGACAGTCTATATATTCAACCCTTGCTGCACAGTTTCCACTCCCATCTCAAATAGGATACTTCATCCGCAGAGCAAACTCTTCATGGTCCCAAACACAGTTCCTTTTCTTTCCTTCTGATTCTATTCAATGGATATTTATCGGGGGCCTTAGCAAAAACTGCTTGTTGCTCCTCAGTGTCAGTCCTTCCTTTCTTCATTATTAACAGAACCCTGAACACCATGCACAGCTTTAAAAATAAAATAAAATAAAATAAAACAACTGTGTTTCCAGGCCTCCCTTGCAGCTCGGTGTACCCGTGCAACTTTTTGGCTAATGACATGCAACAAAGGGGTGGCTGAGGACTTCTAGAAAGGTTCCTTCAAAGGTTAGGGGGACATAAGCACCCTCTTGCCCTTCTGTCCTCCTTTCTCTCCTCCTGGAAGTCAGACATAATGAGTGGAACTCCAGTAGCTATTTTGGGCCATGAGGAGAATTTGAGGATGACAGTGCCCAGAGACTATGGAGCTGCTGTACTGACCCTGGAGCTGTGGACTTTTGCAAGAGAGAAGAGGCCCCTGTGTGTTGAAGCCATTGTGACTGGTGGTCAGTTACAGTCCCGACCCCCTCCCAAGGCTCTGCCGCCCTCCCTGTTCTCAGGGAACTGTCATCGGCTTGTCCCTCATTTTGGTTCCCCCGCCAGCCAGCCAGCACGGCCTGCCATGTTCTACATTAACTACCTTCTTGCATCCCTCTCTCTTAGCATCCACGTCATTCTCAGCAGGGCACGCAGCTGACGGGACTCGGTACAGGTGGGCAGAATTCAGGAGATGCATGGAGCCCATCTGGGACGGGAGACACCAGTCAGGGCCGGCCAGAGGAGGCAGTGGTCAGCTTAGCAGCTAGCACTCTTGTGTCCCCTGTGTGCCCAGTGCTGCCTGGTGCCTGGCACAGGGTAAGCACTCAAAAGCACACCTGGGGATTAATGGATTCCCTGACGTCGCCTCTCTGCATGGGGAAGACCTCTCCTCTCACCACCCATGCACATACACATTGCCTTTCACGACAGAGACACCAGGCTACAAAGAAACCCCTCAAGAGTCTGCTGTTGACTTCAGGCATGTCACTTGTAAGGGGGGACAAAATATGTATGTGGTCAGCTCCAATCCCAGGCTGACTACTAGAAATAAACTAACCCCTTGTTGAAATGGCACAGGACAACTGCAGGGGGGCAGGGATGGGGGGGTGGGGTAGGGGGGAGCCAGGCGGCAGGAAACCTGCCTGAGATCTGACACAACTTGTGCAAACAGAATGACGGGTTCGCAGCCCTGGGAGTGCAGGAATTAATAGCCCCGCTGAGGCTCCGGGGCTCCGGGGCTCCGGAGGTGGAGCTATTTAAAGCCGAGAAATGTCATTTCCACCCACAGAGGCTGCCCCAGTTGTGCGATCTGGACCCTGTTCAGCTCCGGTGTGCCGGCAGCCTCCCTGGCCTGACCTCCCCCATGGTGGGCCCGCGGGGCTCTCAGCCAGCCTGTCGTCACCGCTGAGCAGGAGGGCGGCTGACCTTAGCCTCTCCGGGTTCCTCCTCCTCCTCCCTTCTGCTCAGGCCCCAGGCAAGGCTGAGTGGACACTCAGAGCCCAGTTTACTCTTCCCCAGGGCAGCTGAGAGCCTGAGGCAGCTGCCCACACCACTCCAGCGAGGGGAAAGAAGACCCTTGTCCCACCAGAATCAGATCCTTGTCCTGCTGTGTGACCTCAGGCCATTTGCTTACCCTCTCTGGACCCCTATTTCTTGACCTGGACTGAGACACAAGTCTTCCTCTCCCTTCCCTGTCTCTGGGGGAGGCTGCAGGAGATCAGAGAAAGGGAAATCTTTTGAACCTTTAGGAAGAAAAGCACCATAGAAATCCAGGTATCACCTGCAGCTCCTCCCACTCTCCCCTCCAGGCAAGGTAATCCAGGAACGCTTCCTCTGGAGGGAGGCAGGAAGCTGGCGTTTGAAGTGTCGGTGGGCCCCAGACTCCGAGCACAGCCTTCAGCTCCGTGCTCCTAGGTGCCCAGGCTCCCTTTCCTGCCAGACACCTAAGGCGAGAACTTCCTCACATCCTGTCTGCTCTGATCTTGTGTATCTCTTCTGGCTGATGTTGCTGTCGCTTAGGGGAGGCGGAAGACTTGGAAGTCTAAAGAACGTGCCAAAACCAAGTCTGCCCTGCAGGTGTCTAATGCCTGGGGATTGCTGGGTTTGTTTTCTGAAGCTGAGGCCTCCGCCAGGGGAGAGCATGGGGCCACTCAGCAAGTTCCTAAGGGAGACGTAGTGAGATGCCAGGGACACCCAGCCTGAAGTCTCCCTGAATTCATACTGCTCTTGTCCACCGCTGCCACCCAAGGAAGCAAAGAAGTGTCTTCTAATATTGTCATTCTGCTACATGTCTTTTGTGGAAGTCCAGAGGCTGTGTCCACTGACAGCACTCAGAGACCCAGCCAGGGGGATGGCTACCACCTCAAACATTGTCAGTAGCGAAACAGAAATCTGGATGGTCTCAAAAATGCAAATTTTTTTTAGAGGCAGACAGAGCAAGATCGCATCTATTGCTTCACTCCTTAAATGCCTATAGGGCCAGAACTGGACGGAGCTGAAGCCAGGAACTCAATCCAGGTCTTCCTTGTAGGTGGCAGGAATCCAATACTTGAGCCATCACCACGGCTTCCCACAATCTGTATTAGCAGGAAGCTGGAACTGGGAGTTGGAGCTAGGTCTTGAATCCATGTGCTCAGATATGGGACGTAAGTGCGTTCACCACTGGATCACTTGCCTCTCAAAAATGCAACACGTAATGCTCCAGCCTACAGCTCCCTGGCCAGAACCAGTCAATGGTTGAGCTCACGTCCCAACCAGTGAGAACCGAGTGGTCCGATCTCACTGTGCACATGGAAGGGGAAGGACACTCACACTTGTTGAACAGTAATGATGACCACGTGATAAAGAATTACATCAGCAACACCAGCCTGGGAAATAACACTGCTGATACCAGGAAGTCCCTGATCTACCTGCCCCAGCCATGTCGCTGCCCTCCCCGCTGAGGTGCCCGTTAGCCTGCGTTTGGTGTTACCATTCCTCGGATTTCGCTTTGTTTTACTGCATACTTCCAATAATGGCATCGTTCTGCGTGGATTCAAAGGCCGTCTTCATCTGCCACTGTCTGTTCTCCACGGCCCACTGTGTCACGGCCACACTGCATTGCCAGGGTTTTGTCGCTGCGGATGGCACTACCATGAACGTCCCTGTGCATCCACAAATGAGAGTTTGCCCAGAGTAAACACCTGGAAGGGCGTCTGTCATCTGACGACACGTTGCCGAACAGCTCTCCAGCACGGCTGCACCAAGTCACGACCCTGCACATCAGCAGCCTTCCAGTTACTCCACGTCCTTGGCCTCACTGGGGTCTATCTGATGGATGTGGACACCTCCTTCATGGTTTGGGGTTTGGTTTATTTATTTATTATTCACTTGAAAGGCAGAGAGACAGAGATCTCCCATCTATTCGTTCACTCCACTACAGCCAGGCTGACACCTGGAGACAAGAATCCAATCTATTTCTCCCACCTGGGTGGCAGGGACCCAAGCACTTAGCCTTCATCTGCTGTCTCCCTGAGGGTGCATTAGCAGGAAGCTGGACTCAGGAACAGAGCTGGGACTTGAACCCAGGCACTACGGCATGGGATATGGGCGTCCCAAGCAGTGTCTTAACTGCTGGGCCAAATGCCCACCTCTCCTCATGCTTTTAATAAAGTTGAATTCATTGGTTCAGTCCACAAATGTTTCTCCAACACCATCCATGTGCCAGCCACACTGCTAGAGTCGAGGATGATGAAGAGGGTAGAGCTTAGGCCCTGCCCTCGGTGCACTTACAGGATGGTGGGTGAGACAAACACGCTTACTCAGGAACCGTAAGAATAGGCCAGGAAACAGAGGCCGGTAGCAATCACCCCACCCTGCGGCCCACCGGCTTCTTTCTCATGGACACGCTCAGAAGCTCAGAATGAGTCAAAGAAGCCTGGGCAGAAGGACTGGGCCCAGCATCCGGGGGCTCAGGCAGCGTGGCTAGAACCTTGGCCCAAGGATGGGGGCCCTTCAGGTGGGGACTGCTGCCGCATAGCCCACACATGGCAGCACCATCTGGGGGATCACCCTTGGGTGATTGTGCCCCTGCATTCAGGAGGTCAGCAAGAGGCCTTCCGTTCTGAAGGTGTGTGTTTGGCAAGACTGGGCAGGGAGCAGTATCCCAGCAGTATCAGCAATGAGGATCATTGTGTGAAAGCAACACTACAAGGTGTGTGTGTGTGTGTGTGTGTGTGTGTGTGTGTGTGTGTACACCTCCTGGGATTTGGGCCTGAGCCGCTGACAAAAGAGAACCAGGTGGGAGACTGAGACTAGGAAGGGGGAATTCTACTTGGGGCCAGCTGTTTGAGGAGCCACTTCAAGCCAGCACTGAGTACCCTCGCTAAGATGGCTCTAATATAGCTGAACTCAGCAAATCAATCCACAAATGCTTTTACAATCCAGTTATCAGCAGGATGTGACTCTAGACTGTAAGGGATATGAAAACTTTTAAAAAAAACCTTCTTCCAGGAAGAATTCACATAAAATGAAATGCAACCATTTTAAGCATATGGTCCTGATGAGCTTTGATAAACGCATACACCTGTGTAAGCCCCACCGTGCTCAAGATACAGAGAGCATCGATGAGGATGCTTTTAAGATTCCTGCCACGTTCTTCAAGGAGCCTTTCATTTGCTTCGAGTTACAGATACATAAGGAAGACAGTCGACTACACAAGGCAGCAAAGAGTTAGTCTCAATTGTTGGCATTGGTTATGAGAGCTGGGCTCCGGAGGGGGCAACCCCTTGGGAAATACCTGGTCCTATTGCAAATATACTTGGGGCTGGAGGCTGACCCACGGAGGGCCAGGGGAGAGGCAGGCCAGGCACCACAAGACTGACTTGTCCCGAAATACCTCGCCGTCCTGAAATGCCACCATGAGTCACTCCTCCGGCTTGAAGCAGTCGGTATTCCCCCTGGAGTAGCCATATTAAAATGCACATAAATGACCTAAGAGACAGCTTTTGAGCACAGAGAATCAGTTACCCGGTTCTGCCACATTGGGGGGAGGGGCGGGGCTCTCCTGGACAAACCAGAAACAGACAAAGCAGCTGCTGGTATGTGTGTGTGTGTGTATGTGTGTGTGTGTGTGTGGTTGGGGTGGGGGGTCCTCTCAACTTCTTTTCTTTTAAAAAATTGTATTTATTTAAGAGGGAGAGAAGGAGTGAGACAGACACGCAGAGAGACCTCCTGCCCTTGGTTCACTCCCCAGATGTTGAAGCCAGGTTTCCAACTCCTTGAGCCATCACCTAGGCCTTCTAGGATTGCATTATCAGGAAGCCGAGACCAGGAGGCAGAACCAAGACTCGAACCCAGGCCCTCTAATACGGGACACAGTCAACCCCACTGGTGCCCTAACTGCTGGGCCAAGTGCCTGCCCACTTGTCTTTTTTTTTAACCTGTATGAGAGAGTGATTTCCCCCCTGTAGGGAGAGCCTACATTATTACGTGGAGGCAAGTCCCATCTGAAAGGTTGTAGCATCCATTTTGATCCAGAAAGGGAGTTTTGCTAGGATAAAGAATTCTGTGAGTTTAGGGGAGAGACCCAGTGTGGGAGTGGGGACAGAACACCCCGCATCCGGGGGCCGTGGAGGTCAGGTATGGAGGACTGCAGAGGCAAGGACCACAGCCCTCCCACGTATGAAATGGACAAGAAGACTGGCAGAGGCTTCTATGGCCTGGCGGGCAACAGGATGGGGGTAGCCAGGAGATGCAGGCTGTAGCTCAATACAAGGATGAACTCTCTCTTGATTGTTGTTCAAATCGAGGTTTGATTGGTGTTGAGAATTAATATACAGACACTTCTGGGTCTGGCACTGTGGCACAGAGGGTAAAGCCGCCACCTGCAGTGCTGGCATCCCATATGGGCGCCAGTTCAAGTCCCAACTGCTCCACTTCCAATCCAGCTCTCTGCTGTGGCCTGGGAAAGCAGTGGAAGATGGCCCAAATCCTTGGGCGCCTGCCACCAACATGGGAGACCCAGAAGAAGCTCCTGGCTCCTGGCTTCAGATCAGCCCAGCTCCATTGTGGCCATTTGGGGAGTGAGCCAGCAGATGGAAGACTCTCTCTCTCTCTCTCTCTGCCTGTCAAATAAATAATTTTTTTTGTGACAGGTAGAATTAGTGAGAGAGAGAGAGAGAGACAGAGAAAAAGGTCTTCCTTTCCGTTGGTTCACCCACCAAATGGCTGCTACGGCCGGCGCGCTGCACCAATCCGAAACTAGGAGCCAGGTGCTTCTTCCTAGTCTCCCATGCAGGTGCAGGGCCCAAGCACTTGGGCCATCCTCCACTGCACTCCCAGGCCACAGCAGAGAGCTGGCCTGGAAGAGGAGTGACTGGGACAGAATCCGGCGCTCCAACCGGGACTAGAACCCGGTGTGCTGGCGCTGCAGGCAGAGGATTAGCCTAGTGAGCTGAGGCGCCGGCCAATAATTTTTTTTTAAAAAAAAAGTTATTCCAGTGACATTCCAGCTTCCAATTTGGAGTAAACTCTTCCTAAAGAGGAAATGCCAGTCTCTTCAAGTCTTGATAAACTGTCACATAAATCCCACCCACTCAAAATGCATTAGCATACACTATATACTCAAAATGCCAATCTTTCACAGCACTTTTAACAACATTATTAGGAAAACTGGACCACTGTCCCAGAGATGTTGCAGAGTGTGCCCAATTCTGACAGGGTAAGAGGAGTGGTTTTCTGTAGAAACCAATTCTATTCAACAGCATGAGGATAGACGTCACTGGAAATGTTCAAGACAGAGTAAATGCACACTCACAACTCCAAACTGCCCTTTAGCATGTGTTGTATTGCAGGGTTTAAAGACCACCCCCACCTATGGATTGTTGAGCTGACACATAACACATAACACAAAGCCTCCCAGAACTCAGTATCCCTCTATTTTCTGGCTGTGCCAAAAAATAAACAACCAGCAAATGATTTCACCTCTTAAAAAATCATTTACACTTAGAAAATGGGATGAAGTTGGATTATCTCCTCCTTAAAAACATGTCTAGAGCTACTAAAACACTTTGATTTATGGAGCAGTACACTCTGTACCCTCTGGGCCGCCGAGAAGACGTGTTGTACAATTCTCTCACTTGGTCTCTTCCTCGTCTGCTTCATCAGAGGCTGCACCCCTCATGGTGTTTCTCTGTTTTCTGCAGGCAAATATTTTTAATGAACTTATCTTTTAATTCCATATTCCCATAAACTTTTCTTTTTTGAAAGATTTATTTATTTGAAGGGCAGAGTTAGAGAGAGAGAGAGGTCTTCCATCTACTGGTTCACTTCCCAAATGGCTGCAATGGCTGGAGCTGGGCTGATCTGAAGCCAGGAGCCAAGAGCTTCTTCTGGGTCTCCCATGTTGGTGGCAGGCACCCAAGGACTTGGGCCATCTTCCACTGCTTTCCCAGGCCATAGCAGAGAGCTGGATCAGAAGAGGAACAGCCGGGACACAAACCTGCACCCATATGGGATGCTGGCACTGCAGGCAGCGGCTTTACCCTCTACACCACAGCACCGGCCCCAGGGATGTATCTTCAACTCTGCCCCCGATGTCTAGCACAGTGCTTTGCTCTCGAAATATTTGTTGAATGAAAATGTGAATGAATGAGTTCCAATGTGAATGGCCAAGTGTCACACAGCTAAAAAGTGATGGAGTATTTAACATTCAAACTCAGGCCCAGTCATTCAACAAATGTTTATTAAGCTCTCCCCATATGCCAGTAGTTGAGCTGGGTGCTGAGTATAAGGCAAAGAACCAAACCAGAGGGAGTCCTGCCCTCCTGGAGCTTAGGTGCCACATGGCATCACATGTGCGGCTTTACCCTCTGTGCCATGGCGCTGACCTCCAGGCAGATCTCTGGTTTCCTGGTGAACCATCTCTGCTGTTTTTCCTTTGCTCCTCTCTTCCGTTTCTCTTGTCTGATGAATTACCCTTCCCGGCTGCCGTTTTTGGCTTCGTTTCCACTTTCGCAGGAGCAGGTGTCACCGACAACCTGGCCGATCGCCCCTTGGAGCCTCACCACCCCTTTGGCCAAGCCCTCTTTCCTCTTGGGCACCTTGGTGGGTGGGAAGGGCACAGCTGGGTGCCTGGGGACCTTGGCATGCCAAGAACCTTCGCAAAGCTGGGCTACCTGGCTGTCACTGCCAGAGCTGGATGAACTTTGTTATCAGGAAGAGATCGCCCCAAAGGTAGCAAGATCCCCACTGCTGGAGATGTGGAAGCTGAAGCCAGGCACCCTTAGCAGGAATTTAGGTGTGGAGGTCCCATCCAGCACTGAGATTCTCTAATGTGTGGAGAACTTCAGGGCCAGCCTGTACGAAGCCCACATCTACAACTAGTCATCGAACAAGTGCTTTGTAAAGGAGTGATGATGAGGGAGGAAAAGACACCAGGCGTGACCTCTGCTTTCCTTCCAGCTGGGCAGACAGTATGGAGCAGGGTGTGTCTGGAATCGCAGAAGGGATAGAAAACACCTGCTCTGAGAGCTCGGAAGTGGAAGATCCTGACTAGAGTAGTCCTGAGGGCCTCCAAGGAGGAGGTGACATGGGAATAAGGCCCAAGAGCTACTGCAGAATTCAGACAAGGGGAAAGAAAGGGGAGGGCAGGGGCTGGCACTGGGGCCTAGTGGGTAAAACCGCCACCCGTGATGCTGGCATCCCATATGGGCAACAGTTTGTGTCCTAGCTGCCCCACTTCCAATCCAGCTCCCTGCTGAGGCACCTGGGAAAAGCAGCAGGAAATGGCCCAAGTCCTTTGAGCCCCTGCTACCCACGCTGAAGACCTGGAAGAAGCTCCTGACTCCTGGCTTTGGCTTGGCCCTGCCCTGGCCATTTGGGGAGTGAACCAGCAAATGGAAGATCTCCCTCTGTGTCTCCATCTCTCCCTGTCTCTCTCTGTAACTCTGACTTTCAAATAAATAAATAAATCTTAAAAGGAAGAAGGAAGGAAGGAAGGAAAGGAGGGAAGGCAGGGAGGGGAAGAAGGAAAGACAGGCGAGGTTCTCCTCGGGGGAGAAGAGGTGCTGGCAAAGGCCAGGAAGTAGGAAATGACCAGGTGTCATGTAGGTGGAGGAACAAACACGAAGGAATAAGAAGGGCTGTTGGAGGGAGAGCTGAGGAGGCTGAGAGAGGACAGAGGGCACACATGCCCCAGGAAGAAGCGGAGAGGCACACATCCAGAGAGAAGGGGCGCGGTCCGGCGTGGGCCTGGGGGCTGGGGTTTCCAGTAGGGGCGCAGAGGGAGTGTGGCAGGATTTCTCCCCTGCTCCAGATGAGCTGCAGCTAGAAGGCCTAAGGCCCCAAGAGTGCCTCTTACCCCTTCCCCCACAGCTGGGACAGCTCCCCCACAGCCTCTGGGCCCCTCAGGGCAGGGAGCACTGGAGAAAGATGGGAAAACCCACAAAAATCTTCCAAATAAGACAAATATGTGGTGCAGACAAAAGCAGTGCAGGGTGGGATGAGGTTTCCGTTGCTCCCCGATGGGGAGGACCCGTCGAAAGCGGCTTGCGGCTGCTGAAAAATGCGTCATCTCTGCCCTGGGCGGAGGCTCGCGGCCCCAGCCACCCCCAGAAGGAGCCCAGGCGGGGGGTTCCCATGCTGAGGGGACTGCGGCTCAGCCACTGGGCTCCAGGTCATCACAGGCCCCGCACACTCCCAAGCTGGATGCCCTCTTGACAGTGCCGGTGGAGCCGCTGTTGGCTGCCCCTTGTTGCAGCTCCTGGACTTCCTGGTGTGCGGTGAGGGTCCAGGGCAGGCCCCCATGCAGCCGCTCAGAGCCCCTTGAGAGTGGGGTCTCCCAACAGAGAAGTCCATGCCCCTGGGAGCTGCCTCAGGAGGACAGGAGGTGCAGGGGCTGATGGGAGGGGACAATGCCCCTGTCTCCCCTGCCCCTCCCCGCCTCCACTCCCCTCCAGGCTCTCGGGCCCCTGGGGTTCACGTTCCATTTCTGCTCCAGTTCCATGCTTGTTAATGGCCATTGTTCGGTGGAGAAAGACAAAAATGTTTTCAGTTTAGAGGCATTGTTTTGGACTTTCTCTCCATGGGCCAGGGGCTGGGGATGGAAGGCCTCCCTGGGCAGGGTGGCCCCAGGAAAGGAGAGGCTATGCTTGGCAAGGGAGGGCTGCCTGACGGGGAGGGCCCAGGCGACAACCCTGTCTCTCTGCCTGTGCCGCTTGTGTATGGGGTGGCCCCCTGGAGAGGCCCGCACTACAAGAGGGCAGTCCCCCTAGCACAGCTGTGGCCTCAGTCTGTCTTCTGAGCCCTGGGGGGAGGGGGCAGCCCCACCCCAACTCCTGGAACCCACGTTTCCTTTTCCATTTGGGCTCCCCGCTGTGGATGAGTGAGCAGCCATCTGGGGGGGGGGGTCCTCCATTTCCTTATGAGAGGATCCTAAGACTGCCAGGGGTTTGAATGTCCCCTCCAGAGCCCCGTGGTGGCAGTGTTAGGGGGTGATTAGGTCGTGAGGGCAGAAGCCCCTGGGATGGATTACTTGGGCCCTATCACAGCAGAGTGCTGGTTAGCACTGGAGTGGGCTCCCAGCCTGGAGCACGACTCCCCAGCACAGGAAGCCCCTACCCTCGCGGCTTGCCAGCACCTGCCCTGGGAGTACACAGCCCCCAGACTGTAATAACTGTAAGAATTCTGCTCTTGGCCGGCGCCGTGGCTCAACAGGCTAATCCTCCGCCTTGCGGCGCCGGCACACCAGGTTCTTGTCCCGGTTGCTCCTCTTCCAGTCCAGCTCTCTGCTGTGGCCCGGGGGTGCAGTGGAGGATGGCCCAGGTGCTTGGGCCCTGCACCCCATGGGAGACCAGGAGAAGCACCTGGCACCTGGCTCCTGCCATCTGATCAGCGCGGTGCGCCGGCCACGGCAGCCATTGGAGGGTGAACCAACGGCAAAGGAAGACCTTTCTCTCTCTCTCACTGTCCACTCTGCCTGTCAAAAAAAAAAAAAAAAATTCTGCTCTTTATAAACTACCTAGTCTGTGTTATTCTGTCCCAGCAGATAACGGACCAAAGCACTCTTCCTGGTTCTGAGCCTCTGGGCATCAATAACTCAGTTGCATCAACAGACTTCAGGCCAAGGCTGCAGCAGCCGTGCCTGGCCTAGGGTGGGCGTTTAACCTAGCAGTTGTTATTTGAGATGCCTGCATTCCTCATCAGAGAGCCTGTGGTCAACTCCCAACTCTGGCTTCCTGCTACTACAGATCCTGGGGGGCAGCAGGAATGGCTCAAGTAGTTGGGTCCCTGCTACTCACACAGGAGACCTGGCTCAAGTCCCATGCATTCAGTGTCTGCCCCAGTCCAGCCTCAGTTGTTGCTGGCATGTGGGGGAATGAACCAACAGATAGGAGCTCTGTCTCCCTCTGTCTCTCAAATAAATTGATTAAAATTGAAGACGGGGCCGGTGTTGTGGCGCAGTGGGTTAAACCGCCATTTGTGGGACAGGCATCCCATATGGGTGCCAGTTCAAGTCCCAGCTGCTCCACTTCCCATCCAACTCCCTGCTAATGTGCTTGGGAAAGCAGTGGAGGATGGCCCACTGCTCGGCACCCACACGGGATACCTGGAAGAAGCTCCTGGCTTCGGCCTGGCCTAGCCCTGGCCATTTTGGCCATTTGGGAGTGCACCAGCAGATGGAAGAGATCTTTTTCTAACTCTGCCTTTCAAATAAATAAATAAACTCTTTAAAGAAAAAAAATCTGGCCTAGAATTTGGCTAGTGGCTGTTGGTAACCACCTGGGCAGTGAGTGTTGAGAGGAGTAGTACCTGCACCTGGCATTTTAAATACCATATTATGACTTATTTTGTAGTCTGGAATTCCATCATTAGAGATTTGTTCCTTTGGGTCTATTTCAAAAGCCATTTGCAATAAATGGATCAGATAACTGCCAACATCTGTAACAGGAAGATTAGACCTTTGCTTATATTATTTCTCTGCACAATGCTGAAATCGTTTTCAGATATTTGATCTCATCAGGAGCTTCAAACAACCTGGGAATTAGCTGACAATCGGGCAGGTTAAGAACTTAGAAGGTGTGGCTCAGTAAAAGAATCTGGACACAGGTGACCTCCTTCCAGGAATGACCTACATTTCCACGGAGGAACTCATGAAGAGAAAAATCATCACAAAGGAATGCCTCCCTGGCGGCAGGAACTGCCAGCCCTAGGACACAGGGCAGGAGGAGGAGGCCAGGGACTATGCGCCCACTTAGCCAAGAGCCAGCTGGGCCTGCTTAGTGCCTGTCCCTGCCCACTCTTATCAAATCCGGTGACCGGCCCTTGAACATTTACTGGACAGCCTGCAGGGACAGATCTGTGTGGGCAGGTGTCTGGTTCACAAGAAGCCCCAGAGAACGATCCTAGGACGTCAAGGCCAACAGGCAAGAGAGCCAGAGAGAGAACAGAAGTAGGGGCTGGGGGCCCAGGAGTAGGGAGTGGTTGAGGCTAGAGGAGAACTAGTGTGGAGTCTGGAAGGAGACTGTGGGAAGAAGAGGTGGAGAGTGGTGGTTCCCCACATGGAGGACCACCTGGATCAAAAAACACATGGCTTGTGGCTACTGGGAAGGGCATTTGAAACTGGCCCATAATCACTGAAGACCGACCTAAATGAAAGATCTCTGTGAGTGAGATCCCAGTGGAACGAATGGGGCCATCAAAGAAGGAGGTACCTTTCTCTGAAGGGAGGAGAGAACCTCCACTTTGACTATGACCCTGTCGGAATAAGATTGAAGTCAGCGAACCCTAAAGGCTTCCATAGCCTTGGCAACTCATGACTAGAGCCTAGGGAGATTACTGATGCCATAAACAAGAGTGTCAAATTGTTAAATCAACTTCAGGAGTCACTGTGTACTTACGTCTCATGTGGGATCTGTCCTTAATGTGTTGTCCAATGTGAAGTAATGCTATAACTAGCACTGAAACAGTATTTTACACTTTGTGTTTCTGTGTGGGTGCAAACTGATGAAATCTTTACTTAGTATATACTGAATCTATCTTCTGTATATAGATAATTAAAAATGAAAAAAAATCTTGGTGTTAAATTGGAAATTGCATAGAAAATTAATCAATTTTTTAAAAAAATATATCACGTAGGATCTCTGTCCTTAATGTGCTATAAATTGTGAATTAATACTATAACTAGTACTCCAACAGTATTTTTCACTTTGTGTTGCTATGTGAGGGCAAACTGTTGAAATCTTTACTTAATATATAGTAAACTAATCTTCTGTATATAAAGAGAATTGAAAATGAATCTTGATGTGAAGCAAGGGGAGAGGGAGTGGGAAAGGGGAGGGTTGCGGGTGGGGGGGAAGTTATGGGGGGGAAGCCATTGTAATCTATAAGCTGTATTTTGGAAATTTATATTCTTTAAATAAAAGCGTTATTAAAAAAAAAAAAAAAGAAGGCCAAAAAAAAAAAAAAAATAATCACTGAAGACCACCCCTGGAAGAGATCTGGTGTCCACAATTAAAAGAATGACCCAGGGTGGATGTTCAGTGCAGCAGTAAGACACCCACCTCTCATACCTAAGTGTCTGGTTCAAGTCCAGGTCATTCTGTTTCCAACACAGCTTCCTGCTGATATGCAACCCCTGGAAGGAGTGGAAGTTGACTCAAGTACTTGGATCCTGCCACCCATTAGAGACTGAGAATAAGTTCCTGAATCCTGGTGTTGGACTGGCCCAGTCCAAGCTGGGTATCTGAGGAGTAAACCAATGGATGGAAGATCTCCCTCTATCTCTCTTTCAATAAACCAATATTTTTAAAAAGGATAACCATTTATGAGGTCTTCTAGATCTTAAATGTTTTCTGTGCATCATCTTGCTTGACCTTGAACTTTCCTAGAAGTGGATTTTATATGGACAGTTTACAGAGAATCAAGCTGAGGTTGAGAATGAGCATGGAACCCATCCAAAGTCATACTGCTGGACAGTGGTGGGGCTGGAAGTCAAACCCAAGTGAGCTGGGTTCCAAAGCCCGCCTTCTGAGTCAGGTGTGCGAGTGACAGCCATCTGCAACATGACCTCTTCTCCCTGCATGTGAGCATGCTGGAGGCACAAAGACATCCCTGCTGCTTCCTGCACAGGTGACAGGAGTTCCTCTTCTGCCCCAGCTGGGGGATGGCAAGAGGAGGAAGAAAATATCCCTATACTCTACTGGTCAACAACATTTGATTCAAAGGGCTTTGCCCTCTCTTGCACCGACTCCTCTCTAGGGAAAGCAGCTACCTTCTACTGCTTTCCCAGGCCACAGCAGAGAGCTGAATCGGAAGTGGAGCAGCTGGGACTGGAACTGGTGCCTGTATTATATGCCAGCACTGCAGGCAGTGGCTTTACCCGCTTCACCACAGTGCCAGCCCCTAAATTGCATATTTTTGGATCATTGAACTTTTACCAATATATAGCAACTTTTTCTTCTTCCTCATCCTTTATCTTCTTTTTGAATGCTTTTTTACCCTTGGATTCCATTTATACTTGCTTTATTTTGGTTATCATTTGGTTGGTTATTCTTCCATCTGTTCATATTCAAAGGCTCTTGTCATTTAGTTTTAGCATATCTGTGCACACAGCATAAAGCTGTTTAATTGGGAAGTTTTTTCTCATGAATTATTAACGAGACTTTTATACTCAGCCTCTCATTTCATCTCATGCTCCCTCTACCTCATTTTCTTCTGTTTTCTCTCTTTTCTTGCTTTTAAAATTTTATTTATTTATTTATTTATTTTGAAAAGCAGAGAGACAGGGAAAGAAAAAATAGAGAAAAATACAGACACACACACCCCTTCGATCCACTGATTCATTCCCCATATGCCCACAAAGTCGAGTCAGGAACTCCATCCAGGCCATGGGTGCTGAGGACCCTACCCAAGTCCATGACAGTGAGAAGCTAGAATCGGGAACTAGAACCAGGACTCAAACCCAGGCATTCTGGTACGGGATATGGCATTTTTTTTTTTTTGACAGGCAGAGTTAGACAGTGAGAGAGAGAGAGACAGGGAGAAAGGTCTTCCTTCTATTGGTTCACCCCCCAAATGGCCACCATGGCTGGAGCTACACTGATCTGAAGCCAGGAGTCAGGTGCTTCTCCTGGTCTCCCATGGGGTGCAGGGCCCAAGCACCTGGGCCATCCTCCACTGCACCCCCGGGCCACAGCAGAGAGCTGGACTGGAAGAGGAGCAACCGGGACAAGAACCTGGTGTGCCGGCGCTGCAGGTAAAGGATTGGCCTAGTGAGCCACGGCGCCGGCTGTGATATGGCATCTTAACCACTATACCAAACATCTGCCCTTCTTTTCCTGCTTTTTGTTAGATTAAGTTTTCTTTGCTCTCCCTTCTGTTTGTAACTCACTCTAATGACACAGAGGTTGACTTTCTGTTGGTTACCCTTACATTTGAATCCTAACTCCTTGAGTTGGGAATTTCTATCGATATCTAGAACCAATGAGGAACTTTTTCTCCCTTAGCTTTAACTCCTCACACCCTCCCTCACTCATTTCCACCTCCAAAGCTGAGATCATCTGGGTAGATAATGGCTCCAAATTGTTTGTAAAATGTTTACACTATAACTCAATTATTTAAACTTCTCTACAAATTTTACTAGTTTCTCATGTCTTTTCTTGAGTCACTGTTTGTTTTTTACTGAAGGACCTCCTTTAGGAATTCCCTGAAGAATATGAGGGTGGTGAATTTTCTCCTTGTAAAAGTATCTTAATTTTTCCCTCCCACTTGAATCTTTCACTTCCTTCAGAACTTTGGAGTTCGTGTTCTCACATCCAGTCTGACGCCAATTTAATGTTTTACTGGTGACCTGCTTTTTCCTCTCTGGAAGTGTCTAGTCCCCCCACCACCACCCACTGCCCTCCTTGTGGTTCTGAAATTTCACTATAATATGGTCTTCTCTCCTTGGGATGTCAATTTAATGATTAGTTTATTTCTTCTGGCATTGGAAAATTTTCTTTCGTTAGCTCTTTCATTATTTCCTCTTTTCTACTCTGAAGTTCTCTCCTACTGTAATGCCTATCCAAAAGTCAGCTCTTAATTCTTTCTTTCAGCGTTTTCATGGACTTCCCAGGCACATTAGCAGAGAGCTGAAGTGGAAGTGGAGCAGCCAGGACTTGAACCAGCACTCTGATATGGGATGCCAGTATCATAAGCAATGGTTGAACTCACTCTACCACAATATCAGCCCCTCTCCTTTTTATTATTTTCATTGTATTAACAGAGAATTCCTCAGCTTAGTCTTCCTAAATTTAATCCTTAAATCCATCTCAGATCTTCACATTTTAATAATCAATTTTTAAATTTCCAAGACCTCCAATTAACTTTTTAATTGATTTAATTTTACTTTGCATTTCTTTAAAACTCTTTAACTTGTTTCAAGTAGTTCTTTATTTGAAAGGCAGAGTGACAGAACAATCTTCTATCTACTAGTTCTCTACCTAAATGCCTACAACAAGACAGGGCTGGGCTAGGCTGAAGCCAGGAGCCAAGAACCCGGTGCAGCTCACCCCTGGGGGTGGCAGGAACCCAAGTACTTGAGCCATGGATGCCTTTCCAAGTGCATTCGCAGGGAGCTGGATGGGAAGCAGAGTAAAGGGATTCCATCCGGGCTCTCTGATATGGGATAGGAGCATTCCAAGCAAGGGTTTAACCATTGTGCCATACATCCACCCCTATTTTGCATCTCTTGAAGATAATAATAATCCTACTCCAACTAAACTGGTTTTTGTTGATGTTTGCACTGTTATCTTTATTTCTTTGGTCATTAACTCTTTCTATATATTAAATTTAAAGTTGCACAGTCCAGTACAAAGCAGCTTGCTATTTAAATGTAAAACAATTCAACTAAAATTCAGTTCCTTGGTTGCAAGAGCCATATTGCAAGCTCTCAGTAGGCATATGTGGCATGTGGCTACATGTTGAACAGCTTAAATACAGAACATTTCCATCACCATAGAAATTTCTATTGGACAGTTGGTTTAGTGCTTCTCCCTATGGTGGTTTTTTAATTTAAATTCTGGTGATTCATGGTGTTCTCATCTTTATTTGCTAGCTTTCTGTTCACTGTAGCCTGTTTCTTTTTCTTTTTTCTTTCTTTTTTTTTTTTTTTTTAATTTGAAAGGCAGAGCAACAAAGAGAGAGAGAGAGAGAGAGAGAGGCTTTCCATTCCCTGGTTTCACTCCTCCGAATACTTACAACAGCCAGAGCTAGGCCAGGCTGAAGTCAGAAGCCAGGAGCTCTATCCAGGTCTCCCATATGGATTGCAGGGACCCAGTATTTAGCCAACTCTGGCTGTTTCCCGGCATTAGCAGGAAGTGTGTCAGAAGCAGAAGTGGAGTGGGACTTGATCTCAGGCACTCTGATAGGAGGTGCGGGCATCCCAAGTGTGCCACAACCCCCGCCCTCCTCTGTGGGTGTCAAGGGTGAGAGAGAGATCAAGGCCTGCCGGCAGCTTTCTTCCAAGACGAGGCCTCTCTCCGCAATCACTAGCTACATGAACTATTGCCCACCTCTCTGCTCCTGCGTGCTGCCAACGGAACACAGGTGTTCAGAGATGGGCCTGGGGTCTCCTTTGGTTCTGAGTTTGCTGTCTCGGGCTTGGAGACCCCCAGACCATGCTCCCTCTGCAGCCGGCTCCTTCTGCCAACCGTGTAACCCATGGTTTCCTCTGGTGTTTTTTCCTTGTGGTTTGATACTGTCTCTCAGGGATCCCACATTTTGGATCCACTGATGGTTCTCTCTTGTTTTCTCACAATGTATTTGGTTATTATTTTATTTGTTCCAATAGTTAGTGTGTGTGTGTGTGCTGGTGCAGGAGTCAGGATTTTATGCCACCTTAAGCCAAACTTCAACTATGCCTCTGTGTAAAGCATCACTCTGCCTTCTGTAGACTCATTCCCCAACCAACGGGTGAAAATCGGTTGCTTCCCAAGTTTAGGCAGGTGCATCCCGGCTACACAAGGAACACCTGAGAACCCACGGGTCCTGGGGCTCTGGAATGGACAGCTTGGCCTGGGAAGTGGGATGGGGGAAACAAGGTTCTCAGGATGGGCCCCCACTTTACCAGAGTCTGTGGCAGGGTCTCTGGGAGCCCCAGCACTGTATCTGTGAGTGAGGGGGGCTCTGGCCGGCTGTGGATATGAGGAGTCTCAGGAAGCCCTTCCCCTTAGAACTGAAGGGGAATGAGAAATTGTAAAATCCATCAGGAAAAAGTAAAGGACAAGAGATTCAATAAGCACAACTGAATGAAACTGAAATGAAAGGCTGCTGCAGGCCTCCCTCCCTCCCACATCTATATCAACCCCACAAACCCCAGAGATCAAAATTCCCCCATCTAAAGATTAAAAAACAAAACAGAAAAAGCTTTAATTGCTATCCTACTGAGGGCCCCACTGCAGCTTTGAGGAGACGTATTTACTGGTTAGATTTGCAGTAATGATTATTATTGTTACTGTTAGGAAGAATACACTCATTGTCTCCAGCGAGCTCACAATGCTGCACAAACATGACCTCATTTCTCCTGTGAGCGGGGCAGGTATTGTTAGCTGTGTTTTCCAAAGGAACACAAGGTCCATTGCGGTCCAGCGCCCTGAGCAAGGCCACACATCACGAGAAGGCGGGAAGGGGCAGGCATCTGGCCTAGCAGTTAGGACACTGGCTCAGATGTCTGTGTCCCACATCACAGCGCTCAGGTTCAAGGCCTGGCTCTGTTCCCGATTCCAGCTTCCTGTTAATGCGGATCTTAGGAAGTGACAGTTGACGGCTCAAGTCGTCGGGTTGCTACCACACCTGTGGGAGAATCGCACTAAGTTCCAAGCTCTTAGCATCAGCCCTGGCCCAGCACTAGCTGTTGCAGGCATTTGGGAGAGTGAACCAGAGGAAGAGAATTCTTTCTCGGTCTCTCAAAAAAAATTTAATTAAAAAAAAAAAAAAAAAGAGGGAGAGAAACCAACATTGTGGTTCAGGTTATGCCACCTGCCATGCTGGCATCCTACATGAGCACTGGTTCGAGTCCTGACTGTTCCACTTTCTATCCTGCTTCCTACCAATGCTCCTGGGAAAGCAGCAGAGGATGGCCCAAGTGCTGGAGTCCCTGCCACCCCCGCGAGGAAACACAGATCGAGTTCCAGGCTCCTGGCTTCAGCCTGGCCTAGCCATTGTGGCCATTTGGGGAGTGAACCAATGGGTGGAAGATCTCTCTCTCTCTCTCTCTCTCTCTCTCTCTCTCCTCCCTCCCTCTAACTCTGACTTTCAAATAAATCAATCTTGAGAGAAAGAGAGAAGATGGAAGCAGACCCCAGGCCTCTTCGGATTCTGGGGCTCTTGGCACGCGTCTCAGCTCATATGTGTGTATGTTCCATCGTTTGACATCCCTTGTGGCCACAGAGCTGGTTCCAGGGCTCCAAGGGAACCAGAGTTGTCACGATTCCTAACTCTAAAGCACCAGAGGTGTTTGGTCCAGGCAAACCACAGACTGCGCGATC
Source organism: Sylvilagus floridanus (assembly GCA_949820135.1). NCBI lineage: Eukaryota > Metazoa > Chordata > Mammalia > Lagomorpha > Leporidae > Sylvilagus > Sylvilagus floridanus. Next base: position 129,032,860 of record OX463227.1, on the reverse strand, counting down.
AAAACCCTCCCTGCTTTCGCCAGCCTCCAACCCAGCCGATTTCCCGCCCCACTTCCTCGGCATTCAGGGGATTCAAGTACTTCACGCCCTGCATCCACTTAGACTGAAAATCGGCCGGCGCCGTGGCTCAACAGGCTAATCCTCCGCCTTGCGGCGCCGGCACACCGGGTTCTAGTCCCGGTCGGGGCGCCGGATTCTGTCCCGGTTGCCCCTCTTCCAGGCCAGCCCTCTGCTGTGGCCCGGGAGTGCAGTGGAGGATGGCCCAAGTGCTTGGGCCCTGCACCCCATGGGGAGACCAGGAAAAGCACCTGGCTCCTGGCTCCTGCCATCGGAGGAGCGCGGTGCGCCGGCTGCAGCGCGCCAGCCGCGGCAGCCATTGGAGGGTGAACCTTCGGCAAAAGGAAGACCTTTCTCTCTGTCTCTCTCTCTCTGTCCACTCTGCCTGTCAAAAATAAAAATAAATAAATAAATAAATAAATAGACTGAAAATCACAATCGCACCGGATTTGTCCTCCTGTCCTGTGATCACTGTCTGTCGCCTGCATGTCCCTTGAGAGCGTCACAGTCCGTTTGGGCCACTGTGGTTACATCTGGGGCCTTTGCTTCTGACATCCTCCAAACCTCCCCCCGGGCCCATTTTGTCCTTCCAACCCATGCTTCGTGCATCAACGCACCCACGAAACCTCCCCTTGCCTCTTGGGGAGAAGCCCTCTCCTCCTTGGGACTGCCGGCCACCCGTATTCACTCATGCCAGGTCATCATTGAGGGCTGCTACGTGGCAGGCAGAGTGGGCAGTGACGTGGGTTGAGCAGCGAAGAACCAGGCAGGGCACCTGCTCTCATGGAGTTTACATTTTAGCAAGGACAACAGGAAAAACAAAGGTAAATAATCCACTAAGTCAAATATTTACAAGCTGTCATAAGTACATATGCAAAGGCCTCCAAGCAGATTCTAAAACATACCCCAGATCTGCCCATGTCTGTCCATCTCCCACCCTGTCTGGGGTGAGCTTGTGTGTCTAGGATGTCAGAAAGGTTTGGGTGGCTAAAGGCTGATGGTAAACGAGAGCAGAGGACACAGAACAGCGGTGCAGAGGGAGGTGAAACCGGATTGTACAGGGCCTCAAAGAGCCCGTCCAGCAGATCTCACGCTCAGAGCACGGGGGGTGCTACACGACCGCATTATAACCAGGAGACAACATGACCTCACATGCTTCGCGACAGAGATTTGAGTTGGCAGGGGCGCAGTTTTGCTTCCCTTTCCCAAGGGACCTTTGACAATGTCTGGGGAGGAGGGTACTGGGAGAGGCCAGAGATGCTGGGAAACATTCCACAATGCCCAGAACAGCGCCCCCCAGAGGCAGTGAGCAGCAACGCTGAGGTTCACTCTGCCTGTTCCACGCAGGATACACTGGGTCCCAGGAGTGGAATACGAGACCACCTGGGAAACCATTTAAATGAACTCCATACAGTTATCATCTTGGCCCACCTGAGCCTCTCTTCCAGGATCCCAGACCTTACATTTCCTGGCCTGGGGAACCAGCCCAACTCATCTCCCAACAAGCATCATTGCATTGGAGACAATGCAACAGCCCAAAGAAACACCAGCCTGGCAGAGCGGGGGGGGGGGGGGGGGGGGGGGGGCACTAGAGGCATCACTGTGCAAGGGCCACCTGTTCTGTTGGGGGGGGTTCAAGGGGTTCCAGAGCCCAGCTCCAAGTGTGCCCTCTTCCCCCACAATCACCTCAGCCCCTCTCAGCTGCCAGCTTGGTGCTCTCCTCCTCCCTGAGCTCCTGAACACTGGGCCTGTACAGGCTGCACAGGCTCTGGGCACCAAAGGCAGGCGACGCCCTGCACTTACAGCAAGTTTATGGGTACTTACAACAGCATGTATACCTATCATTTCCAGCCCCGGCATGTGAATCAACCCAGAGGGAAAGGGCTCTCCTCTTGCCCTCCCCCAACTTGAGGTTGATTTCCAGATTTGGGAGAAGCCTGGTCGAGCTGTGGCGGCAGTGGGAGGTCTGTGGATGAGGGAGTGTCTCCGAGGAGGAGGGGAAGGAGCCCCCTTAGGAGCAGGGCTGGCCAGGCAGGGGGCGAAGAGGGGAGAGTCCAGCCTCGGTGCCCAGTTAGGACCCAGTCTCCTTCCACTGCTACTGAGGCTTTGACCTTCTGGGTGGGAGTGTGAATGTTAGGGAAATTTTGAAGAATGCTATAGAATATCTCTGCCCGGAAACATGAAGACTAAGGACAAAGGTCTGCCTACAACTTGGGAGATTCTCAGGTCCCCTCAAGGCAGCCTTTGACCTGGCAGTTACAGACACCGGTTAGGGATGCCCGGGTCTCCCTTTGGAGTATCTGAGTCCTGGCTCCCAACCCAGCTTCCTGCCAGTGCAGACCATGGGAGACAGCAGCGGCAACCAAAATGACTGCCACACACAGGGGAGACCCGGATTGCACTCCTGCCTCCCAGCACCAGTTCGCAGCCCAGCTATTGCAGGCATTTGGGAGTAAATTGGTAGATTGGAGCTAGCACTCCCCCCCCCCCACTCTCTGTGTGTGTGCGTGTGTGTGCCTTTCAAATAATAATTTTAAAACATTTTAGGGGCCAATGCTGTGGCACAGCAGGTTAATCTGCCGTCTGCAGTGCCAACATCCCATATGGGCACCAGTTCAAGTCTTGGCTGTTCCCTTCTGGTCTAGCTCCCTGTTAATGTGCCTGGGAAAGCAGTAGAGGATAGCCCAAGTACTTGGGCCCCTGCATCACTTAGGAGACCCGGAAGAAGCTCCTGGCTTCGTCCTGGCCCAGCCCTAACTGTTGTGGTCATTTGGGGAGTGAACCACTGGATGGAAGACCTCGTTCACTCTCTCTCTCTCTGTAATTTTGACTTATAAATAAATCAATCTCTTTTTTTAATGTAATGCCTACAGCAACAAATGCCTAACAAGTTTCAGTGTGTTTCTATTACAAAGGGGAGAGGAGACCTTAAAGCGCAGGCCCGGGCACTCTTCCTAGGGGAGCTGTGTTGAGATGCATTCTAAAGGGCATGGGGAAGCGTCTCCTAACTTCTGACTTCCCCGTCTGCTGTACCTGCGTATGAAACTGCGCTGGGACCTGGAGAAGCGACAGAGGAAGGGCAACAGGGGCTGTTTGCAGGCTAATTTGGAATCTGAGGCTGCCTAACACTCAACCCAATGGAGGTTGCTTAGAACATGGAAACCAGATATTCCCGGTCAGCCCAGAGCATCTGATCTTGTTAATGAGCCAATAAAAATTAGAGGGACAAAGGCCAAGCCCCGGCTACGCAAATGAAATCTCTTCTGTGAAAGGGAGCAACCTCATAAAGAGTTGTAACTGAGCAAATGGAGGAATCTTTGCATTTCATTAACTTTAACAGGGCTCGTTAGGTTGGCTTCCAAGGGCTGCGGGACAGGAGCGAGAACGCCAGGGCTGGGAGCGAGCCGGGCCGCTCGGACGTCCCCTGCGTCTCCCAGCCAAACTGGAAGCCGTCGCTCCCGCTTGCCCCTCGGGCTCCCCGGCCCAGCACGACATCCTGACTACACAGGCAAGGAGCCCAGGCCTCAAGGACTAATTCTTCCCTGCCGGAGTGGGGAAAGACAGGGACAAAGAGCACAGGGCAACACATGCCCAGGGCTGAGCAGGCCACCTGGCTGCAGGCCCCCACGCAGAGGTCCCTCCCAGCTCCAGTGTCCACGAGCCCCCACAAAAGGATTCCCCTAGCCTAGAGCCCGGCCAGGGGACCATTGTCAACGCTGGCCACACCTCTGCCCTCCTCCTCTCCCCAGACATGTCCAATGCCAGAAAAACAGCAAACAAACAAACAAGGCCAGCAGAACACACATCACCAAACAAGCCCTCCCCACGTTGGCTGCTGTGGTCGGCCAGGGCCAGGAGCCAGAGGCCGCCGGCTGGAGAGGCCCCGACAGCTCCCTGGGCTGAGCCCCTGAGCTGAGCCCACTGCCAGCGCAGGAGCTGCCTTACCCCCTCTCCCTCTCCTCCTCCACTCTCTCCCTTTGCCTCACGTGTGCTCTATCACTTCTTTCTCCTGTCCCCTTCCCTCTCTTTTCTCTTCCTGTGTCCACAACAAAACAAACTTACTATAAACCATAGCATTGAAGAACTCCTGGGTGTACACAAAGCCATACCATGATGGCAAGCCGGCCGTACTGCCACATTGCTTTAAAGTTGTTGGGGTTCCTAAGCCTATGCACCTGATGGAAAACGGGCCCCATCCCACCTGTTGGCTCTTCCTCCCCACTGCCTTCAATGCTTGTTTCTGATTGAGCCACATTATTAATTCCCTGAAGGGGCTGGCGCTGTGGCACAGCGGGTTAATGCCATGGCCTGAAGCGCCGGCATACCATACAGGCGCTGGTTCTAGTCCCAGCTGCTCCTCTTCAGATCCAGCTCTCTGCTATGGCCGGGGAAAGCAGTAGAAGATGGCCCAAGTCCTTGGGCCCCTGCACCCATGTGGGAGACCTGGAAGAAGCTCCTGGCTTTGGATCGGTGCAGCTCTGTCCATTGCAGCCATCTAGGGAGTGAACCAGCGGATGGAAGACCTCTCTCTCTCTGCCTCTCCTCTCTCTGTGTAACTCTGACTTTCAAATAAATAAATATTTTAAAAAAATTCCCTGAAGACCTTCCCCTTCCAGGGCCCTGCGCACCCACTTGCCTCACCTGGAAAGCTCTGGTCACCCTACTGAGAATTCTGTGTACTCTCTGAGGTAAGCTTTAGGCAGCCTTCTCCACCGAGCCCAGGTTTCCAGCTGCAATTCATTTGTCTCCTCTATGCCCTCACTGGAATTTTATGTTGGCACCTCTGCCTTATATTCTAATTACTCTGATGCAAAGCGCTCTCCTGCCAAGTTGTAAGCCTGAACGGAGAAACGATGGCATCGTTGAATCTCCACATTCTGTAAGTCCCTGGCACAAAGTGCACAATAAATGTCAAACATTAAAACCTGAATCCTATCAATCTTAATGCCACAGCTTAACGTCGCCCATGGGGGTGTATCTCATTTATAAAAATTTTACTTGCGAATTTGTTTGAGGCCCTGGGTTCCTGGGGCAGGCTCTGGGAGAGGTCTGATTTCAGGACTTCTCGGGGGCTGGAGGATGGGATGTTAGATGGCGGCACCTACTGGTAAAGGGTGGCATTACAGCCACTACAGTCGGTCTACCCAGAGAAGCCACAGAATTTCTCAATCAATCCCAGCAACACTGGACCAGGAGGCAGAGGGTGAGGACAGATGAACACTGGAACAAGTTCCTCTCCCTCCTCAGTAGCCCTTGGGCTAATGAAAGGGTGACATCAGGCCGCTGAGTCAGGGTCAGGGCCCCTTTGCCGGCCTCTGAGGCCATTTGGGGAGCGAATCAGCGGATGGACGACTTTTCTGTCTCTCCCTCTCACTGTGGGTGTGTCTACCTCTCACATAAATAGATAAAATCTTTTTAAAAATTCCTCCCCACACACTCGGAGTTGGGCCTGTGGGAGCTGCCTCCCCGGAATTCAGGTAGGAGGTGCCTGTGGCGGCCCCTCTACCTGCTTCAGCCCCCAGGCTTCTTCTGGCCCAGCCTCTGCCTCTGGCTACTTTGTCCAGGCTGACATTATCCATATCTCCAGACCTGTAAGGGAGCTCCTGAACTCCGGCTTGGAAGGTCCCAGCTCTGCGTCTCTGTCTTCCAGAAGCCGAGAGCCTTTGGCCAGAGTCCCCTCCTGAGTCCTCTGCATCTCCATGGTCTCTCTTCAGCTTGAGGCTTCTACACGGGCCCTGGCTTCCACATTGCCCTTCCGTTCAACACCCTCTGCTGCCTCTCATCCTTTAGGCAACAGCAGCACCATCGGCCTGGGCAGAAGCAAGGACGCAGGGCCTGGAAATCCCCCACCCTCCTTGGGGTTCCCACGAGCTCACCGCTCCCTTAGGCTTTCAAGCATCTCATCCAACAAGCATGCACTGAGCTCAGCTGTATCCGAGGCTTGTGCTTGGGGTTGGGGATACAGTGGGGCTCAGGTGGACCGTGCCCTCCGAGGTTTGACAAAGGCAGCCACTTGGCCTGGTGGCTGAGACCCCAGTTAACCTGCCTGCGTCCCACAGCACCTGGGTGTGAGTCCCAGCTCTGGCTCCCAATTCCAGCTTCCTGCAAGGGCACACCCTGGGAGGCAGCGAATGATGGCTCAAGTAGTTGGGTCCCTGCCGTCCATGTGGGAGGCCTGGATTGAGTTCCTAGCTCCTGGTTCTGGACCTGACCCAGGCCTGGCTGTTGCAGGCATTTGGGGAGTGAACCATAGTGTGGAAGGTCTCTCTCTCTCTCTCTCTCTCTCTCTCTCTCTCTCTCGTAGATAAAGGATGACAAGTGGAAGGCAAACTAGACCATTACAATATTACAATACACATACCCAGGGGCATCATTTATGGGTAGGTTTCAAGGACCATGGAGCTTTCCATCTGCCAGGGAGTAAAAAAGACTCCACAGACATAACAGCATTCGAGTTGGGTTGTAAAGTGTACAAGGAGTGTGTCAGGCATGACGGGGCTCAAGTGCAGTATTGGTGAGGTGGGAAGAGAAACACGAAACACCGGCGGGGAGGGAGGCTGGGCACTGGCACAGAGGCCACGTACACCAGGCTGGGGAGTTAGCCCCTAGTCCACGGGAGGCACAGCCAGCACCTGGTACTGTGGCAGCAGCAGTGGGGATGCAGGGGAGGGGTGGATTTGAGGGAGGTTTCAGAAGTTCCACCCTCAGGCTCTGGTGGCCTACAGGGCTTGGGAGTACAGCTGGGACCACTGAGTGGGTTACGGGGCCACTCAAGGTGGCGACTATGTTCAAGTGCTCGGGCTCCTGCCACCCATGTGGGAGACCAGGATGGAGCTCCTGGCTCCTGGCTCCTGGCTCCTGGCTCCTGGCTATGGCACAGCCCAGCCCTGGCTGTTGCAGGCATTTGGGGACTGAACCAGTAGATGGAAGATCTATCTGTCTCTGTTGCTCTGCCTTTCAAGTAGATGAAAATAAATAAACCATTTTTATTTTTTTTTCAGAAGACGGAGCTTATAGGAAGAGGACAGGTGTGTGTGTGGAAGGCGAGTGTTGAGAAGGACGCACTGGGCTCTATCAGAAGGTTTAACTTGAGGTCTTGAGAAATACCATTGAAAGCACCTGAACATAGGCAGAACTGGATAAAGACGGGAGGGAGAGCTACAGATCTGCACACCAGACACACAGAGTTAGAGCTGGAAGAGAGACGGGGCCAGGGATGTAGATCTGGGAGTCGTCGGCATACTGGCACTCACACCACACGCTACCTCAAGCCCTCGTGCACGACACTCCAACTGCCTGCACTGTCAGAATTTCCTCTCTATTTTCTAGATGAGGAAGGTAACGCTCGGACAGGCAGAAAGTTTGCCCCAGCTCACCCACCGATGGGGCTGGAATTTAACCTTGGGACGGTCTGGCCATAAAGCCAGGTAATCTCTCCACCTCCCTTGCGGTGCCCTGGTGAGAGGCCGCACAGTAGAGAAGCATGGGCAGCCCAGGTGGTAACCCAGATGCTTCAGGAGCTCCGACCAGTGGAGTGAGAGCAGGCAACAGGAGAGTAGGAGAAGAAAGGGCTCCAAGAAGGGGCAGGAAAATAGTCAGAGGTTCCGGATGTCACGGAAAGGTCAGGCTGGGTACGGCCTGGCAGGCAGCCCTGGAGGTGGGGATGTGGAGGCCGCCAGGGATCATGAGACTGGGCATCAGAGGGGGCTTGGGCCAGACTGCACTGGGTAAGGGGTGGAAGGGAAGCCCTGACATGAAGACAGATAGCAGGTGGGGCTCCTGCGAGAAGTTTGGGAGCCTGGAAGGACAAGAGGGGGCAGGGTCTGGATGAGCTGGTTGATGCTGCTGCTTAGGCTGTATTTCCAGGGGGAGGAGGCCAAGGAGCCAAGGCGAGAGCTTCCGGCTAGGGAGAGGATGACTGAGCGAGTGAGCTCCCTGTGGGGGGAGGCGGGGATGGAATCCATACACAGGTACCATACTGACCCTGGCCAGAACCAGGGACCTTTCTCTCAGCAGCGGAGGGGGAAGGAGGAAGAGCCCTGGAAGTCCATGCCAGACGACTTCTCAGCGGAGCAGGGGCTGAGGGCACTGACCGACAGGGCTTGGGATGCAGGCGGGACAGCGCAGGTTCTGGCAGACTGGAGACTTGCCTTGCGACGTGCAGGGGGCTGGAACCACACATCGGTGTTGATGCCAATTGGCAGGCCGGAGATCTTTGTTTTCTTCATGGAAGCCGCTGGGGAGCAGGTGGAGAGGAAGCAGGTATGAAAGTGATTCAGGTGTGGGGGTGGGCAGGGAGGAGACTGGGGTCAAGGGGGCTCAGGAGGTGGCCAAAGGGGACAGAGGAGAGGCTGGCACAGGAGTGGGCAGCTTGGGCCTGGCTGCCTCCTCCCCATGTCCTGCAGGACCTCTCTGGGAAGCTAGGCTAGGGCCCCGGAGCAGGTCACTCGCAGGACGTGGGGCTGGAGCAGACTTTGAGAGGGCCTTGCTTCCAGGGCTCTGCCTCTGAGCCATCCTGAGGGAGCGTGAAACAAGCACCCACCAGGGCCACCCTGCTCACCTCCTCCCTCTCTCCCTCTTTTCATCTGTTGTTGATGTTGTCGGACCCCCTTGTCTCTCCATCGGCCAATCATTAGTTTAACTACTGTTCCCGTCTCATCCATTTACTTCTGTCTATGCTCAAAGCTCGCCTCTTGGCCGATGAGCTTCCTGTCCTCTGACTTTGCATGACACTTTCTGTCTGGGCCCTCCAATGTCATTCGGACGCCCTGCACTCACACAATCTGCTTTGCATACGCAAATGCTGCCTACCTACCTGCTAAGACTCAGGACCTGTGGGGGCTTTGCCTTGTGATGCTGAGGGATCCAGACCACACAATGATGATCTGAAACCTCTAGTGAGGACCACATGTTTGTTTGTTAAGATTTATTTATTTATTTAGAAAGTCAGAGTTACAGAGGGGGGAGAGACAGAGCAAGAGAGAGAGAGAGAGAGAGAGAGATCTTCCAACCATTGGTTCACTCTCCAGATGGCTGCATTAGCCAGGGCTGGCCCAGGACAATGCCAGGAGCTAGGAGCCAAAATCTTTATCCAGGCTCCCACATGGGTACAGGGGCCCAAACACTTGGGCCCTCTTCCACTGCTTCTCCCAGGTCATTATCAGGGAGCTGGATGAGAAGTGGAGCAGCTGGGACATGAATCGGCTCCCATATGGGATGCCAGTGTCACAGGCAGTCAGGCAGTGCCTGTTATGCCACAAAGCCGACCCCAGGAACATATGTCTATTTCTTTGGTTCCCCCTAGGGTGCATAGGATGGGGGTGGTAGGAGAGAATTACCATATGCCAGTTGATGAAAGGATTGATGACTGGTGAAATCATGAGGAAGACAAAGGTGGAACTGGAAGGGGGTACTGGCAGCTCTGAAAGTATAGGCTGTGGGACATTGAACTGGAGTCAGAAGGCAGGAAAAACATGGATTCCAAATTTGCCTGTTGAATATGCGGTGTGACTTGGGCAGGTCATGTGACCTTTCATCACTACACCAGGGTGCTGGCTGGTCTTCAGTAGCTCCATAGCTGCATGAGCCTCCCCAGCAAAGGTACCGACCAGCACCTTGTAACACGCAGAGGCTGGTCTGGGACCCTCCTCCTTCTCCAAATGGTTAGGCTGGGAGAGTGACAGCAGCGGGTTCAGAGAGCAGAGCGGGTATACAAGCCTCGGAGGCAGGCCTGGGCCCGAGTTCTGCTTTCTCCTTTCTTAGTCTGTCTTCTTGGGCAAATTAGTCTCCTCCAGGGTCAGTTTTCTCATTGGTAAAATGAGAATAACAATTCCTGTCTCATGGGTTGGTGGTGGAGTGCCTGACACACAGAAAGCACCTGGTATACACTGTAGCAGCGAGCTTTGTGCCTCAGCGTATCTGTGCCTTCTTAAGGCGGAGTGCAAGGTGCAAATAAGTAGAAAAGAGAATACAGAACTAGCTACCTGGCAGGTGAATTTCCTCCTAACTCTCCATAACCCTGGAAGTGCTGCTGAAGAGGGCAGTGTGCTGGTATGCATGGAATTTTTGGAACCTTCTCAGCAGGAATGTGTGACAGCCAGGAACCTGTTGGGGGTGGTGAGAAGGGAGCACACAGTTGGCTGTGCCGGCACTACGCAGCACCAAAGCCTGGCCAGGTTGGAGCTGCTTCTTCCTGGGTGCTGCTATGCTTTGACTATTCCACACGTGCAGCCTTTTGCCTGCTTCCATTTGCTGAATGCCTACTATGTGGGGGGTGTTTTTCATATATTATCTCCTAACCCTACTAGGTTTTTAGCCCCTGAGGCAGATAAGAAAATGAAGCTAAGATTGAGTAATTTGCCAGAAGTTACACAGGTAGGGGCCAGCGTTGTGGTGTAGTGGGTAAAGCCGCCAGTTCATGTCCTGGCTGCTCCATTGCCAATTGAGCTCCCTGCCCATGGCCTGGGAAAATCAGCAGAAGATGGCCTAAGTGCTTGGGCCCCTGCCATTTACCTGGAAGACCCAGATGAAGCTCCTGACTCCTGACTTTGGCCTGGCCCAGCCATGACCATTGTGACCACCTGGGGAGTGAACCAGAGGATGGAAGACCTCTTTCCCTTTGTCTCTCCATCTCTGTAACTCTGTTCAAGTAAGTAAATAAATAAATCTTTAAAAAGAAGAGGAGGAAGAAAAAGAGAAAGCAGCCACATAGGTAGAAAGGAACCAAGCTGGTATTTGAACAGCAGTTTAACTCTAGAGCTCATGTATACTGACGTGTGCCTTACCTTTGAGGTTTTTATAACCATACCCGTTTTCCAGATGAGGAAGCTAAGCTTCAGAAAGTAAAATAAATCACCAAGAACAGGAAGTTGGCCAGGAAAGAGGAAGGCCGACCCTGACCTGGGGCAGTCTGGTTCCACGTCATTCCTCTCTCTTTCGGAGGTAGGGTCACTGCACTTAACATATGGGGCAGCAAAGCTTCATGAGAGGAGCATGGGCAGGGCAGGGGATCCTGCTCTGAATGTGGTGGGGCCCTGGCAGGGTATCCTTTAGCAGGATCTGAACCAAGATACATCAGCTGTGCAAACTCTAGCCCCGGACAGATCTCCCAGACATATCTGCAGAGAAATTTCCAATAAAAAAAAAAAAATTCCATCTACTTGAAAGGCAGAGTGACAGAGAGCCAGAGAGAGAGAGAGAGAGGAAGAGAGAGAGAGAGAGATCTTCCATCACTGGTTCACCCTCCAAATGTCCACAAAAACCAGGGCCAGGCCAGGCTGAAGCCAAGGAGCCCAGAACTCCATCTGTGTCTCCCACATGGGTGGCAGAGGCCTAAGCATTTGAGCCAACAACTACTTCAGCATTCCCACATTGGCAGGAAGGTGGACCGGGAGTGGAAGTGCCAGGACTTGAACTGGCACTGTGATACAGGGTGGGGTGTCTCAAGTGGGGGCCCATCTCCCTGTGCCACAGTTAGAATGAAATGACTGTCACAGTATCCCTGGGGCAGAAGGTGAAGTCCCATGGCAACTTATGGCCTCAGAGGTGAATGCAGGAGCCCAGAGAGCAGGTGCCATTCCTCCCCCGCTGCGGCTCTTGCAGTACTGCTTGCGAGGCCCAGCGCATTAGTCCATGTTGTCATGCTCCCAGGTGACTACACCACTGTGAGTCCTACAGAAATGGACAGGGCAGTGGGCCCACTTGACGGCGCCTTCTTGATATAAGCCCAGCTTCTCCTCCTACAGACTCCTCTAGAGATCTGGGGGTGGGCTGACAGCAGCCTGGGCCAGGGGCAGGGAGCACGCACGCAGGAGGAGCTCACCTGGTCCTACAGGAGCGAAGGAAGCCATCAGAGGGAAGCCAGGAGGATGAAGAAAGAGGAAACCCAGCTTAAAGATGCTCAGTTGTCTGCCAGGCAATCTGCCCAAAAGCCAGGGCGATGGCCACACTCAGAGGACCAGGAAATCATGCTGCACCAGAGGGCAGGTCGCAGAAAACCTCAAGCCTGCCCCTACAGAATCCCGCCTGCCACCCCGAAGTCCCTCCCCTCGCATCCACAGCGGCCCAGAGTCCACAGCAGCGTCCAAAGAAGGCAGAAGCAAGGAAGAGCACAGTGTCCCCACCCTCCTCGGGGAGGTGACGGGGGAGACGTCTCAGCTCTCGCCCTGTGCCCCCCAGTAGATCACAGGCACCGTCTGGCACCTCCAACTCTTTCTTCCTCTTCTTTTTTTCTTAAACCCACTCTCTTGTCTGGGGAAAGAGGGTGGCAAGTTTGCACTTGTTCTCCAGCTCAGCGTAATTGGTGGCAGCGGGCAAAGCTGCTCCAAGGGGAGGGGTTTGCAGTGGAATGAAGCAGGGAGGGCGTCTTAGAATGACAGCGCTGGAGGAGACCTCGCGGATCACCTGGCCCACCGCCCTGGCCTCCACACCCCCACCATCTCTGTGCTGCACCCCACAGCCACCTCCCACACCCTGCATGCCCCCCACGGCCTCCTCCCAGCCTGCCTAAGGTGCTGCCCCACTGAGTGCATCCATCTTTTTGTTTGCTAAACGAGGGACCTGAGGCCCACTGAGATGTGACTTGCTCCAAGTTAATCTCCCTCCCAGAATGGAACTAGGACAAGAAACCCAAGACCTGAATCCGTCTTCATTCTCCACTCTTCCACTCAGTCCCTGGAGAGATGGGGGGTGGGGGGGTGGTAATGCAGCGGCAGGGAAGGCCCATCCCCCACCCCAGCTGATGTGGACTGCCAGTGTCAAGGGTCTGAAAACTGAGTCCTTTTCAAGGAGGTCTTGGTCGTTGCCCCTTCCTCTTGGGTGCCCTGAGGGCTTTGTGAGGCTAGCCTGGGTCCTTAAGGTGTCTTCCCTGCAGAAAACTGGCTCTGAGGCAGGACTGGCTGCCCGCCTGGGGTGTGATCTCAGTCTGACTGCAGCCCCTACTCCAGGAAAGCCGTAACTTACCCCTCGTGGGGACTTCCTTCTTTCCCTGCACTGGGAGGCCAGCGCATTCATGGGTGGGGGATGCTGCGCCGTGGGCACCACCTCCTGAAGCTGGGAGGGCAGGTCTGGAGGAGTGTGCCTGCATGCCTTTGTAACTGCACACACAGGCATGGTCCTGTGGGTCAGCTTTTGCCCCGTGCTGAACATGAGAATGCCTGTATGCCAGCCCACGGCTACAAGGGTAGGGTAGCCCAGTGGGCTTACCTCCAAGGTCTTTACGAGGGATCTGCCGCGGGACTGGCAGTTACAGCAGGGAGAAGACTATTTTCTTAGTTTTCAAAGTGAACTCAGACTGAGGAATGGGGACTGAGTGCAGAAAGTGGGGGCAAAGTACGGGTCGGAATCGGGAGGCCGTTACTCCGCCGCTAAAGGCGTTTCGGAGTCCCCGCGTTTTCTCAGCGTCTCGCTTGTCGGGCTGTGCCGGTGGACCCGCCCGAACGCCAGTGCGTCCACGCCTGCCCAGTTGCCCGGACCTCGCACCCTCTTTGTCTTCCCGACTGAGGTGTGCGTGCGAACCTGCGCAGCTTGGCCCTCGTCGCGTGCGAGCGCGGGGGTGCGCCCTGGCTCCCACACTCTTTCGGCGGGGAGGCAGAACGAGCCGGAGCCCGGTGCTGTTTGGTCTGGAGCCGAGCGGGGCTTGCATTGATCCATTGATTGTGCGCGGTCTGCGCCTGACCTCCCTGCTCCCGGGGAAGCCGTCTCCATGGAGACCGGGCCCGCTCCCCCAGCGCCGGATTGTAAATTCCTGCAGGCAGCGGCCCGGCAGCCTGGGGAGGGGGCCGCCGCGCCGGGGCGCGCAGGGGGAGCGGCCGCCGCGCCGAGGCCCCATTTGAAAGAAAAAAGGGCACGGAAAAGGAGGTGGTGGCGGAGCAGGAGGAGGAGGAGGGGAGGAGGAAGAAAACGAAAAGGAGCGAGGAGAGGAGGAGAGAGGAGGAGGAGGAGGAGGAGGAGGAGGAGGAGGAGGAGGAGGAGGAGGAGGAGAAAGGCGAAGAAAAAGAGACGGAGTCTGAGAGACGGAGAAAGGGCGAGAGAGGAAGAAAGAGGCAGAAAGGGCGTGTTTCTGGAGCTGCCTTTCCCCTCCCCTTTCTCAGGTCCCTCGCTCCGGCTCTGCGCGCTCTCCGGCGGCAGCTCTCTCGGGGCGAAGCTAGGAATAGGGTGGGATCGTACCGGGCAGCCCCGCCGCCGCCGCGGGCAGAGCTGGGCTGGGAGAGGGCAGGGGTTCCCCGCCGGCAGCCGCGCCGGGCGCCCCTCGCCTCGTCGCGCTCTCCGCCTCGCTCTCCCCGACGTCCGGCCGGGAGGAGCGGGCAGCATCGGAACCTCCCGCCCAGGGCGCCGCGGTCCGCGGTCCGCGCTTCGCGCCTGCAGCCCCCCGGCCCCGGCGGGGCGCCCCTCCCCTCCCCCTTCGGCGCGCGGGGCACCCAGGCGGCTTCCGCTCTCCCCGGGCTGCGAGACCGGCCCCGGCGGACCGGCCGCCCGCAGCTCCAGCCATGGGCTCGAGGCGCGTGCCCGGGCTCTGCCTGCTAGTCCTCCTGGTCCACGCCCGCGCCGCCCAACACAGCAAAGCTGCGCAAGGTAAGGAAAGAAGGGCGCGCGGCCGCCGGGCTGTCCGGACTGCGGGTCCGAGGGCCGGGACGCGATCTCCGAGGGGCAGGGCAGGTGCTAGGAAGCGAGCGGCTGTCAGGGCCGGGCCTGAGGACGCCGACTCCGGCTGGGTGCCTGAGCCCGGCACGCTGCGCCCCGGGCGTAAAGCCGGAGGAGCCTGGCGCCACAGGGCTGAGAAGTTTGGGGGGGGGGGCGGTGAGAGGCGGTGGGTAGACGTGACCATGCGCCTCGCAAATTCTGCCAGACGTCACCGCCATCCCCAGCATCTCCGTAAGACTTCTTGTCCTCCAAAGTCCCAAAGAGAATCTTCTCTCCCCTCAAACGTTGCCAGAAACTTCAGTTGTGGCCTGGAGAGAGACTAGGGGAGTGAAAACTTTTCAGCCACGCCATGTATTTCTTCTCCCCATTCTCAACCCGCACGCAAGGACCAGAGATTTCGAAGTTGCTGTCTTATCAGTAGAAAAATGTTAAAGAAAATAGGATCTTTTCTGGAAAAACCGACCCCTCCATCACACGACGGTAGGGGCTGCAGGAGAGAAGAGGATCCTGTGACTTGTGCCGCTGGCCAGCGAGCTGGGTTTCTGCCTCTTTGGGGGAGATCTCTTACGTCTTGCATGGCTTTCATTTCTTATCATAATATTTATTTATTAAGGTCTCGGGTTTCCAATTCCATTTAAATCCAGATCAGAATTGCATTAAAATAACAAAAGTAAAATTCCAGGCTCCGGAGCTCTGACAGATCCCTCCAGGAATGAGACAGGGAGGCCCTCCCGCCCTAGCCCTAGTCCCTGACCCAGAGCTCATCGCCCAGCGGTCCCCCAGGGCTGTGCTGGCAAGAAACTAGGCTGGTGTGCCACAGAGCTCTTGGGACAGCCTCCCCTCCCCCCTTGACCTCTGGCTGCACCCCTCCCCCCAGAGTGCCCTCACTGACAAGAGATTTATATGGACAAAAAGAAAACTGCTCCTGGCCAAGTTTGCCCAGAAGGCTAGGATTCTGCCTATTGTCCCAGAGGCTCCCGAACCAGCCTGGTTGATGAGGTGGCTGGCTGGGCCAGAAGGAAAGTTGAACTTGGGAGTTGGGGAAGCCCGAGGGTCTGGCAGCCAGGCTGCTGTGTCTGCTAGTCTGGGCACTTGGCTTTGAAGCAGCTCTGGGTGCTGGATGGGCTGCCGCCCTCTCACAAAACAACGCCTCCTAACTAACCCCCTTCCCCCTCCAACCTGTTCTTGAACAACGGAAACAGGAGAGACCCTCAGCTGTCAAATATCGGACCCCACCCCCACCCCCACCCCCTTCCAACCTCTTCTCCAGTCCTGGTTCCAGACAACCCAGGGCTGCCACCCCCAGCCTGGGAGTAGCCCCTCTCCTCACTGGATTTGCTTGTGTTTTCATAAACAAAGCTGGCTTTTGTAGTGTGTGCTGACTTACTCATAACATAGAATTAGCCTGGGAGTTTAGTCTGAAGGAAGGAACAGATTTCATGCCGTAATCTAGAGACAAGATAAGGGCCTCTTTCAAGTTGGAGCCAGTGTCTAGTGGCCTAGTGAGGCTGGGGTGCACGCGCATGGAGGGCGCAAAAGGAGAGGCAGTATATTCAAGGGGGTAACAGAAGTAGAAGGGGAGCCCCTTAAAAGGGGACAGGTACCATTGAGCCTAGGTGCTCAAGCCTGGGAGATGGGCCCACCCTTCAGGGACAGGTCAAAATCCTTCCAAGTTTCTCCAGAGCACCCCTCCTCCAGTAGACACCCTGCTGGGTGCTGGGGGGAAATGCTGGCAGCCGACTGGTAGTTCTGTCCACTGCTTATCACTTGCTCGGCCTGGACTGCAGTTGGCATGGCTTCTTCCTTCCTTCCTTCTCATTCTTGAGTCCAGAGTGGCTTAGAACGGAGGCCTCTGACTGACCTCTCAGTTCAGGAAATCTATAAACCCCACCTGCCAGAGGTTGCTTAACGATGCGATCAGAGGGATGTGTCTGAACCCAAATTTGCAGGCAGATGCTGCAGGAATGCTGGGAGCACCGCGGAGGCCCACCTTGTCCCTACAAATAAGTGTCTCCCCGGTGCCAGAAAGAATGCTTTGAAAGCTACATGGTTGTAAGGCTGTAGCGGATCTTTAAAGACTACAAATACCCATGGCAGTGACTCTTGCGTGGAGCCACTGTGTCTCTGGGGCTCTGTGGGGGCTCTGTTCCTTTTGACTGGTCATCCCACAGTGGGAAAACCAAAGTGAAGTGGAATGGGGGTGCCAGGAAGCGAGCCCTAAGTGTGACGGAGAGGGAGTGTGTGTGAGGCTCACCACGATCACCCACAGGGGACGCAGCTGGGCGTCTGTGTCCACTGCAGCTTGGTTGCTCGGAGTGAATGCTCATGTTTGAGTGTCTGGGAGAAGTGTGTGTGGACCAGTGGGTGGGTCCATGGTGTGGCTGGGGGGGGAGTGAGCATGAGAGTACATGGTTTGAGTATTTTTCAAGTGCCTGAGTGTGTATTTGAAAGTAGACAGACTGGATAACCAAGATGATTGTTAACTTAAAAGCATTAATTTCCTTTGCTTTTTTTTTTTTTGGGGGGGGGGGTGGGCGACAGTGGCTAAAAAGTCCTAATCCTCAAATAGGGCTCAGGTTACAACTGAATGAAAAGGTCTCCCAGCCTCCAGGGAAGCTGGTCCCCAAGGCAGGGCCTGAGAGGGCCAGCCTGCCCCTTTCGTTTACCTGGTATTTTTCTTGTCTCCATGGGGCAGTTTTGATAAAGTCACATATGTAGTTTCTGAGTGACACCATCCCTGGACCTTAGCGTGTTCGGCTGGCAGCAAACAGTGTCTGTCTCAGTACGTCTCTCTGGTCTCTGTCTGCCTCTCTCTCTCTCTCTCTCTCTCTCTCTCTCCCCCACCCCTCTCTTCCTCTTTAATGCGCCTGTTTCCTCTCCTCCCGCTCCCCTCGGCTCCTGTGGCCAGCTCTTACAGTGAGGGGACTGTTCCTCCTAGCCCCTCCCTCCAAAATATGAAATGAAAACCATAACCGTGTCAGTGGGCAGCCACGTGGTGGGGAGAGGGAACCCCCACTTCTGGAGCCTGATCTTCAGTCAGTTCCCTCTAAGTCTCCCCCTCCCATTTTTCCAGAAAGGTGGAGAATCGGCGCTGGACTGCTAGAAATTCCTCTGCGATCCCTTTGACCTCTCCTCTCTGTGACTTGTCTTGGCGGGGAGGGAGCCCCCGGGCCAGCGAGTACAGAAACCTTTCCCTGTTTTCATCTGCTTGAGTCTCTGCAGGGTGGAGTGAGAGAGGGGCCAGAATTACTGCAGGCAGAGGAGGAAGCCCAGATGAGAGTGTGTTCTGAAACCTCCGGGAGTCCAGAGCGTGCGAACCGGTTGGAGATGGGAGCCTGAGCGGCTGAGACCTGTTGTGAGGCTCCCCAGCCCCGCCCGGCAGGAGTTTGGGGAATGTGAGGTGTGCTTTCACCTGGGTGTGTGAGCCTGTGTGCGTGTGCACGCGTGCCGCCAGTGAGGGAAAGGGAAGTGGGGCCATGTGGGTTTTGTTTTAGTTGGAGAACTAAAGAGGCAGGGCTCGGTCCAGTGCCTTTTGCTGAGGGTGGGGGAAGGGAACGGATGGCTTCAGACCCTCTGGAGGCTGTGGGGGTGGTGGAGCCTGCCCCCGGCGCTGGTCCCCGCGTGTGAGGGTGTGGGCCTCCTTTGACGTCCCGTACCCCTAGCACATGACCACTTCTAAGAAAGAGTCCCTGTCGGGGCTGGAAACTGCGGAGCTGGTCTGAGGCTGGCAGCGCCCGCAAGAGGCCCAGACCTGGGGGACAGTTTCTTCAGGCCCAGTTAGAAGACAGGAGGCTGAATGAGGAGGGCTGCTGAGCCCTCGGAAAGAAGCGAAACAACAGCCAATCCAGGGATGTCTGGGGTGGGAAGGGCCGGGCACCTGGGCGCAGAGGGGACATGGGCTCCGCTCTCCTCCTGCACTGCCTCACGCTGGCACAAGGGGGTGGAGGCTCTGCGCCAGTGGACTTGGATAAATACAGAGCTTAAGGATTGGGATCCTGCAGGAAATCATTGAAATTCTCCTCACTTGCAAAGAAAATATCAGTTGGGGTCTCCTGCAGTTCTGAGATTCCACCACCTCTCATCCAAACCCTGTCTGCTGGAGGCACAAGCCACTGTGGCCAGCCTATCTGCAGCCGGGCCTCCTCAGGTTCCTCACCTAAATGTGGGGCCTCTCCTCCCTGGACCCTGTTCCACTTCTGCCTGCCCAAGTCTAGGTCACTTAGCTGCTCAGGGCCCCACGCACCTGACAGGTCTGTCCTTACCGTGGGTATTTGCTCCTACTCAGCCCATGAAGAGTGCGTGTGTTGGGATGTACGGCTGAAATGCCCATGTTGTGGGA
Organism: Sylvilagus floridanus; assembly: GCA_949820135.1. Taxonomy (NCBI): domain Eukaryota; kingdom Metazoa; phylum Chordata; class Mammalia; order Lagomorpha; family Leporidae; genus Sylvilagus; species Sylvilagus floridanus. The sequence goes on along the minus strand of OX463227.1, from coordinate 129,013,824 downwards.
ACGGGGTATTTTCGAGGTGGGACCCTGAGTCCTTGGCCCTACACCATGTATTTCCAGCTCCAAGCCCAGCCCTCTGTATTCCGCCCTGGTCTAGACGTCTCCCCTCTTCAGATCAAGGGACTACTCTGTAGTCATGACTGGATGCCATGATTTGGCCACACAGGTGGGGTGATGACCCCCTAAATGGGGCGCGGTGGCTCTTGCGCTTACCTCTGGTCTTCTCTTGGCGGTGTGCGTAGTCCTAGAGAGCTGTGGCATTGGGGTTTCACAGCCCATGCCAGGGGCTCTCCAGGTCTGATCACTGACAGTGAGCTGAGGAATGACCTGGACGGAAGATCCAAGATAAGGAGACAGATCTAAGGGTCCTTGGGTGAGGGTGGATTACTAGGATCCGTGGGCATTGGTGGGGAGGGCTTAGAGAAGGGGGGTGCTTAAAGGGGAGGCCCTGGGGAGCAGGTTTACAGAGAGGACGTTTTTACAAGTTTCTAATTATATTTATTTGGAGTTTTCCTTCGGCGGTTTGAAGCTGTTAACAGCAGGAACCTGTATCCCTGGTGTTTGTTTTTGTTTCTAACCAGCTGCTTGGCTTCAGTGTAGAGAACCCAGGGCACAGGCGACACCTGCCCACTGCTGCGCCGCCCACCCCTTCTTATTGTGACTGTGCCTGCACCCTCCCTGCTCGCTCCTCAGCCCTGCTCCCGGCTGCTGCTGCCCCAGACCCAAAGCCTCAGCGCATCCACATGCCTGCAGGTTTCAGTGCCAGGCCGTTCCATGGTGAGGTACTGAGTGCTCGCTCCACACTGAACCAAATGCTGACTGGGGGTGGGGGAGGCACCACAGTGACTGAGTCCCGGCTTCTTCCCTCAAGTGCTTCTAGAAGGCAGTGGCGCTGAGAGCACTGGACGGGGAGTCGGAAAACCTGGGGTCCTGGCTCCACACTAGCCATTTCTCTTTCCTGGGATGTCCTCACTTCGCTTCGGTTTCCTTATCTGTTTAATCAGAGACTGAACCATTTGAGGACTAAATGAAATAACTTACATTAAAAAAAAAAAAAAAACTTTGCAAACTTAGTGAAAGTGTACACATCTGACACCATGGTGTGTTGTTATCTTCTGTGAAAACTCATAATCGTGAAGCCAGAATCTACCTCTGCCCGCCTCCCTCCTACCTCCTCCCTCTCCAATGCTGTTCTTCCCCCAACTCATTAGCCTCTTCCCGTCCTCGACAGGCCTGACGCAAAGCTGTTAGTTCTGTCCATACCCAAAACTGAAATGAGCAAGAAGCTGGATTGGGGCAAGGTAGGACTTCAGAGAGGAACTCAACTGTTTCCCCTGATAGGTGGTAAGGTCTTAGGGTCAGCCCTGTTCCCTCCGCATCACCACTCATGACTGCTTTTCCTGACTCTTCGGTTGGAGAGGCTAAGATTGTGGGAAAGGGAAGTGTAGTTTTTTAAGAAAGAAATAACTCTTTTTTTTCTTTGGGGTCAAGAGGTCGTCATCTGTGTGGTTTCCTGGACTCTGTCTAGGTCTCCCTCACCTCTGACTATGTTTTGTCTAGGCTGAAAATGCACCCAGGCTCCAGCTGAGGTCACAGAGCCTCACTGGGATGACAGCCTGTGACAGCAGTAATGTGGAGCCGGGCCCTGTCAGTTTCCCTAGCTGCCGTTTTGATTCGAAGGGTTAGAGCAGATGTGTGCAGATGCGGGTGTACATGCAACGTGCTGTAGGTTGGGATGTCATGGCCGAAGCCTGGCTGGTTCTGTCTTGGACATCACTTAGACGAGGAGGAAAGATTGAGGGAACCGACCAGGAGCAGCAAGGGAATGCCGGTCTCTGTCTCAGATGGCCTGTGGTGTCCCGTCATCAGGTGTTCGTGCTGAGGCTCAGGTACCTCTGACAGGGATGCTCTGGAGAGATGCCTCTAGTGGCCCCAGGTGACAGCTGAGTACCCTGGGTCCCAATCTGGTCCCAGCACTCATCAAATGGATGCTTTTTTAGGTGGGTACCACCCTTCTTTGAGTTTCCAGTCTCTCTTGAGATGAAAATTCCTGGGATTTCTGGACTTCCCTCCACCCAAAACACTGGTAGGATCACAGGACAGTGAAGAGATGAGCTGCTTCTATGAGCTAACACAGAGCAAAGGATGCCCCGACCATTCACTCCCCCACCAACCATCTACTCACGCGTCTACTCAGCCGTCTGTCCCCACATATGTGCTCACTGCCTTGAATGTGGTATTAGTCTGCCTTGCTTGACTGATGAACCCCCAAGCACCCAGCACAGTGCTTTTCATGTTGCAGCCACTCAGCAACTACTTGCTGAATGGCTGAATGAACACACTCAACTCTATTCCAGCTGCCACATAGGTTTTAGAGATTCCAAAGTCATGGCCTCATAGACCTTTAGGCTTCAGTAGGTAATACATGTAAACCAAGACTTAAACAGTGATATCAAGGCAATGTATAAGAGACTGATCACAAGGCAGTGATCCATCAGGTGACCAAAGAATCTGACAATGAAAGCCTCAGGAGTTGAGGCTGGAGCAGTCCCAGGTAGCTTCCCACCAGTGCCGCCTGAACAGGGCTCTCAGTGATGGGTGAGATTTGGAGCCATTTAGGGAGAGGGAGGAGTGAGGAAGACACCATACATCCTGGGCTAGCCTGGCAGGGACAGAAGGGTGTCACAGCCATGTGCACGCATTACAACAACAGGCAGCCTGCATCTGACCTTCTGCTTGGGCCCATCAAATTTGCCCATAACTTTATCCACTGCTGTGAGTGGCGTTTGCTGTGGTAATGTAAAAGTAGGGCAGATCCTGTCTGGGGGTGTCTGTCCATAGCCCACAGTGCACAGCTCTGCTCATTTCCCAAACGATAAAGTAGAGGCAGTGTTTCCTTGGGGGTCCTGCTGCTCCTCTTTTGGGGTCTACTTCCCTATCCTGAGAAGGGATCTTGAGGCCGCCTGTGTTATGATGATCCATCCTTTCTGGTCTGCCCTCCAGGTCGTATCTGCCACCCTGTTTCTCGCTTTTCTGGAGTGTTCCACCAGGCACTGGAGCAAAATCAGATGGGATATCAGATGGTGCTGGGGAAAGCTGCTGCGGACACATACCCGCATCTTTGTACCAGGAGAGGGCGAGGCAGGGAGGGCTCTGCTCATCTGTAGTTATCTCTGCAGCCACCACTCTCTCTGTCAACGTCTGTTCCAGTCCAGTACCTGTGGTGGGGTCTCCATAGCCTTCTCAAAGGACTATGGAGGGCAACTTTTAGCCAGCACCTTCAGGGATATGACTACCCCCAACTCGTCTGCACAATCATATGCCCTGTGGTGTCTCCACAGCAAGGCTGAAATGGGGCTTTGATAAGGAGGATGGAGTTCAGAAAGGATACAAGAGAAGGAATAATGATAGCAAACATTTATGGAGCACTTACGGTATACCTCCACTGTGGTGCTAACTACTTGATGAGTGTTAACTCATTTGATGCTCACAGCAGCCCTCAGGGAGGTGCTATGATGATTATGCCCATTCACAGAGGAGGGGACAGGTAACTTTGGAGGCTGGCCCAGACCACATGGACAGCTGACAGAATAATACTCCAGAACCTCTTCTCTTAGACTTTGTCATGCTGCCCCATGGTCTCTTTCCAGCTCCAGTGTGGGCCAATAGTTTATCCACATTACCTGAGTTGGGAAAGGGAGACAGGTAGCACCCTGGCTTTACTCTGCTTATCCTAATTCAGCTGCTCCAGGGGGGTGCCTGAACACTCACATTTTTAAAGGGGTCCCCAGTATGCCATCAGGGTTGAGAACCACTGGTCTCCCTCAGTCCATGCCCCCTGGCAGCAGGGGCTTGGCCTATGTCCTGAGAGAATGAGCTGAGGCTGTGCCGTAAGCATTGAAGGGATCCGTGCAAGGCCAGGTTCTGGGTGGGCAGGTAGGCAGGTGGCAGGGGCTCTGAGGAAGCTGCTGGATGAAACTTAGGGCCCTATTTCATAGCTCTGCTTTAGGCCTGTTCTGCTTCAAAAGATGCCAGTTGTACACCTTGGTTTCAAGGTGGGAAGCAACTCATCATGAATCTTTAATAAATTTCAATCTCAAACCAGTAGGTGCTTAATGTTTCTTGATTTCTCACTTGAACGTCATGGGTTCTATTAATAAGAAGGAAATTGAGGGTCCAATCCATTGTCATCTAATTGCCCTTGGATTTTTTTCCAAGATATAAAATGGGGCTTTATGAACAATTCTAAGCTACCAAGTAACTTTGGAGTGATTCCCTTCCATCCTGTTCTGTACATTGTTCTGGTCCAGAAATGCCAGGCCTTGTAAAGGCAATACAGCTTTTGAAGTACTGGATAGTCCTTGGCTTAATCTACAGGCTTCCGCTTCATGGCCCATTAGTTTTGCCACATGCATAGGAGAGCTGTTCTCTATGAGACAGATCAGAGCTGCAAATATCCCATGCAAATGATATGGTAGCTTTGAGAACAGTCTGTATTGTATTCGAAGACCATTTCCCACAAACCTGAAGTTTCCATGTGTGTATTTCAATTTGGTATGCTAAAAAGTACTGAAATAATGTATAATTCTTCTGTGTTTTTCTTACAATCTTGTAATCTCAGTTCAAATGTAACTGAGAGTATAAAACCCAAATGATTTCAATGCAGTTAAACTAAACTGAAAGGTAACTTGTGTGTGATTCTGAAGATGTATATAAAATATTTTTATTTCTAAAAGAAGATTTCAAACAAATAGTTAGGATTCTTCCTTCAGCCAGTGCTCATCTATGAGGAGAGCTGAACATGATACATGACATGGCTTTAAAGAGGTAGCCGAGAATGTGCACCCTGGGAGGTGGCAGATGATGGCCCAAGTACATGGGTCCCTGCCATCACTTGAGACCCGGGTGGAGTTCCGAGCTCCTGGCTTGGGTCTGGCCCAGCTTTGGCTATTGCAGGCATTTGGAGAGTGAACCAGCAGGTGGAAGATCTCTGTCTCAGGCAAACTGAATCCCCCAGAAACAGGAGTTCACCAGGAATAAGGCTGATCAGAAAGAGCTTTTGCAAAGATCTGGAAAGCCAAGCAGTGTAGCTATGAAAGAAAAAAGAGGAATGCACCAGTGTGGTCAGTGAGAGACTGTGGTCAGTGAGATGTGTGGAAAGGAGCAGAGTAGGTAGGTGCTGTTGAGGGCGTGGGGGGAGATAAAGTCTTCCCGGGAAGAGTCTTTTTGCAGGAGATGGATCAGCATTGTGAGCAGGGAGATGAGGGAGAGCAGGAGATGGCAGGAAAAGTCTGGCTGCTGGAGGGGTTTGAAGGCTCTGCCAAGAGGCCTGGGTTTGTGGTGATATCCATCAAGGTCCATCCTAGCAGTGGTGCACATTAAATGGAGGCAAAGGGAAGAACTGGGAGCCCAGGTAGCCTGTGGCAGGCCCTGGTGAAGCACCAGCTGATTCGGGGATGGGCACACACCTCTGACAGCCCCAGAGGAGGGGAGGGGCTTCTGTACCAGTTGCCGTAACTTGGCTCCAGGCCCAGGGGTATCTCTTATTCAGAACTCTGTGCTGTCCAGTAGATCTGTGATGTTGGAAATGTCCATGTCTGTGCTGTCCACTGTGGTGGGAGCCACTGGCTACATGTGGCTATGGAGCATTTGACCTGTGGCTAGTGCAACAAGGGAACTGAATTTTAGATTAATGTAATAGCTATATGTGGCAGCGGCTACCATACTAGCACCATCCTAGAGTAACTTGATTTCATACTTATCATGTCAGGCTTCCTACACTGGGAGCCTCCTGTTACCAGACACTCCATTGGGCGCATTACACAAAGCACCTCATCAACCGCTCACGGCCTCTCATGAGGAGGTATTGCCACCCTCACTTTAAAGGCCGAGGAGACAGACAGTAAAAGTGGCCTCCGCAGAGAGTGGTAAACTAGACTTGAATCCAGAACTAGTGCTTATGATTGTTCTGTGATAATGCCTTTCTTTGTACCACTTTCTTTCCATCAGTTGGACCAACTGATTCTCCACACAGCCATCTATAAAGTCCCTTGCACTGGCCGGCGCCACGGCTCACTTGGCTAATCCTCTGCCTGCAGCGCCGGCATCCAGGGTTCTAGTCCCGGTTGGGGCACCGGATTCTGTCCCGGTTGCTCCTCTTCCAGTCCAGCTCTCTGCTGTGGCCCGGGAGTGCAGTGGAGGATGGCCCAAGTGCTTGGGTCCTGCACCTGCATGAGAGACCAGGAGGAAGCACCTGGCTCCTGCCTTCGGATCAGTGCAGCGCGCTGGCCATTTGGGGGGTGAATCAACGGAAGGAAGACCTTTCTCTCCGTCTCTCTCTCTCTCACACTGTCTAACTCTGCCTGTCAAAAAAATAAATAAAAATAAAAAGTTCCTTGCACCCTCACTTATGAACCAGTCTTCCATCCTCCTCTTCTCCATTCTTTCACTTTGGGAGGACTTCCCACAGTGGGAGGGCAAGTGTACACCCTGGCTGCAGAGTCTGAGTGAGGAAGAGATTAAGTGTGGCCAGGCTCTCGGCACTGGGCATGGGGGGTGGCTGCAGAGGAGCAGAAGGGGGTTGAAGGGTAGAGTGTAGAGCTGAACAGACGCCTGGAAGACTTCAGGCAGAGCGTCTGCGTGGCACTCTTCCAGATCCCAGTTCTCTGCTTAGCCCAGGGAACTACAGACCTGCCCCCTAAAGTATAAACGAAGAGGACAGATAACTGTGTCCAGCCAGGACTCAAGGGTGCCTAGAGAGAGGTCACTGGTTTACTCACCCATTCAGTAAAAACAGATCGAGCTTCTTAAGGATTTGGATTCAATAGGTCTACGATAAGGACTGACAATAGCATTGTTAACAAACCCAGGCTGTTCTATAGCCCACAAATCATACCTGGCATTCAGGCTATCTTGCTTTTCAAATCCTATATCTTACTTGGAGGCTGCCACTTGTATACTACCTTGGATATCCCAGTTCATAGCTCAAAGTAACACAGGTTCTCAACCCTGGCTGCACATTAGAATCACTGGGATGGATGGCTGCAGAAAAACACTGATGGCCAACAAACCTCAGCCCAGGTTTGTCGACCAGAGTCTCTGGGGATATGGACAACTCTTAGGAGAGCGGACTCTGATGTTCTGCAGGGTTGAGGACTCTCCTCACCTAATCTCTAATTTCTCTGAGGGCACGCACCATACCCTTCTTCATGTTACGACTCTCTTCTGGCCTGGGCTGAGCCCGTATAGTAAGCACTTGCAATGGAATGAAACATTTCCTCCCATTTCAGTTCAGCTTATGGGCGCATGATACTGCCCCAGAAGTTGGAATCTTTTGCCTAAAGACTCTTCCCTGTGGCCTTTCTTCACCATCTTTTTACAGTTAGATCTTATAGGTCTGTGTGTAGCACCTGTTATGAGGGCGAGGGGAGAGTGGTACTGTTACAGCACAAGAGCTGAGAGTCCTGGGATGGATGGCCCAGCCTGTGTCAGCTGGAGGGCAAAGAAGGCTTTACCCATCAGTCTTCTGGTTGCTGAATTCCCACTGCTGCTGGTGGCGAAGAGGCCAAGGAGAATCTCGCAGGATGGAACTTCTTTCCTTTATAGCTTCTTGGTGCCATGGAGGACAAGTGGGGGCAGGCCTGGCCTCCAGCAGGAGGATCCCTGAGATGCCCTGTCTCTTTCTTCCTCCTCTAATTACCAGTGGCCCCTGGACCCTGCCCCCTTTCCAGAGGATGCTGGGCCCATGCCTTTTCTCTGTCTCTTCCTCCAAGCCTGCTCCTAAGAAAGGCAGTAAATCAATGCACACTAGGTAGATTACTTCTAGTCAAAATTAAGTGTACTACTCAGCCCAAGAGGTTTCTGTTTGTTTTTAAGTCAAAGAGGAGCGAGCTGTCATTGTGGATTAAGCTTTTCAGAAAGTGGTAGGGGTTCCTTCTGAATTCCTAAGATGACAGAGTCTGTGCAGAAAGATCAGTGGTGTGCAGCACATCTCTTTCTGGAGAGGCTGCTGCCTCTGTTTTAGAGAAGAGGGGATGTTGCCTGGGGAGCCCACCTCAAGACACCTGCTGGGAGATGCCAACAGAAGGTCTCACATGTTCCCCGCTCTGCTCCTGCCAGATGTGGACGAGTGTGTGGAGGGGACTGACAACTGTCACATCGATGCCATCTGCCAGAACACCCCGCGGTCCTACAAATGCATCTGCAAGTCCGGCTACACGGGAGATGGCAAACACTGCAAAGGTGAGGCTGGGAGGGTGCCCAGAGAAGGGGGACCTGTGGGAAAAGGGAAGCCAACACTGCAAAGGTGAGGCTGGGAGGGTGCCCAGAGAAGGGGGACCTGTGGGAAAAGGGAAGCCAGTGCATTGCCCTCAGTTAGCCACACTGGACACAACACCCAGCACTGAAATCCCTGCTCGCCAAGGATGGGGGGCAGTGCATCTTCCCAGAGAGTGCTAGTTCCTAGTTTGCACAAGGGTGCCACACAGGTTAGCTAAGCCTCTCTGCTGGGACAGTTCACAGCCCCACAACTCAGCTGGGGCGGGAGCATCAGAATCATGGGACTAGGGTGGTTTAGATCCTTACACCATGCCAGCAAAGGATGGGAACAGAAAATATACCTCAGGGGAATTCCTACTGTAGACAAACACATCTTCTCCTCATAATTAAAGCAATGCAAATTAAAGTAGCCTTAAGATACTATTTTAAATTTATGAACTTCAGTGCTGGTGAGACTTCCACAGGCAAGGTAGAGACTCATTAACTCCTAATGGCATAAACTGGAAAGTACAGCTGTCCATCAGTATCTACAGGGGATTGGTTCCAGGTCATCCCCACCCCCACTCGAAGGAGGGCAGAGTCCACGGATGCCCAGATCCCTCAGATAAAGTGCTGTGGTATTTGCACATAACACATGCACATTCTCCTGTACACCTTACCTCATCTCCAGATTACCTAAAATGCCTAATGTAAATTAAGTGCCATGTAAATAGTTATACTGTATCATTTAACAATGACAAGAAAAAAGTATGTATGTCTTCGGTACAGATACAATTATTTTTCTTCAAATATTTGTGATTGTGGTTGGTTGAATCTGTGGATGCAAAACCCCTGGAGGGCTCATTTAATTTAAGGAATATTTAATTTAATTTAAGGAAACTTTAATTTAATTTAAGGGTTCTTAAAAGGTATTTTATATCATTCAACCCAGGAATTTTATTCTTGGGAACTTATTCAAAAGAAATTTAAAGAAACAAAATAATATTTGGGTAAAGATGTTCTCAAATGCATTATTTTTGATATTAAATTAAATGAAAGAAACATAAGTGCCTAACAATGGAGAAAAAGGATTAATAAGTTATAATATGGCAACACAATGGAATATTCTGCCACTGTATACAATGGTCATTAGAAAGACTGGATGGAGATGTGAGAAAAATGGGCTTAGCTGAAAATTTGCAAAATGTAAAATGGTTTGTAAGCTATGACATGACCATGAAAACACAAAAATGCACACAGAGGTTATATTTTAAAATAAAGTAACCGCAAGGCTGAGCCCTCGGGTGGACAGTGCTGGGCCCGAGGTGGGGTCAGCTGTCCCAGCTTCTCTTTGCCCACAGACGTGGATGAGTGTGAGCGGGAGGACAATGCAGGTTGCGTGCATGACTGTGTCAACATCCCTGGTAATTACCGATGCACCTGCTACGACGGATTCCACCTGGCACATGATGGACACAACTGTCTGGGTGAGCAAGGGAGAAAGGGGTTGGGGGCGGTGGGATATTTTGCAGGGAAGAGGATGCTTCCAGCATTTCCCATTTCCTAGGCAAGGAGGTAAAAGTAACTTCAAAGAGCTACATTCCCACAAGAGGGCAAGGACAGTCTCCTCTTTGGGTCTGGCCTCTAAGGATGAAATAATCTTGCTGCTGGATGAAAAATAGCAGAGGTGGTCCTGCTAGGAAGAGCTCCCAGGCTGAGGGCCAGGAGACGAGAACAGTGAGCTTGGTCACAGTGGATGAACAGAGTAGGAAGATGACTTGGCTCTAGATAAATCCTGGTTCTGCTGCTTACTAACTAGTTGTAGGCCCTTGGGCAAATCAGCTAATCTCTGGAAACCTTAGCTTCCTCATCTCTCAAATGGCAACAGCAAGAACCTATTCAGAGGCTGCTGGGTGGATCCCCATGAGAGGATATGTCTAAAGAGCCCTGTCCAATCCCTAGTACATAGTAGGTGCTCAGCAAGTGGAAGAAATAGTGTTCCTGATGAGTGTGGTGATGTGGCTCCCCAGGGCACAGGGAAGCATCATCATCAACAACTGAATGGGCCTCTGTTCCCCCCCCCTCCCCACTGAGAAATGGAGGAAAAATCTTGGCCAGAGTAGCTAAACTGTGAGGTTGGAACAGAAGGGGACAAATAGAGGGATGGAATGTGGGATGGGGCAAAAGCAGGAAGACAGTGCTGGGGAAGCCCAGGGCATAGCAAGAGATGGGGCAGACACAGGAGCAAACCTGAGGAAAGTATACCTCCTTAGCTTATCCAGCAGGTGCACCTCACAGGCAAGAGCCAGCTGGATCCAGGTCTCCCTGCTCTTAGCCAGAAGGGGAAGAGAGGATTTTTAGAGCCTCAGCAGAAAAGATGGGACGCGAGAGGCTGATGAGTGCCCCAGGAGGCCAAATTCTAGTTGCTCCATATGGCAACCAATCTCCCTGATGCCTCCTGGGCCAAGGCAAACTGAAAGGGCTACAGACGTGGGAGGTCAGTAGCTAGCATAGGGATGGAGTCAAGCATTGAAGCTTGGCTCTGGGACTTGGGGGTAGTGATTTGGGGGTGAGAGCCTACTCTTCCCCCTCCCATCGAGGGTGTGGCCTGGCAGTTCTCCCCCTATCCCTCCCCGCCAAGCTGCCAGACTGTTTTGCTAAACCAAAATAGGAGAAAGGCCGGGGAATATGGCAGCAAGCCCAGGCATGGGAGAGGGGGGAAAGGACAGGGCTGTGGCCTGTCCATAGAAATAGTCCTCGCCACACAAGGAATTAAGGCCCAGTTGCCTTTACCCAGCATGTCCCTCCAACCTCAGCACCATGGCCATAGGCTCTTCTTGAACTCGGAACCGTTCCTAGGTTCCTTGATCCCCTGGCTGCTCATTACAACCAGCAGCCACCCCCATTTACCTCTCCCTGACCCTCTTCCCCACCTCCATCCTCATCTTCATCACTGTTGCTCTTTTCTGAGCACCTCTGCCCCTGGGACCCAGCTTCCCCAGGTGAAGGAAGGGAAGTCTTTACCAGCAAGAGCCAGGTTCCAATGCCTCCCCTTGCCTAGTTCCCCAGGTCTGCCCTGTTTGGGTGGCCTCATCACATTCACTGGAGTATTAGCTGACAAGGAGCTGGGTTGGAGTTGACGTGTCTGGCCGAAGGCTGCGCTTGGGAGGTAGGAGGCTGGATTCTTAAGACTGTCTTCAGCCCCCTCACACCCTGCACCTTGGTCTGCACCCCATGGCCCCACCTATCACCTGTCCTGCACAGACGTGGACGAGTGTGCCGAGGGTAACGGTGGCTGCCAGCAGAGCTGCGTCAACATGATGGGCAGCTATGAGTGCCACTGCCGGGAAGGCTTCTTCCTCAGCGACAACCAGCATACCTGCATCCAGCGGCCGGAAGGTCAGCCCGTGACCTGGGAGGTCCCCATGCCTGCCCCCCCCCCCCAGGCTTCCCTTTCCACCTGTCCCTCAACCTCCTTCCTCAACTCTGCTAACTCCTTCTCTTGTCCTCTGGTTTGATCACATCCTAAGTGCACCATGGACAGATACTCCAAAATAGAGCAAAATGTGGGGAATTAATTTGGGGCTGGGGTCATTTGGAATTGAGGCAACTCTAGTGTGTCCAAGGTCAATGTTTTCCTAAGTGCAGGCCTTTGAGCCTCTCTAAGCTCCAGCTTATCCGAGGGCCCCATCAGTGCTCTCCTCCTCACACTCAACTGGGAGTCAGGTAGGGAGAGCGGGGCTTATGTTGTTCTGCTCTGTGACTCTTCTCCCCACCCCAACCCAGTGCGACATCACCCCTGGGGGCAGGGACTCTAATTCATCTTTGTATCCCCAGTACCTTACACACTGCCCTGCACACAGTTGGAGCTTGGTAAATGTTTATTGGGTAAAATCACATAGTAAGTGTACCAGTTACTCCCCACTCACATAATATACCTGATTGGTATTTATCTTCTTCCCAACTTGACAGGAAGAGAGCGCATCTTGTTTGGGTCCTTACTAAGTCTACTCTGTCCCTGGCACAGTGCCGGGCAACTGTTGGACCCCAGTTCAGGTGTTGAAAGGACAGTGTGATTGTGCAGGCGTTCTCTGGGATGGGTATCTGCTCCTGTTACACTAATCAGGATGGCTTTCAGCACTGCTGGGTAGCACCCCATTTTGTGGGTCTGCCCCTGCAGGGAAGATTCCTTGTGTTGCAACCTCAGAGAATTCTTCCAATTTCTGAGGCCCCAAATGCCCCTTCTAGCCCTTCCTCCCCCAGGAGGGAGACAGGCCATGCACCCCCTCCTCTTCCCTTTTAGAAGGAATGAACTGCATGAACAAGAATCACGGCTGTGCCCACATCTGCCGCGAGACCCCAAAGGGGGGAATCGCCTGCGAATGCCGCCCTGGCTTCGAGCTCACCAAGAATCAACGGGATTGTAAATGTGAGATTCCTGGGACGGCAGCAGAGGGAAGGGTGGGCAAAGCAGCAAGAAGACAGGGCTGGGAGGGAAAGGGAGCAGGGGAGGGACTAGAGAAGAGCACCAGTTGCCACGCCGTGGCACTGTGGCACTCAGCGAGGAGAGAGCTGACAGGCCTCCTGCCCTCTCTGCACAGTGACATGCAACTATGGCAACGGTGGCTGCCAGCACACATGCGATGACACAGAGCAGGGGCCCCGGTGCGGCTGCCACGTCAAGTTTGTGCTCCACACGGACGGGAAGACGTGCATCGGTGGGTGAGGCCAGGGGAGAATTTGGTCTGCCTGTGATAGGGGTGGTGGGGACCCTCGGGAACCAGGGCGAGGAGGGGAGCGCAGGGGCCCAGAGATTGGACACAAAGTGACTGATGAGGGAGTCGAACACCCGGACAATGGCAGGTCCAATGAGGGACAACTTGGAGAGACTGATGGGGCTCACCTGACCCTCTGCCCGACCCACTGGTTGCATCACCCACCCTGAGAGCTTCACTGCCCTTTTAATCCCAGGATAAAGTGTGGCCAAACTGGAGTCATTCACAGAGGCGCTTGCTGACGGAGGCTATGGTGGGAAGGGGGCGGAGCACGGGGGAAATGCAGCTGGCGGGGCCTGGCTGGCGCCCTGGTGACTAGGGGGGCGAGACGGGGCTGGCCCAGCCCACTACCCCTACTCTGAACTGATGTAACAGTGTCCCTTCCTGCAGCAACCAGCCCTCAACAGAAAAGTGGGGTTTCCTGGCTCCAGCACCCTCTTCCTCTCCAGCCTTTCTTCCCTCACTCTCCTCCTGTGTGCCCCTTCTTTCTCTCTTCCAGACCTCAGTGGTTCACGCTCTCAGCTCCACCTGTCACGGTCTCACTTCCTCACCTCCTCCAGTCTTCCATCCCGCTCACCCTGCTTTGAGGCTCTCTTAAGACCTGTTTCCCTTTTCCTGAACTCCTAGGTCTTACCTCACGTATCTTCAGGAACCTCAATTTCCTAAATTCCTGGTTCCCTGGGTCTTTAGGTCATTAGTGCTGAGAAGATGACAGGACAAGGTGAGCCCGTGCAGAGGAGAGGTGGGAAATAAACAGGAGAGGAGAGGCTGTGTCCGCAGGCAGGCAGGAGGCAGGCTTGCTCTTGGTATGGGTGTCTGTGGGCAGCTGTTCAACTGGTGGCCCTGACACGTTGGGGATGGGGAGGTGTGAACATCACTCTGGGTGAGGTCATGTGTGTCAAAGACGTGAGAACCAGCCCCCCCTAACCTCCACCAGGCCCGCCCCCCCAACCCAGGAACAGGGGAGCAGGTGATGCTCTCCCAGGTCCCCCTCAGGCACCTGCTGGAGACCCGCACGGCCAGTTCCCAAGTGCATCTTCAGTTAAGACCCCTCCTGCTGCACGTTTCCCTCTGAATTCACTTTCCAAAGCCCACAGAACATTTTTGATCGTCACTTTGCCTTCTCTGGGCTACTTTTTTCCCAGCTCCTTTCATTTTTCCTTGTAGGTCTAATTCTTCTACTTGCCAACCTCCCACACTCCCCTGGACATATTCCCACAGCCCAGAGCCTCCCCAAAGACACAGCAACGGCCCCCCAGAAAAACCACATGAATCAGGACAGAGTGCAGGGCACACGGACACGAGGGCCTGACCCCACTCTGGTTCCCTTCTGTTCGGACAGCCCGTGACACGGCTGCTCAAGTTCTTCTCTAAACCAAGGTTCAACCCGCCCCCTGGGCCCCGGGCACCTGAAGCAGAAGAGGGCTAATGAAGCTGTCCTAGGGTTCCAGCTCCCCCCCTCTTCTCCCACAGAACTTTCCTTACCTTGCCCTTTATCTCACTTTTCTCACCAGCCCTGGGAGGAGGAAACTTCGTCGGAGTCAGCCTGACACTTGGAGTTAGTGGGGAGACACACAGGGTACAGTTTAGCTGAAAGCGTGGACATGGGATTTGGGACTTGGCTGTTTGTAAGACCCTAGGCTGCCTCCCAGCTTTGTCACTCGCATGCTGTGTGACACTGGGCCCGTGACTGCCCCTCTGAGACTCAGTTTCTCAGTCCCTTGGTGGGCCTCTGTGAGGATGCCAGGCAGGACAAGGCTGAGGAGCGACTCAGGGTTCCAGGGCTCATTTGGGGGTTAGTGGTGTGGGCTTATGGGGGGAGGAGGGGTAGGGAGGGGTCTGGGGCCCAGTGGGCCACAGTGGCTCGCGCCCGGCATCTAAACAGCTTTTTTACAATGTCAAACAGGGGAAAGGCGGCTAGAGCAGCACATCCCCACTCAGGCCGTTTCTAATGGTAAATATGTCTGCTCTCTCCGCTTACTCTCACTGGCTTGCTAAGGGAAGGGCTAACCTGCTGGGGCTCCCACTAACCGCATGCCCATCAGCCTGCCCGCAGCGCTGTCCTGGCAGCCGGGCACTGGGCCCACTGGGTGACAGGAAACCTAGGTCTCTAAGGACTGGCCTGGGAGCCTTCATGTTGATCTTGTCTTCCTTTGTCCCTCACACTCTTCCTCTTTTGCTCCTTCCTCCTACACCCACTTCCTAACACGCCCCCTCCCAGCCCTCTGCCCCTCCCCACTCACTCCTTCTCAGTTAAAGATCCAGCTAGCACCAACCCTCTTACCCACCGTGCCTGCTGCGCACTGAGATGGGGGTGCAGCAGGGTTACGTGCCATCTCTGCCTTGAGATACCTTCCCTGGGTTCTTACCCACATTCGTTCCCAGTGCCAGCACCACGCACCATTCTGCTTAAGAGCACAGCATCTGAGCTGGGACAGAGTTGAGTGTGAATCCTGCCTCTGCCACTTTCCGCCTGTGTGACCTCAGGCAAGCTACTTTCCTCTGTGATTCTCAGTTCATTCTTCTGTAAGACAAGGAGGCGAATGGTCCTCCCTTCGGGTTGCTGTGATGATTCAGACAGTGTGTGTGGTGCACCTGTAAGCACCTGGCATGGAGTAACTTGTGGCTCTAATTCTGCAGCCTTGGAGAGCAAGGGGTGAGGCTGTGTGTGCCCTGGGCTGCCCCACCCTGCTCTGCTCTGGAGTATGCTGTCCTGCAGAGGCAGGCAGCCATGCCTGGTATCATGGTCTAGCCGGGGACAGACGGCATGTCAGCTCTGCTGCTCCCGGTCCTGGATCCTTCAGAAGCTACCTAGACCTGGCCCAGGATCTCTTTCCCTTGTCTTGGGCCCAGGGCTTAGTGGACCTCTTCTGATGCTAACAGCACTCTTGTTGGGGGAGCTGGGCTTGGGGAATCTCAGGAACAACTACAGTGAGAATGACACAAGGGGATCCCACTGTGGCTCTTCCCAAACCCGGGCATGATGGCCAGGAACCCAGTGCCAGGCGTCTTCTGGAGCCTTGGCCTTGATGCTTCTGTCATAGTGACGAGTTGGGCTGAGTGTCAGGTCTCAGAGATTCCAGAAGATGGTAGTGCTGTCCAGTGCTTTTCTCATTCAGTTTCCATTTGAGAATCACTGCTGGAGGCCTTGGGATTCTCCCTCTCAGGGAGAGAGGATGGGCTCCCCTCCACAGCATCAGGGCACCTGTCAGGGCCGTGCACTATTTGAGCGGGTAGCTTTTCCTCAGACTCACCTGACCACCGAGCTGCTCTCTAAACCTGTTTTTCTTCTGCTCTGAACTCAGAAAACAGTGAGGAGAGTGGTACAGCCACACTCCCCCACCTCCGATCTCTTGAAAAGCTTAGCAGCCAAGAGGGAGCAACGCAAGACTTAGCTGAACAAAGGACTTTGGTTTTGTCAAACTCTGAGGTCCTCACACTCTTTCACCCACCTTTCCACACCCTCTGGATTCTTTTTCTCTTTTTGCCCCTTGCCCTAACTTACATCTCTCCCCATTGCCATTGGGAAAGTAAAACAACACAGCCAGCAACTGGAGGGAGGATTGGGAGGAACTGGAGGAAGATGACCCAGCGTGTGCTGTCTCCTCTGAGGGTGAACAGTCGTCTGGGACTGGGATCTTTCTCAGGATAGCTGGGCAGGGAAGAAGGGGCATGAAAAGAGATGGCGTCCCTCAGTGGGCGTGGGAGGCACCAGGCACACTCTTCCCACCCCACGCACTCTAAGACTGCCCCATGAGATGTTCAGTGGGAAGAGGCAATTCCTGGTTCCCTGGCCGCCAGAAACGCCCTCACTTGGCTCCCATCCCTCCCTGCTCCCCCTCACCCCCTCCACCCCCTCAGCACATTCCTGCCTGACAGCTCTGGCTTGTACCTGCCTCACTGCTGTCCACCTTGTTTCAATCAAGCAGGGGGCAGGGACGTGGACCGCTTGGCTGCACTTTTGAGGGGATGGGGGCTGGGAGTGATGGGAGGAAGGGGGCTGGGAGCCAGCAGTCGCTGCTTAATACTCCTCCTAAAGCACAGGGAGGGAGCAAGGCCTTCCCTCAGGCCTCCGTGGTTTCCAATGCCCCAGCTGGGAACTCCTCTAGGCTTCTAACCTGGTTCCCATCCCCCAACTCCCTCCTAAACAGAGACCTGTGCTGTCAACAATGGGGGCTGCGACAGTAAGTGCCACGATGCAGCCACCGGTGTGCACTGCAGCTGCCCTGTGGGCTTCATGCTGCAGCCAGACAGGAAGACCTGCAAAGGTAAGGACTTGAGAGGGCGGGAGCACAGAGCCCCTGATAAGGGGCTGAGGTTGGGACCAGAGCTGGGTGGTACCCATTATGGGACGTCTCAACCCCTTTTATGAAGAACCCAGGGCGTGGCTAAGAGCTGTCTCCTGTATACTTTTCCCATCTCAGTTCAAGGGGCACAAAAGTCCAGCCCGTTCCTTAGTGTCCCCTGCCCCATCTTTACCTCTTTTCCCTACTCATCCCCATTCCCCTGTGGGTCTTTGTGTCCCTGGGTCTGAAAGGCCATCTGAGCCCTGGCTGTGCAAGAGGTCACAGGTGTGGCTCAAAACCTTCTTAACCCACATTCCCTAGACCTCCCAGGAGGCTCGGGGTAGGCGTGGCGGTGTGTGTGTGTGTTGGGGGGGGGTGTGATGGCTCCCTTGGAAAGGTGTACTGGCCAAAGGAAGACTAAGAGGGTGGTTGGGAGCACTGATGCTGGAGTTCATATCCCACTGGCTGCTGGGTTCAGATCCCAGCTCTGTGATTCTGGCCAGTTGCTTAACGTTTCCATGCCTCAGTTTCCCCACGGTGCTTGCCTCACAGGTGTGTGGTAAGGATTAGATGAGTCACTGTATAGGAAGCACTTAGAACAGAGCATGGCAAATGGTAAACACTTTGTGTTGGCTGTTATTATGGTATAATCTCCCACAGTGCCCATTCTATTTCCCCTGCCTTTTAATTAGCCAGGTCAGGGGGAGGGTGGGGAAGAGGGAGGAGGAGAAAAGGGAGGGCAGCCATACTGAAAATAATGATTCATCAGGTCTGTGTCCCCCGGTCATAAGGAGTGGGGACTCTGAGGAGAACTGGGCTGGTTCTTTGTGTCTTTTGGCCAGACAGCTGCGAGGGGAGGAGGGGGGCGGAGCGGGGGAGGGCTGGGGCAGCAGGTCAGCCCGGCAGAGCCCAGAGGCTTCCTGCTGGGAAGGACTGTTGACAGGTATGCTGAGTGAAGTGGAAGGCTGCCCTCCCTGCCCCCTTCCCCCAAGTCGGGCTGAGTAGCCTGGGTCCTGTCTGCCACCAGCTTAGGGAACTTGACCTCAGGAAGGAAGCTGCTCACCCACCCCCTTTTCCCTTACCGGTGCTGAAAGCTGCCTCGGGCCTGAGTCTCTCCAGACCTCTCCCAGCCGGCCCCCTGCCTGGCCCCCCAGCCCTCCCCCACCACTGCCCAGCCTGACTGGCTCTCCTGAAGGTCCTCCCTCGCCTGGCCTCCTCCCCAGCTCCTCCCAGGAGGGCAGCCCCTTCCCAGCGAGTCCCTTTGGACTCCCCACCTTTCCCTGCCCCCTCAGGGCTCTCGTCAGGGCCCTTGTGACAGGGCTGGGAGACAGGAGAGGGAGGATCCTGCCTACCAGACGTCTCAGGAGCCATCAGCTGGAGAGCACAGGTCATGGACTGGCCTGTAGGTCAGGTGCCCAGCTGCTCCCTGGTCCCGGCAGTTCCCTGAGGGCCTTACTCTGGTGCCCATCTGTCCCCTTCTAAGAGGACTCCGTCTCAGAAGACACGGACAGGAGCGTGAGACAGGAGCAGTGGGGCGGGCCCTCCTTTTTCCCCTGTGTCTGGGAGGGAGGCAGAGATTTCGTCTCCCTGCTTCTTTCCAGCCTTCAATATTATCTTCCATTCTGTTTTGTCCTGCTTGCCCAGACATAGACGAGTGCCGCCTGAACAATGGAGGCTGTGACCACATTTGCCGCAACACAGTGGGCAGCTTTGAATGCAGCTGCAAGAAGGGCTATAAGCTTCTCATCAACGAGAGGAACTGCCAGGGTGAGCGGGCTTGGGTGGGAACTTTTAAGGAGGAAAGAGGTCTGGAGTCTGAGAAACTCAATAGACACTGTGGAGAGGCTCTGGAGAGCGCCGTGCTGTGAATTAGCAAATGGTACCACTTCCTCTTGGCGAGCCAGCTCCACGCTGGAGCACACATCCTGGCAACTCACATCCCCCAGCTGCTACCCTTGGCAGAGTACAACCTGCCTGACCACACAGAGTAGCCCAGTCCGCATGAAGCACGTCTCGCAGTTACTGACTTCAAGGACTCCAAATGGAGGGGACCTCGCTCAACCACTGATCCTAGGGCTGGGTTACAAGTAGGGGCGCTTTCAGCTCAAGGAGGAGAGCCAGGGCCCCTCATCTGGGCCCCTTACCCACGCAAGGGTCAAATGCCCCAAGATAGATTCAGTGGCTGGAATCCTTGCTCTTCCAGATATCGACGAGTGTTCCTTTGATCGCACCTGTGACCACGTATGCGTCAACACACCAGGAAGCTTCCAGTGTCTCTGCCATCGTGGCTACCTGCTGTATGGTGTCACTCACTGTGGGGGTAAGCCAGCAAGCTTGCGACTCCTGGCCCCTCTCACCTCACCCTGGGTGCACGTGCCATGTCTGTAGCCACTGTAATGAAATGCAAGGGATAAAGACAGTCTCTGAAGACCAGCGGGTGGCAGGAACACAGGGAACAGCACCCTACCTCCAGAATTTCTCTCTCATCCCCTTCACTGTCCCCAGAACACTATACTCAGCTCTCACATGACAGTCCCACTGGTAGGTAGGTGTGGGAGGCTTTTAAAAGGTGATCAAGCTGTTGGCTCCTTCTGAACAAATTTTACAGAGTACACTAAGGTATGGCTAACTATAGGCACAATGCTGTCCAGTAGATCTCTAGAACTTACTCATCTTGCATAATTCAGGGTGCCTGGAACTAACCATGGCTCCCACTGCCCCTCACCATTTGTGTCTCTGTTCCTTCCCCCAGATGTGGATGAATGCAGTATCAACCGAGGAGGTTGCCGCTTTGGCTGCATCAACACTCCTGGCAGCTACCAGTGTACCTGCCCAGCAGGCCATGGCCGGCTGCACTGGAACGGCAAGGATTGCACAGGTGGGCATTGCCCTCTGCTGGCTGAAGCTGGCACTGCAGTCTCAGGGTAGGTGGGGTCCTGAAAAGCTGAAAAGCCATGCTAGGGAAAGTACATGATGGAAAGGGCTGGAAAACTTAGCCACTGGCAAATAATTCCTTCATCAGGCTCCACGGGTACAACAGTACCCAACTAAGAGAGATCGGGGAGAAGAATGTGCCATCTTCTCAGGCCTCTATTCCCTTCCTAGAGCCAGTGAAGTGTCAGGGCAGTCCTGGGGCCTCAAAAGCCATGCTCAGTTGCAACCGGTCCGGCAAGAAGGACACCTGTGCCCTGACCTGCCCCTCCCGGGCCCGGTTTTTGCCAGGTACGTGGGAAGAGGGTGCTGGAGGGCTTGGTGGGTGGAGGGAGGAAAGGCTGGCAGTTTGGGCAGCTCCTCCGCTCCCCCTGGATCCCACCACCGGGGTGGTGCTGGGAGGGCAGGTCAGGGCGGTAACAGGCCCTCTCTCTCAGAGTCTGAGAATGGCTTCACAGTGAGCTGCGGCACTCCCAGCCCCAGGGCTGCTCCAGCCCGAGCCAGCCAACACGGGAACAGCACGAACTCTAACCAATGCCATGGTGAGCACCAGTCCGGAAGTTTTGTTACCACCCTATTCTCTTGAATTAGCCCCTAGTGCTCTTCATCCATCCCTTGTTTGCTCTGTAGTCCCCCTGCCCCGCTGCCTTGCTCCCTCTGAGCCCCTTGACTCATGATCTCACTCTCCCAGCCAAGCTCCTGACTCACTGCCCAGCTTCTCAGCACCCTCCCCTGCAGCCCCCACCCTCACGGGACCCCCAGCCTGTGCTGAGCTTCTACCATCCCTCTAGAGACTGCAGTGCTGTCAGTTAAACAGCGGGCCTCCTTCAAGATCAAGGACGCCAAATGCCGTTTGCACCTGCGCAACAAAGGCAAAATGGAGGAGGCTGGCAGAATTCCAGGGCCAGGTCTGGACTGGGGACCCCACTCCGATGGGCCGATGGGCCACCAAACCCTCCTGGGCCCTTGACTCCACTGCTGCGGGGGCTCTCTTCCCAAAACCCACCAGCACCCAGCACTCTGGAGACAGCAAGGTCAAAGCAGGTGTAGGCGGAGGGCCCGAGGGAGTCCCACATTCCCCTCTCCCAGCTCCTCAGTATCCTAGACTCAAAGGGCACCGAGAGCGCAGTCAGGGATCCAGCACGGTTCATCTGGGTTGGGGAGGGAAGTGAGAGCTGGGGTGGGCACTTGCCCTGTCCCCAGAGGTGCCCCCCGGGGTTGACAAGGCCTCTCCTCCAGGTGGTGCCCCCTGCTCTGACTGCCAGGTTACCTTCATCCACCTCAAGTGTGACTCCTCTCGGAAGGGCAAGGGCCGGCGAGCCCGGACCCCTCCAGGCAAGGAGGTCACCCGGCTCACCCTGGAACTGGAGGCAGAGGTCAGAGCCGAAGAAATCACAGGTGGGACTGGGGTACTGTTGGGAGGAGGGCCAGAAGGGGACAAGAGAGCTGGGGAAACCACAGGTCTCAGCAGCGCCAGGAAGGGACAAAGCCTGTCCTCGGGCAGATCCTGCCTGACGCCTCTCCCGACAGCTGGTCCCTCTCACCACGCCCTGCCCCGCCCCCCTGCCCTCTGCTCACGCCGCTCTCTCTCCTTGCCTACTCACACTGCCACCCACCACCAGCGGGCTGCGGGCTGCCCTGCCTCCGGCAGCGGATGGAACGCCGACTGAAAGGGTCCCTGAAGATGCTCAGAAAGTCCATCAACCAGGATCGCTTCCTGCTGCGCCTGGCAGGCCTTGACTATGAGCTGGCCCACAAGCCAGGCCCGGCACCCGGGGAACGAGCAGAGTTGGTGGAGGCCTGTAGGCCTGGGCAGCACCGTTCTGGGGCCAAGTGTGGTAAGGCAGCTTGATGGGGGCAGGGGAGTGGGGAAGGCCCAGCTCGGGCCTGGCTCAGAGCAGGACCCCTTAGGGCCTCGGTTGCATCTCTCAGAGTATGAGGCAGCCAAGACCCTCTGACCCACCACCCTCCCTTCCCAGCGTGAGCTCTAGAGAGGTACCAAGCAGGGCCTGCAACTCTCTTGCAGTTTTGAACCCCACCCCCACCCCCACCCCCACCACTTCCCAAGCAGGATTCTGTTTGTTCTCTGACAGAGATTCTCCCCAAATCTGAGGGAGCGGGAAGGGGAGTCCCTGGCCTGGGTGGTGGGAAAAAGGGGGGTGGGTGGCTAGCACGGCCGACTCTCCCTCAGTCAGCTGCCCGCAGGGAACGTATTACCACGGCCAGACGGAGCAGTGTGTGCCATGCCCAGCGGGCACCTTCCAGGAGAGAGAAGGGCAACTCTCCTGCGACCTTTGCCCTGGAAGTGATGCCCACGGGCCTCTTGGAGCCACCAACATCACTACGTGTGCAGGTGCCAGGGGAACAAACACTACAGAGTGGGGAGGGTGGGATTTCCCAAAGGGCGGACCCAGGCTCTAGGCCACTCTCCTAGTTAACATCCTGTCCGTATGCCTCTGTCCCCTGAAACCGGGTGACCCCCTGGGGGTGACTCAGGACCATCCCCATCAGAGTGGGACCCTTGGTTCATTCCAGGTCAGTGCCCACCTGGCCAACACTCCACAGATGGGTTCAAACCCTGCCAGCCATGCCCACGTGGCACCTACCAACCTGAAGCAGGACGGACCCTGTGCTTCCCATGTGGCGGGGGCCTGACCACCAAGCATGAGGGGGCCATCTCCTTCCAGGACTGTGACACCAAAGGTGAGGGGCTGCGCCACTGGGGACTCTTCAATCCCAGGTGCTCCCCAAAAGACCTCCTCAGGTGCCCAGAACAGACCTGGGCAGGTTGTCCCACCATTCTCCCCAAACCGAGAAAGGCCCAGCTGCCTGACTGACCACGCCGTCCTCTTCCAGGACCTGTCCTGGCCCTCTGCTAGTCCCAGGCCTGAGAATCAATGGTAACAGTCTGCGTTGCAGATCCGTTAACTCTGCTTTGGCGAACTGGAGGCACAGTTCCCTCCATTTCCCACAGGAGTTTCTGTACAGGTTTGGCACAGTGCTCAGTGCCTGAAAGAAGAGGACTGGCACTGTAGCCAACCAGTCTGTAAGGCTGGTTTTTCCCTGGACTTTGAAGTTCTGACATGACGGGAAAAGGTGGGGACCCCAAAAGAAACTTTGGAGTCTTCCATCTGCTGATTCTCTGGGAAGAACTCCCCTGCCCGCCACCCTGACTCCTGCCCCCCCCCCCCCCCGCCGCCTGCAGTCCAGTGCTCCCCAGGGCACTACTACAACACCAGCATCCACCGCTGCATCCGCTGTGCCATGGGCTCCTATCAGCCGGACTTCCGACAGAACTTCTGCACTCGCTGTCCAGGAAATACAAGCACTGACTTTGATGGCTCTACCAGTGTGGCCCAGTGCAAGAGTATGTGGCAGGCTAGGCTGTGGGAAGCGGGATAGAGAGGCCAACGGTGGGGAGTGGGGTAAGGGTGGCGGCAGGCAACGGGCAGGAAAGAAAGAAGAGCAGGGAAGAGGGAGGATGAGCAGGGACGTTCCATCCTCCACCTCTCCGCAGCCCAGGCAGTACTGAGGCCAGTTGCTAGGCTGGGTCCTAAAGCACCCTCTCCCTGGGGACAGCTAATGAGGCGGCAGGGGGAAGTGAGAAGAAGAGCTGGGAGGGAGTAAGAAGGAAGGAGCGCCTAGACCGGGGGCGGGAAGAACTCCAGGGAGGCTGCCCACGGGTCTGACCTCCACCTCAGAACCCTTCAGCCTCCCCACTGAGTTCCCTTCTCGCTCTTGTTCCACCTGCCCGGCTTGCTGCAGATCGCCAGTGTGGTGGGGAGCTAGGTGAGTTCACTGGCTACATCGAGTCCCCAAACTACCCGGGCAACTACCCAGCCGGCGTGGAGTGCATCTGGAACATCAACCCCCCACCCAAGCGCAAGATCCTTATCGTGGTACCTGAGATCTTCCTGCCATCTGAGGACGAGTGTGGGGACGTCCTCGTCATGAGAAAGAACTGTGGGTGGCTGCAGAGCTGGGTCAGGGAAGGGAAGTCCAAAACTGGCTGGGAGGGACAGAGACAGGGACAGGGAGAACTGGGACAGTGAAGTCAGCGACCTGTGAGAAAGGCCCAGAAAGAGAGAAGCTGACAAAGGAGATCAGTGAGTGGGTCCTGTTCAGTAGACAGCAGAGTTAAGAGAGCTAGCACTCTAACGATGTTAGGCGTGCCACTCTCCTATTCTAGCATTTTTTGCCACTCCATTCATCTAAATGTCGAATGTCACACGTGGTGGGAGAGAGAGGAGCTGTGGCAGGAGCCCAGCGCAAGTGGGGGGGCATGTGTGGTGTGTGGATGGGTGTGCATGTCTGTCCAGGGCTAGCCTAGGTCAGGGATCCCTTCCCCGCCCCCGTTCCACAGTCCTCACTCGGTCCAGGAGGGCGCGGGTAGCCTCCCCTGCTGCTCCACTGACCCGCTGCCTGCTTTGCCAGCCTCCCCATCCTCCATTACCACTTACGAGACTTGCCAGACCTACGAACGCCCCATCGCCTTCACGGCCCGATCCAGGAAGCTCTGGATCAACTTCAAGACCAGCGAGGCCAACAGCGCCCGTGGCTTCCAGATCCCCTATGTTACCTACGATGGTGAGCAAGGGCAGCAGAGCCAGGGAGGCGGGTGAGAAAGGGCAGGCTCATGGATCTTGGGAGGGAGCCCAGGAAGCAGGAGGAGCTCCCCCTCCCAGCACCAGCCCCTCACCCCTCTGCCATCCCCACTGGGTTGTCTCTGCAGAGGACTACGAGCAGCTAGTAGAAGACATTGTGCGAGATGGCCGGCTCTATGCCTCTGAAAACCACCAGGAGATTTTAAAGGCAAGTAAATACTGACAACAACATGTAATGACGGGCAGGAGCATGCGGAGTGCTATGTGAACCTTCTCATTTGATACACAGACTCGATCCGTGAGGGAGATGCTTTCATTGTTCCCACTTTACAGATGAGAATACTGAGGCACAAAGAGTTAAATATTTTGTCCAGTGGTAAAGCTGGGCTCTGAGCCTAACCCATCTATCTGACTGCAGCGTCATCTGCACTATAGTATACCTTTGGGAAAACATGGACAAGACAGGGAAGCTCAGAAGAAATGTCCCTTACCTCTTCTACTAAGAGATACAGGGAAAACGAAATATAGACAGATGCTTTTGCCTAAGTCCCTTCCTGCCCTTCTGCCCTCCCCAGCAGTCCCTCACCCAGAGAATCAGATGTAGCAATTCCTGTGTAGACTTCTTTAGGTAAAAGAAGTATTTCTAACATTAAAGAATGGACTGGATACTGTGGGTCTAGGGATCCAAATTCTACTTAAATATACTCATAGTCCTAAACACAGAATTGTCCTTCATAAATAACCACTGCAAAAAAGTCCTATCTCTATTAGCAAGTTTTATATTATCATCAAAACAAAAGCCATGATGAAAACAACCTCCTAGAACTTGCAGACTTCAAAGAATATAATTTCAGCAATACTTTTCAAATATTTTTAAGCATCTGAATGAGCCCTTACTTCAAGTCAAATGTGCCATGGGACTTGAATGCATAGCGTAGTACAGCTGTTCTGATTAAAGTGTGGTGATGGCTGGAAGCCCCAGCTCTCATTCTAGAAATCCACCGATGCAGCATGAAGAGTACCAGCCCTGGAGCCGGGAGGTCTGAGTTCTAAGGCACATACTGGCACGTGGCAGGCTCCCCACACGTCATGGTGCTGCTGTAGACAGGGCAGTCAGAAAGGCCTCAGAGAAGAGACCTGAATGAGGTAAAGGGGTCGCCCATTGGAGGATCAGAGGAGGAATACCGCATGGGACAGTCTGATGTGTTCCAGAACCTCAAGGAGGCCAGTGTGGCTCAGCAGCATGAGGAAGTCAGGGGGCGGGGGAAAGGGGAGAAAGAACAGAGATCACACTAAGCCAATGGGCCAGACAAGGGATCACTTCGCTCCGAGTGGTAAAAGAAACCAGAGAAGTGTCTCAAATAGAAAAAAGATGAACTAATTAAAAATCCACAAAATCCCGCACAATGTATGGGAGGACACAGGGAGAACAGTTAGGAGGCTATTCTGGTGGCCAAAGAGACAGATGATAGTGACCTGGAGCAAGGTGGAAGCTGTGCAGTGAAAAGTGGTCAGACCCTGGATTTGCAGTAGTTCCAAGAGGGGCCAAGGATGGCTCCATGGGTTGAGGACTGAGCAACAGGAATGGAGCCAGCTGTGGAATTCTGAAGGAGCAGATGATGGGGATGAGAATGCAGGGTTCACTCCAGAGGTGTTCAGAGTGAGATGTCCATTAGACATCTTGAGGGGCTGCCGAGTAAAGCCGTGTGCCTCTGTCCCACTGCTGATGCCAAGGCTGACGTTGCTGCCTGCCATCCTCTGCAGGACAAGAAGCTCATCAAGGCCTTCTTTGAGGTGCTGGCCCACCCCCAGAACTACTTCAAGTACACAGAGAAACACAAGGAGATGCTGCCAAAATCTTTCATCAAGCTGCTCCGCTCCAAAGTTTCCAGCTTCCTGAGGCCTTACAAATAGTGTCCCGAAATCCAGAGATCCAGGTTTTGAAGCCCCCAGACTCCTCAGCCCTGAGCTGGCAGCCCCCACCCCCAGACAAGGAACCCTCCCCTCTCTCTTTGGAGAAAAAAACATATCACTACACAGACCAGGCACTCTCCTTCTCTTCGTTTCCTTTCTTCACTGTTCTCGTTTGTCCTACGTGCTCCCTGAAAAGGCTATTCAGTGCTGGCTTTATCCCCCTGTAGGGGTGAAGGAACAGTACAGCTCATATCCCTGGACCCAGCAGCTTGGAAGGAAGTGAGCCTAGTTGAGTACGGGGAAGGCAAAGAGGGGCTTCTGCCATTACAGGGTTGTGCCTTGCTAGTTGGGAGCCCAACTGTCCCCTGACTGTGCTCCCTAGGGTTACTCTAGCAGCCCAGGGTCCTGCCAAAGAAACCTTCGGCTTCCACGCTTAATGCCACCAGCAGTCCTCTGGGGCACATGGCTTGTGTCCTAGATCACCTACGTGGCTGGCTTTCTTGTCTATACAGTCCTTTCCTTCTTCCCTCCATGTCTTTGCCCAAGGTCCACTCCATAAGGATTTACAGGTGGCCCACGTCGCTGGTCTAGTGGACACAAGCCAAATGAGGAAAGTGACAGGAATTACCACGCTGGATGTGCCACGGTGGCTCCCTGAGAGAAAGACTATGGCTCTGCAGGACAGATACCAGGTTCTCAAGTATCACTGAAAAAAAACCGAAACATAAAGAAAACATATTATCTAAAGGACGAGACTAGAGAACAACTGGAAGCCAGCCTCAAACACTAATGCCTTTTCTTACTTGTCTTCCCTGGCCCAGCTATCTCCTCAGCCCCACACAAGTGCTCCCTGGGGGAGCCCTTCTCCCCTTGCTGAATGTCCCTAGAGAAGCGTGGCTGTTGACCTGAAGCCAGCTGGGCCTCACCCAACAGTTGTCTTTCCCTTTGTAGCCCCAGGTGGCTTGTGGGCTCCACCAAAGAGGACCCCCGCTCTGCAGCCAGCCTGGAGCCACCTACCTCTGGCCTCAGGCTGTGGGCAACAAGAGGAGTACGTGTGCACCCGGCAAGCCTCCTGCCCACCCTGTCCACATCTAATAAGTGCAATCATTTTGAGTCTATGTTGTCTAGAGGGAGGAGTTTTTGTCTTCTGGTATTGTTTTGTTTTGTTTTTTGTTTCTTTTTCTTCAATTAGAACAACCCTATTTATAGCTGCCCAGGAGTGAAGACTGTATGTTTGGAGTGGAAGAATATCAATTTTGAATCTCATGAACCTTGAGTGCTGGAGCATCTGTCTGTCTCTATTCCAGTAGCGGCCACCCAGACCTCCAGGGCCCTCAGCCGGGGGAACCCCAGGGCTGTAACTCAGAGGTATCTGATGTGTAGGATGGGAATTCTGGCAACCTGCTGGAGCATTAGGAGAAGAGCATGCGTTTGTTAAGCGTATGCTGCCATCACTATGCCTCTCCATGGACTCAGCACGGACCTTCTGATTACTGAGGCCAACGGAATGGGTCAGTGAGTCTCTACCCCAAATAGGGAACACCTGCACCTCTTCCCTGGCTTCATCCTGTCCCCTGCTGGTGTGCACATGGAAGAGGACCAGGACAAACCACCTGGGGATGGGCTGACTCCATCCTGAGGCCAGAGACAAGGCTTGGGAGCCAAGCATACGACACAGAGTTGGCAAGGGCACCAGATATCTGCCTGACCCTGGCCGCTTCCCTCTCAAAGTTCACTTCAAGCCTAGCTTTCTCGACTACTGTTTTGCAAAAGAAGAATCGAGTGCATGATGAGGCCCAGATCTTAGACACACTCTGCCCTCATCCCAGCTGCTGCCTGTAAGATTATTTTCTGTTTGCTCTTTCTAGTTTCCCCAAAGCTGTAGTCCTAATCTGAGGTTACCAACAGACCCTCCAGGTCCATTTCTAGGTGACTGTCCCAAGCTATTGTTCTCCTAGGAAACTTAATTAGAGGAGCCTGATGCCCACCTTTACTCATGGGCCAAAACTGCTTTAGCAGTGAATAGCACTGACACCGCTAGATCCCCTGACACCTGTTAGCCAATACTGCAGCTCTTGGTGGAGTGTCTGGCTGTCTTTGTCTCCCTGGGTCAGAGGGCCACTGTAAAGGTGCAAAATGACTTTTCCAAGCAGGGGAAATAGAAAGTGCCATAAAGACTGTTTTAGTTGCCTTCGACCATCCTAGAATTACCTTCTGATTCCTTTTCCCCTGCCACTTTGTCTCTCAGAAAGACTAAATTGCTCTCCGTGTATGCCTTCAGGGTCTGATGGCTCCCTTCCTTTCCTGTCATGTCATACATATACATACATGTACTCCCTCCAGCCGTTTATTCCATGGTTTAAGGGACACAAACAAGTTGCACAGTCTGGAAAGTGTAGACCACTAGGCTTCGTGGTGAGCAGGTCAAGACCTGCTATTGTCCACCAAGTTTAATTTAGATTTTCCGAGTTAGGGGTTAAGAACCCAGGCAAAGCTACTGCTGAACCTATGGAGGGGGCTGGGCCTGGGGCATCCAACTAGGGGTTAAGTGGACTGAATGAGGAGTCGACACTCAGGGACTCTCTAGGCCTTTACAGGTCAGACACAAAAGAGGTTTTTTACCAATGGAGGGAAACAGGAAGATGGTGTAAATAGCAAACATTCATGAACCAACCCAGAGGCCTCTCGCAGGGTGGGGTGCTTGCAGGGCCATGGTATTATGAGTTATTCATCTTAATAGAAAACCTGCTTGGATCTGCATCGGGGAATGGGAAGCTGTTCTCATGAAGCACAAAGTGATTGCATACCAGAAAGGCACTTAGCTCCTCAGCAACACGGCAATTCCTCTTTACTTCTCGGCCCCACTTTTCCCATATTATCAGGCTAGGCCCATTCCCGACTTATGACTTAAGAGAACTCTCAGAGTCAGGAGAAAACTGATCCGAGCCTGGACATAAGCTGCCCATCCCAAGCATAGAAATCCCCAAATGCTTGACCTTGAGCTGTGACTGCTCTGACATCCCCCGGAGTTTGGTCAGTTTGAGATGGTGGAGACCCAGATTTATGGCTGTAAGTTCAGTAGTACAGTCCTCATCTTTGGCCCTAATGAAACGTGTGTGCCTGAGAAGTGTTCTCCATTTGCATGTTCAAGGTGATTCTGGAATGGATTAGGAGGTCCCATCTCAAAATGTTAAAGAACATTCAAATTTTTATATTTGCTACCTAACCTCAATACAACAACTTCTAAATGGAGAACAGCAGCAAAGTCTAACTGACCATAAGCAGAAAATGTTTCCTTGCCTGGCTTCTTTCTTAACCACCGTAAAAGAAAAATGAAGCAAACAACAAAAGTATAACTTTAAATGTGACCTGTCTCAAAGGTAGCATACCCTGTCCTTGGGCCACTATTTGGACTAGGAATTCTTTAAGAAAATATATGATTAGAGGGAATAGAAGCCCCAGTTGTTATAAGCTTATCTAAACAATACGGATTGTAGCAGTTTGGACAAACTGAAAACTTTATTCTTCTGTGTGAGTTCAACCGAAGTTTCAGAGAATCATCATCATCATGTGGGAGGCTTTTTTTTAAAAGCAGAAGAAAATTAAAAATATTGTATTTATATCAGCCTTCCACTGCTGCCAATATAGTAAACACCTCCTACACAATCAACAATAAACATCAAATGATGCAGTTCATAGAGTATTTTGCACTTGGGGAAAAGTATGTATCTGAACTTGTAAAAAGAAATGTTTGGGTTTTGTATTGTCTTTTTTATTATTATTATTAAAATACAAAATGAAACTTCTCAGCCTGGTGTCTCTTCCTCTATCTCAGTAGCTTAACTTAGAGCCAGAAAAACCCTTGAGGAGACACAGGATCTGTTGGTTTCACCTAAATTTTTTGGCAGTCCATCTTATTCCTAATGATTTAAGGATTTGAAAAGGCTTGTTTCTATCTTTAAAAGCAGTATCAAGAATTATTGGGGAGCCGGTGCGGTGGCATAGCGGGTAAAGCCGCCACCCGCAGTGCTACCACCCCATATGGGTGCTGGTTCGAGTTCCAGCTGCTCCACTTCCGATCCAGCTCTCTGCTATGGCCTAAGAGAGCACCGCAGGCGGAGGATTAACCAAGTGAGCCACGTTTTCATCCTACACATGAAGTTATTTGCTAGCTGCTCAACCCAAAAGTTTAGTATCTAACAAAAATTACTGGAGTCCTTTTTGAATTCTAGATATCATTCTGATTTAATTGTTCCCAAAAGTCAAAGATCAGAGTTTGATGCAAGTAGGCACACATAATATGGCTCAAAGCATTACAATGACAAGACACAGGGAATGTGCATGTATATTGATGTCTGTGTCTGTGGTCTCTCCGTTTGTTTATAAAGCAACCAGGATTCAGTCATGGGGATCCTACCTTAATGACCCAATTTAATCCAATCACTTTCTAAAAGGTTCACTTCTTTTTTTTTTTTTTTTTTTACAGGCAGAGTGGACAGTGAGAGAGAGAGACAGAGAGAAAGGTCTTCCTTTGCCGTTGGTTCACCCTCCAATGGCCGCCGCGGTCGGCGCGCTGCGGCCGGCGCACCGCGCTCGTCCGATGGCAGGAGCCAGGTGCTTTTCCTGGTCTCCCCATGGGGTGCAGGGCCCAAGCACCTGGGCCATCCTCCACTGCACTCCTGGGCCACAGCAGAGGGCTGGCCTGGAAGAGGGGCAACCGGGACAGAATCCGGTGCCCCGACCGGGACTAGAACCCGGTGTGCCGGCGCCGCAAGGCGGAGGATTAGCCTGTTGAGCCACGGCGCCGGCCTTAAAAGGTTCACTTCTAAGCACCATAGTTGGATGACATTTCCACCCCTTCAGTATCATTAATCTAAGAGTAAGGATTAAATTCCTACATGACTCTGGGAGCAAAATCAGATTCAAGCCATAGCAAGGAATATCATCCTAACAAATCTCTTCCTTTCCTAATTATATGAAAAAGATTTTTCAATGCATAGGCCTTAAAAATAAAAAGCAAGTACAGAATTGAGATTGGTACCTTATCCTCTACCCTTAGGTAATATTCATGCATGAATACCCAAACTAATTGACGAGAAACACTGTATTTCTCATCAAGAGATGCATTTTTCAATAAAACTGTGCTTTTTAGGTTTCACAAGCTAAAAAATGTGTAATATATTTATTTTGTTTAAACAAAATACTAGTGAATGGATTAAGGAGTTAGAAAAGAAAGGGAACCATACAAAATTTCCATTAAAGAAGAGCTTGTTTTATTTTTTTATTTTATTTTATTTTTGACAGGCAGAGTGGACAGAGAGAGAGAGAGAGAGAAAGGTCTTCCTTTACCGTTGGTTCACCCTCCAACCAATGGCTGCTGCAGCCAGTGTGCTGTGGCCGGTGCATTGTGCTGATCAGAAGCCGGGAGCCAGGTGCTTTCTCCTGGTCTCCCATGCAGGAGCAGGGCCCAAGCACTTGGGCCATCCTCCACTGCACTCCCGGGCCACAGCAGAGAGCTGGACTGGAAGAGGGGCAATGGGGACAGAATCTGGTGCCCCAACCAGGACTAGAACCTGGGTCCTGGTGCCACAGGCAGAGGATTAGCCTATTGAGCTGCAGCGCCAGCCCATATATCTTTTAATGAATGATGGTGGGCATCAAATTTTTAGGACAGGTGGAGTCTACTGGATGCAATTAAGAATGAACAGTTTTAATTTAAAATGCCAAAACTTACAATCAGAAATTATATCCTCTATATGTACTTAAATTGATGATAGAAAATCTAGGTATCAGGCCAGCGCTGTGGTGCAGCAGGTTAACACCCTGGCCTGAAGCACCGGCATCCCATATGGGCACCGGTTCAAGACCCATGTGCTCCACTTCTGATCCAACTCTCTGCTATGGCCTGGGAAAGCAGTAGAAAATGGCCCAAGTCCTTGGGCCCCTGCACCCGTGTGGGAGACCCAGAAGAAGCTCCTGGCTTCAGATTGGCGCAGCTCTGGCCATTGCAGCCAATTGGGGAGTGAATCAGCGGATGGAAGACCTCTCTCACTCTCTCTCTGCCTCTCCTCTCTCTGTGTAATTCTTTCAAATAAATAAATAAATCTTTAAAAAAAGAAAGAAAGAAAATTTAGGTATCACCTTAAAAATGAACAAGGGATGCAAAGCTTTTAAAATTATTTTACGGCATCCATTTTTTTTTAAATGTCTGAAGAGCACTAACCTACATAGAAATGTGTTATGTGTAGACAGGAAAAAGCTCCTAGAAATGATCTTCTGTATGCCACTTCAAAGAAGTCTTCCTCACCAGCTCGCCTGAGGACCTAAAATTATCCACCATTAGAATAATTGCTTTAGGGGCAGCAGCTAAGATGTCTATGTTAAAGGTAATTACTTTAGCCCAGCAGCTAAGATGCCTATGTTCCACACTGGAATATCTGGGTTCCATTCCTGGCTCCAGCTCCTGTTTCCAGCAGTGATGGCCCAACTGAGTTCCTGCCACCCACATGGGAAACTTGGATTACATTCTTGGCGCTTGGCTCCAGTCTTGCCATTGTGGGCACTTAAGGGATGAACCTGCTGCTTTCCCAGGTGTATTAGCAGGGAGCTGGATCAGAAGTGGAGCAGCCAGGTCTCGAACCAGTGCTGATAAGGGATACCAGTGTCATAGAGGGAGGCTTAACCTGCTGTGCCACAACACTGGCCCCAATAAATAAATAATTAAAAAAAAAAAAAGAGGGGTCAGCGCTGTGGTACAGCGGGTTAAAGCCCCAGCCTGCAACACAGGCATCTCTTTGGATCCCTGTACCCACATGGGAGACCCAGAAGAAACTCCTGGCTCCAGATCAGATCAGCTCCAGCCACTGGGGAGTGAACCAGCAGATAGATGACCTCTTTCTGTCTCTACCTTTCTCTGTGATTCTTTCAAATAAATAAGTAAATCTTTTAAAAAAAGAAAGAAAAAGGAGTGAACTGGTAGATAGAAACTCTCTCAAATAAGTAAATTTTTAAAAAAAGAATTACTTTAGATTGACAACAGTTTTCCAGAACTTTTACTGAATGTGTAACATAAAAAATCATAAGCCAACAGATTAGGATTTGCAGGGAAAGTAAGAACATACTTTTTTTACTCTGGAAAAAGATGTATTGGAGGGGACCAACTCAAGTACATCCATTGTTCTGTTCCCTAATACACGGTCACATTTCTCTTGACAACAGGGACACATTCTGAGAAACGCATCTTAAGCGATTTTGTGATTGTGCAAACATCAGTGCATATGTTTACACTAACACAGCTCCCTAGGCAGTACAACCCATGGGTCCACTGTCATATACACAGCCTGCTGTGAACCAGAATGTCATGGTGTGTGTGACTATCTCCTGCTTTAAGACAAGCTACTTGGCCAGCGCCATGGCTCACTAGGCTAATCCTCCGCCTGCAGTGCTGGCACCCCGGGTTCTAGTCCCAGTCGGGGCGCCGGATTCTGTCCCAGTTGCTCCTCTTCCAGTCCAGCTCTCTGCTGTGGCCCGGGAGTGCAGTGGAGGATGGCCCAAGTGCTTGGGCCCTGCACCTGCATGGGAGACCAGGAGGAGGCACCTGGCTCCTGGCTTTGGATTGGCGCAGCACGCCGGCCATAGCGGCCATTTGGGGGGTGAACCAACGGTAAAGGAAGACCTCTCTCTCTCTCTCTCTCTCTCACTGTCTAACTGCCTGTCAAAAAAAAAAAAGAAGAAGAAGAAGAAAAAAAGACAAGCTATTTATTCTCTCTGTACCTGAAAATAACTTGTCAAACCTCTAGAAAAAGAACAGGAGAGCCAGAGCACCACCGTGCCCCGGCTATTTATTTTTCACCAAGAGCTATATAAAGGATAATCAACCACGAGAATGGGCCACCAAGTATCACTGCCCATCTACACCTCGAGCCTGCCAACTCTGCTCCCAGTCCTCTCCCTGGAACTGCTGGGAAGAGGGGATGTCTACGAGGGAAGGGCAGGGCTTCCTGTTCAAACTCTTCAGACGGGTGGGAGGAAAAGACCACCTGTGTCCCCAAAGTCACCATCAGCTAGCACAGGCCTCAATCCAGTACTTACCACATGTTTGCAGTTCACCTCCTTTTAAAAAAACGAGATTTATTGTGGCCGGCGCTGTGGCGCAGCAGGTTAACACCCTGGCCCGAAGCGCTGGCATCCCATGTGGACACCGGTTCAAGACCCGGCTGCTCCACTTCCGATCCAGCTCTCTGCTATGGCCTGGGAAAGCAGTAGAAGATGGCCCAAGTCCTTGGGCCCGTGCACCAGTGTGGGAGACCCAGAAGAAGCTCCTGGCTCCTGGCTTCGGATCGGTGCAGCTCTGGCCGTTGCGGCCAATTGGGGAGTGAACCAGCGGATAGAGGACCTCCCTCCCTCTCTCTCTCTCTCTCTCTCTCTCTCTCTCTCTCTCTCTCTGCCTCTCTTCTCTCTGTGTAACTCTGACTTTCAAATAAACAAATAAATCTTCTAAAAAATGAGATTTACTAAGTCAAATTGCAGAGAGGGAGAGTGGAGAATGCGAAAGAAGAATCCGAGTGAAAGGACACAGAGAGAAAGGCTTCTCACCTCACTCCTCCAGGCCCGTTCCGCCAAGAGGCCATCTTCACCGATCCTTATCCAACTCCTCTCCTTTTTTATTTATTTAAAAAAAAAATTTTTTTTTAAACTAAAAGAGCATTCCATTTTAACTTTCCCTCGGGTTTCTTAGAAAGTCGCCAGTCGCAGCCCCTCCCTCCTGGGCGGAGGCCACCCAGGGAGAGGGCCTGGACTGTTCACCCCAAAGCCCTCACTGGGCGGTAACCGCATCGCAGCCCGGCAGGGGGCTGACACCGGAACGGGAGAGAACCCCCGAGGACCGTCGGGGCGCGCTCCCCCCGGAGGCGAGGAGGCCCCCGCAGCTCCTCCACGTCGTCCTTTTCAACAAGGAGCTCGGAATACCTGCAGTTGCTTCCTTCAAGGGGTTGGCTCGAAGATCAGAAGGCACAGAGCACGGCGGCGCCCACGGGCAGCCAGGAGGAAGCCTGGGGGCTCAGCCCCGCGGAGCGCCGGCAGCCCCAGCGCGAACGCGGGAACCCGCGGGAACCGCTTCCCTCGCCACCGGTCCTCCTTGCCGCCCGGCTCCTGAAGCGCCGACGTGCTGCGGGAGCGCCCGGCGCCCGGGACCGCCGGACTCCCCGAGGTAGCGGCTCCGCATTGCTATAGCGACGACCGGGCTCCGAGCCGCGCCCAGGCCCTGACCCGGGCGTGGTGACGTCATCACGCCCTCCCCCGGCGCCCGGCCTCGCGGGCCGTGCGTCACCCCGGCCGGGGGCGGGGCGGGCTCCGAGGGGCCCGGTTCAGAGCCCGGCCGCCGGGGCTCCAGGGGCCCCGGAACCAGGATAAGCGGACGGCCGCCGCGGCGAGGTGGGGGGGCGGGGTGGAGCGTGCCCTGTATTTTCTAGACGGGTTCCGGGGCCCGGTAGAGGCGCGCCGAGAGGAGAGGAAAAGTGCGGCGGCCCTGGAACCTGGATACCGCGCGAGGCAAGCTGCGCGCGGGCGGGCGGGCTATGGCGCAGGCGGGTTGCGGGGCCGGCGCTGGTGGCGGGGCCCGGTGCATGGCGGTCTGTCGGCGGAGTCGCCCTCGGGGGCTGTCAGGTTGGTGGCTGCGGGAAGAGTGGGTCCACCGTGCCCGAGGCGGGAGGCCGGGCGGGCGCAGGGCCCTGGGACGATCCCGAGCCCGTCTTGCCCACCCTCCTCCAGCCTTAGCTGGGCCGCTGGACGGTGGCCTGGCCCCTCCCCCACCTAGGGTCCCTGCCCCTCCATTCTACCTTGCGACTCCTCCCCCATGACTCCCAAACCCCATCCCGTGGCTGCGCCAGCCTCCACCTCTTGTGACCCCCACACCCACCCACTGACCCCAGGACCTTAACTCTCACTCGTGGGCTGCCAGCCTAGGGGTTTGCTCAGTACTTCTCGGACCCACCAACCCAGTGACCCTCAGCTCTAAGCCAGTGATTCACACGACCACAGGATCCCCATATTCCCCCTCAGTGACCCCCAAACCTTGCCGCCAGCTCTACCCTGTGTTCCCCAGAAACTTGATGACGCCCCTCGAACTCTCCTGGCAGCTCCTAAGCCGTATCCTAGAGTTTCCCACTCACTGATCTTCGGGGTAACCCTCAGTGTCTTTGCCCTGTAACCCCGTGGTCCTCATCTCTGGGTCTCCACCGTCCGGAAGTCATTCTCACTGGCCTCTGCGTCCTCAGCTCTCCAGTGTCAATCAGCACATGAGTGGAAAGCCCCGCAGTGCCCTTCTGGTGCTGAGGAGGATGTAGAGAGAATAAGAAGTAGCAGTCGTTGGAGGCATCAGAGACTTCGGTATTGAGTGTGTAGTCCCAGGTTCAAGTCCCAGCTCTGCCACTCTTGTGCTTTGGAAATGTGAAAAAGTCCTTTACACACCCTGGGCCTCAGTGTCTCATCAATATTGTGATGAGCTTGGGGTAGGTGATCTCCAGAGCTTCTTTACAGCTATGAAATTCTCCAGTTCTCCATCAAGATAATGTTTCGGATCATTTTTGTACTCTACCTTAGAAGCTTCCTCTAGCAAACTTAACCCCAGGGTCCACTTCATGAATCTTACTCCCTTCCTCCCATGACCTCCTACACTCTTAATAGCCCATGCCCATTTCCTTTAATCAGGCCCTGTCCCGTTAACATGTTTGCAAGGCGGTATAGCAGAGTGGTTCAGCTTGGAGCATGGATGTCATAAGAAATCTGTGTTCCAGTCCGACTGTGGCCCTTCAGCTGTGGGACTTCTGCCATAGGGTTTGGCCTGTTGAGCTCTGAGTTCCCACCTCTGTGAGGATAATGATAGTGCCTGAGATAAAACAAGCCTGGCAGCACGTGGAGAGCCTCTAAGTAGCGCTGTAACGACAGCTCCTGAGGTTCTTACTCTGTTCTGGGTGCTAGGAATTCAATAGACAGTGTCTTACATTCTCGTACTGTACTAGTAACCTCTTGGAGTCCCCATCCTATTCTTATCTTTGCTATGGCTCCCTCTCTTTGTGCTTCTTTACCCTGAAAATATCTTCATAATTGTTAACTTACTGAGCACCTTCTGTGTTCCAAGCTTTGGTTTACCTCTTTTGTTTTTTGGGGAGCAGGATTTGCTTTTAAGTAAATGAACCTGAGACTCAACATAGCAGTACATCAGAGCTGAAATTTGAACCCACAGCCTCAAAACACCCACTTACTCCATTGCCTCTCTCGTCCTTGAGTCTACCGGATAACATCAACCTCTGCCTTATTTCTAGTGATTCTTAAAGCCAACATCAACTCATTCCAAGACCTTCAAGTGTCAACCCTTTGCCCCAGGGTTTGGTGACTTTCTCATCCTTTTGTTCATGACCTTTGACCCCCCCAGACTCCTCCTAGAAGGAGAGTGAAAATACCCTAGGTTTATGACTGAGGCCCCTACAACAAAACAGATCAACAAGAGAAAAGCAGATAGATTTATCTAATATTTTACATGACCCAAGAGTCAAAGAAA
Source organism: Sylvilagus floridanus (assembly GCA_949820135.1). NCBI lineage: Eukaryota > Metazoa > Chordata > Mammalia > Lagomorpha > Leporidae > Sylvilagus > Sylvilagus floridanus. The sequence continues at coordinate 128,975,504 of OX463227.1, read as the reverse complement.
CTGTTAAACCTGTGTGCTTATGCTAGGTTTGAAGAGTAGATGATTATGGAGAACTCTAATAGGGCAAAAGGATATGGTCTTGGGGTCATAAACTGGGGACAGCCCAACAAGGCCTGTTCCGCTTCTTCTCCGTGACCCCTATATCTCCAGGCATAAGACACCCTTTTTCCTTTGGGTATAGGAGGACGCCTCCTACCGGTATGGCCTGCTTTAGGAGAAAGAGCATCTTTCCCAGGTGTCATGCCTTGCTTCAGGGGACAAGGTGAAGATGAAGTGACTCTCCTGCTGTTGTCATTTTCTCAAAGTGCCATATTTTGGGGTAGGATGTCCTGAACCCAACCAGCCTCAATACCTCTCTTCACCTTTTGCCTAGACAGCCAGTCCTCACCCCATGAGCCCACTCACCCTACTGTGTCTCCTACCTCACTGACACTCCCACTGATCCTCTTGTCCTGTTAAGTCCCTTATGCCCAGGAATCCATGTGTCCATAAACTAAAACCTGTAGCCCAGTAGTCTTTCCTCATATGATCCCTTCCTGGTTTCATTCAGTGTTCTGTCCTCTCTGCCATCCTTAGCTACGTCTGAAACCTTCATTTAGTGAGCTCGTCATCTAGTGACCTCCTGCTGTGCCTTGCCTTGGTGAGTGGGCCCCCTCTACCCCAACGTGAGCACATTCTTCACAACTGTACACCCTCCTGTCCTAAGGTCCTTCAGCACACTCCTGCCTGGTACCCTGTGTGGTCTGACCTCCCAGGTTCCCCATCTCATGGCATCTTCCCTCTTATCCAACAGTGATCACTTTCTCAAACTGCAGTTAAAGCAGTCAAACCTTCTCCTTCCTGCCTTCCTCTTCCGCCCCCCTAATCTTTGCTCCCTCCTCAATCTCAATAAGAGATTGATCATCATGTGAATCTCCCTCCCCTGCCAACTCGGCCCCTTTTTACTCTCCTGGATATCTAAGGCCATGGGCATGTCAGCTGCCTTCAACCCTCCTTCATTCACACACACCTTGTCTACTAAATCTCATTGGCCTCTTTGGTTTGTCCAAAGAACTACACCTGGGCACTTGTGATATAAGAATAGATCACCAAGATCTCCATCCTTTAGGTAGCAGAAGAGAACCCCTAGAAGCCCTTTAAAGGTGATCTGGCTGTGTCTCCTGGATCCACTCCCACTATCCTATCCTGTTTCTGAAGCTGTTTGCTGTACATGCCTTCAGGGTGGAACGCTTTGAAGTGTCATAGGCATTGAATTAGCTCCATTGTTTTCCCAACCCTGGGAGGCCTTTCCAGTCCCCTCCTACGGGAAGACTGGATGGTGAGTAGAAAATGTGACATTAAAAATCTACACCCAGAAGTCTCCTGTGGGTCACCAGATTCCCAGGTAGCCTATAATGTGCTGACTTACTGGTTACACAGCAATAAATACAGCAGAAGATGAAACTAAAGTTATGGAAGGGCCATAGCCTAAGGTCTACAAATTCTGTGGGTGGCTTTAAAAAGGAGGTTTTACCTTGGGTTTGGTCCATCTTTTCCAGGATTTTAGTTATTTGTGTACTTTTCTCCTCCCTCCCGCCACTGCCCCCTCCCACACACCCCTGTGACTTCTTGAGAGCAGTGGCTGGGTTTCCTTTATATTTTGTCATTTTAATTATGTCCCTCAAGTGGTAATCAGTAAATAAATACTCACTGGATCCAAGTGACTCACCCAGGAATTCTGCATCAGGTAAAAACAGTTCACACCTGTGTTCATTTTGTCCCCACAACAGGCCCTCTCCCCAAAGCCTTCCAAGTATGATAATGGGCAAGTCCCTTGATGTTAGACAGTCCGGAATTTAGATACTTCTTTCTTAGTCCTTGTTCTGGTGGGGGAATGGGTTTAAGTGCCTTTTTAACTGTATTTTTGTTGAGACTAGAGAGATTGGTTAGCACGCTGGCTAGAACCAAGTGGTTACAAGGTCAAGGTCTGTCTTATTTAGACCTGTTCTGAAGAAAACAGCTAGGTGAAATCTTCAGTGGAGGTTGCAAAGAAGAGGAGAAAATAAAGAAAATCAAATTGGCAAGACTGGTAATTGTGGAAGTTGACTAATAGGTTTGTGAAGTTCATTAAGCTGTTCATTCTCCTTCTATGTTGGAAATCTAGAATAAAAAGTTGAAAATGGCTCCCACATTTTTGGCCTAAGCATATAAAAGGGTGGAATCCCACTTACTGAAATGGGGGAGAAGGGAGCAGGTTGTGAAGAAGGGAGAATTTACTTCTGAACATGTCCATTTGAGATGGTATTTGAACTTAGAGGCCGTGATGTTGATAAGCAGTTGGGTATGCCAGCCTGTTGGACGTCAGGAGACGTCTGCTCCCGTGGGAACTAGAAAGACACTGGCAGTTCATGTGCAGGCTCTGCTTTGCCACCGGGTAGCTGTCTGATCCCTGCACATTCTTCCATAGGACCTAACCTCAGTCTCATCGCCTGCAGAATGAGCTGTCTTCTCGGCCCCTCCCGTTGTGAAACTTGTTGAATTAGGGACTTAAGAGTAGCTAAGATATCTATCTGAGGGCAGTTTGGAAACTGCTGAGCTCTCCATGGGGTGTTGGTGATGACTCCTTCACTAACCACCCAGCAAGTGCCTGCCATGTGCTGGGGCTGTGCCGCACACACACGCGTATGATGATGGAGAACGTGAATCCATGCCCTCAGGAAGCCCTAGGGAAGAGCCCTGGAGTTGCTTCTTTGCTCCGTGCAGCTGGAGTCTGACGATTTAGTGTGACATTAGCCAGGAAGGGTTTGTTCTCGGCCTGAGAGTGGGAGGAAGCAGTGAACAGGCCTGTCAGGCAAGGAAAGATGTATCACAGGTGAGGAAAACAGCCTAGTTGGCGAAGAGCTAGGAGAGGTGTGGTACAACTGGGAAAGCGTGGGGTGGTCGGCCTCAGTTCTTTATCGCTCCTCAGTCCCTGCCTCCACGTTGACCCCATTGCTAGGAGCTTCGTCTAAGGAGCTCATAGTTCTATAGTTCAAATCTCGTCTCAGGAGTTTTCAGTGAGATCCAGTTCACCTAAAGTGGAAATGAATCAGGATTCACATTTAAGCTAAAGTGGCTGGCATTGTGGCGTAGCAGGTTAAGCCGCCCATGATGAGTGCCAGTTTATGTCCATGTGCGTCATTTCCCATTCAGCTCCCTGCTAGTGTGCCTGGGAAAGCAGCCAAAGAGGGCCCAAATACTTGGGTCCCTGCCACCCATGGGGGAGACACCAGTGAAGCTCCTGGCTTCAGCCTGGCCCAGTCCTGGACGTTGCAGCCATTTGGGGAGTGAACCAGTGGTTGGAAGATCTCTATATCTCCCTCTCTCTCTAACTCTGCCTTTCAAATAAATAATTTTTTTTTTTAATTTAAGCTAAAGAGCTCAGCTCTGTAGACCTAATAGTATTAATCATTTGGTAGTTAAAGACACTTTATTTTACTATTATTATTATTTGAAAGGCAGTTACAGTGAGGCACAGACAGAGACACAGAGAGAGATCTTCCACCCACTGATTGGCCGCAACGGCTGGAGTTGGGCCGATCTGAAGCCAGGAGCCTGGAGCTTCTTCTGGGTCTCCCACATGGTTGCAGGGACCCCAAGACTTGGGCCATCTTCCACTGCTTTCCCGGGCTCATTAGCAGGGAACTGGATCTGAAGCAGAGCAGCTGAAACTCCAACCAGGCCCGTGTGGGAGGCGGGCTCCTCAGGAGGCACGTTTTTTTGTTAGATGCTAATTAAGCCAAAAAGCTTGTTCCCCAGGAACTTAATTATAATCAGGAAAACACAAAATGTTGTTTTCCCCAGAAAGGTTCAAGTGCTGAACAAAATACACACAGTGGCAGCATAATCCTTTAACTGTTTAGAGGCTGTTTTATGGCTGTGGTTATCCTTGTGCTGTTTAGATGTTGATGTTTATATAGTAGCCACCTCCTTGTCTGTGAGGGTACATTCCAGTACCCCCTGTGGATGCCTGAAACCTCCAAAAATACCAAACCCTAAATATACTGTGTGTTTTCCTGTTCGTGCATTCACAGATGTAATGCTGTTTTCATCTTAGCTAAGCACTTAGCACACTCTGGCCAGGCGTTTGCAGTTCGGGGTGCAACAGCAAATCTGTCACACCTTTCTTTTTCCTTCCCAATTTCATGGGTTGAAGATTTATTCTTGCTGTAGATCTTAGCAATCTCAGCATGCAGTTTTTTTTTTTTTAATTAAGAACTTCCACTTTTCATTTAAAGGAAACACAACTTTTTACTTTTTTGTGTGTGTGTGTGCCTCTGAATTGCCAGCTATAGTGCTCTGAAGCCATTATTAAGTAAAATAAATGGGTTGCTTGAATGCAAGGAGATTCAATCTGATAACCTCAAGGGCTACTCAGTAACAAGCAGGCAAATAGCAAATATAGCCTGGAGACACTAGACAAGAGTAATTCACCTCCCATGTCATACAGAGCGGAATGAAATGAAAAATCCATCCTGCTACTCAGGACAGTGTGCAGTTTAGAATTTTTGACATGTTTATTTCTTGAATTTTTCATTTAATGTTTTTGGACCGCAGATAGCAAACTGAGGATGTAGGGAACTACTGTATTGTGAGGAAAATCTTAGGTAAACAAGAATACAAGGTATAGCTCATCCTAATTGTTAGGCCATGCACAAAATTAGTTTAAAGTGGATGTGTAATCTGCATCTACCACTTAATGGAATACAAAACCTTTGTCCCAGGGTTAGAGGGAAGCAATATAAGTTCAAGTGCAGCTGAATCCATTATCCTTAAGTAATGGCCTTAACCTGCTTCAGGTGCTGTTTCCTGAAGCCGTTGGCAAACGAAAGTGCTTCTGGCCCTGGCAGCTGTCACTCAAGGTGTAGAAGTATGTAGGTCTCAAGTCCTATGCAATTGTCAGTTTCCCTGGTAGAAGTACTTGGCCTTCTCAGGCCTCCTGCTTATAGTTCCAAATCAGAAAGATCTATGATGCTGGAGGGGTCATTCAAAGCCTAAAGGCACATTAGACTGTCACCACCTGTAAGTCAGGTCTCTTCTAGTGCCTCTGGTTTAGCACTGCCCCAGATCTTGTCCTCCAGTGAATTGTTAATCTCTGAGAAGCCCAAATACAACATGGCTTGCCTCTGTATCTCACTGTGTAACTGTTCATTCATTACAGCCATTGTGGCCATCTGGGGAATGAATTAACAGATGGAAGATCTCTGTCTCTCCCTCTCTCTCTGTAACTCTGACTTCCAAATAAATAAATAAATAATCTTAAAAAACAACAAAAACACTGCTGGTGTCACTGGCACCCCATATCAGAGCACAGCTTCAAGTCCTGGCTGCTCTGGTTCCCATCCAGGTCCCTGCTAATGTACCTGGGAAGGCAGCAGAAAATGGTCCACTTGCTTAGGCCCCTGCACCCACATGGGAGACCCAGATGGAGTTCCAGGTTACTCTCCTGGCTTCACCCAGGGCCAGCCGTCGCTGTTGTAGCCATTTGAGGAGTGAATTAGTAGATGGAAGATTCTCTCTTATTCTCACTCTCTCTCTCACTCTGCCTTTTAAATAAATCTTAAAAAAAAAAAAAAAAAAACTCTAGGCTAAATTCCTTCCCTTATGTTTGAAAAAGTTAAAAATATCAGGGGCCAGCTTTGTGATGTAGCAGCTTAAGGCTGTGCCTGCAACACTGGCATTGCATATGGCCACCAGTTCAAGTCCCAGCTGCTCCACTTCCAGTCCAGCCTCCTGCTAGTGCCCCTGGGAAGACAGTGGAAGATGGCGCAGCTACTTGGGTTCCTGTACCCACGTGAAGCTCTTGGCTTCCACATGGCCCAGCCTTCACCATTGCAGCCATTTGAGAAATGAACTATCAGAGGGAGGACTTCTCTATTTATAACTCTGCCTTTCAAACATATATATATATATATGTGTGTGTGTGTGTGTAAATCAAAGATGTAACTACATCTTTTGTGATTATAAGAAAAGGGAGAGGAGTATAGCAGGTAAAAGCCACATGGGCACCAGCATCGCAGGCTGCAGCTTTCCCTGCTGTGCCATGATGCTGGCTCCTGATTTTTTTTTTAACAAATTCTTTCACTTGATTTTCTTCTGTTTCAGAAGTCCAAACTACTTTCACTTCCTAGTGGGGATCTGCATGCTGTTCCATCTTAATGAACTGATGGTGAAAGAAAAATTTAACCTTTTTGTCCCAAGGTGATTTTTAAATAACAGGAAAATATGATGACTTGGTCCTTGATGGAATGCTTCATTTTCTTTTTTTTTTTTTCTTAAAGATTGATTTATTTGAAAGAGTTACAGAGAGGCAGAGAGAGAGAGAGAGGTCTTCCATCCACTGGTTCACTTGCCAAATTGCCACAATGGCCAGAGCTGTGCCAATCCTAGGGCAGGAGCCTAGGTCTCCCAGGCAGGTGTAGGGGCCAAAGGACTTGGGCCATCTTCTGCTTTCCCAGGATATGGCAGAGCTGAATCAGAAGTGCAGCAGCCAGGACTCGAACCAGCATCCATACGGGATGCTGGCACTGCGGGTGGCGGCTTTACCCGCTGCACCACAGTGTTGGTCCCCGGAATGTTTCATTTCCAAATAGCCCTTCTCAGACCAGTGACCTGAAACTGAATTCCAGCTTGCTTCTTGATGTAAACTTTATCCTTAGGCTAATACTTTCAAAATGTCTTTACTTTGGATTTCTCTTTTGATTACTAAAGGCAGGCTTAAAACCGAGCCGTGGCTGTCATGTTAAGGTGTCTACAAGCTAAGGTGTTAAAAATTCACTTAAAGGTTTGGTTGAAAATTAGGTGAAATATTTTTTCTGTGAACTTTTTAAAAACTATTTATTTGTTTATGTTCCTCTACTTGAAAAAGAGAGCAACAGAGAGAAAAGAGATCTTCCATCCACTAACTGGTTGACTTCCCAAATGCCTGGAACAGCCAGGACTGGGCCAGGCCAAAGTCAGGAGCCTGAAGCTCCATCTGGGTCTCTCATGTGCGGGGCAGGGGTCCAAGCACTTAAGCCATCATCTACTGCCTCCCATGATACATTAGCAGGAAACTGCATCCGCAGAGTAGCTGGGATTCAAACCTGCACCTCCACTATGGGATGCCAGCGTCCCAAGCAGCAGCCTAACTTACTGCACCACAATGCCTTCCCCCGAGATTGATTTATTCATTTGAAATGCAGAGTGACACAGAGAGGGAAGCTTTTGAGTTGTTTAAATGCATAACAGTTTGTAATAATAGGGTCTGTATTTTCTTTTTTTAAAAATTTATTTATTTATTTGAAAAAGTTACACAGAGAGAGAGAGGGAGGTCTTCCATCCGCTGTTTCACTCCCCAAACAGCTGATCTGAAACCAGGAGCCAGGAACTTCTTCTGGGTCTCCCACATGGGTGCAGGGGCCCAAGGACTTGGGCCATCTTCTGCATTCACAGGCCATAGCAAAGAGCTGGATCGGAAGTGGAGCAGTGGGGATTCGAACTGGTGCCCATACAGGATGCTGGCACTGCAGGCAGTGACTTTACCCACTATGTCACAGCGCCGGCCCTTGGGGTCTGTATTTTCATAGCCTTTTGAAATTGGAAATAATCTACTTTACTTAATTACTCCCTTTCTGTGACTAATTCAAATCTATTAAAAATTCCAGTAGCCAAATAGGAACCATACCTAAAAGTGATTGAGTTTTAAAATCAATGTGTCTTTTAGAAAGAAATATTCAGCTGATGTTTTAAATTTGTATCATATTAATGTAAGTTTCTGTTATTGATTTTCTTTTTTCTCATCAGGGGTTTTTGGTGTGCATTGAAGTCTTTTTGTGTAATAACAAATATTGAATCACTTTACTGCAGCTTTTCCAAATCTGGGTCTAATTGCTTGGCCACTGGTTTCTATCAGCCTTCACCCCTCGCAACCTAATGTTTCTTTGTCATCTATGAGAAGTTTTCCATGTTTGAAAGTGAGGAATTTTCTGAATGAAAATTGTCATTGTTTTTTTTTTTTTTAGTCAAAAATTGAACATTCTTCCCTTTTCATGCAAATGTTTTGTTTTTTCCTTTTCTTGATTGCTAAATACGGCTGCCCTCTGGGTACAGAAGGCCTTGTTCCCAGTGTTCAGGCAGCTCTGGTTGGCAGAAGCAATAGCAAACAGGTGCCCATGGTCAGCACAGCCTAGCCTGGGTGTGGATCAGATTAGATCTCACCCGTGACAAAATGGAGAAAAACAAATACTGTAGCTGCTCTTCGGTTTCCTCCTTTCACATCCCTTATTTTTCTGCTTTGAGAAGGAAGTCTAAGCAATCTAAGTGCATGTTGTTTCATAGAGTGAATCAAAGGTGCGGAATACTTAAGATGTTTTTCTAAATGTTATTTCTCCCCAATAATTCTAATGTATGTTTTACATTAAGAAACACACTGATATATTACAGAGCCAAGTTCATTCACATTTGCAGTCAGTAGACTTGCTGCTGGTTCTGGGAAGGTCAAGAGTGCTCCCTTTTGAATCCTGGCCTTTTTTTTTTTTTAATTTTATTTTTTAAGATTATTTATTTGAAAGAGTCACAGAGAAGCAGAAGGAGAAAGAGAGAGAGATCTTCCATCCACTGGTTCACTCCCTAAATGGCTGCAACAGCCAGAGCTGGGCCGATCTGAAGCCAGAAGCCAGGAGCTTCTTCTGGGTCTCCCACACGGGTCAAGGGGCCCAAGGACTTGGGCCATCTTCCACTGCTTTCGCAGAGAGCTGGATTAGAAGTGGAGCAGCCAGGACTTGAACCGGCGCCCATATGGGATGCCAAGACTGCAGACAGCAGCTTTACCTGCTTTGTCACAGTGCTGGCCCCAGGTCCTGGCCTTTTTGTTACCGATCTCCTCTTTGCCCAGTCTGTCTCTCCCTATATTCACCTCAGGTCATTACAGAGTTGGTAAACCTTACACCCTCTGAGGGTAGAAAAGCAGCCATACCCCCACTCCCAGCCACTTGCATGCCCTTCCTCCGAGGGCTACCAGAGTTATGAAATGCAAGTTCCGATACAGCCATCCTGAAGCAGTAACTCAGCTCTGCCCATGTTACTCTTGTTAGTTTGGTGCCAATGCAGGAGAATTCAGAATAAACCATCATTTAAAGCAGGAATGGGGAAGCTTCTTTCTGCCAAGGGCCGTTTGGATATTTCTAACATCCACAGGCCGTACAAAATTATCACCTTAAAAATTAGTCTGCTACAGATTTATTGTATCTCAGATCCATCCTGCGGCTGCCTTGGCAGAACCAAACCAAATGACTTCACGGGCCTAATACAGCCCAAGGGGCAGGTGTTCCCCACCCCAGACTCAAAGGAAGAGGGGAAAAAAATGGCAGTCCGGGCATTGGTACAGGCCTGGCAGCAGGGCAGCACCCTCCTCACCCCCTGCAGTCCACTCTGGTCTTGGGGAAGGTTAGAGAGCAACAGTGTGCTATTTTAAAGGTTAGTATTATGAGGCTTCGAGAGGAAAAGTGGGTGAGTTGAGATTATTTAGCCTGGACAGGAGAACTTGCAAAGGCGTAGAGATTTGTTTTCTTTGAGTCCAAGAAGGGTTATTTTGGTAAGTGTGGCTCCCTGCTATTCCCTCTTACCATTGCAGGCAGGCCAAGAAGGATTCGGTTTAAGTTTCAGTGGCTGAGATGGAAGTTAAACAACCCATGTTCAAGTGTTCTCCGTGCTGACAGTGTGCCGGTCACGGTGGATTAGCTGAAGGAAGCAGTAGAGGTGCAGACTAGACCAGCCAGCCTGGCCTTGACTCCTGGAGTCAGCCCTTGGAGGTGTGGGGGCCTTGGGCAAATTATTACCCTGCCGATCATCAGTCAACTCACCTGTAAGATGGGCAGAATGTGCCTGTTTCTTCATAGGGATATTTTTAAGATTCTAGGCGTCAACAGAGGGGCAAGCATTATAACATAGTAGGTTAAGCTGCTGCTTGGCACTCCCACATCCTCCATCAGAGTGCCTGCTGGCTCCTGTGCTTCTGATGCAGCTTCCTGCTAGTGTGCCCAGGAAAGCAGCAGACAATGGCTCAAGTACTTGAGTTCCTCCATTCATGGGGGAGACCTGGACAGAGTTCTGGGCTCCTGACTTCAGCCTGACCCTGCCCTGATTCTTACTGGTATTTGGGGGACGAACCACCAGGTGAAAGATCTCTCTTGGTCTCTCCCTTGCTGTGTCATGCTGCCTTTCAAATAAAAATAATTTTTTTCTTTTTTTTAAGTTACGATAGGTAAAATGCTTTAAGCAGTAGCTGGCACATATTGAGGGGTATGTCTGTGATCAGTATAATGAACGGTAGAAAAGCTCCCAAGGCCATCTAGGCCAGTGCTTCGTTTTACAGGGAAAGAGGCAGACATAGGAGATAGAACCAAGAATAGAAGCCAGTGCTGCAGACTTCTAGTCTGAGGCTGTTGCCACTCCTGGCTACGCAATAGAAATACACATTACTTCAAAAACGTTCCCTTTAGGTTCCCCTTGGCTCCCCTCCTCCCCAGAGCCAGGATTTCTGAAGTACTTCCTGTGTGACAGCACTGTGCTACATGCTGACATGTGACTTCATTTAATCCTTACAGCAACCCATGACACAGGTGCCACTGTTTTCCCCATCTTATTAGAAGTGGCACCCGAGGCTCAGAAAGGTTCATTTTCTTGCCCAAATCCATGGCACTTCTAGGAGGGAGAGCCTGCATTGGGACCCAAGCTGGCTGACTCCAGAGCCTGTGCGCCCTTTTATTTATTTAATTTTTCTCTATTTATTTGAAAAAGAGACAGAGAGATCTTCCACCTGCTGGTTCACCCCCCAAATGCCTGCACCAGTTGCGTCTGGACCAGGCTGAAACCAGGAGCCTGGAGCTCAGTCCAGGTCTCCCACGTGGATGACAGGGATCCAGGCACGTGAGCTCCCAGGGTGCAGGTTAGGAAGATGGAATCAGAAGCAGAGCTGAGACTGCAGCCCAGTGTTGCTGTGCCAGATGCCCACTCCAGAGCCTATGCTCTTAATCATGCCACTAATCTTCCTCAGAGTCCCAGGCATCGCTTCAGGAGCCACGGGGCCCAACCATAAAGGTTTGAGGCCATTTGCAATGCCTCTTCAACCCACAGTGTGCTTTTTGTTTCGACACAAGTCTCTCACATGTGTCCTTATTTCTGATGTAATGCTATTAATGCTAAAGTTACTAAAAGAATCTCTCTTCCTGATTAGAAGATTGAAAGTTGGGGCTGGTTTGGGGGGTAGCCAGTTAAGCTGCTGCCTGCAACACTGATGTCCCATCTGGGCACCAGTTCATGTTCTGGCTGCTCCACTTCCAATCCAGCTCCCTGCTAATATGCCTGGGAAAACAGAAGATGGGAGACATAGATGCTTGGGCTCCTGCCACCCATGTGGGAGACATGGATGAAGCTCCTGGCTCCTGGCTTTGGTCTGGCCCAGCCCTGGCCTTTGTGGCCATTTGGGAAGTGAACCAGCAATGGAAGATCTCTCTCCCCCCTCCAACCCCCTCTGTAACTCTGCCTTTCAAATAAATTTTTATTTTTTGTAAAGATCTATTTATTTATTTGAAAGGCAGAGTTACACAGAAAGAGGAGAGGAGAGAGGTCTTCCATCCACTGGTTCACTCCCCAGTTGGCTGCAATGGTCAGAGCTGCGCTGATCCAAAGCTCTTGATCAAGAGCCAGGAGCTTCCTTCAGATCTCCCATGCAATATAGGGGCCCAAGCACTTGCACCATCTTCCACTGCTTTCCCAGGCCATAGCAGAGAGCTGGATCGGAAGTGGAGCAGCCGGGACATGAACCGGTGCCCATATGGGGTGCTAGCACTGCAGGCAGTGGCTTTACCCTCTACGCCACAGCACTGGCCCCTATAAATACATCTTTTTTTTAAAAAAAATGAAAGTTGAGTGTCATGGGACAGACCCATAGAGGGCAGGACCAGAGCTTTCATGAAATAAGGACCATGTAGAGGTTTTCAGGGCTCTGGGCAAGGTTATGGCCCGTACTAGAACCCTAATAGGTCTGCAAAAATGGATAAAATATCAGAATTTCCATCTTGACCAGTGATTCTTTCCTTTAGTCCTTGTCAGACCCTGATGGTAGCCTTGGGCTCCCCTCGCTTTAGAAAACTACGTAGGCTCATATACCAAATTTATCTTTAGGTGGCTTCTTGGTTCATAAACAACCGGCTCTAAGAACCTGTGTATTTGGCAGCATAATAAAAAACATGTTGGATCCTCTAGCCTGAGTTCAGATCCTCTCTCCCACTTGCTAATTGTGCAACCTTGAGCAAGTTACTTTATATCTTGGGACTCAATTCCCTCAACTGTAAAATAGGGAAAATAATAGTGTGCAAGTAGAAGGTCGCTGTGAGAAGTAATGAGTTAGTATCCGTACTATGCCTAGCACATGGTTAAGTCTATGGTAGTGTTTACTAGTAGTAACATTGCCCCTTGGAGCTTAGTCCATTCAGTAAATGTTTATGGATAGAATGAATGAATAATTCTAGTTGAGATGCCACGCCTCTGGTGGAGCATACCAACCAGTGTGTTGAAAATGGGTTGTAATTATGCTGAGACGTTGATCTGCTCAGCCCTTGGGACTGCCAGACCCCATCTGATTACTGCTGGCTTCAAGCAGCAGAATCCACACTGTGATGTGCAAATATCCTCTCTGGGTGCTCTGATGTGAAAACGCAGTGGGCAACAGGATGTCAGCTGGTAGTTCATGACGTTCGAATGGGCCAGGTTCCAAGTCCAAACCCAGAGCAGAGGCTGTGGGCCTCCTGCAGGCTTCACAGCGTGGGGGCCGACAGCGAGGTGGCTCCACACCACCGTGATGCAGAGGAAATTCTGCCAGCTGTAAGGGCCAGAGCTCCCGTGAATCACGCTAAGGGCATCTGCGGACAGCCCACAGTACCAGTTGCTGGAGAAACCTCTGTAGCCAGAAAGCAGACTAGAGCTGAGTCTGTTAGGCAGTAAAGGTTCAACCAATAGTGCTAAGTGCTGAAGCAGGTGAGCCTAGGGCCATGAGTGCTAGAAGGAAATGGCACCCAGGGCTTCCGGAATTCACAGCAGGGCCTGTGAGGGAGATTGCAAGGGCAGCAGGAAGCTGTTGGAGGGCTGTGTTCAGGAAAGTGGTGTGTTTAGATTGGTGCTGTATTTCCTTATGGTTACCATGTGAAAATGAGTTGGAAACGGGCGAGAGTTTATCTGAGGACCTAAGTGAGGAGGCTCTTAGAATAGTCGAGAGGTGATACTTGCCTGAAGTGAGTACCTGGGCTTCTGGGGGAAGAGGAGCACTCAAGGATGGCCCCACCAATTCCGAGTGGAAGGAGGTGCCTTCCCTGGGAGGGGGAACTGGAAAGCAGAGCGGGCCTGGGCCATGGGGGACACTAGGAATCCTGTTGGGAACTCTTGCCATCTGTGATACCTGTGGGGTGTGCCCTGAGGATTGTCACCAGGGTCTGAGCACAGAGAGATGTGGGGTGGGCACAGAGAGTCTGCAACAGTGGGGTTGGCTGCCTGCCCGTCACAGGGGTCCCCTGGAAGGGGAGCCAGTTTCAGAGTGGTTTTGATCAGTCAGCTCTTCCTTTACAGCCAGTTTGATTGGCATGCTTCCCGTCTGCTCAACCTTTAGAACTCTTAGGTGTGCATATTTTGAACTCTTTCCATGAAACCAGCATAGTTCTCTACTTTGAAGAATTTGTCTCCTTTTTCTTCTTGGATGACCTCATTAACTCTGTCCCTGTGTGTCCTCGAAGCAAGAGGAAGCTGCACAACTCACAACGTGACCCTGTCATTTTTCTCAGATTTGTGACCCAGAAGGAAGTCTCTGACCTCAGCTGTGGCTCTCGGTGCTGGCCAGAAGCCAACTTCATGTCTGAGTGCACGAGCAGCAGTTTGCCATGGAGAGCTTGGGGCTGCAGACGGTGACCCTCAGTGACGGGACGACAGCCTACATCCAGCAAGCTGTCAAAGGTGAGTCTTTCCAGAGACCTCAGAATCCTGCCTTGTCCCGCAGCCTCTGGGAAGGGATGTCCCTTTCTAAGAGTCTCGCCATCCCCCTGCCCACCACCACCTCTTGCTCTGCCTGAGACGTTCAGGTGGTGCTGGATGAAAAGACAAGCTAGAAAGTCAGACTGGCCTGGCGGGAGGAGCCAAGACCTCCCGGGGCCGAGTTGCTCACATGTAGTGAGGAATTCATAAACATTTCTGGAATGGATGAGCACAGTGCTGCTGTGACTTCCTGTTTTTCAAATATTCCCTGTCCAGGTTCTCAGAGCTTTCTAGAAGCAGGCCATCCCTTTAGGTCAAGAAGTTGAAGCACTCAGACTATTTACTAAACGTCTGCTGTGCACAAGGAGGCTCTTCTGGGTTCACAGGGAGCACCCATGCACCTATCTCACACCTTAGTTTCTGACACTGGGGCTTGCCAGGAATGAAATACAGGACACCTGTTACTTGGATTGCAGATAGCAACAAATACTTTCGTGGTATAGGTATGTTCCAAATATTGCATGAGGCAGACATGTATAAAACTCTCCGTCTCTCTTTCAAATAAATAAATAATAAAAATTTAAAATGAGATTAAATACTAAAAAATAGTAAAGCAGTGTTACTAAGTACAGATTGAACATCCCCTTTTCCCATATGCTTGGGACTGGAAGATTTTCAGATTTTGTAGTTTTTTTGGAGTTTGAGATATTTGTGCAGACTTTACCAGTTGAGCATCCCCGATGCCAAAATCTGATATCCAGAATGCTCCAAAGCTGAAACTTTTGGGTGTGAGTATATTTTGGATTTTTGGAACTTTGCATTTCAGATTTTCACATATAAAGATGCTCTAACTGCACTAAGTTTGTCATTTATCTGAAATTCAGATTTACCTAGGCGTATTGTATTTCATCTGGCAGTGCTCCCCACACTTAAGAACTTATGATCAAGGTAGTGTGGAGTCGGGAGAGTACTGCTGAGGGCAAGGCCTGCAGGAAGGGCCACTCCTGCTTTCCTGCGCCATCTCAGGCACGCTAGGTGCCTTCGTGACTTCTTTAGACAACACTAGGCAAACACTGCTCATTCCTACTCTTTAATCAAAAAAAAAAAAAAAGTATGTATTTGAGAGATAGAAAGACAGAATTATATAGAAAGAGAGAATGCACACTCCATCTGCTGGTTCTTTCCCATAGCAGAAGCTGAAACTAGACTCTGCCTTGAAGCCAGGAACCAGGAACTCAATCCAGGCTTCCCACGTAGGTGGCAGCAGTCCGATCATTTGAGCCATCTCTCTTGCCTCTCCAAGTCTTCATTAGCAGCAAGCTGGAATCAGGAGCCAGAGCCAACCCAGACGCTCCGACACAGGGCATGGGCTTCCTAACTGTGGCTTAGCTACTAGGCCGAACATGTTCCCCGCTTCCTGCTCTTTATTTGACCTTTTTTTAATATATATAAAAAGGATTATTTATTTTTTTGAGAGGTAGAGTTACAGACAGTGAGAGGGAGAGACAGAGAGAAAGGTCTTCCTTCCGTTGGTTCACTCCCCAAATGGCCGCAACGGCCAGAGCTGTGCCTATCTGAAGCCAGGTGCTTTCTCCCGGTCTCCCATATGGGTGCAGGGGCCCAAGCACGTGGGCCATCTTCTACTGCTTTTCCAGGCCACAGCAGAGAGCTGGATTGGAAGAGGAGCAGCCGGGACTCAATCTGGCACCCATATGGGATGCCGGCACTGCAGGCAGAGGATTAACCTACTGCGCCACGGCGCTGGCCCCTCTTTGACCTTTTCTTTGGGGGGGATTCCTGAGCAGCAGAATCCTCATGAACACACTGTCTTTGCAACATTCCCCTCCTTCATTTTGGCACATTGCCAAAACAAATCTCTATTGCTAAGTTTACAGAGAAGTTGTTTATTGATTTCATTTTAAATTGTCTGTTTCCTGATGACGACTGAAGAGCTGTCCGGATCTCATCAGTAAGCTCTTTCCCGTGGGACTGGGGAGTCACTCTGTCTGCTGTGTCATGTTCTCACTGGCTTAGTGCTCTTGAGAGCAGCACGTCTCTAGAATACTCGTGAAGGCTGAAACCCTCTATGTAACGCCAGCCCGCCACCGAGGGTCTTGTGGACTGGAAGAATTTCAGAGCCCTAGGTGGGACTGTGTTTACTCCGTGGGCCAGCTTCATTCCCAGGCCTCAGTTTTTCATGAAGAATTCATGGTTGAATGAATGAATAAAAAGCAATGATCACCTCTGGCCAGAGAAAGCCACTCTCTTCTGTCTTTCCTTCTTATGTCCGGGTCTCTTTGTTGCCCTGCCCCTCCATTTGTATCTTTGTCTCATCACTCCTGCTAGCTCTGTTCTCTGCTTCCTCCATAGTGTCACATGTGTGCGTGTATGCACACATATACCTGCTTTCCCAGGCATATTAGCAGGGAGCTGGATTGGAAGCTGAGCAGCCAGGAAACAACCAGTCCATGTGTGGGATGCTGGTGTTGCAGGCAGCTGCTTTACCCGCCATGCTGCTATGCTGGCCCCTCTGATGCTTTTGATGGAGGTATTTGTCTACCAGCAGGCAGCTCTGTGTGCACCCAGCTTAGCCAGCAAGAAGCCCTAAATTTTGTGGCATTTATTTATAATTAGGTTGAGCATAAAACATCATTCAAACTCAGTGCTGTTGAGAGTGGAAGAGTGTAGTGTTAATGACTGCCCTGGGACTGCTCCAGGCCAATGGGACATGGGGTCACCCCACTATGATGGGGTTCAAGGCTCTCATCCATTATAGTCTCCAATTGTTAGAGCAAATTGTAGGTTGAAATTTTTTCTCTAATAACTCTTTGCAATATTTTGTTCCTGCCTTAAAGCAATGCCTACTGAGCCAGCAGTAGCTCCACTGGGAAGTTCAGAGTCCCAATTTGCTGGCGCCCCTGCCAGGGTGGACAAAGTGAGAAAGTGAGGGTAGGCTGCTGCTCTCTTGGTAGGAGGGCAGGGAGCACGTCCTCGTCCCTCCTCTCAGCTGCCTTTCCTACTTCTTACCTTTGCTCCACGCTGCCTCTGGCTGGGTTGTAGAACTTTTTTTTTGGTTACTGACCACAAGAAGAATCCATCTGGGGGCAAGTTTGGGGAGTTCCCTGAAGAGGAGGCGTCAGTAGGGAGCTGGACTAGAGTGTCTGCTGGGTGCTTTTCCCAGAGCACACTGGCTCACGTTCCTAAACTGAAGCTTCTAAAGAAAGGGACGAACAAGTCACTGGTCATTACCCTCGGCCTCCCTTTCCTTCTCTTTCTCCCTTCTTTCTTTCTCCCTCATTCAGACTCACTGCACCTGTGCAGGTGGTACTGTGTAAATGTAGTGTGCAGACCTTCTAGAAGCACTTTCCAGTAAGATAAAAGGAGCATCTTAGGAAATCTGGAGTCTTGCTACTTTTTTGCTGCTTGTTGGGTTGCCTTAGATGAGTCAGTTCTTTATTAGAAAATTGAAGTGGATAGATCAGAGGTCCCTAGAGGAAGCATTACTTAGCAGTGGCAGTGGAGCAAGGCCCAGGCGGACATACAATAGCAGAATAGTCTCACTCACATAGCTTTACTTTCCATTTCCTTAAAATACAGATTGGACTTATAATAAAAACCAACGTTTATTTAGGGTTGACCTTGTACCTGGCACTGTTCCCAATGTTTTATATTCTTTAACTCATTTAACTCTCACTGCAACTCTATGAGGAAAAGACAATTTTTAATCTTCATTTTTATTATTTTTTAAAGATTTATTTATTTAAAAAGTACAATGACAGAGAAAGGGGAGAGACAGAAAGAGATATCTTTCATCTACTGGTTCATTCCCCAAATGGCTGCAGTAGCCAGGGCTGGGCCAGGCCAAAGCCGGGAGCCAGGAACTCTCCCATGTGGGTCCAGGGGCCCAAGTCCATGGGCCATCTTCCACTGCTGTCCCAGGCATATTAACAGAGAGCTGGATCAGGTTGGGAGTTGAACTAATGCTCATATAGGATGCTGGCATTGCAAGCAGTGGCTTAACCCATTGCAACACAATGACAGCCCCTTTTAGGAGAAGGAAACCAAGGCACAGAGAGGTTAAGCAAGGTATCCAAGATCACAGTCAATAAGTTGGAACTGAAGGAAGCTGTGGGCTGCCTCCAGAGCCCATTGCTCTTAGCCACAATGCTCGACTCTGCCTTTTTGGAGGCTCTGGTGTTGGCGTGCTGCCACAGGGAAGGATGAGGGGGTGTATTTTGATTTTGTTAGCTTGAGCTATCACTTAATTTTGACCCACTGAGTCCCTTGCAGGTGTCAGGGCATCCCTTGTTCAACTCAGCAGCTTCCTGATAGGTTGGAAGTCTCCACTTTGCTGATAGCACTAATAAATGAAGTTGCCCCTCTTATGAGTAAGTAATGGGAGAGAGTTCTGTTGGGAGGTATAGGGTTCCTACATGGCAGAATGTCTTCACCCTCAGGGCCTTGAGGCTCTGCCCTGGGGAGGCAGGGAGTGAGGGAACGCAGAGAGTGTTACCAGGCTTAGACCTGCAGGCTGGAGCCCTGAGACTCAGAGGCCTCTGCCACAGACAGGCATCTCTGCCCTCCTCTGGGCCTGGGCCCTTTCTCTCCCTCTCACCTCCACAGGAGAGAAGCTGCTTGAAGGGCAAGTGATCCAGCTCGAGGACGGGACCACAGCATACATTCACCAAGTGACGGTACAGAAAGGTGAGGCCATCCCGACACCCTGCCCTGAGAGAGAGAGAGACCTGGGCCCTCTCCAGGCCCTGAGATCCAGAGAAAGGCGGGCAATGTTCTCATTACAGAATCTCTCTCCTTTGAGGATGGACAGCCTGTACAACTGGAAGATGGCAGCATGGCCTATATTCACCGTACACCCAAAGGTGGGTCACAGTTCCCAGGGCCAGCAGGGAAGGAGGCGGGGCAGAAGTGACAGAGGTTGAGGGCGGAGTAGCACACTGGAGGTTGGGCTGTAGATGCAGGGGCTGTCTTCTCCAAGGTACATACATGCTCACCTGGGTTAGCAGCCTCCCTTTCCTGGTGCACATCACGGGAGCGGCTGTTTTCTGCCAGCCTCGAACCTCAGTAGCCTGGGGTGTGGTTCCATCACAGACACAATGTTCTTAGAGCTTCAAATAGGACCGAAAGACGTCACCTGAAACCTTCCTGATATTCAAGAATGAAGCTCCTAAGGGACTCTATTCCTTCTATGAGTAACTTCTTTAAAGATTTATTTATTTATTCAATCATTTATTGTTGATTGGGAAGGCAGAGTTACAGAGAGGCAGAGGCAGAGGCAGAGGCAGAGAGAGGTCTTCCATCTGCCGGTTTACTTCCCAAATGGCCACAACGGCCGGAGCTTCACCGATCCAAATCCAGGAGCCAGGAGCATCCTCTAGGTCTCCCACGTGGGTGCAGGGGCCCAAGGACTTGGACCATCCTTTACTGCTGTCCCAGGCCTTAGCAGAGATGGATCAGAAGTGGAGCAGCCAGGTCTTGAACCCTCGCCCAATTGGGATGCCAGCACTGCAGGCGGCAGCCTTACCCACTATGCCACAGCGCTGGCCCCAAAGAGTAGCTTCTTGAGTGACTACTGCATGCCAAGCAGTGCGCTTGGTGTGGAGCACGTAGAGGGGAACAGACTCAGACGTTGCTTTTGCAGTCTTTTTGGGGAAAAGAGAAGTGAAACAGCTGTCCCCGATGACAGCATCTTTACAGAGTGGGATCAGGCTCAGGGAAGGCTTCTGAGGAAGTGATGCAGCCGAGAGCTGACGGATGGAGTGGGCTTAGCTAGGGGAAGCAGGGTGACAGGGAGGGCTCAGTACTGCAGACAGAAGGGTCAGCACATGCAGGCCTGGGGCTATGGCCCATTCAAAAAAGCTGGGAGCTACAGTACTGGCGTGAGGACAGACTGCACAAGATGCAGCCCAGGAGAGAAAGGCAGGGCCAGAGTACTCGGGGCTTGAGTGTCAGGATAGCAATGGGAAGTATTAGAAACGTTGAGGCAGTTAAGTGGCATGATCACATCCGTGTGCTGCCAAGATCCATCCGAATGCTCTGCAGCCTAGAAGGAGCTGGAAGGGGGGAAAGGACAACCGGCCGGGAAGCTCCTGTGGTCATCTAGGCCAAGAGGATGATGGTCTCCCATCGGGTCCTCATGGAGCTTTTGAGTTCCCCAGCAGTGAACCACAGGAGACCCCATCCTTTGGAGAGGTAGCTGCAGAAGGAGGGCTAGAAAGAGTGAATCACCACGGTGGGGGGTCAAGGAGAGACAGAATCCTGGAACCGTCTTGGTGTATGTACCGCTCATGAACCTAAAGCCAGGCTCCCGTCTGTATCTCTTCCCCTTGTGCAGCCTCGGGGCTAACCTTGTGTTCCCTGCAGAGGGCTATGACCCCAGCGCCCTGGAAGCCGTCCAGCTGGAAGACGGCTCCACTGCCTACATCCACCACCCCATGGCTGTGCCGTCCAACAGCACCATCCTTGCTGTGCAGACAGAGGTGGGCTTGGAGGACCTCGCGGCGGAGGACGACGAGGGCTTCAGTGCAGACACAGTGGTGGCCCTGGAGCAGTACGCCAGCAGAGTGAGCACACACAGCCTCACGCTGCCTCTCACACCTGCCCACTGCCTCTTGGCCCCGCTAGGACTTTACTGGGGACGAGGGCAGCCCTGTGCTGGGGCATAGTCTGGGCTACTCCCATTGCCCCTCTACCCTAGTTCTCCCCCCAACTCATCACTCACAGGTCAGGGCCAGGGCCGCTGACAGCTTCCTACGCTCACCCTTATCCATGGTGTCTGTGCAGAGGGAAGGCCTCTGTAAGAAACAGTGACATCCGTGTGGTAGGAAGGGAGGCTCGGCTTCGCTTCGGCTGCAGTACTAATCCTCTGTGCTATTTGGGAGAGCTCTCGCCATTACAAAAGCTCTTTGTATTAGTCTCCAGTCCACTGGAGTCAGATGCTCTTGTATTTATTTCTTCTCTTTGACTCATGCAGTCATTTGGGAAAATAGCCTCAGCAGGCAATGGTGAGGGCACATGAAACAGAGCAGCCGGGATTCTTGGGCGCGAGGCCCACACAGTCACTCGGCTAAAGAGGAGAAGGACCCTGGCTGTCCCAGCGTCAGCCAGTCCAAGCACCATCCACTGGAACTGTGTTCACGCCTGTGTGGGGCCCAGGAGTGCAGGGGTCTCTGAGCTTCCAGGCCTGGGGCTGCCTCCCGGGCTGGACCGCAAGGCCTCTGCATGAATGTGGCAGGGCTTCCTGAAGCTTCCCCCCGGAGCCTGGTAGACCAGTGCAGCGGTGTGGTTGGGGAGAAGAGGGAAATCCTCGTGTCTCTTCAAAAGGAAGCACGGCCGTGCGGCCCCCTGGGGTGTGTTTCACAGACCACATTTGAGACTAGCTGCTCATGAAGGGAGACTTGAGCTTTATTGAGTTATGGTTATGTTTATTTGAAAGGCAGAGAGATGAAGACAGAAAGATTTCTGTCTGCTGGTCCACTCCCTAAATGCCCACATCAGCCAGGCAGGAGCCAGGAGCCAGCAGCTCCATCCAGGTCTCCCATGGGAGTGCCAAGGACCCGAGTACTTGAGGGATCACTGCCACCCCGGGGTGCACGTTAGCAGGAAGGTGGAATCAGGAGCTGGAGCGCTCTGCTAAGGGCTGTGGCATCGTCGCTGTGAGGGCAGACAGTCCCCCTGTGCCCGCTAGCTGACACGCCTTCCCCTCTCATCTCCACTCCCAGGGGCACTGCCAGAGCCTCCGTCTCACACCATCCTCTGGCCGTAGGGGGCCCTCACTACTCTTTCCCTTTCCTGGGCAGGGTCCTTTAGTCCGGCTGTTGCAGGCATTTGGGGGAATGAATCAATAGGTGGGAGCTGTCTGTCTCTCTCTGTCTATGTGTGTGTGTGTGTGTGTGTGTGTAAACTTCAGACTTGAATTCTATATAAAGAAGCCCTAGGTCCCATTGTGCTTTAAGGAGAAAAAAAAAAAAAGTGAGCTGGGTGCCCTTGCTGAGATTTCTGTCATCATGGCCGCTTCTCCCTGGGCCCTGTGAACCTCCGTAGCTCTTCCCCACAGCAAGTCCCGGTGTTAAGGCCCCATTTGAGCACAGGTGTCCCACGGGGAGGAAGGGGGTTCCTCCCGCCGGAGAACAGAACTGTCAATAGCCAGGGCCTCCTAGGTGGGTGAGGGTGAAAGGGGGGTTTCTGGCAGTTAGCCTGACTTAGCGTGAGCATTCAGACAAACCTCTCCCCATGTTACCCAGCTGTCTAGGTGATACCCTGCTGTCACAGCCCCTGTGACAGTCCCCCTCTCTCCATCAGAGAGGGGTGGGGGCACCAGTGCTGGCCCCGGCTCGCCACAGCATCTGCTCCTTGTCCATCGGGATATGCCATTCCACCCCTAGGCCGCGGTCAGGCGTCGTCCTCTTAATTGGGTCTTGAGCTGCCAGCCAGGCTCTGTGTCCCCCTGCTCCCCGTCCTTCATTGAGGGGGAGTCCATGGAGGGACCCCAAGGCTTTTTCCTCAGGTTCTGCAGGACAACCAGGCTCCCCTGAATGGCAAAGGGCAGCAGGCTGGAGACCGGGCGTTCCGCTGTGGCTACAAGGGCTGTGGGCGGCTCTACACCACCGCACATCACCTGAAGGTACGGGCGCTGGCGCAGCTTTCAGTGGTCTTCCCTTCGGCTCTGCTGGAACTGCTCACTGCCCTGCAGTAGCACACCAGCTGCCGAAGGCCAGAGACAAGGGGCAGAGGTGTCAGCACGGGGACTGTGACATACGTGGACATGTGGAGGGACGGGAAGCAGGCCCAGACCACACCTTTGCCCCTCTGGAGCACGTGATTGCTTGTTCTCACAGGTGCATGAACGAGCTCACACGGGTGACCGCCCCTACAGGTGTGACTTCCCCAGCTGCGGAAAGGCCTTTGCCACAGGTAACCCGCCTGGATGGGCACTGAAGGCGGACTGCGTACACTGGAGGGCAGGGGCTTCTAGACGAGCTTGAACTCCACACCTGAGCAGCTACTGCGAGAGCACTCACACTCGCAGGGCGCTCTCGGGAGGCAGCCCTGTTGCAGAAGGGAAAGGCAGCATGGTCCTGGCCAGCACCAGAGGTCTGGGGGGCTTGCTGGAGAGATCTACACTCTGTGTCAGCTCCGATGCTGACCGGCCATGCGATGGGAGGTGGGCCGTGCTGTCTGCGTGGGCCTTACCTTCCCTCTGTGAAACGAGGACCTTGAGCCGTGGGCAGTGAGATTCCCTTTCATGTTCGTGTTCTGACATGGCTCTGGCTTGCTGTGGAGAGGGAAGGAGGGCAGAGTGGGTTTGCCCAGCATCCCTTATGCGCCCAGGTGGGATTGGGATAGCAGTAAACATGGGCTTCCTGAGCCAGAGGAGTTCTGGAACTTCCCGGAGCACACTTTAAGATAGAAACCTCCAGATGAGGTGGACAGTGGAGATTGAGGCCCCGCTGGGTGCTGCTCTTTCCCTCCCCGCCACATGTGGACAGGTTATGGGCTGAAGAGCCACGTTCGCACCCACACTGGTGAGAAACCTTACAAGTGCCCAGAGGAGCTGTGCAGCAAGGCCTTCAAGACCTCAGGAGACCTGCAGAAGCATGTCCGCACCCACACCGGTAGGCTGGGCCCTGACCACACCGTTCCTTGGGAAGGGGAGCTCAGCCCGCCTTCCAGACTTAGACCTGGAACCGTCCCGTTCGCCTGAGCCGCCCCTCACAACCCCTGTCTGCACAGGTGAACGCCCGTTCCGGTGCCCTTTTGAGGGCTGCGGCCGCTCCTTTACCACGTCTAATATCCGCAAGGTCCATGTGCGCACCCACACAGGCGAGCGGCCCTACACCTGCCCCGAACCCCACTGTGGCCGTGGCTTCACCAGTGCCACCAACTACAAGAATCACGTGCGCATCCATACAGGTGGGCCAGCTGGCATGCGAGGACCACCCCTCTGAGGCCCCAGCCCCCTCTGCAGGCTGCTGATTGGAGACAGTCTCAACTCCTAGCCTAAAGCCCTTCCCTGCTAGCCACTCCCGGCCGGTCTTGGGGTGGAGATCCCCAGAACCGTGTTTCCCTTGCAGTGAGCAGTGCCCCCATTTCCTGTCAGTTCCACCATGATGGGTATCGCTAGCTCTCTCTCCCTGGGGTCCCCAGCTCCGCACCCACCCTGCACTTTCCCCATCCCGCCATGCTCCTGAAAAGGAGCCAGGGTCATGGATGAGAGGGAAGTAGATGAGCTGTCACTCAGCTCCCCACCTCGCCCACCGCCCATATGACTCCTACATACCCTCGCCTCCCCAGTGTCACATCCCTCGGCTGGCCTTCTGCGTGGGCAGTGTACGGCCTGACACTTCAGGCACCCTCCCTAGCCCCTGCCTCTTCTGTTCACACTCTGAACCTCCCACCCTCAACCTTGTAAGCCCCAGGACCCCCAGGAGCCCCTGACTCACCCCAGCCTCAGCCCCTCCTCTCATCTTCCCAACCCTGATCATTCAAAGTCTCAAGCCGCAGCCCCTCTCCCTCCCTCTGGCTCTCGTTTCACAGCCCTGCACCTCCCTCCCCCTTCCCCCTAGTTTCCCCTTTGCCAGCCCCAGTTCCCACCCCCCTCACAGCCCAGTGTCCCCAGGGGAGAAGCCATACGTTTGCACCGTGCCAGGCTGTGGGAAGCGCTTCACCGAGTACTCGAGCCTGTACAAGCACCATGTGGTGCACACGCACTGCAAGCCCTACACCTGTAGCACCTGCGGCAAGACCTACCGGCAGACCTCCACCCTGGCCATGCACAAGCGCAGCGCCCACGGCGAGCTAGAGGCCACGGAGGAGAGCGAGCAGGCCCTCTATGAGCAACAGCAGCTGGAGGGTGAGGGGAGCGGGCAGGGGGTGCGAATGGGGACAAGCCAAGCCTCCCCTATGGCATCCAAAGGGCAGGTGTCAACCTGGGCTCTCATCTCCCAGCTGCCTCTGCAGCCGAGGAGAGCCCGCCACCCAAACGACCCCGCATTACTTACCTTTCGGAGGTGAAAGAAGAGGGTGACGACATCCCAACCCAGGTGGCCATGGTGACTGAGGAAGACGGAGCTGCCCAGGTGGCTCTCATCACTCAGGATGGTGCCCAGCAGGTGCGTGCCCTGGGGGACGGGGCGGAGTGGGCCGTTCTTGTCTGCTCCCCCCTCCCATTCTCTGGAGAGCCCTGAAGTTCCAGTAGTCCTGCTTCTCCTGTTTTGGAGCCAAGGCTGACGGGGCCAAATCTTGGGACAAGCCCCTCCTCCTCATGCTTCCAGCTCTGCATGGGAGACTCTCTGGAGCAGTTACAAGTTTTACTCTTTACTCGGCCGCTGACGGGCCTCAGTCCTCTGAGTGAGACACTTGGATGTCCTCCTGCAGAGAGGCATGCTGGTAGAGGGACCAGAGCATGGAGTGGGGTCTGGAAGCCAAGGTCTGGTCCCACCATGACCCTGGGCGGCACCCGTACCTGCCAGTTGCACCGCCTGGAGTTGTTGGGACGAGGAGATTGAATTGCATACAACAGGGCCCGGAAGCAAAGTGGTGGTAAATAGAGGTGGTCAGCAGAGCTCCTCCAGCGCAGCTTCTCTCCGCAACCTGGGACCTGTTCTCTCTGCTGGCTCCCCGCCCCCACCCCCACCATCCCAGGATATAAAGCTATCCTGGCTCACCAATAAGCTAGCCTCATCCAGGAAAACAGGTGCACCCTCCACTGGCACTCCCAGCCCACCTGCTCCCGTCTGTCGGCAGGTCAGCCTCTCCCCAGAGGACCTGCAGGCCCTGGGGAGTGCCATCAGTATGGTGACCCAGCACGGCGGCACCACTCTCGCCATCCCCAGTCATGACGACGACCTGACCACATCTGGCACGCACACGGTCACCATGGTCAGCGCCGATGGCACGCAGACGCAGCCCGTATGACCAGGCGGTTTGCTCGGGGTTTCCTCTTCGCTTGTCGTTCCTTTCTGTGGGGTGGGCAATAAAACAGAGGCTAACCCCATCAAGCCTCTTAGGAAGACACAGATTCCCTGCGGAAAAGGACCGTCCCACAGCTCCCCTGGGCCTGCAGCTGCTCCCGCCCTTAAAGCATTTGGGAGTCAAGAAACAGCTTCTTGATGTCAGTCTGTCCCTAGTTTGCTGTGACCGTAGATAGGTCACTTCCATTTTCAAATGAGGAGATTCAGTTACTCTGGGTTTTTTTGTTGGTTGGTTGGGTTTTTTTTACAGCTTTGCTTTGTATGATTCAAAATCCCTAAATTAAGCCGGGCTCTAAATTGGGAAAAATCCGACCTCCTTAGCTCTCAGCCCTAAGCTAATTAGTCTGACCCATAATGGTTTTATCCATTCCCTTCTGGTTGTTCCCAGCTATCCCCTCTACCTTGCTTGGAGGGATGTTTTTATTTTGAGTGTGTGGGCGGAGAAAGTCTTGTGAATGAGTGGGAAGACCTCATGTTTTAGAAAATGTTCTAATTTACATTCTTTTTTAAAGATTTATCTATTTGAAAGAGAGAAGGGGAGAGACAGAGAGATCTTCCATCTGTTGGTTCACTCCCCGAGTGGCCACAACAGTTGGGGCTGGGCCAGGCCGAAGGCAGGAGCTTCACCTGGGTCTCTCATGTGGGTGCAGGGGCCCAAACACTTGGGCCATCTTCCGCTGCTTTTCCCAGGCCATTAGGGAGCTGAATGGAAGGTGGAGCAGCCAGGACATAAACGCACCCATATGGGATGCTGGCTGTGCAGGCCTCCCAGGCAGCGAGTGGCTTTACCTGCTGCTCCGCAACACGGGCTCCATAGACCTCATTCTTCTGTGTTTCAGGTCACGATCATTACTTCTGGGGCTGTGGTGGCTGAGGACTCAAGTGTAGCTTCCCTTCATCACCAACAGGTGGCGCTGCTGGCCACAGCCAACGGAACCCACATTGCAGTGCAGGTGGGTAGAGGGAGGAAAGGGGATCCCACCCCCAGAGAGGGGAAGGGGATGGGGAGGGGCTAGGCAGCGATCCAGAAGGGAAGCACGTCCGGCTGAAGAGCCCTTTTCCGAGGAGGAACTCCTCTGCTACATCCACACATCTGTCTCGAGAGCTTTTCTTGGCCGAGGCCCAGTGTGAATCCCCTTCCAGCTATTAGCAGTGCTGTGGTCCAGGCCCTTCTTGTCTCAGTTTCTGGGAAGTAAGGAGGCTGAAGTAGGTGATCACTAAGGTCTTTGCCCACCAGCAACTCTCCTGTGAGCAAGCTGGGCCCTGGATCCTGCCATGATTCCCTGGCTATGCCTAGCCTAAGAAGACTTTCTGTGTGAACTTCCTCATTACTGGGGCCTTTCTAAGAGCCTGGGGTGTGTCACTGGGTAGATAGGAGAGATTTGACGAAGTGGACCACACACTACTTGCACTAGAGGCTGGGAGCGAAGGTCTCAGTCTCTCTTTTCCTCTGCACAGCTGGAGGAGCAGCAGACCTTAGAGGATGCCATCAGCGTGGCCACTGCTGCCATGCAACAAGGGGCCGTGACCTTGGAGACAACTGTGTCGGAGAGTGGCTGCTGAGCCTGAGGCCTGGATCCCACACCGTGCTGGAGGAGGTGCCACGCTGCACAGGCATCCTTGCCTCCGAGGGCCCCAGCTGTGGCTGACACCGGGGAGGTGGCCACACAGATCTCTGGGGCGAGAAGGCCACAGGAGAACAGCCTAAGTGAAAGGGATGGGGCCTGCCCAAGAGGGAGGCCAGAAGGCTGGCATCGGGGGAGTGTGTCATGATAGGAGCTAAGAAGAGCCTTCCCCTCGAAGTCAGCTGGGCACCTGCCGTCCGCCCTCCAGAGGAAACCCTTCCTGCCCTCGGTTTACCTCCCTTCTCAGGTGGAGATTGGGTGGCTGTGGGGCTGGCCCTCCACCCCAACAGATCACGGCCCACCAGGGGGAGAGCAGACAGCTCTTCAGCCCAGTAGGGGCAGAACAGGCGCAGCCTGGCCCCACTCCACCCCCAGCAATAACCACCCCAACCCCACTCCCCAGAGGCCAGCAGAGATACCTGGCCACTTGGCACCAGGGACTTCCTGCCACCACAGTCAGATTAATTCCTCAGGGGCCTGTGGCTGGAGAAAAGGTGCCCAGCTCTCACCACCCCCAACTGCCCCCGGCCCAGAGAGGCAGGGAGCAGCCCTGTATATAGACTGCTGGGGATTGGGTTGAATTTGTTTTGTTTTTTAAATTCCATTTTGATAATTTGTTTTTCCTGCTGTGGGTGGTGGTGGCAAATGGGTGAATGAATATTTAATAAAAGTTCCCAAGTTTCCACCTGGTTCCTTCATCGAGTGAAGCTGTCAGTCCTCCTTCCCTGGCACAAGCCCCCTTCAGCCTCCACACCAGACCTGGGAGTCTGGCCTACCTGGCCACCGCAGGGAGGAAGACCTGCTGTAAGGTAGGCCCTGAGGAGCTCCAGTGGCTTCCTGCCCTTAGCTGAGCCTGTGGCTCCGGGGTGACCACTGCTTCCAGGCTCTGGCTGAATCTCAGGCCTCAGGATGGCTGGGTTGGAGGACTTCTGCCCCCAGACCCTCCACCCTCTGGCTCACACGTGCCGCCGTTCCAAGAGAGCAAAGTCAGCATAAAGAGGTGCTGAGGGCCACCTTTGCCAAAGTTGCTGAGGTTCAAGGAGCAGAGTCTGATGCCTCTGGTGCTGAAGTTCTGGCTCTGTTACGCACTCGGGGGCCGGCCAAGCGAAGCCACAGTCAGACACTTTGAAAAGCGAGTGTTAAGACCAGGCCATTCCCAGCCAGAGGAAACGATGTGGGGAAGGCATTTGATAAAAGAAATTCTGGGTTCATCCCTGGCCGGACAGGATATTTGCAGTAATTATGTCTCTTTTTCTCTCTCACTGTGGGAAAGACAGTGCCCCAAGCCTCTTCTGCCTCCTAGGAATGTAACCCCAGCCCCCTGACCCAGGTATCGCCTCCTGGGATACCTGGAAAGCCCTAGTTGCTGTCACCGCCAGCACCTTGGGAACAGGGGCGGGGCATGCTCAGGGAGGGGAGTGTATCTCAGAATTGGCCCAGACTTTAACACCCATGACCACTGACTGTCTCTGTGGGTGAGTCCCACCCTCTTGAGTGCTGGATCCGAAGGTGTGGGTGGCCCCGAAGCCCAAGTGCCACTGCCAGGACCCCTGGGGCTGGGCCCCAACACAGGGCTCACCCATAAGTGCTTCCCAGTCTGTGTCTTCTGAGTCCAGAGTGGCCAGGGTGCCGTGTGCCTTTTAGAGCCAGTGCTGGGGGGGGGGGGGGGGACAGAGCCAACAATGAAGAGCCCGCCTGGCCTGGAAAGGTGCCCTGGCCCGGTTCCTCCCCTAGCTGCGTGGCCCTGCCTTTGTTTTCTTCCGCTGGGTGGAGCCCCACCCGCAGTGATGTTGGGTAGCTCTGAAAGAAGCGCTTTAGACAGAGCCTAACGTGCTGCACAGCCCTTCTCACACCCATTCAGCTCTCTGAGTTTGGGATCCTTCCCGCTTTACCAAGAGGAAGCTTCTCAAGGAAGTTCAATAGCCCACGGCTTCCCACCTGGTAAGTGTGGAATTGACACGGGACCCCCGTCCACCTGACTCCAGAGTCGGGATGGGCTTGCTTGTTCCCTCAGCAAACGACCTCTGGGGGCCCAGGCAAGCTCCAGAGAGCTCTTGGGCTACGGAGACTTGTAGAAAAGCCTCACACGCCCAGGGAGCCAGGTAGAGGCAGAGCAGGCGCCCCAGCCCTGGAAACGTCGGTCCGAGCAGCTGCACGGAGCGGGGCTGCTGAGCACTTCAAGAGCACCAGGCCTGTACCGGGAGCCAGAGCAAGCAGGCAGGTGGAGCTCTCGCTCCGCACCACACCGGGGCCCCTCTGCGGTCTCGGCAGCCGTTTGCATTTCCTGAAACCGGATCTCAGTGTTAGAGCCGCCCCCGGGCCGGGCGGGCGCCTCAGCCATGTCCCTGCGCAAGGAGCTCCTCAAGTCCATCTGGTACGCCTTCACCGCGCTGGACGTGGAGAAGAGCGGCAAGGTCTCCAAGTCCCAGCTCAAGGTGAGGAGCGCCGGGGGCACAGGGGAGGCAGGCGGACATGCCACACCACTCCCCACCGCCTGGGAGCCCGCCACTGACACCCGGTGCAGCTCCGGAGGAGGCTCCCAGCTGTCCAGCAGCCCCAGCCCCTGGGGCAGAGCGCCGGTATTGAGTGTCCTGGCGGGTGCCGCTGCCCACCTCGCAGAGGCCAGTGAAGTGCCACTGAGAGCCTGGCCCCCCGACTGGAGGGTGGAGGTGGTGGCATCATGGGGTTCTGCTGGCCATGAGCCAGGCCACATCCCAGACTCGGCTCCCCAGAGTCATGCTTGGGCACGCACCCTACTGCTTCTTGCTGCTTCCTCCTGGCTTTGAAGAGAGACAGTTAGCCAGTACTTGTCTGTCACTTCCTGTGGAGCTGAGAGAGGGGCATAACGGGCTGCCCCACTCCCAGGCTGCTCCCTGATGGGACAGGTCCAGGGAGGGGTGAAGACTGAGGACCCTGGTATACCACTGCCCAGCTCACCTCCCACTCTACCCACACAAATACACTAGGGTAAGAAGCTCTGCTTGGGCCATAAGACTGCAAGTCGGGGTGGGGGGGCCTGAGTCCTGGAGCAGTCCCATCACTGATTGCCCTAAAACCCATCCCCTAGCCTAGACAATTACTGGGAGGTCAAAGAGTTGCTCTCCCTCTTGGCTTAGTCCCGGGTCAGTGCTGCCTTCCCCACCCGAGTTAGTGGGATGGAAGAAAAGTTCTAGGCAGCTGGAACCAGGGAACGCTGGGGGGAGGGAGCAGGGCAGGCCTCAGCTCTCTGGGACTTAGAGGTTTATTGATTCGCTCTGCAGATACATTACTTAGTGTCTCACATGAGGCTGTATGCCAGGCGTGAGCCCTGGTGCCACCTCTACCCCATTCTCTCTCCCAAGCAAGAGTGCAGTGTCAAGAAGCCTTAAATCTTTACTTCTTTTTAAAAAATAATATGAGAGAGAGAATCTCCCGTCTGCTGGTTCACTTCCCAAATGCCCAAAACAGCTGGGGCTGGGCCAAGCCAAAGCCAGGAACTACAGACTCAGTCTAGGTCTCCCACGTGGGTGGCAGCTACATGAGCCATCACTTGCCGCCTCCCAGGATGTGCATCCAACAGGAAGCTGGATCAGAAGCAGAGACATTAAGCCCAGCACTCCAGTGTGGGATGCAGGCATCCCAAAACATGTCTTAACTGCTGCACCAAATGCCCACCCTCTTCATTCTTTCTTCTCAAGATTTATTTATTTATTGGAAAGGCAGAGATAGAGAGAAGGAGACATCTTCCATCCACTGGTTCACTCCCCAAATGGCCTTAACGGCTGGGGCTAAGCCAGGCCAAACCCCAGGAGCCAGGAACTTCTTGGTCTCCCACATGGGCACAGAAGCCCAATCATTTGGGGCCATCTTGCACTGCTTTCCCAGGTGCATTAGCAAGGAACTGGATTTGAAGTGGAGCAGCCGGGTCTGGAACCCGCACCCATATGGGATTCCAGCACTGCAGGTGGAGCCTTAGCCTTCTATGACATAGTGCTGGCTCCCCCGCTTCATTCTTAATGACCAAGGTAGGAGGTGCCTAGAAACCCGAGAGATGGATGAGCAGGATAGACTGATGCCCCACCCCATTCCAACCCCCACTTTGCTGAACTTGGATTCGTTGAACTTGGATGTCTCAAGTGGTCCTGTCCCACAGTCTATCCCCTAGCCAGTTTTGTAAGCCTCTAATAAATGATTTTCTACTTTGCGTGGAATGGAAACCCACTATCACCTTTGGTCACCTGGGGAGCAGCTCCCAGCTGCAGCCTCTTCCTCAGATCCTACTTCCATCTCTTTGTCGCAGGGCCTCAGGATAAACGGCAGGAAGTAGATAATCCAAAATCTATCCCTGCAGAAAGTCTGCCCCACATCAGTTTCCACCCTACCCATTTCATGTAAATATATTTTTAGGGGCTGGCGCTGTGACATAGCGGGTAAAGCCACCACCTGCAGTGCTGGCATCCCATATGGGCGCAGGTTCGAGTCCCGGCTGCTCCACTTCCAATCCAGCTCTCTGCTGTGGCCTGGGAAGGCAGTGGAGGATGGCTCAAGTCCTTGGGCCCCTGCACCTTCATGGGAGACCCAGAGGAAGCTCCTGGCTCCTTGTTTTGGATTGGCCCAGCTCTGGCTGTTGCAGCCATCTGGAGAGTGAACCAGGGGATGGAAGATTCTCTCTGTCCACCTCTGCTTTTGCCTCTCTGTAGCTCTGCCTTTCAAACAAACAAATAAATCTTTTAAAAATATATATTATTTATTTGAAAAAAGATAGAATTCCTTTACACTGGTCCACTCACCAAATGTCCACAATGGCTGGGCCATGCTGAAGCTGAGAGCCAGGAACTCAATCCAGTTCTCCCACGTGGGTGCCTGGGACCCAATGACTTGAGCCATCACTGCTGCCTTCCAGGGTCTGCATTAGGAAGGAAACTGGGGTCAGGGCGGACCAGAGCTGGGCATCAAACCCAGGCACTCTGATCTGGGACGTGGGCAGCTTAACCACGAGGCTAAATGCCCAGCTCCACCCTTGCTAGCCCAACTTCACCCTTCTATGGCCTGTTGCTTCCAAGGTATCGTTTTGCTCCTCTCCACCACCGGCTGCTTCTGAGAGCTCTCCAGGCTCTGTGTGCCGATCACATAGGGAGGGTGCAGCCTACAGGTGATCCTCTTTTCCTAGTTCCATAGCCGGTAAGGCCTCCTAGCTCAAGCCTCTGTCTTAAACTCTAACTGGCCCACTACCCCCTTCCCCATCCCCACAGATTATTCCTGGGGAAGATTCCAAGGGGAGCTCACATGGTGGAATTGTCTCTGTTCCACTTGATAGCTCTAGCTGACTCTGCTGCTGACCGTATCTCTGGATCTATGCTAGATTGCACCCCCACTTCTGAAAAATTGTCTACCCCGGGGACCCATCAGTGGGAGTCTTGGGGGCCAGCTGGGGCTGGGGCAGAAATGGCATGGTCTGTGTCACAGGGGAGAAGGCTGGGGAAGACATGGGCCCAGCAGCCTATCACGGTGGACCCTGGAAGGGGAGGAAGTAGCGATAACAGTGGGGGTGGGGACACCGGAAAGGCGAGAGAGTAATAGGGAAGTGGTCAGGAGGCAGAGGAAGGAGCCGATGCGAGCTGTACCAGCAGGGCCCCCCCCCCTTATACCCCCGAGAGTCCCGGGGACGAGGGAGATCTGAAGCTCGGCCTGTTCTAACAGAAACTGCCCCAGCCTGGAGACGGTCAGGTGGGACCAGGCAGGAGACCGGTATACCAGCCCAGGGCACTCTGTGTCTGCGTGTGTGGCCAGTGCCATTTGTCCCCCTGAGATGTTGGTAGAGGGGCTGCCACTGGCTGTCTTGGGCAAACCCACAATGAGGCCAGAGAGAGGAGGCAGAAAAGCCCACGAAGTGAGGATGGATTGCCCTGGGAAAGAGGACGGCAGCAATAAACCAGATCCATTCCCCATCTTTGAATGAATGGCCTTCATCCTTGTGGTTGAGGACAGCAAAACTAGACGGAAAGGAATGGCGTGTCTGCCCGGAAGGACTCAGGTTAGGCATAAAACCTCCCAGCTAAGGGCTGTGAGTGAGTAGGTCCATGAAACCTCCTCCGAAAGATCCCCAACCATGGGAAGGCATCCGGACAGGGCTCCAGTGGGAGGATCCCCAGGCATGGTGGGCTTCCTCCTGCTGCACCCTCTTCCCCAGGGAGCAACCATGATTTCTGGCCTAGTGGAGGATCCCCTGAGAGCTGGGGCTCCTCCTGCCAGCCAGGCAGCAGGGGCCGCAGTGGGCAGTGTGTCTCCGGGTTGCTGAAGATCTCAGGAAGCAGTAGCCCCCCTGGATTGGCAGGAGCTGGGGGCAGGTAAGGAGGGTGAGCAGCGACCTCCCTCAAGGCAGTCCTGGAGCCAGCCCAGGGAGGGTCTCGTGCTTCAAGCTCTGCCTCCTCTGGAGAGAGCTGACAGTCCCAGGGCAGAAATCCTGTGGCCAGTCATCAGCTCTGCCTTACGCTGCTGATCTCCTCAGGCTAGGACGTGGGCCCGGGACAGCCGGATGCAAGACACTGGACTCAGAACCTCATGGGCTTGGACCTGTCCTGCTGCCCAGCTGGATGACCTTGGGCAAGTCACTGCCCAGCCCTGAATGTCCAGTTTCTCACCTATAAAGTGGGAGGGAGGAAGCAGCCAGCCAGTCAGCCTACAGAAATAAGTGAAAATCTAAATGCATCACATAGTGAAACTGGTCCTCGGTGTGGCCTCTCCTTTTTCCTTTGGTGCCCACGTCCTGCTCCTCCAGCCCCTTCCTGCTCTCAGCAGGTTATCTGTCCAGCTGATCCCACTTTTATGGTCCCTAGCACTGGTGCAGACATCATGATGAAGCAGGTAAAGCTGCCACTTGGAACACCCACAGCCCATCCCAGTGTGGCTGGGATCAAGTCCTGTGTCTACTTTCTATCCAGCTCCCTGCTAATGTGCCTGGGAGGCAGCAGATAATGGCCCAAGTACTTGGGTTCTTCATTTTTTTTAAGATGCATTTTTTAAAAGTTTATGTTAAATATTTGAAAGGCAGAGTGATAGAGAAAGAGAGACGGACAGAGAAAGATTGTTCCAGCTGCTGGTTCACTCCCCAGAGGCCCCAACAGCAACCAGAGCTGGGCCAGGCCAAAGCCAGGAGCCAGGAGCTCCCTCCAGGTCTCCCACATGGGTGCAGGGGCCCAAGGACTTGGGCCATCTTCCACTGCTATCCCAGGCCACAGCAAAGAGAAGAAGAGCAGCCAGATTACTAACTGGCACCCATATGGGGGGTCGGCGCCACTGGTGGTGGCTTTACCAAGTAACGTTAAGCCACAGTGTCGACCCCAGCTAAATCTTTTTTAAAAATAAAATTTCTAGCTCGCATCATGATGGTATAAAGTTATTCAATAAGTTCATGAAAAATTGAATTAAAAGATAAGTTTATTTTAGTACCAAAAGTTGAAATCCATGAACAGTTTTCTCACAATGTACATTTTCCACAAACTTTTGAAAGCCCTCATGGTTGTGCTTTGGTACCCACTAGAATATATTCAAAACTTTTATTTATTTCTTTGAAAAAGTTACAGAGAACGAGAGGGAGAGACAGAAAGAGAGAGATCTTCCATCTGCTGGTTCACTCCCCAGATGGCCACAACAGCCACAGTTGGGCCAGGCCAAAGCCAAGAACCAGGAGCTTTGTCCCAGTCTTGCACAAGGTGGGAGGGCGGCAGGGTCCCAAGCACTTGAACCACCTGCTGCTTTTTCCAGGGAGATGTATTGGAAATGGAGCAGCTAGTTTCGAACCAGCACTCATATAGAATGCCAGCTTTACAGGCCATGGCTTAACCCATTACACCATAACACCAGCCCCTCTATTTGTAACTCTTAAAAGGATCTGTGTCTTTTAAAAGGATAACTTTGTAGGGTCTGGTGCCATGGCTCGTTGGGTTAATCTTCCACCTGCGGCACCGGCATCCCATGTGGGTGCCAGGTTCTAGTCCCGGTTGCTCCTCTTCTAGTCCATCTCCCTGCTGTGGCCCAGGAGGGCAGTGGAGGATGGCCCAACCGTGCACCCACATGGGAGACACTGATGGAGTTCTTGGCTCCTGGCTTTGGCCTGGCCTAGCTATTATGGCCATTTGGGGAGTGAACCAGTAGATGGAAGTCTCTCTCTCTATTCTTCTTTCTCTCTCTCTCTGCCTCTCCTCTCTCTGACTCTTTGCCTTTCTTTTTTTTTTTTTTTAAAGATTTATTTATTTATTTGAAAGATAGAATGACAAAAAGAGGTAGAAACAGAAAGAGAGGTCCTCCTCCAGGTCTCCCACGTGGGTGCAGGGGCCCAAGGACTTGGACCATCCTCCATTGCCATCCCAGGCCACAGCAGAGAGCTGGATGGGAAGAGGAGCAGCTGGGACTAGAACCAGTGCTCATATGGGATGCTGGCACTTCAGGCCAGGGCGTTAACCCGTTGCGCCACAGCACCAGCCCCCTCACTCTGCCTCTTAAATAAAGTAAAATAAATTTTTAAAAAGAAGAGTCCACTTAGCAGAAGCAAATTATTCACTTTCTCTGTAGCCATTGCTTGCTGCTTTTATGGATTCCCAAGTCCCCCATGTCTGCATCTGCCCCTTGATCAGACTCGGGTTCAGGAGCCTGAACGATGGGAACAGGACCACTGTGCTTGACTTCTTATCAGCCCAGACCTCACACCAAACCCTATCCCCTACTTGAGTTTTATTTTTAAAATTCTATCTTATTTATTTGAAAGGCAGAGTTGTGGGGTCAGCACTGTGGCTCAGCAGGTTAAGCCACCACCTGCAGTGCCAGCATCCCATATGGGCGCTGGTTCAAATCCCAGCTGCTCTGCTTCTAATCAGCTCCCTGCTATGGCCTAGGAAGCAGCAGAGGATGGCCCAAATCCTTGAGCCCTTGCACCCACATGAGAGACCTGGAATAAGCTCCTGGCTCTTGACTTTGGCCTGGCCCATCCCCAGACATTGAAGCCATTTGGAGAGTGAATCAGCA
The DNA here is from genome assembly GCA_949820135.1 of Sylvilagus floridanus. NCBI lineage: Eukaryota > Metazoa > Chordata > Mammalia > Lagomorpha > Leporidae > Sylvilagus > Sylvilagus floridanus. The sequence continues at coordinate 128,938,870 of OX463227.1, read as the reverse complement.
GTTGGACTGCTCTCTCTCTCTCTCTCTCTCTCTCTCTCTCTCCCCGCTCCATCTGTAACTCTGACTTTCAAATAAATAATAGGAAGGAAGGAAGGAAGGAAGGAAGGAAGGAAGGAAGGAAGGAAAGAAAGAAAAAAGAAAGAGCAGAGTAACAGAGAGAGAGAGAGAGAGCTTCCATCTGCTGGTTCACTCCCCAAATGCTTGCAACAGCTGGAGATGAGCCAAGCCAAAGCTAGGAGTCCATAACAACTCCAGGTCTCCCATCAGCAGTGACCTGGATCGGAAGCAGAGCAGCCCATTACCAGTGCTCTAGATGGAATGCTGGTGTCACAAGAGGGCCTTAACCCCTGTACTGCAGCGCCAGCCTGCTCTGCTCACGTTTGAGCTTTTAGAGAGCTCTGGCTCCCCAGAGGAGAACCACTCTGTGCATGCCTCCAGAGGAAAAGGTGAAAACACAGAGCTATCCCAAGGTCAAAGGCCGCTGACCCCCAGATCAGGGATGGCCTGGGTGGGTAGAAGAACTGTGGAAGCCCAGCCCACAGCTGGTGAGCTATAAGACTCCTGGACCCCACCCCTGGAAACTGTGAGTCAGTCGCTCTGGGCGGGGCAGGCGGATTTCAGTTTCACCAGCTCCCCGGGAGAGTGGGGAGACCGGAGCAGGCTTTGGAGTCAGATCTTGGGCAAGACACCTCTCTGAGCCTTCATTTTCGCCCCTGTAAAATGAGGATAATGAGAGTCCTTGCCTCCAGGGCTGAGGATTGATTGAGATCTGCAAGTGAGCTCCTGCTCACCGCTCCACCCCTGCCATTTCCTTTCCAGTGTGACCCCTGACTCCACCCCCTGCCCTACCCACACCCAGGCACAGGAAGCCCTATAGTCTGAGGTCTGCCCTAGGAGGGGAATAGCTCCAGTCACCTTGTGCTGCTGTGTGCAGATTCTAGGAACTCTCTCTCCAGATAGGAAAACTGAGACCCAGTAATTTACTCAGAGATCTGGCCCATGTCTGTTTGACTTTTGTATTTTTCTTTTTTTACATATATTTTTAACAATTTATTTATTTGAAAGGCAGAGTTAGAGAGACAGGGCGAGACCGAGAAATCTGCCATCTGCTAGTTTACTCCCCAAATGACCACAACAGCTGGGGCTAAGTCAGGCTGAAACCAAGAGCCAGGGGCTTCATCTGGGTCTCCCATGTAGGTGTAGAGGCCCAAGCACTTGGGCCATCCTCAGCTGCTTTCCCAGGCCATTAGCAAGGAGCTAGATTGGAAGTGGAGCAGTGAGAACTTGAACCAGCGCCTATATGGGATGCTGGTGGGCGGTGACTGAACTCACTAGGCCAGAGCGCCAGCCCCTCTCCTTTTGTATTTTATATCCTTTCTGAATTTCTTCTCCTGAAGCATCTAAGTTCATTCCCCAAGTATTTATGGATCATCCCTTATGCGCCAGGCCCAGTGATACAGCAGTGAACGAGACACACACCTTTCCATCCCTGTGGTACCCATGTTCTAGTCCTGGGAGATAGATGATGAACGAAACATAGAAATCAAATGTACATTCTGATGGGAGCTGATCCACAACACGGAGGAAAAGGAAGCAGAAGCAGGGCTAGACGTCGTAGGCGTTAGGGGGGAGTGGGTTGTAGATTCCTGAGAAGGGGCCATTTAAGTAACAACGGGAAGGAGGAGAGGGGGTGAACTTGCAGAGGCCTTGGGGGGGAATGTCCAGGCTGCAGGGGCAGTCAATGCAAAAGCCCGGGGCAAGCTTGTTGGAGGAACATCAGGTGGCCCAGGCTGCTGCAGAGAAGTGAGTGATGATAGGGAGGCAGGCAGTGAAGGGGCAGCGGGCCCCACGGACGGCCTGGAGGCCTCTGCTGAGACCTGAGCTTTTCCTCTGAAGATGAAGGGAAATCAAGGTGGGTAGGGGACCTTATGCTGCTGTCTGGGGGCGGGGCTGGGTTAGAGTCCTTGCTGCCCTCGGGGAGTGCAGGACACAAACAGGGACCAGCAAAGCAGTGTTTGTACAGAACAACTTAATCACAGGACAAATTAACAACAGCGGTTCATGGCACCCTTTGTGTTTGTTTCTATTATTGTTCCTTAAATTTTGCCGTAAAAGCAATATATACTCTAGGTTTTTTTTTTTAAATCTAATTATAGAAAAATATAATGTTAAAGATGATGAAATTTATTATAAAAATAAACCATGTTTTGTGTTAAAAACATTCAGGGATGGGTGTTTGGACTAGTGATTAAGATACTAGTTAGGAAGCCTGCAGCCCACGCTGGAGTACCTGGGTTCAATCTCTGGCTCTGACAATCGATTCGGGCTTCCTAACCACACAGCAGTGGGTATGAGAAGCAGCAGGGATGGCTCACGTAGCTGGATTCCCGCCATCTGCTTGGTGGACTGAGACCCTGACTTTGGCCCGTCCATCTGTCGCAGGCACTTGGGGAGTGAACCAGTGGAGAGAAGCTCGCTCTCTAATTCTTTCTCTCTCCTTCTCAAATTAAAAAAAAAAAAATTCTTTTTTCAGAGTAGAGAATGATAAAATGTTAAAGATCACAGTTACTCCCCCGTGCTCTATCCCTCTCCCTAGGGTACTGGGGAAGTGATCACTGTTAACAGTTTGCTGGGTCTTCTAGATTTTTTTTTTCTATGTGCAAGTAAACCTGTTAGGTTAAACTGTGTGGAATTTCTGACGTTTTATCATTTTGACCTAATACAGTAGCAGGTTCATATGATTCAAACCAATCTTTGCACACACATTTATTTTACAAACATTTCATTCTTTTTTCTTTTTCTTTTTAAAGATTTATTTATTTATTTATTTATTTGAAAGTCAGAGTTACTCAGAGAGAGGAGAGGCAGAGAGAGCGAGGTCTTCCATCCACTGAGTCACTCCCCAGTTGGTCGCAACAGCTAGAGCTGCGCCCATCTGAAGCCAGGAGCCAGGAGCTTCCTCTGGGTCTCCCACATGGGTGTAGGGGCCCAAGGACTTGGGCCATCCTCTACTGCTTTCCCAGGCCATAGCAGAGAGCAGGATCATAAGTGGAGCAGCCAGAACTTGAACCAGCACCCATATGGGATGCCAGCACTGCAGGTGGTGGCTTTACCCACTATACCACAGTGCTGGTCCCCAAACATTTCATTCTACAGCTTGCTTTTTTCACATGCTGATATAGCATACTTACCTTTCCATGTCTGCTCATACAAATATAATAATAAAGGTAGCTCACATCTTTGATTGCAATCAATGTGCTGGGACCAGGCACACTGTGCTAATAAGCTCTTCGCTTAACACAATTCTTTGGAGTAGGCCCCATCATTATCCTTGCAGACAAGAAGATTAAGGTCTTGGGGAATTACTTCTTTTAAAAGATTTATTTATTTTATTTGAAAGAGTTACAGAGAGAGTGGGAGAGACAGAGAGAGTGGGAGAGACAGAGAGATTGATCCTCCATCTATTGGCTTACTACCCCAAATGGCAGCAAGGCCAAGATTGGGCCAGGCTGAAACCAAGAGCCAGGAACTTCATCTAGGTCTCCTATGTGGGTGCAGGGGCCCAAGCTCTTGGACCATCTTCTGCTGCTTTCCCAGGTGCATTGGCAGGGAGCTGGATCAGAAGTGGAGCATCCAGAACTCAAACCAGCGCTCATATGGGATGCTGGTGTGGCAGGCCACAACACCAGCCCTGGTCTTGGAGAATTAAATCATTTGATGAGCACACAAGTGGCAGAAGTAAAACCTTTCCAACCAGACCTATTGTGGTGTGCCTACCCCCTGTTGATGGAACCTCAGGTTCTCTGCAATTCTTTTCTATTTTTTTAATGATGTATTATCAGGGTGACAGAGAAGGGGAGAAACAGAGAGAGATCTTCCATCCTTTGGTTCACTTCTCAAATGACTGCAACAGCCAGAGTTGGACTGAGTCAAAGCCAGGAGCATGAAACTCCACCCAGATCCCCTACATGAGCGGGGGTACTAAGTACCTGGGCCATCCTCCACTGTTTTCCTAGGCACGTTAGCAAGGAGCTGGAGCAGAAGCAGAGCAGCTGAGGCTGGATCCAGCACTCTGTAAGCAACAGTTTAACCTGCTGCATCCCAACACAATCCTTCTAACTCTCACTACAAGCAATACTTCCATGAACAGTCTTTTTTTTTTTTTTTTTTTTTTTTGGACAGGCAGAGTGGACAGTGAGAGAGAGAGACAGAGAGAAAGGTCTTCCTTTGCCGTTGGTTCACCCTCCAATGGCTGCCGCAGACGGCGCGCTGCGGCCGGCGCACCGCGCTCATCCAATGGCAGGAGCCAGGTGCTTCTCCTGGTCTCCCATGGGGTGCAGGGCCCAAGCACTTGGGCCATCCTCCACTGCACTCCCGGGCCACAGCAGAGAGCTGGCCTGGAAGAGGGGCAACCAGGACAGAATCCGGCGCCCCGACCGGGACTAGAACCCGGTGTGCCGGCACCGCAAGGCGGAGGATTAGCCTGTTGAGCCACGGCGCCGGCCCCATGAACATTCTTGTATGTGTAACTGTTCCCTTGAGCGTCTGTAGGTCCAGTGATTAGAAGTGCTACAGCAAAGGTCATGCCCAATTTTAAGTCTGATAGGTGCCCACGCTCCAGAAACACCCCCAATTCACAGCATGCCGGTAAGGCATCAGAGCCCCCAGTTCTCCACAACCTCCTCAGCACTCGATGTTATCTATCTTCTGCATCTGGGGCGATCTGCGGGCTAAAAACAGCACTTTCGATCCAGGGAAGGAACCAACGTCTGCTCCGTGCAGACCTGAGTCCAGCACGTCATACGTGTCGCCTCACACCATCCTCACAGCCCCTCCCCGTGGCAGGTGGAAGCCCATTTTATTGACAACAAAACTGAAGGTCGGAAAGGTGAAGGGGTTTATCCTAGACTCCACAGTGAGGCAGCCAAGGTCCCTGGCCTTTCAAGTTCCCTCCTCTCAAGGGGATGTGGCCATTTGGTGGGGCCTGTGCAGGAAGTTTCCTCAAAGAAGGGCTTTAAGGGGGCAGTCCTGTGGTGGACTGGGTAGAACCACCACAGGCAGTGCCAGTCTCCCATATGGGCGCTGGTTTGAGTTCTGGATGCTCCACTTCTGATCCAGCTCCCTGGTAATGCACCTGGGAAAGCAGCAGAAGATGGACCCAGTGTTTGGGTCCCTGCACCCACGTGGAAGACCTACCTGGAAGGAGCTCCTGGCTCAGCCTGGCCCAGCCCCTTTTGTGATCTTTTGGGGGAATGAACCAGCAGATGGAAGATCTCTCTCTCTCTCAAGAGGCCAAGAGACGGCAGATGGGACTATGTAGCACTCTTGGACTAACAGCTGTCACTGCAGCAGTGGCCACTGGGTGTTATTCTCTTGAGTCAGGCTGGATTGTAAGTGCTAGGCATTGAGTCAGTGGCGTCCCGTGGAGTAGGGGATTGGTATCCTATGACCACGGGGGTATTAGTCAGGAATTTCTGGATGTAAGTGATAAAAGCCAGACTCAGTTGGCTTAAGGGAAAGGGTAGTTATCGACTCACATAGCCAGACTGAGGGATGGCTGCCCAGAGGGAAGTGAGAGAACGAGACTGTAGCCCCAACACTGTGCTTCCCGCCTCCCCGTTTTGCCAAGAATGTGGTTCCCTGGAGAACACTGGAGAGAAGCCTCAATTCTCCTCCTCCTCCTCTTGGCACCCATACCCCATCTGAGACAGTGCCTGCTGGGCTGCTGGTAGTGGAAGACGCTCTCTCTACAGCATGGAGTGATTGGATGTGGGGTGCAGAGGAGAGCGGAGGTGCTGTGGGGATGTGCAGACCAACAGAGGCCTTGTTTCAGCCTCAGGGTCCACACTCTAACTGGGAGCCAGACTCACCTCCTTCCAACTTCAGCTCTGCCATTTACTCTTAAATCCTCCAAGCCTCTTTATCTTCAACTGGAAAACAGAAATAATAATACCTGTGCAACAAGGAGGAGACTAGAAGGAGGCTGGGAAAAGCCCCTGGTACAGTGGCTGGTGCATGCTAAGCGTGCAATGGTGACTGTTTCTAATCATTCACACCGACTATGCTAACAGCTCTTACAGAATTACCCCAAGGCCATTTGATACATGATTTTTTTTTACCACGTCTTGAAAACTTCAACCCCTTTGTTCTAATATCATGCATTTGTTCAATGAACCACATTTCCCTGCACACTGTCACAACCACGATGCCCTCTCAGCCGTGGTCCCCACTTCTCTTGGCCTTCTCTCACCCCTCCCAGCTCCCTTCAGTCTTTGGAGGGGTCCTTCCAGGACACACACAGCTGGATGCTAGGCACGCTGCAGTCTGCACGCTGAGTCTGATGGAAACGGACAGATTCGGGACTTCTGCCCTGGGGTGGCAACCACCTCCCTGCAAGCTCTTATGCTTTGGAATCTAACGGGGCTGGATTTGAATCCCAAGCTCTTGTCTTCTTTTCTTTTCTTTTCTTTTCTTTTCTTTTCTTTTCTTTTCTTTTCTTTTCTTTTCTTTTCTTTTCTTTCTTTTCTTTTTCTATTCTCTTCTTTTCCTTTCTTTTTTCTTCTTCTTCTTTTTTTTTTAAGATTTACTGGGACTGGCATTGTGGCATATAGGGTTGAGCAGTTGTCTGTGACTCTAGCATCCCATATGGGCACCAGTTTGGGTTCCAGCTGCTCCACTTCCAATCCAGCTCCCTGCTGATGTGTCTGGGAAAGCAGCAGAAGATGGCTCAATTTAAAAGGCAGAGAGAGAGAGAGAGAGAGAGAGAGAGAGAGAGAGAGAGACAAGAATCTTTCATCCACTTGTTCATGTCCCAAATGGCAGCAACAGTCAGGAGCATGGAGCTCCATCCGGGCGGCAGGAGCCCAAGCACTCAGGCCATCTTCTGTTGCTTTGACAGACACCTTAGCAGGGAGCTGGATCCCTGAAGTGGAGCAGGTGGAACTTGAACTGGAGCCCGTAAGGGATGCCAGTGGCACAGGTGGTGGTTTAGCCTGCTGCACCACAACACTGTCCTGGAGACCCAAGCTCTTGCTCACCGTGGATCCTTGGGCGAGTTGCTGAGCCCCCTGGGCCTCCGTGTCCTTGTCTGTAGACCTAATGGGGTGGTTAAGATTATGGCTGCCTGGGTTGGAATCCTTGCTCTGCCAGCTGCAACCTCGGATGAGGAATATTTCGGGGCCTCTGGTGGTCTATCCTCTGCAAATGAGATATGAGTAGTTGTTATGGTGGCCAAGTGAATAACACATCAAGAGCTTTTCTCTGAGCTTGGCGCATAGTAAGTGTGTGAGTTTTACATATCACTGAACTGAACAGTGGGTGCAGAGGCCTCAGCCAGGATGGGGGTGGGGACAGGCAGGGATGTGGGAGTGCTGGCCTGGTTTCTGTTGGGGTATAGGAAGGCCCACTGCCATTCTGTCTCAGGTGCTGTCCCACAACCTGTACACGGTCCTGCACATCCCCCATGACCCCGTGGCCCTGGAGGAGCACTTCCGAGATGACGACGATGGCCCTGTGTCCAGCCAGGGCTATATGCCCTACCTCAACAAGTACATCCTGGACAAGGTGCGGCCCAGCTTGTGGGACACCTCTAGCCTCTCGCTGCTTCCTTAGCCCGGCCAGCGTCCCAATACCTTGCCACTGCAGCGTTTTCTCAGATAGGCTCGCTCTTCTGCCCTCTCTGTCCATCCCTGCTCTCCCATCCTGTCCTTACATCCCAGCCCCCTCCTTGTCCCTTTAATGTCCTTCATCTGTGTTCTGGCCTCCAGATCATGTCCCAGCTCATGACCTCTCCAAGGGACCCTCCACCCCCCACCTCTGCCCCCTCCCAGCAGCCCTCCTGTCACCTTCTTCCCAGGTTCTCCTTGGCTGTTCATGCCCCCTGGGTTTCCCCCGCTTTCTCCCCTGTGCTGAGGGACTGGAATTCCTCTGTCATCAGGGGATTTGGGTGGGTATAGGGATATGGGGGGTGGGGGTTGGAGCCTGCTGGTTACCTGCTATTCAAGTCCAGGGTGGAGCCCTGGACTTGGCCAGGTGGGCTGAGCGGGAACCTAGCTTGGTGACAGAACAGGGACGGGGCAGCTGGCTCACCTGCAGGTCTGGTGGCAGGTGGAGGAGGGGGCTTTTGTTAAAGAGCACTTTGATGAGCTGTGCTGGACCCTGACGGCGAAGAAGAACTACCGAGTGGACAGCAATGGGAACAGCATGCTCTCCAATCAGGACGCTTTCCGTCTCTGGTGCCTCTTCAACTTCCTGTCTGAGGACAAGTACCCGCTGATCATGGTTCCTGATGAGGTGAGGGTGATGGTCGGGGGTACTGAGTCACTATAGGGCAGGTCTCAGGGAAACCATGAAGAAGGCCAAATCGCTCCTGCACTTTCCCACATCCTGATTCTTTCTCTCCCCATGCACCACACCCAGCTGTCTCCATGCACCTAGAACTGTCAGAGCAACAGTGCCTCCTTCCAGGAGAGCCAAAAGCACACTTCCATCAGGGTTCTGCTAGCCTGCACCTAGCAAAATCATCGGAAAGTTCTATTTACACAGAAACCCGAATGCCCAACATTCTAAAACGAGATATGGAAGATCAAATGGTGCAGTTGTGGTGGTGGGACCACGTAGGCGGGTGAAACAGGAGTAACTGCCCGATGACTCCTGGGGAGCACCCGAGACTGGCCCTGGCTCCCGGCTTCCCCTCGGCCTTCCTCCAACAGAGCTGGGGAGACTCAGCTCAGGGTGAGAGATGGCACCTGGGGTGAAGGGGCCAGGAGTCTGGCCCCAGGCAGAGCCAGGACAGCTGTTCTCAGCACCGTCCCCCCTGCCCATGCGGTCTGCTCCCAGTCTTCACGGCAGCTGTGCAGGTGTCAGACTGAATTCAGGTCTTCAGCGTAGGTGTCCACGGGAGGGGCCTCAGCGTTGCCAAGCGGGCCTGCGATGTCTAACTGCACTCAGATGTGTATCTTTGCATCTGATTGTGGGAGGGCTGAGCGCCCCTCACAGCCGCTCAGAGACCTGGCATGCTCCGCTGAACACCGCGCCGAGGCCCAGTAGCATCCTAAAGAGTTTCCCAAGAAGCCGCTGGGGCTGAAGAGAGCTGGCTGCCCTTTTCAGATCCCTGCCAGTCAGGGTTAGGTGGCCTCTCAAAGGCCACGGGCTACTTGCTGTTGTCATCAACACGCGGTGAGAACAGACTGCAGCAGGATGTACCCCAACCACCACTTCCTGTTCCTCTCTAACAGGTTTCCTGTCCCTGCTTTGCTTACCCCAACCCCCACACAAGGGAAGGATCCCCAGGGTCAGGGACTGGGGCTTGGAAGAAGGACCTAAACAGGATTTGGGAGATCCAAGTGGGACTCACTGCCCCCAACTTGCTATATGCTAAAGAGCAAGTTTCTTCCTGCCGTGGGGCCTTGGTCTTGTCATGTGCCGATTGAGGGTATCGGCTAGAAGGCCCTTTGTGCACCCCTGACATTGTCTATGATTTGCTGCCTCTGCCTGGCCCCAGCTCCAAGCTCCCACTTTCACCCCGTGTTTAGTTTAAGGCGGGAAGGAGGAGACGAAGGATTAGGGAGGGGGAAGAGAATACCTGAGTTGGGGTTGGGGGGCCTGGATTCCCTCCCAAATCTGTAAGCCTGGTCTCCACCAGCAATTGGTCCTCTGTCCCCCACTGCCACCCCACCGTCCCAGACTCTGGAAGCCAGATGGGAGTGCCCCCCCCCCCGTCAGTGGTGCTGTCCACACTGCCTGCTGCAGTCCCAGGCCTTCCTCCTCCCGCCCTTCCAGGTGGAGTACCTGCTGAAGAAGGTGCTGAGCAGCATGAGCCTGGAGGTGGGCCTGGGGGAGCTGGAGGAGCTGCTGGCCCAGGAGGCCCAGGCGGCCCAGACCTCAGGGGGCCTCAGCGTCTGGCAGTTCCTGGAGCTCTTCAACTCGGGCCGCTGCCTGCGGGGCGTGGGGCGGGACACGCTCAGCATGGCCATCCACGAGGTCTACCAGGAGCTCATCCAAGATGTCCTGAAGCAGGTCTGGGGACGCAGCGGGGACCTGGGAAGGAGCCAGACGGCATGGGAAGCAGGGCCGGTGGAGCCCCTGACTTTACTCTGGCCGGCAGGGCTACCTGTGGAAGCGCGGGCACCTGAGGAGGAACTGGGCCGAGCGCTGGTTCCAGCTGCAGCCCAGCTGCCTCTGCTACTTCGGGAGTGAAGAGTGCAAGGAGAAGAGGGGCACCATCCCACTGGATGCCCACTGCTGCGTGGAGGTGAGGGGCGGGGGAAGGCCCCAGGTGGCCGGGACCAGGGTGAAGGGGGAAAAGCCAAATTTCTACCTAGTGTAGCCCAGACACAGCTGAGCCCTGAGGCCATTTTCCTCCATGCCAGGCAATGTAAAAAGATCTAAAAGCATAAATCAAATGTCAAAGTCACTGGTGAATAATGTGGATGCTGTTGAAGATGGAGATCTTTGCTAAAGAGGAGATGGCTTATGTCTACACTGCACATCAAATCCTTCTTTTTAAAGATCTTTCTCCTTAATCCCTATCTCCTCCCAAGCTGCTCTCCTCTGCCTCCCCTCTCCCTGGGCCCTTGTTCATTATTGTTTTAGAGTGTAAAACAACCATATTTTAAATAGCATATATATATATAATATGGAAAATTTGCCATTTTAACTGTGCGATTCCAAGGCATTAAGTACAGTCACAGTATTGTGCAGCCATCCCCACTGCCTATTTGCAAATTGTGTATCATCCCAAACAGAAACTTTGCACCCGTTAAGCAATAACTCCTCATTTCCCCTGCCCCCAGCCCCTGTTAACCTCTATTCTATACTCTGTCTCTACGAATTTGCCTGTGAGTTCTGGGTACTTCACACAAGTCGAAGGAAACAACAGTTATCCTTTTGTGTCTGGCTTCTTTCAGTTAGCATAATGTTTTCAGGCTTCATCGATGTTGTAGAATGTGCCAGAATTTCATTCCTTTTTAGGACTGAGTAGCATTCCATTGTGTGGAGCTGTAGTTAACATTTATCTGTTGATGGATATCTGGGCTTGCTATTGTGAGTCATGCAGCTTTGAGCATCCCTGTGCACGTTGCTGTGCGGACGCATTTTTCTTTCTCTGGAGCACACACACACACACGCACGCACACATCCAGGCGTGGAATCCCTGGCTCCCATGGGGGAACTGCCAAACTTTGCCTAAGCAGCTGTACCCTATTGCATCCTCCCCAGCAGATTCTGGGGATCCCAATTTCTCCATAGCCTGGCCGACACTCATTATTTTACAAGCTAAACATTGTTATAACCCTGGAAGGCTTGCCCATTTTTGTTACCTAAGGAACCAGGGGGTGTTGTTGGAAAGAGCATGGGTATAGGCAGAGGTCCAAGTGTTACCACTAACAGGCAGTGTGTGAGTTGGACAATGTGTATGGGATGAGTGAAGAAAACAATGCATTTAAAACACTAGCACAGGCCAGCGCCACAGCTCAATAGGCTAATCCTCCACCTGTGGCGCTGGCACACTGGGTTCTAGTCCCGTTCGGGGCGCTGGATTCTGTCCTGGTTGCCCCTCTTCCAGGCCAGCTCTCTGCTGTGGCCTGGGAGTGCAGTGGAGGATGGCCCAGGTGCTTGGGCCCTGCATCCACATGGGGGACCAGGGGAGGCACCTGGCTCCTGCCATTGGATCAGCACGGTGCTCCGGCCGGGCAGCCATTGGAGGGTGAACCAATGGCAAAGGGAAGACCTTTCTCTCTGTCTCTCTCTCTCTCACTGTCCACTCTGCCTGTCAAAAACAAAAACAAAAAAACACTAGCACAGATTCTAGGACTTAAGCTCAATGCGTGGTAACTATTATGAGGGATCTTCAAAAAGTCTGTGAAAAATGAAATTCAAAGGCAAGTTTATTTTGGTGTGGAAAAAATGTAATTATGCACATTTCCATGAACTTGTTGAAGATTCCCTCCTCTGAGTATCTTCTCCTGGAACGTCAGCTTGGTTAAGGCAGGGATTTGGTCTTTATGCCCACCTCCCTATCCCTAACCCCTAGAACAGTGTGTGCCATTCAATAGATGTTCCAGAAATATCCGTGGGAAGAATGCACTTTCTCAAGCAGAGCTGTATGCAAACGAGTGGCTGCCGATAGCAAGACTGCAGAACTGGGGCACACAAGTACCCCAGTAACTAACTGTTCCCTGCTGGGACATGCGGCCTCCTGCAGAGCCAGGGCGGGCAGGGGCTGGGGCTGGGGCACCCCCGAGGCACTCAGTGAGGCCAGCCTGCCCTCGCCCAGGTGCTGGCTGACCGCGACGGGAAGCGCTGCATGTTCTGCGTGAAGACGGCCACCCGCACGTACGAGATGAGCGCTTCGGACACACGCCAGCGCCAGGAATGGACGGCCGGTGAGTGCTCGCAAGGTAGCCGGGACCCCGCGAACTCCCAGGGCCCCTCGTCGGGGCCGGGCCGCAGCTGATGCCCTCCCGCTGCCGCCGCAGCCATCCAGACGGCCATCCGGCTGCAGGCCGAGGGAAAGACATCGCTGCACAAGGACCTGAAGCAGAAGCGGCGGGAGCAGCGGGAGCAGCGGGAGCGGCGCCGGGCCGCCAAGGAGGAGGAACTGCTGCGGCTGCAGCAGCTGCAGGAGGAGAAGGAGCGGAAGCTGCAGGAGCTGGAGCTGCTGCAGGAGGCGCAGCGGCAGGCGGAGCGGCTGCTGCAGGAGGAAGGAGAGCGGCGCCGCAGCCAGCACCGCGAGCTGCAGCTGGCGCTGGAAGGGCAGCTGCGCGAGGCGGAGCAGGTGCGGCGGCTCCCGGCGCGGGGGGCGGGGTCCGGGGCGGAGCCTGGGCTACGGAGGGGCTGGGGGGACGGGTGGCGGTGGAGGGGACTTGGGTGGGACGGGGCCCGAACTGACGGATGGGTGGAACCGGAGCTTATAGAGTGGGGGTCTGTGGAGTGGGGGTCTGTGGAGATCTTGGCTGGGGGGCAAGTTGGGGGGGGGTGCGGGCTTGGACGGGGTGCGGGGTGCGGGGTGTGGGGCGATGACCGTGGGACTGAGGCTTAGTTTGGCCCAAGGTTGGGCTAGACTTGTACTGCGTTTACGGTGAAACCAGTCTAGGGGCCGCAAGGCGGGAGCTAGGCAGGACGCACGGGGAGGAGGCAAGCCGTCCGACTTGCTGTTTGGGAGACCTGGATCTAGAGTCGGACATGTGGGTTCTGTCTCTCAGGAGCTCCGTGACCTCCGGCAGTGTCTTAGGCTCTCTTTTATTTACCGATTGGTGAAATGTTGATGCTAATACAGCTTTGCTCATAGAGGCAGGGTGAGGATTAAATGAGGAAACACTTGTAAAGTGTTCAATAACTTTTAGTTGTAATAACTACAATTACAGTCACCTTCTCAGCACCAGCCATAATTATATATGGATAATTATTATTATTAAGATTGGTGCTAGGAAGGAGGTACCTATATTTAGTATATTATTATAATAATCAGCTATCATGCATTTTAGTGTTATTAAAGCTGGTGCTAAGAGGTCATAAAGTGAGCCCCTTTCCCCCACGTGGCATCTATTCACTGACATTATCTGACCCCGGAAGCTCTCAGAGAGGGGCCACATGAAACACTTCCCTGGGCTCTCACCCGCAGCTAGCCCGGCGGGGCCAGCCTGGCAGTGCCCTGGTGGGGCAGGTGCCTGCCCCATTGACCAGGCTCTGCATTCACGCTGTAGGCCCGGGCCTCCATGCAGGCTGAGATGGAGCTGAAGAAGGAGGAGGCTGCCCGTCAGAGGCAGCGCATCAAAGAGCTCGAGGAGATGCAGCAGCGGCTGCAGGAGGCCCTGCAACTGGAGGTGAAAGCCCGACGGGATGAGGAGGCTGTGCGCCTCGCCCAGACCAGGTAGGCCAGAGGGACCGGCCCCTCCTGGTTCTCCCACCCACACCCCTCCCCATTCCTCGTCGTCTCGGAACTGGAGACTACCCGGTGCACGCCCCGGCAGGCTCCTGGAGGAGGAGGAGGAGAAGCTGAAGCAGCTGATGCAGCTGAAGGAGGAGCAGGAGCGCTACATTGAGCGCGCGCAGCAGGAGAAGCAGGAGCTGCAGCAGGAGATGGCGCTGCAGAGCCGCTCCCTGCAGCAGGCCCAGCAGCAGCTGGAGGAGGTGCGGCTGCACAGGCAGAGGGCTGACGAGGACGTGGAGGTGAGCCTGGGTGGGAGAGGCCGGAGCCTGCGGAGCCCGCCGTGCCCTCGAACCCTACCTCCGGCATCGGCTGGCTGGGGGACCCCAGGCGAATTGTCTAACCTCCCTGGGTTTCAAGTCTCTCATCTGGTATCGACATGCTAATCAGGGTTAAACAAGATAACACATGCTATTCACAACAGACTTAGTGCTAAAGCAACATCTGCTGCTGCTGTTTCTGAACATTGTTATTAATCTGGGAAAACTTTTTTTTTTTAACCTGCTACTCTTCCAAGCCTCTATTCTGCTATCTCTGCACTTGGAGCCCAAATCTCCATAAAACAGGAGTTCTTTTTCTAATTGTGGATGTTTTGTATTTTATTAATATTAATAGTCGTATTCTACTTTGTTGACTTACACAGTCATTGTAAAACACTCAAACAACATAAAAACATACCACATACAACAGGATGCTTCTCCCTGACCAGGGTCCTGGCGTGGTACCGTAGCCCAGAGCTCGGTGTGTGTTTCTGGACAAGTTACCTAACCTCTTTTGAACGTGTTTGTTGTTTGCTTCTGCTTGCAAAGTAAATAAAACAATGCATACACAGAGCTGTCCATGGGTGCCCTGAAATTGGGCAAACTCTCTCCACGTACACAGCTGAGTGTGAACATACATGGGTTTTTCTGGGGGAAATTCCCAGCAGCCTTGCTCGAGGGGGCGTGTGAATCAGAAAGGATCAAGACCTCCTGCCGTGGGTGGTGGTTCCGACCTACTCCCCACTGGTCTTGCCTCACAGGCTGCCCAGAGGAAGTTGCGCCAGGCCAGCACCAACGTAAAACACTGGAATGTCCAGATGAACCGGCTCATGCATCCAATTGAGCCTGGAGGTGAGAAGGGTTTGACTCTGCAGCTCTCCCTGGAGCTGGGAGGGGGAAGGCAGGGGAAGAGGACACCTCATCTCCAGAGCTCCAGGGGCGGCGAGGGCAGGATGGAGCACCTGGAGGTCCCCTGTCCCTGCGCACTGAGGCAAGACCTCACCTCTCCCCTCCCTGACCTTTCTCCTTGTTGTGTCTTTGCCAGATAAGCGGCCCGTCACCAGCAGCTCCTTTACAGGTTTCCAGCCCTCTCTGCTTGCCCGCCGTGACTCCTCCCTAAAGCGCCTGACCCGCTGGGGATCCCAGGGCCACAGGACTCCTTCCCCCACCAGCAGGGAGCAGCACGAGTCCCTCAATGGGGGCAATGAGGCTTCTCACCCGGCTTCTGCTGCCCAAGAAGACAAAGTGGATCCAACGCCAGAAAACTAGCCTCTCTCAGCCTCTTCTTCCTCCCCACGTCCTGTCCACCAAGATGTGGCCCCAGCCGGCTTGTGGGTGGCACCAGTTCCTGCGAGGAGAGGGAGCTGAGGGCTTGGTGCCAGGGACCCAGACCTTCCAACCGGAAGACAACCCAGGACGGAACCCAGTTCATCTTTTGCACCAGCCCCAAGCCCCAGGCTACTGAGGCCATCTGAAATACTGATTCTTGGGCATTTGGCCCTGTGCGTTAGCCCCCTGGACCTGCAGACCCAGGCTGTGGAACAGTGAACAAGCAAACCAGGGGCCATCTGGCCGCAGGACGCCGCTAAGCGTGGAGGCACATTTCCAAATAAAAACTGCTCTTGGAATTGACTTACTGGCTCAGGTCCGTTATCTCTACCACTATTTTCTCCTTTTTCTCTAGAGTCCAGCTATAGGTGCCAAAAGAAGCAAGGTACAGCAAGTGGTTTCGTATGAACACTTGGGGGGCCAGTGCTGTGGCACTGGGGGTGAAGCCTCTGCCTGAGACGCCGGCATCCCATATTGGAGTGCCAATTCTGGTCCTGGGTGTTTTGGCGTCCAATCCATATCCCTTCTAATGGGCCTAGGGGCATAGCAGAAGATGGCCCAAGTGCTTGGGCCCCTGCCACCCGCATGGGAGACCCAGATGGAGTTGCTGGCTCCTGGCTCTGGCCTGGTCCAAACCTGGCTTTTGTGGCCATCTGGGGAGTGATACAGTGGATGGAAGATCTCTCTCTGTGTCTTTCCCACTCTCTCTCTATCGCTCTGCCTTTCAAATAAATAAACACCTCTTTAAAAAAAATGAAAATTCTAGGGGTGGATATGTGGTGCAGTGGGTTAAGCTGCCACTGGGATGCCCACATTCCATGTCAGAGTGCCTGGAATCGAGTCCTGCCTCTCCTTCCAACCCAATGTCTTGCCAATGTGCACACTAGGAGGTAGCAGATAATGGCTCAAGTGTTTGGGTTCCTCTACCCATGTGGGAGACGCAGATGGAGTTCCTGGTCCCAGCCTGGCCCAGCCTGGGCTATTTGTGAGCATTTGAGGAGTGAACCAGCAGATGAAAATCTCTCTGCCTCTCCTTCTATTTCTATGACTCTGCCTTTCAAATAAATAAAGAATTTTTAAGAATGAAGACTCTGAGCTAGACTGTTTAGATTCTGAGCCCAGCTCTGCTGCCCTCTAAATGACTGAATTTGTTCAAGTTTCTTCACATCACTGTACTTCACTTTCCACATTAGTAGATGGAGCTAATCATAGGACCTACTCTATTGGTTTGATGAAGATTAAATGCATGGCACATGAGCAAGCACTAGTATTAGTATCAGCCACAAATACTTTTTTGAACATCTGTTTACCCTATGCCCTACAATTTCCCTGTGTTTTTTTTTTTTTTTTTTTTTTGGACAGGCAGAGTGGACAGTGAGAGAGAGAGACAGAGAGAAAGGTCTTCCTTTTGACATTGGTTCACCCTCCAATGGCCACCGCGGCCAGGTGCTTCTCTTGGTCTCCCATGCCGGTGCAGGGCCCAAGCACTTGGGCCATCCTCCACTGCACTCCCGGGCCATAGCAGAGAGCTGGCCTGGAAGAGGGGCAACCGGGACAGAATCCGGCACCCTGACCGGGACTAGAACCCGGTGTGCCGGCGCCGCAAGGCGGAGGATTAGCCTGTTGAGCTGCGGCGCCGGCCTTCCCTGTGCATGTAATTCTCATGACAACTCCAAGAGTCAGATATCACTATTGTCGTTTAAAACATTTTTTTTTTTTACTTATTTATTTGAGAGGTAGAGTTACAGAGAGAGGGAGAGAGAGAAAAAGATCTTCCATCTGCTGGCTCACTCCCCAAATGGCTGCAACGTCTGGAGTGGAGCTGATCAGGAGCTAGGAGCCAGGAGCTTCTTCTGGGTCTCCCACACAGGTGCAGGGGCTCAAGCACTTGGGCCATCCTCTGCTGCCCTCCTGGGTCATAGGAGAGATCCGGATCAGAAGACGAGCGGCAGGGACTAGAACCAGTGCCCATGTGGGATGCTGGTGCCGCAGGCAGAGGCTTAGCCTGCTGTGCCACAGCACCAGCCCCTGTTATTGGCATTTTACAGATTGACAAACTGAGGCTCAATTTGCTTTTCTTCTCATATTCTCAGACTCACTGGCCTTGTTGCTCAAGATGGAGATCTGGGAATCTAGGAAGTTTCATGTCCCCTCGCTCACCTTCCTCATCCAAAAGCCATCGTCCAACTCAGGAGAGTCTCTCCCCTTCAGCCTCACACCTGTCCCTCTTTCCAGTCCCATGGCTACTGTCACGCCCAAGCCCTTTGTATCTAATGCTTGGGTGTTAACTTTCGACTCCTCTGTCTTGCCGCATATCTAATCAGTCATCAAGTCTAGCCATTTTGACTTTGTTGATTATTCTCAAAACCACCACTTTGGGGTCATGTCTATAGGCTGCTGCCTCATTCTGGTCCTGATCGCCTCCCAGCTAGATAAGAACAGTAACCAGGTCTCAGCCAACCCCCTTCTCAGCCAACTCCTCTCCCAGTTGCCGCATGGTGGGGATTTCTTTTTTCTTCTTTTCTTTTTTAAAAAGATTTATTTGTTTATTATTTGAAAGTCAGAGTTATACAGAGAGAGGAGAGGCAGAGAGAGGTCTTCCATTTGCTGGTTCACTCCCCATTTGGCTGCAACGGCCAGAACTGCGCCCATCTGAAGCCAGGAGCCAGGAGCTTCTCCTGGGTCTCCCACACAGGTGCAAGGGCCCAAGGACTTGGCCGTCTTCTACTGCTTTCCCAGGCCACTGCAGAGAGCTGGGCTGGAAGAGGGGCACCTGGGACTAGAACCGGGGCCCAAATGGGATGCCGGCGCTTCAGGCCAGGACGTTAACCTGCTGCGCCACAGCGTCGGCCCCGGGAGTTTCTTTTTTCCTTTTTTTCTTTTAAAATTTTAAAAGAATTTATTTATTTGAGAGGTAGAGTTACAGACTCTACAGAGGGAGAGACAAAGAGAAAGGTTCTCTTCCATTGGTTCACTCCCCAGATGGCCACAACATCTGGAGCTGCGCCAATCTGAAGCCAGGAGCCAGGGGCTTCTTCTGGGTCTCTCATGTGGGTGAGGGGGTCAAGCACTTGGGCCATCTTCCACTGCTTTCCCAGGCCACAGCAGAGAGCTGCATTGGAAGAGGAGGAGCCGGGACTAGAACCAGCACCCATATGGGATGCCAGCATTTCAGACCAGGGCTTTAACCCGCTGTGCCACAGCGCCAGCCCCTGGTGGGGATTTCTAAAATGCAAATTTGTCCTTGACCTTTTCCAATTCCCATTCCCTCTCTAGTATCCTAGAGTTTTTGTTGTTGTTTTTAATTAAAGATTTTGCTTACTTGAGTTACAGCGAGGTGCATAGGGGGTGGGGTCTTCTATCCGCTGGTTCAATCTCCAGATGGCAGCAACGGTTGGAGCTGCCCCAATCTGAAGCCAGGAGCCAGGAGCCTCCTTTGGGTCTCTCACGTGGGTGCAGGAACCCAAGGACTTGTGCCATAGCCGAGAGCTGGATCGGAAGTGGAGCAGCCGGAACTTGAACCAGCACCCATGTGGGAGGCCAGCACTGCAGGGGGCGGCTTTACCCACTATGCCACAGCGCCAGCCCCTATCCTAGAGTCTTGATTGTCAGGTTCTCACTCCCATATCTGGCAGATGAGGCCCATGCCATCGTACGTAGGAGGCCCTCACGTGCCTCTGCCTTGTGGACCCATTGGCAGCTCCCTCTGCGTTCTTCCTCCTGCTCCCATGCTGCCTGTCCTTCCCATCTTGCTTCACGAAAGATCATCCATGACTAAACACTTGCATTCCTTGAGGGCAGGGATGTATCTTCTTTTTTGTTTGTTTGTTTATTTAGTTATTTGAAAGTCAGAGTTACACAGAGAAAGAGGGAGAGGTAGAGAAAGAAAGCAAGAGAGAGAGAGAGAGAGGTCTTCCATCCATTGGTTTACTCCCCAGTTGGCTGAAGCTGGGCTGATCTGAAGCCAGGAGCCAGGAGCTTCTTCTGGGTCTTCCACGTGAATGCAGGGGCTCAAGGACTTGGGCCATCTTCCACTGCTTTCCCAGGCCATAGCAGAGAGCTGGATCAGAAGAGGAACAGCTGGGACACAAACCTGCACCCATATGGGATGCTGGCACTGCATTTACCCACTACACCCACTACTGCTTTACCCACTACACCACAGCGCCGGCCCCAGGGATGTATCTTCAACTCTGCCCCCGATGTCTAGCACAGTGCTTTGCTCTCGAAATATTTGTTGAATGAAAATGTGAATGAATGAGTTCCAATGTGAATGGCCAAGTGTCACATAGCTAAAAAGTGATGGAGTATTTAACATTCAAACTCAGGCCCATTCATTCAATAAATGTTTATTAAGCTCTCCCCATATGCCAGTAGTTGAGCTGGGTGCTGAGTATAAGGCAAAGAACCAAACCAGAGGGAGTCCTGCCCTCCTGGAGCTTAGGTGCCACCTGACACCAAAGTTCATATCCTGGGGCTGGCACTGTGGCATAGTAGGCTAAGCCTCCACCTGCAGTGCCTGCATCCCCTATGAATGCCTGTTCTAGTGCCAGCTGCTCCTCTTCTGATCCAGCTCTCTGCTGTGGCCTGGGAAAACAGTGGAAGATGGTCCAAGTACTTGGGCCCCTGCAACTGCTTGGGAGACCAGGAAGAAACTCCTGCCTCTCCTCTCTCTGTGTAACTCTGACTTTCAAATAAATAAAAAAACTCTAAAAAAATACAAAAATCCATTTAAAAAAAACAGCTCTCTGATATGGGATGCTATTGTCACAAGTGGCAGCTTAACTCATTGTGTCACGGTGCCAGTGTCCCCATATTAGAATATTTTTAATGACCATTCAAGTCAGAGGAAAATTTCCAATTTAGTTCTTTATAGTTACATGAAACTTACAAAGGTTTGAGATTTCAACTTACATGCATACTTAGTTTGCAAAGAGGTATGGTATGGTGATCAAGATTTTCAGGCATACAAATATGCGACAAAAAGATTAGATTGAGAGGAAAGTGGAATGGAGATATGAGTACGAGGAAGGAAACAGACAATATAAAATCTCTGATGGCTAAAGAAGTTTATTCATGAGCTTTTATTTTTTTCTAAACCTTCTCTAAAAAGAAATTTATTAGAGAGACAGAGAGCTCCTGTCTTCAGGTTCACTCCCCAAATGCTCACAATGCCTGGGGCTGAGCAGGTGCTGAATGCAGTGCAATCCAGGTCCTCCATACGGGTGGCAGGGACCCGATTACTCGAGCCATCACTGCTGCCTTCTAGGGTCTCCATTAGCATGAAGTTGGAGTCAGGCTCTGCAGCCAAGAATCAAAACCGGGTACCCCGTTATGTGAGGTGGACATGTCAACTTTGAGGCTAAACTTCTGTTCCCCTATTCGTGTATCTTGAAAATGGATGATGCCGGTGCAGGTATCGTGGCCAGTGTGTCAACCTGCCACTTGGGACACCTGCATCCCATATCAGAGGGCCTGTTGGGTCCTGGCTACGCTCTTCTTTTGATCTAGCATCCTGTTAATGCATCCTAGGAGGTAGCAGCCAATGATTCAAGTACTTGGGACCCTGTTAACCATGTGGGAGGTCCAGTTGTAGTTCCTGGCTCCTGGTTTTGTCCTGGCCCAACCCTGGCTATTGCGGCCATTTGGGGAGTGAACCAGCAAATGGAAGATCTCTCTCTCTCTCTCTCTCTCTCTCTCTCTCTCTCTGCCTTTCAAGTAGATGAAAATAAACATTTAAAACAAACACAAAAAGGATGGTGCTGAGTGTCAAATCACTACATTTGAGACACATAGGTTTAGTTTTAAATGTCAGTATTTATAAAACTCTACAACCATTACATTTAAACTCATGGTGAAAATAACAGATGGCACTTTGAAGTATGCAAGGGGTTGCATAGCTCTTATATATTCTTTAGGAATGGGGGGACTTTTTTTGCATACCACTGCTATGAGAACCCATGTACAGAAAGGTCCAGCGAGACCTAGGGAAGTTTAGACCCAAAGTGGCAAGCCAACCCCTGTTCCTGAGTTTCCTGGGGTCCTCTCCAGGCCTCTGAATGTTCCACGGTGGGACATAGACAGTCAGTTTTGGGGATATTTTTTTTTTGACAGGCAGAGTGGACAGTGAGAGAGAGAGACAGAGAGAAAGGTCTTCCTTTGCCGTTGGTTCACCCTCCAACGGCCGCTGCAGCCGGCGCACTGCGGCTGGCACACCACGCTGATCCAATGGCAGGAGCCAGGTGCTTCTCCTGGTCTCCCATGGGGTGCAGGGCCCAAGCACTTGGGCCATCCTCCACTGCACTCCCTGGCCACAGCAGAGAGCTGGCCTGGAAGAGGGGCAACCGGGACAGAATCTGGCGCCTCGACCGGGACTAGAACCCAGTGTGCCAGCACTGCAAGGCGGAGGGTTAGCCTAGTGAGCCGCGGCGCCGGCAGTTTTGGGGATATTATTAAGGGTTACAAGATATTCTCTTTCTCTCTCTCTCTCTCTTAAAGGATTTATTTATTTACTTGAAAGTCAGAGTTACAGAGAGGCAGAGAGGCAGAGAGAGAGAGAGAGAGAGAGAGAGGTCTTCAATCCACTGGTTCACTTCCCAAATGGCTGCAATAGCCGGAGTTGGGCCGATCTGAAGCCAGGAGCCAGGAGCTTCTTCCAGGTCTCCCACCTGGGTGCAGGGGCCCAAGGGGCTTGGACCATCTTCCTATGCTTTCCCAGGCCATAGCAGAGAACTGGATCGGAAGTGGAGCAGCTGGGACTCGAAACGGTGCCCATATAGATGTCGGCACCATGGGCGGCAGCTTTATCCGCTACGTCATAGCACCAGCCCCAAGATATTCTCTTTTCTTTCTTTCTTTTTGTTTTTTTAAAGGATTTATTTATTTTACTGTATGAAAGGCAGAGTTACTGAGACAGCCAGAAAGAGGGAGGGAAGGAGAGAGAGAGAGAGAATCTTCTATTATTCTTTAAATAGCTGCAATGGCCAGGGCTGCACTAAGCGGAAGCCAGGAGTCTGGAACTCCACTGGAACTCCATCTAGGTCTCCCAAATGATTGGCAGGAGCCCAAGCACTTGGGCCATCCTCAGCTGCTTTCCCAGGTGCATTAGCAGGGAGCTGGATCAGAAGTGGAGCAGCCGGGATTAGAACCAGCACTCACATGGAATGCCAGAGTCGCAGGTGGTGGTTTAATCCACTGTGCCACAACACTAGCTCTGAAGAAGGTATTTTTTAATATTTTTTTCCCAGGGTTAGAAAACAACTCCTCTGCCCTCTCCAACAAGCTGGACAAAGGAAAGTTGTGTCCTGCCTCCGAAGCCCTCAGCGATACTGTAAACTCATTGGAAGCACAGCCTTTGAGATCCCAGGCCCATCAACCTCTTATTCTGCGGCTTGTGTGTGAGCAGGGGTGGGGAAGTGGGGCTGAAAGTTGTGTCACAAACTATCGGCAGGAGTCTGTGTAGGCCCAGGCAGTGCCTGCCCAAAGGGGCCTCTCTGGTCCCCAGTGAGAGGGGGACGAAGCCGCCACACCAAGTGGCTGATTTTAGGAGACTAAGGAGGCCCCCACCTACTGGCCAGCAGCTGAAATGGCTGCCTCTGGGTGTGGATGGGCAGTTTCCAGGGCCACCGCGTGGGTGGGGGTGGAAGGGGTCTGTTCTTAGACATGCCGCCTGGCAGCCCTGGGAATGAGAAGGACCCCCTCCCCCCCCCAGTGCACGCTCCCCAGCTTCCAACGCATCTGCTCCACGGAGCCTCAGTCCCCAGGCTGTGCCCTCGCCACAGGAGAGGCTGGAAGCAAATGCCTGATGTTTTCAGTTGCAGAGGCGTCTGCAGAGGGATATTCTCCAAACACAAGAAAGGGCTTCAGAAGCTGGGCGGCGAAACACAAGGGAATCCAGGAGAGGGTGGCTGCTTTCGGAGTCAGCCCTCGTGGTGAAGACAGCCACAGTCACCTCGCTGAGCAAGTAGGGATGCTACCAGTAGACGCAGGCAGTACAGGGGGAGGGGACCAAACATCACAAGGGCTCTTGGGGCTGGCGCTGTGGCGAAGTGGGTAAAGCCGCCCCCTGCGGCACCAGCATCCCATATGGACGCTGGTTCGAGTCCCGGCTGCTCCACTTCCAATCCAGCTCTCTGTTATAGCCTGGGAAAGCAGTAGGAGATGGCCCAAGTCCTTGGGCCCCTGCACCTGCTTGGGAGACCCGGAAGAAGCTCCTGGCTCCAGGATTCGGATCAACTCAGCTCTGGCTGTTGCGGCCCTTTGTGGGGTGAACCAGCGGATAGAAGACCTCTCTCTCTCTCTTTCTCTCTGCCTCTCCTTCTCTCTCTGTGTAACTCCTACTTTCAAATAAATAAATAAATCTCTCTCTTTTTTCTTTTTTTGACAGGCAGAGTGGACAATGAGAGACAGAGAGAAAGGTCTTCCTTTTCCGTTGTTCCCACCCCCACCCCCGCAATGGCCGCTGTGGCTGGCCCACCATGCTGATCCAAAGCCAGGAGCCAGGTGCTTCTCTTGGTCTCCCATGCGGGTGCAGGACCCAAGCACTTGGGCCATGCTCCACTGCACTCCCGGGCCATAGCAGAGAGCTGGACAGGAAGAGGAGCAACCAGGACAGAATCCGGCGCCCCAACTGGGACTAGAACCCGGTGTGCTGGCACTGCAGGCGGAGGATTAGCCTAGTGAGCCACGGTGCTGGCCATAGATAAATCTTTTTCAAAGGGGGTGGGCTCTTGTATGGAAAGCAATGTGACTCAGTTTACCTCCGAGGTATAGAACTAAGGTTACTGGGTAGCAGCAACAGGGAATATAATTTTTTTGCTCAATTTGAAGGAAACTTTCTTTCTGTGGGCCTAAAAAACACACCATGTTTCCATTGTGGGGAAAAAAAACATAGAAAGACAATAATTCACAGACCCACAATTTAAGACAATTCCTGGTAACATTTTATTGAGTTTCCTTCCAGTTTTTCCCTTGCTAACTTTTAGTTTTCCAGGCAGTGTGATTTTACTCTATTCATACCATCATACTTTTTTTTTTTTTTTTGGCAGGCAGAGTTAGACAGTGAGAGAGAGAGACAGAGAGACAGGTCTTCCTTTTTCCGTTGGTTTACCCAAATGGCTGGTGCACTGTGGCCGGTGCTGCGCCGATCTGAAGCCAGGAACCAGGTGCTTCCTCCTGGTCTCCCATGCAGGTGCAGGGCCCAAGCACTTGGGCCATCCTCCACTGCCTTCCTGGGCCACAGCAGAGAGCTGGACTGGAAGAGGAGCAACCAGGACAGAATCCGGCGCCCCGACCAAGACTAGAACCCAGGGTGCCACCACCACAGGCGGAGGATTAGCCTGGTGAGTCATGGCGCCAGCTATCATACTGTCTTTTCCACTTCATATCATGTCATTTTCCTTCTTTGTTGCCAAATGATTTTTGTATCATTTTCAATGACTGCATAATATTCCACCAGAGGGCTACAGAATAATTTACCTAGACACTTCTCTGTTGTTGGAAATTAAGCTTTCTCCAGATTCGGTTGTTGTTTTTAATAATTTGTAAGGGACATTTCTGTATATAAAGACTTTCATGTATTTCAGATTATTTCCTCAAGACAGACTACCCAAAGTGGAATTATGAGATCTAAACATTTAAACAAATGAAGGTACTTAGAAAGTTCACGGAAACAGGCTGGCACTGGGTTATAGTATGTAAAGCTGTGGCCGGTCATGCTGACATCCCATATGGGCACCAGTTCAAGTCCCAGCTGCTCCACTTTTTTTTTTTGGCCAGGCAGAGTTAGACAGTGAGAGAGAGAGACAGAGAAAGAGTTATAGACAGTGAGAGAGAGACAGACAGAAAGGGCCTCCTTCCATTGGTTCACCCCTTAAATGGCGTGCTGCGCCAACCCGAAGCCAGGAGCCAGGTGCTTCCTCCCAGTCTCCCATGCGGGTGCAGGGCCCAAACACTTGGACCATCCTCCACTGCCTTCCCGGGCCACAGCAGAGAGCTGAACTGGAAGAGGAGCTACCAGGACTAGTACCTGGTGCCCCAACCAGGACTAGAAACCAGGGTGCCAGCACTGCAGGCAGAGGACTAGCCAAGTGAGCCACGGCACCAGCCCTGCTGCTCCACTTCTGATCCAGCTCCCAGGAGAAGCAGCAGAAAATGGCTCAAGCACTGGGGCCCCTGCACCCATATGGGAGACCCAGATGAAGCTCCTGGCTCCTGTTTTCAGCCTGGCCCAGCCTTGCCTGATGCAGCCATCTAGAGAGTAAGCCAGCAGATGGAAGATTTTCTCTCTCTCTCTCTCTCCTTCTCTCTTTGTAACTCTGCCATTCAAATAAGTAAATAAATATTCTAAAAAATCAATAATAAAAATATAAAGAGGCTAAGTTTGTTGTGGTGCAAAAAAATTGAAGTACATGCATATGAATGAGTCTTCAAGAATATTATGTGGAGCCATGCACTGTGGCACTGCAGGTTAAGCTCCCACTTGGGACACCACATCCCCTACTGGAGTGCCAGTTTGAGTCCCAGCTACTTTACTTCCAGTCCAAGCACTTGGCCATCTTCTGTTGCTTTCCCCAGGTACATTATCGTGAACTGGATCAGAAGTTCAGCAGCTGGGACTTGAACTAACACCCATATGGGATGCCAGCATGGCAGGTATCAGCTATGCAACAATGCCTGCCCTTATTTTGTAAAACAAACTATTTATTTATATTTTATTGAAAAGTAGAGCTACATAGAGGAAAGAGAGAGAAAGAGACAGAGAGACGGAGAGAGAGAAAGTCTTCTAGCCTATGGTTCACTCCCCAAATGGCCGCAACAGCCAGGGTTGGGCCAGGTCGAAGCCAGGAGCTTCCTGGGTCTCCCACTTGGGTACAGGAGCCCAAGCACTTGGGCCACCTTCTGCTGGTTTTCCTGGGCCACTAGCAGGAAGCTGGATCAGAAGTGCAGCAGCTGGGACACAAACTGGCACCCATATATGGGATGCCAGCATTGTTGTTGGCAGCCTCACTCATTATGCCAAAATGCCAGCCCCAGGAACTGTCTTTATCGGAGGAAATCAGTCTCTTTGGGGTACAAAATGACAGATCTTCAGGGCCCGGATGTTGGCAGGAACCCAAGCAATGAGCGATATAGTTAAGATGTCTCATCCTGCCTAGAAACCCAGAGAGCTTGTGCTTCCTCCCAGGAAGACTGAAGAGAGAAGGGAGAGGCATGCAGAGAAAATAAGAGAGTTGGTAATTTGGGAGAAGGCCAGGCCCAAACGGGTGGAGGACCAGTTAGAAAATTTGGGGGGGGGGTGCGGTGCTGTGGTGCAGTGGGTTAACGCCCTGGCCTGAAGTGCCAGCATCCCATATGGGTGCCAGTTTGAGACCCGGCTGCTCCACTTCTGATCCAGCTCTCTGCTATGGCCTGGGAAAGCAGTGGAGGATGGCCCAAGTCCTTGGGCTCCTTACACCTGCATGGGAGACCTGGAAGAAGCTCCTGGCTCCTGGCTTCAGATTGGCACAGCTGGCTATTGTAGCAAATTGGGGAGTGAACCAGCGGATGGAAAACCTCTCTCTCTCTCTCTCTCTCTCTCTCTCTCTCTCTCTCTCTCCCTCTCCTTCTCTCTCTGTGTAACTCTGCCTTTCAAATAAATAAATAAATCTTTTAAAAAGAAGTTTGCAGAAATCTTAGGAGAGGCTCTGTCTACCACGGTTCATTTTTATTGCAACCTGAAAAGGGCAGGAAGGTTAGCATCTACATTGCAAAAATAACCCACATTCCTTCCAGAAAGTAGGGGGAAGAGAGAGGTGGACCAGGTACATGCACACATGCGTGTGTGTGTGTAGAGAATCACTCATGATTCCACGAGAGAGAGAGAGAGAGTCACTCATGATTCCACAATCTGGCTAGCTAAGTGGCCAAAAGAATGAGGAGGGGGGGCGTTATCCATTGATCGGTCACCTGAGAGTCAGGCTTTGTTCATCCCTGGGTGACAAAGCCAGACGGCCTTCCAGCGGCCTGGTGCCTTCTCATGGCAGATCTTAAGGTACAGGGTGTGTACTTGGGTTAAGAAGTGAGAGAGTTTTCAACAACAGTGGAGAGGATGTCCCTCATTTGGGAGGACAAGTGTATAGGAGGACAAGTGTATGGGGGGGCGGTGCACAGGGAGGCATTGTGGTGTGTGTGGGGGGTAAGGCTACAGCCTGCAGCACCAGTATCCCATATGGGCAGCGGTTCGAGTCCTGGCTGCTCTTCTTCTTCTTCTTCTTCTTTTGACAGGCAGAGATAGTGAGAGAGAGAGACAGAGAGAAAGGTCTTCCTTCAGTTGGTTCACCCCCCAAATGGCCACTACAGTCGGCGTGCTGCGCTGATCCAAAGCCAGGAGCCAGGTGCTTCCTCCTGATCTCCCATGGGGTGCAGGGCCCAAGCACTTGGGCCATCTTCCACTGCACTCCCGGGCCACAGCAGAGAGCTGGATTGGAAGAGGAGCAACTGGGACTAGAACCCAGTGCCCATATGGGATGCCAGCGCCGCAGGTAGAGGATTAACCAAGTGAGCCACAGTGCCGGCCCTGCTGCTCCACTTCTGATCCAGCTCCCAGCTAATGCCTGGGAAAGCAGTGGAGGGATGACCCAGGTGCTTGGCCCCTGCACTCCAAGAGACCTGGATGAAGCTCTTGGCTCCTGGCTTTGGTTGCTGCCATCTAGGGCATGAACCAGCAGATGGAATCTCTCTCTCTCTCTCTCTCTCTCTGTCTCTGTAACACTGCCTTGCAAAAAATAAATATTAAAAAAAAAAAGAAGAAAAGCAGATGGGAAATAGGTACGAAGCCCAGGACCCTAAGTCTCCAGCTTCAGAAGTCTTTCAAAGGAAGCAAGCTCTTTGAAAATTAGAGGCAGTATGGTCTCTTGCAGTGGACCAAGCGCTGGGTCGTGTTTGGAGACCGGCTTCTAGCCTCCGCATTAATTCTTACTGCAAGTCACGCACCTTTTCTGGGCCTGCTTCTTCATTGGAAGGATGAGGAATTTGCACTAGATGACCTCTAATTCCCCTTCCAGCCCTTTATGATACTTGCTGGACTTGTTTTACTCGCCCTGGCACAACCAGATTCCTCTGCTGCTGCGCCCTCATCCCACGCCAGAGGGCGCTGTAGGCGGGCCCCCGGCCGCGTGCGGTGGGCGGAGCGGCGCAATCAGGGGACTCTCCTACGGGCTCCTTGATTGGCCGCGGCCGGACGGAAGGGGGGCGTGCTCGGGGAGGGCCGAGCTGCGCGGTGACGTCGCTCTGGCAGGGGCGGGGCCGGGCTACGGAGCGTGTGACGCCGCGGTCGCCGCGGAGCTGGGGATTAATGGGAAAAGTTTTGGCAGGAGCCGGAGGATTCTGCGGAGCCTGCGGAACGGCTGCACTGGCGCGGGAGGCGGCCAGGACGGGTCAGTCCGGCTCGGGGGAGCGGGCAGGCCTGCCGTGGATGGGGGCGGCGGGTCCAGGCTGAGGCGGCCAGCCGGGCTGGGGCGCAAGGCCCGGCGGGGATCGGAGTCCGGGAGCGGTTGGGGTCCGTGGACAGCACCGCCGCGTCTTCCCAGCGCTCCGGCCCCGGCGGGCCCGCGGTCGTCCGTGACCCCGCTGGTGGCCCGCCCCGCTGCCCTTGCACTCCCGCCCTTGGACACCACCGCCCCGCATAGCTGTTTGAGCCCGAATCTCGGCCTCTTTCCACCCGACTCTGCCCCGACTTGGGCCTCGTGGCCCCGGCTCCGGCCTGGGGTCCTCTCCTGTCCCCCTCGCTTGCCTGTGACCTCCTCCTTCAGCCCTTTCGGATGTTCCCAGATCTATTACCCTCTCTTCCTACTACCCCCGGGGGTCGCCCTCGTTATCCTTGTCCTCTGCCTTCTCGCTCTCATCCTCTCCTTCTCTCAGTCTTTGCCGATTTTCCCACCCCTGTCCCCCGGAGTGTCCTGGTGCCTGGCCCTCCCAGCCTTCTGGACACCCCGTCTCCTCTTCTCAGGGTGTTTACCAGGCTGTTCCAGCCGCGTACCTGCAGTTCCTTTCTACCCTAGCTCACTTCCCCCGGCTCCTTCCAGGAGCCCTGCTCCCCCCCCCCCCCCAGGTCATACCCACTGTGTTCTTGTGGCCCACCCTCCTTCCCTTCTTGGTTCCTTGCCTCCGCTTCAGGGAGAAGTCCCCTGGCTTCCCCTTGACCTGCCGGGAGATGGAGGAGAGCAGGGGTGTTCAGCTCCTGTGTGGGAGCATTTACTGGCTGTTGCAGAAGGGATGCTGTCCAATTTGTAGGTCATTTTTCTAATCACAGCTTCAGGCTTCCCCTTCACGGGTCTGTTGACTTCCAGGAACCCTTGGGGAGAGACTGAGCTGAGCTGGTTGTGCGCCAGCGGTAGCCGGAGGCCTCATCCAACTCTCTTCCCCTTCCAGGAAACGGGATTCTGGGTCTTTCTACTCTGTCTATGGGGAATGCCTGTAAACCATGAGACCCCAGCCCGTCTCTGCCCTCACTCCCATCCTCCACCCTACGCCCCCTCCCCAAGAGCTGACTCTTCAGAAGTTGTGCCCCAGAGAATTCCTGTGGTCCTCAACCTTTTCCTGTGGCTCCAGGACATCTTGTTCCTGCTTGGGTGTTAAAATAGAGTGCTGGGCTGAGAGCATTGTGGCTGGCGGGCATCTGTCCCTTTCACCATTGGTGGCTTGGACCAACTGCTGGTTTTGTCTCATACATCTTTGACGTATTGAGTGTGCCTCTGTGTTGGTCGCTGAACAGGGTCTCTGAGAATCTCTTCTCCCTCCTTTGTCTGTGGAAAACTAACTTCCTGTAGACCCAAGAGGGAGACTGACACAGAAGTTGGTCCCTTTGCCTGGGCATAGGGTGGGGTATCAGGTTGATGTCTACCTGGATAGCTTGGTAGGTTGCATAAGTCAGACCTGGTCAGTAACTTGAGTTGTCTGCTTCCGGTCACACCGACCACCTCCTCTGGGGCCAGCGAGCCCACCACCCGCGTGGTATTCTTCCCAGGCGGAACATTCTTTTCAGGTGCTTTTGATTTGGGCGCCTTTATTTAGCACTGGTCCCCTGGAGAAATCATCGGGAAATAACGGATCCTGTACTCCTGCCCACTCTGATCTTGGAGGATTCTGAAAGCGTGACCCACCATCACGTGCAGAGGTGGCGGCCCGTTGTTCCACCTGGCTCTGGGTTTCTAGGTCTCCTCTTTTGAGGATTGTGCTCTCTGTCTTTGAGCCAGAATTGGACACAGAATTGGCAACCTCCAGGAGCTGTGGTAGAGAGCCAACTGAACCAGCTCAACCAGAGTCAGGCTCTGTAATCCTCTTGTGCACTGACGCTCTGCAGTGAAAGCTTGGCCTGTTGTTGGGCCGGCCCCTCTCCACCGCCTTTCATCGGGGAGATTTGGGCAGAATGGACCAGAAAGCGACCCTTGCTCCTATGGAATACCTCCCTTCAGAGTTTTAATGAGGTTCATTTATTTATTTATTTTTTAATTTGAGGTTGAGTTTGGCAGCAGTTTAATCCAGTCTCTGGTTCCTGAGGACTTTACCTGACCCTGGGCAGTTTGCTACTCCTTTGTCTTTGCTTACCCATTAGTACTATTATCTTCTGAGGCGGCCGTGAGAGGGCTTGGGAACAGGTCAGGCCAAGTCCTCATGGAGCGGCTGGGGCACCCGCAGCCCTGCCAAATGGCTTCTTGCCGTTCATCCCCGGCTCCTGAGTGGGTAGGCAAGGTGATCCATGACCTGGTTTCCCATTGATTGTTGACTGCAGGCCTGGGTCAGCCGCTCGCTCTGTTGCTAACCTGTGGGCAGATGGGCCCTGACAGTACTCTGCAGACAGTGCGGCCTGTCAGCTGCATAATAAACCGACCGACCCTTTCGTTGGCTGCTTGCTTCTGTAAGCCTCAACCCGCTCAGGACGAGTGGCCCCTACTCAGCCCTCCCGCTCCACCTAGGCTCTCTGAGCTTCCTTCTCGAAGGGTCTGGGGAGAGAACACCCAGAGTTGGCTGGCCTGGGAGGCCTCTGCCGTGGACAGAACACAGCTGTCCTACCTGCTGGGCAAGCTGTCCTCAGGGCCTGTGCACCCTGGCATGTCCTGGGACAGCGTGGCTCTTCCCGGGAGGAATTGGAACAGGCTTCTGCTGTGGCATGGCACCGAGGCCCACCTCCCCGGATGCTCCCTGCAGGCTGGGAAGCCGGATTGCACGCTCTCCTCTGGTGCCCTTGTAGGGCCTGGAGATGCCAGGAGCCAGCCCCTCTGCCCAGCACTGGCCACGCCGGAAGCAGTGTCTTCACCCTGTCTAGTTCCTTCTAGACTTTGTTCTGTTAGGCCCTTGCTTGTATCATGTCAGAAGCCTGGAGCACAGTGCCCTTTCTGTGCCATGTTGTCCTGGATCGCCCAAAGGCTGCTTCTTGGGGGTGGTCTGATGTCCCTGAGCATTTTTCCTCTGCCTTTGGAGCCAGGGGAAGCGAGGTGCCAGAGGAAGGTGGGAAGAGTGTGGGCCCTTGCCTCAGCTTTCAGACATGTGTGGCTTCTTCGCTGGCAGATGGTTCCTCGCCTTCGTAACTCAGCCGACTGGTGACAGGGGTGTGACGCCCTTCTTGTCTCCACGGGGCCTTGCTCAGGGAACCAGGCATGACTCAGGGCATCTGCATTTATGAGCTGCCACCCATGGCAGAGCGTTGGGCACTAGCTCCCTCTGCTCCACCCTGGTAAAATCATGAAAACCAGTGTCTACTTGCCTGGAAGAGAGCAG
This sequence comes from Sylvilagus floridanus, assembly GCA_949820135.1. NCBI lineage: Eukaryota > Metazoa > Chordata > Mammalia > Lagomorpha > Leporidae > Sylvilagus > Sylvilagus floridanus. Next base: position 128,906,599 of record OX463227.1, on the reverse strand, counting down.
ACTACTTCCAGGATCGGGGAGCATTTGCTGACTCAGGCTCAGAATAACAACATTTCAAGAAGAGCATGTGAGGGACAGCCGAGGAGCCGGGTTGCCTTGGGAGCAAGCACTCTGGGAGTCCTGGTGTTTAATTATAACGGATGAGAGCTGCTTGTGGGACCCTGGTGGTACTCAGCTAAAGAGGCCGGGTTTCTTTCTCTTCTGCAGCGTTGCGTGGTGTTTTGGGCATGCGTGTAGTATTCATACAGTGGCTTCTGCTCACCAACAGATGAAGACAGATGCGCCAAAGAGGTAATCCTGTTTCCTTGCCTGGGGGCCTCTGACAGCTCAGGCATTGGGTCCACACTTGACAATGAAATTATTTCACTGGGGCCATGTCCCAGACCCCAGGTGCCTGTCACAGCAAATGCTACCTATCACACACAACGGGCACTTACTAATTTAATAGTTCTTGAATGTCTATGCTTATACAACATTTTTTTAGGAGCATGAAGATTTTCACTTTTGCACTCACAAGATCAAACTCTGCAAGGGCAGGGACTTACTTTGTTTCCTTTTGTGTCTAAGACGGTGCGTGGCGCAGAGGAGATACTGAATAAATGTTGAGCAAATAAGTGAACAAATGTTCTTCCCTGCCCATAGGAATGCCTAATAGGACGCTGGACCACAGAGATAATGTCGTGTAGTTCTCTTTCATTTGTGGTACAAATATTTTTGGGCACCAACAAAGTGCCATGCACTCGGGAAATGATGAGAGTGAAAAGCAGTCCCATGAGCAGGCACAGCGTTACGGTGGGCTAATCCACCACCTGCAATGCCAGCATCTCATGTGAGCACCCGTTTGAGTCCTGGCTGCTCTGCTTCCCATCTAGCTCCCTGCTTATGTGCCTGAGAAAGCAGCAGAAGATGGCCCAAGGGCTGGGTGGAGTTTTGGGCTCCTGGCTTAGGCCTGGCCCAGCCCTGGCCATTGCATGCCATTTGGGGAGTGAACCAACAGATAGATCTCCCTCTCTAGCTCTGTAAATAATTTTTTCTTAACGGAAACCAGTCCCTGCCTCCTGGTCCATGGTGTGCTAGCATAGATGAGAGCTGGCGTAGTACACAGAGTGTTTCTTCCATCTCTGCTGGGGTGGTAGGTCCTCAGCGAGCTGTGGACAACGCCCTGTGTTTCCCGTTGCTGGGTCTCTGTTCTCAGGATGCGTGGCAGGGTTTATAATACCTCTGAAGGGAGCTCCAGGGTATTCAGTGCTCATTGTTCCATCTGTTTGGGAGGCTGGTTTATGGTGAGTCCCCGCTGGGGGCCAAGGGAAACGTGGGCCTTCGGTCTGGTTTGTTTTCATCTCTGAGGTTCAGTGGTTCCAGTAGCTTTTGTGAGCTTCACTTCCCTTCCTCTGCCTTTAACACCCTGCAGGTTTTCCTGTTGCCAAACAGGGTGGTGAGCCCCCGAGTCTGTTAGTTTGTGAGTCGGTGGGGGTCAGGCTGTTTGAGGGTCTTGCGGGAAGGTTACCATCAGAGACCCCCTCCTGTTTTTAAACCTATACCAAGGAAGGAAGGAAGGGGGCTTCAGGAGGCTTCTGAGGTTCCCCAAGAAGGGATGAGGTGGAAGTCCCTTCCCACCCCCGTGCAGGGCAGAGCTACTGAGCTCAACTGATTTGCTTTGTCATTTGCTTCCGCAGAAGTCAGCCACAGTGGCAGCAATTGTGCACGTCCGGGGGTCAGTTGTCCAGTTCATCCCGGGGCTGTGCGTGCTCAGGTCCAGCTGGTTTTGTTTTTTTTAGTTTCCTCTGGCGGAGGCTTTATCATGTTTTTCAGTGTTAATCTCTAAAAGCTGTGATTAGGACAGGCATCTGGCCTAGCTGTTAATAACACTGCTTCCCACATTGGAGTGCCTGGCTGTGACTTTTGGCTCCGGCTCCTGGCTCCAGCTTCCCACTAATGCAGACCCTGGGAGGTGGCAGTGATGACTCAAGTAGTTGGGCCCCTGCCACCCGTGTGAGAGGCCTGGATTGAAGCTGCTGGCTTCAGCCTGGCCCAACGCTGGCTATAGTGTGGATTTGGGGAGTGAACCAGAGGATGAGAGCACTTTGTCTCTCTGCTTTTCAAGTAAAATAAATTTTTTAAAAAACGGTGTTGCCAACTTAGACTTTGTCCCCAAGGCACTTCTGTGGCTCAGGTGCTGTTTCAGGTGTTATAGACACAGTCCTTGGCCGCTTTGTCCCTCTAAGGATGGGGAATCTAGCTGGGGGGGAAGATGTATACACAAAATATTCTTTAAATGTTAGAGAGCTGTTATGATGCTATATAGGATATATGTTTAGAGCAAGTGGTCACTGAGGGCTGGCTTCATCCCTGAAGCAAATGAAAAGGAAAGATGATTTATTTTGAAGTCAACTTGAGAATATTATAAAAATTCTATGTAGAATATTGTGAAAGTTTAAATGATTTTCAAACTTTTTGAGCTCAAGTCTGCTTTACATTCTTAAGTGTCATTGAGGATCCTAAGAGGTTGTGTTTACCAATTTAGAAAAAAATATATGAATTTAATAAACCTGTCACATGTTATTGTAAATGACATTTATAATGAAAAATAACTTTAAAAACAAAAAACTATTGGAGGAATGACACATTTTTAGGCTTTTATTTATCTCTTTATATCTGGATAATAAAAAACAGCTGAATTGTTATGTTTCCTTCTGTATTTAATCTCTTGTGTTATGTTGTTTGAAGGATGTGAAAAAAATCTTGACTCACAGAGGTATGTGGTTGAGAAAGGGAGAAGTAGTTTAACAGCCATTGCAGATTATTATGTCTTTTTTTTTAAAGATTTATTTACTGTGGCTAGTGTCATGGGTTAGTGGGTTAAGCCACCCTCCACAATGCTGGCATCCCACATGGGCACTGGTTTAAGACCCAGCTGCTCTACTTCCAATCCAGCTTCCTGATAATGTGCCTGGGAAAGCAGTAGGGGATGTCCTAAGTGCTTTGGCATCTGTACCCACTGGGAGACCAAGAAGAAGCTCCTGGTTCCTGGCTTTCTATAGGCCCAGTTCCAGCCATTATGGCTATTTGGGAAGTGAACCAATGAAAAAGAAAAATCTTAAAAAAAAAAGATTATTTGAAAGGCAGAGTTACAGAGAGAGAAGATGAGACAAAGAGAGAGCAGTCCTCTATCCGCTGGTTCATTCCCAAAATGGCCATAATGGCCAGAGCTGGGCCAGGCCAAAGACAGGAATCAGGAACTCCATCAGCATCTCTCATATGGTTGCAGAGACCCAAGGACTTGGGCCATCCTCCGCTGCTTTCCCAGGCCATAGCAGAGAGCTGGATCAGAAGTAGAGCAGCTGGGACTCGAACCAGCACCCTTATGGGATGTCAGCATCGCATATGGGATGCTAGCACTGCAGGCGGCGGCTTTACCCACTACGCCATAGCACCAGCACCCCCCATAGAACATTGTTAAGTGAAATTGCTACTGTATGTTATCTTTCATGGTTTTGTGGATTGACTGTGTTCAGCTAGATGGTTCTCTCTTGGTTCTTTCATGTTGCTGTGGTCAAGTGGGAGCTAGGGCAGCTGGGCTGGACATCCACATGGGCTCACTCAAGTGGCTGGCACGTGATACTGGCTCTTGACTAAAGTTATTACACGTGGCCTGCCCAGGTGTCTTGGGCTTCTCACAGTAGGACAGCTAGGTTCTGAGCAGAAGCATCCTGACAATGAGTATATGAGAAATCCAGGCAGAGATGGCAAGGTCGCTCATGACGCAGGCTTGGAAGTCACCTCATACTCTATTCTCTTGGTCACAGGACCAGGTAGAGCAAGAGGAGGACTGTACAGAGGAGTGAACACCAAGAGGAATGAATTCACGGGGAGGGAAGGAGGCTTGTCTGGGGCATCTCTTATGCTAGGTAACTGGCCTGTAGATGGCTGCTTCTAGGAGGAAAGAGCATCTTCTCACAGTCTCCCTGGAAACCACTGTTAGGAAATTCCTGGTAGGTTGATAGAGGACATTGAAAGTGCACTGTTCTGGGGGGAGCCATCAGTGGTTTTGGAACAAGAAAAGAAGGTGTTACTATTGCAAAAAGGTGATTGAGTGCAGAGAATTGATGGTGGTGACTGAAGGCAGCAGAGAGAAGGAGTAGGAAACTGGTGTAAGGAAGTTCTGCCTCATGTTCAATCCGAGTTCTCACTGTAGTTACACGCATTGATTTTGATCTGTCAGTTACTCAGATTGAATACCCTCTAACCCCAACCCCATTCAGTGCTGTTGATACACAGGAGAGATTAATTAAAGGATTTGCGAAAGGTAGAAGTCAACTGAATTTAGATTTTATTTATTTATTTATTTTTAAAGGTTTATTTATTTGAAAGGTAGAGTTACAGTAAGAGAGAGAAAGAGGTCTTGTGGCTGTGGCTAGGGCTGGGGCTGGGGCTGAGCCAGGCTTAAGGCAGGAGCCTTGTACTTGGGCCATCCTCTGCTACTTTCCCAGATGCATTAGCAGGGAGGGGAGTTGGAAGTGGAGCAGCTGGGACATGACCAGTGCCCATATGGGATGCTGGCATTGCAAGTGGTGTCTTAACCTGGTATGCCACAACGCTGGCCCCTAAATTTAGGTTTTATTGTCAAGGCACATAAAAAATTAAGTATAACTTGTTCAGAAATGAAGAGCAGGAAAGATGAAGTTTATGTAACAATACTGACCATGTTTCACATGGAGGAGGACGTGTTAGGGGTTGGTGGGGCTAGGGCCCCTGGGAACAAGAAGGGAGGCAAGGCTGGCAAACAGCAAAGAGCATTTGAAGGGGGACAGGGTGGGAGAAGCTGAGAGAAAGGTCTGTGCACAGCTCCTTCTGCGCTTCGTGGGGGCCCTGGCTTCTGGGTTTTAGCCCCTCAGGCCCCTGCCCTCTCTCTGTGGCTCTTTGCTGTCTGTGGAGAGACCTGAGGGGGATCGGCAGAGGGAAGACCACGGTATGACTCTCAGTTCTCGTGTTCACTGGCCGTTGAGATGTGGGTTTGTGACTTAATGTCCCGAGCCTTCATTTCTTCTCTGTAATGAACCTCAGGGAATGCCGTCTTGTCCCCTTTGTGTGGAGCTGGTGAGCTCAGGGGCTCCTGGCACTCCGGGCAGTGAGCTGCTTCTCCTTACCAGCCCGGTCTTTACTGCCTAGCTCGTACCCAGCCTTGGAGTCACGTCAGCAGCGCTCCTGAGACTGTTGACCAGTTCTCCCAAGTTCAGAGGGACACAGGTTTGAAAGAGTTATCTCAAAAGTACAGGAGGTGGAAGGGAGGGCTCCCAGGTATTCCAGGAGAACCAGCTCAGGCTTCCGCTCCTTTCCGTAGCATGGTTCTAATAGGTGTCCAGAGATGGATTCCCACTGCTTCATTTGTGATCTGCTGTAACCCTTTGATCCTTATCACTGCTTTTGGCACTTCCTCGTCGAAGTGTTGTGACCTCAGAGTTACTTGGCTACTGCCCCACCGGAAGTACAAAGCCACTTGCTCTCCCAACTGGCAGTGTTCATTGAACAGGCCGCCTCACAGACCCGCAGAACCCAGAGCTGTGCACACCATCTCCTTTTCCAAACAAGCCAGTAAAGTGGGCTTGCCCTCAGTTTCCCTTAATTGTCTAAACCATAACTGCCGCACGTTGCATTTCCTCTAGTACAGTCTCCTGGCCGAGCGCCACAGGTGTCCTGGGCAAGATTGCTGTCCGTGTGTGGGTTTCTTGTGTATTATGAGATAGTTAGCAACTTCCTGGCTTCTGCCTACGTGATGCCAGTAACGGTGAGACCCAGGAATGTCTGCACACGTTGCCGCAGGCCCCCAAGGCCCCAGACCCCACTTCTGTCCTTTCCCCACTGTAGATGGCTGATCTGGTGCCTGGAGTCCAGCATTACTGGGCGGTCATGGTGCTGTGATCACAGCAGCCTACCTCTCCCAGTCTGATGGGTTCTGGATCTCTCTGCCCCAGGCAGTGCTGGCGAGAGGAAGTTTATCTGCTTTCCTGATCCAGAGCTTGTTCACCAGGCCCACATCATTTCTTTATGGCTCCCTGACTTGTAGAATTCAGGATCGTGCAGAGCTCCAGCTGTGCGCCCCTTACCCCTCAGCACACATCTGGAATGTTCCTCTTCAGCATTTCCGGGGTTCAGGCTGGAAAAGAGAAAACTACCCTTCTTTCCAAGGAAGCCCTTCAAGGCCCAGAGTGTTTAGTTCCATAAAATGAATTCTTTACCACCTATTTAAATGGCAACAAGCAGTTTCAGCGAAAGACCCAGGCCTGGGTGTGCTACTGAGACTCTGGATGTGACACTGACTTCACGCAGGGATCTGAATGGTATTTCTTCCAAACTCTTGGAGTTTGCTTCTTTGGTGGTGACCCAAACAGTAACCGTAGCCTCTGGAACCTGAGAATGTTACGTTATGTGACAAAGTGAGCTCTGAACATATGATTAAGTTAAGAGTCTTACAGGGGTTTACCCTGGCTTATCTGGGTGGACCCTAAATGTAGTTACACAAGTGTCCTTCCTGGGGGGAGGACAGAGTGAGACTTGGCACAGAAGGAGGCAGCATGGCTGCCCTACTGGCTTTGCAAACAGGCCCCTCTGGAAGCTCCTAGAGCCCCTGGAGGAAGTGTGGCCCTGCCTGTGTGCTGACTGTAGCAACTTTTTTTTTTTTTTTTTTTTTTATTGACAGGCAGAGTGGACAGTGAGAGAGAGACAGAGAGAAAGGTCTTCCTTTGCCGTTGGTTCACCCTCCAATGGCCTCCGATGGCAGGAGCCAGGTGCTAGGTGCTTTTCCTGGTCTCCCATGGGGTGCAGGGCCCAAGCACCTGGGCCATCCTCCACTGCACTCCTGGGCCACAGCAGAGAGCTGGCCTGGAAGAGGGGCAACCGGGACAGAATCCGGTGCCCCGACCGGGACTAGAACCCTGTGTGCCGGCGCCGCAAGGCGGAGAATTAGCCTGTTGAGCCACAGCGCCGGCCTGACTGTAGCAACTTAAAGCTGATTTCAAATCTCTCATCTCTAGAGCTGTTAAGAGGGGAAACATGTTTTGCTTTAAGCAACTAAGTTTGGGATGATTTGTTATACTGTAACCACAAACTATACAGGGCTTATCTGCCACCAGATTTTTTTATTTATCTGAAAGGCAGAGTTACAGAGAGACAGATCTTCTATCTGCTGGTTCAATCCCATAAAAGGCTGCAACAGCCAGAGCTGGGCCAGGCCGAGCCAGGAACCAGGAACTCCATCACGGTCTCCCACAGGGGAGCACTTGGACCATCCTTCGCTGCTTTCCTAGGCGCATTATCAGGGAACTGGATTGGAAAGTGGAGCAGCCAGGGCTTGACCTGGCACTCATATGGAATACATGTGGCAGGTTAACCCACTGTGCTACAATACCAGCCCCCTTTTAAAAAATTTTCAAGGTCTATTTATTTATTTGAATTGCAGAGTGAAAGAGAGGGAGCGACGTAGAGAAATCTTCCATCTGCAGGTTTTATTCCCCATTGGCTACAATAACTGAGTCTGCCAGGCTGAAGCCATGAGGCAGGATCTCCGTGCTGGTATCCCGTATGATGTCAGGGGCCCAAGTACTTGGGCCAGTGTCCACTGCCTTTCCAGGCACATTACCAGAAAGCTGGGTTGGAAGTGGAGCAGCTGGGATTTGAACTGGCCGCTGGCGTTACATGTGGCGGCTTAACCCGCTGAGCCACAGCACTGGCCCCTGGTGCTTGTTCTTATTTTAAGGCAACCCCTTCATGGGACTTGGAGAATGTTTGCCCAGCCTCAGATGTTGTCTAGTATTTGAGACATTCTGCACATTGCGGGAACCCTTTGGGGAGGCCTTAGGAGCAAAAGAGAAGGGCTTGGTTGATATCTGATCCCCACTTTTGGAATTCTCCCCACACCTTTAACCAGGTTAGTAATAAAGGATTCCTTTCAGGCCAGGATGAGTTACAGTCTGATTCTAATTCCATTTTCCCCTCTGCTCCTCTTCCTTCCATTCAGTGAACAAATATTTATTGAGTGCTTCCTGTTTGCTGGGTACTATTCCTAGGCAGTGGGGATGATGGAGTAAGCCAAATAAAAATCTCCTCCCTAATGGTGGCTGGGGTGAGGGGAAGGGGAGGGAACCAGAGTGAAGTCAAGCCACATGTCAGATGGTGATGAATGCTATGTAGAAAAATAAGGCAGGAACAGAGGGTGCTGGCAGTTTTAAACAGATGGCCAGAGGAGGGCCTCACTGAGGAGGTGGTATTTGAGCTGGGAGGAGGAGGTTGAGCACTGTGGGAAGAACCTCCCAGGCAGAGGGAAAGCAAACAGGGATGCTCCTTGCCCTGTGATGGCGTTCTGTCCTGAGAGGCCCATTGCAAGTTGCAAGTGCATAGATTGAAAACCCATGTCGTTCCCCCTAACCTGCTGAGCCTCGCGGTTGCCACATGGCACACTGGAGTGTCAGGGGTTTCCCCGTGGGGCTGCCGCCACCCAGCATTGCCACGCGCAAACACATCCAAATCCAACACCCAAGTCCTGTGTCTCCTCAGCGGGTGTTGCTCCCACACTCCCGTAAATCTCAAGTCCCAGGTGGGACCCTCCTAAGACTGGGAGCACCAGTGCTAAGGGTCTGAGGTGGAGCCCGCTGCTGTGTGTGAGGAGGTGGCCGCTGGCTGGAGCAGGCAGGGGGAGCAAAGGGGGAGGTGAAGTGGGCGATGGGATGGGCCCTGAGTCCCGTAAAACCTCTTACTGCACTTGGCCCTTTGCCATTCTCCCTGCCTACCCCTCCTCACTGTCCTCTCGGTCTTTGTACCTGTGTTCCTCATTTCTTCGCTGTGGACTCTGTCACGTCACAGCTAGGGAATACCAGCAAGGAAACCTCACCAATCCCAGCTATCAGAAGGGGGAAACGAGCAGCTCCCTGTTCCTCAACTCTAAGAGCCGTTCCACCGTGGGTGTTGGTGCAGGGCTGACGCCGGGAAGCACAGGTTGGTGGCGTGCTGGGTTCTGGGGATCTTCACTTCCATCACCCACCGCAGCCCCATGAGGAAGTCCAGGCCCTGAGCCACCTCCTTCTTCTCCACCTCCCATCCCTCCCATCCCACCCAGTGCAGGGCCCACGGGTGCCCACCTGGAATGCTTTCCTAGCCCCTTGCCTATGGAACAGCACCACAGTCTGCCTTCTTGCGGCCATTCCGCCAGGGTGGCCGGGGCTAGTGCTGCTGCACACGCTGGTTGTGGCCTGGGCCCTTGGCACTCACAGTCCCTTCCTGTGCCTGAGCACTGCAGGGCTCGGCCTCCTCGGCCTCAGTAGGTGACCGCGTTCCCACTCACCCTTTCCCCCTCCTGTTCCCAGAGGTGCCAGAAGGCCTCCGTCTGTGCCCAGTGCCCAGTGCAGCCCCTCACCAAACCCTGGTCCTCTTAGTGTTGCCTGGGTTTCTAAGAATCACATCCCCAAGGTCAAGTAAGCCCAGGTTGAAAAGTCACTCTCATGGGTGGGCAATTGGCCCAGTGGTTGATCCTGATTGAGGTGCCTACCTTCCACATTGGAGGATCTGGCCTTACCTCCTGGCTCTGGCTGTGATTCCAGCTTCCTGCTAATGCAGACCCTGGGAGGCAGTGGGGATGGCCAAAACGACTGGGTGAGATACATGGATTCCATTCCATTCACAGCTCCTGGCTTTGACCTCAGCCTAGCTCTGGCTGATGCATGCATTTGGGGAGTGAACTAACAGAAGGCAGCCCTCTGTCTCTCTGGCTCTCAAATAAATAATTTAAAAAAAAATTATTTATCTGAAAGATTTACAGAGAGAAAGAGATTTTCCGTCCTCTGGTTCACTTCCCAGATGGCCATAATGACCAGAACTGGGACAGAGGGAGCCAGGAGCTTCTTCCAGGTCTCCCATGTGGGTGGCAGAGGCCCAAACACTTGGGTTGTGCTCTGCTGCTTTTCCCAGACGTTAACAGGGAGCTGGATAGGAAGTAGAGCATCTGGGACACAAACCAGCACCCATATGGGATGCAGGCATTGCAGGTGCCAGATTTACCCATTACTCCACAATGCTGGCCCCTCCTCAAATAAATAAATTTTTTAAAATTATGGGGCCAGCTCCATGGCTCAGTAGGTTAATCTTCTGCCTGTGGAGCCGGCATCCCATATGGGCACTGGTTCTAGTCCAGGCTGCCCCTCTTCCAATCCAGCTCTGTTATGGGCTGGGAAAGCAGTAGAAGATGGCCCAAGTTCTTGGGACTCTGCACCCACGTGGGAGACCTGGAAGAATTACCTGACTCCTGGGTTTGGATCGACGCAGCTCCAGCTATTGTGGCCATCTGAATAATGAACCAACGGAAAGAAGACCTTTCTCTCTGTCTCTCCCTCTGCTCTGTAACTCTACCTCTCAAATAAATAAATAAATAAAATATTTTAAAAAAATTAAAGGAAAGGGGCCAGTGCTGTGGTGTAGTGGGTGAGGCTGCCACCTGCAGCGCCAGCATCCCATATGGGCAACAGTTCTAGTCCCAGCTGCTCCACTTCCAATTCAGGTCTCTGCTATGGCCTGGGAAAGCAGTATATGATGGCCCAAGTCCTTGGGCCTCTGCACCCGCGTGGGAGACCTGGAGGAAGCTCCTGGCTCCTGGCTTCGGATTGGCACAGCTCCGGCCATTGTGGCCATCTGAGGAGTGAACCAGCATATGGAAGACCTCTCTTTCTCTTTCTCTCTCCCCCTCTCCCTCTGTGTCTCTGTCTCTGTAACTCTGCTTTCAAATAAAGAAATAAATCTTTTTAAAAAATTAAATGAAGGAAAGGGTAGGTGTTTGGCATAACAGTTAAGATGCTGCTTAGGAGACTGGATCCCATGCCGGAGTGCCTGGGTTTGAATCTCAGCTCCGCTCCTGATTCCAGCTTCCTGCTAATGCACATACTGGGAGGCAGCAGGTGATGGCTCAAGTCCCTGCCACCATGTGGGAGACCTGGGTTGTGTTCCAGGCTCCCAGCTTTAGCTTGGCCCAGCCCTAGCTGTTGCACGCATTTGGGGAATAAACCAACAAATGAAAGGTTGCTCACTCTGTCTCTCTCTATATATATCTGTGCCTTTCAAATAAAATAAGTTGAAATTTTTTAAAAAGTCAAGTCACTCTCTGACAACTGTGGTGCTCTGGCACCTTTCCTCAGTGCCAGTCTGTCAGTAGTGCATCGTATGCCCTGTGGTTCCTTGTGGAAGCACATCGTTAGACCCTCTGTGTCTGTGTCCCTAATGTTATAACACCTGCTTCAAATAGTGGGACCAAAACTGGCTGTCTTGTCCTTGAAAAGTTAGAAATCTTTGTTAATAAACAAATTGGCTAATAATCATTTCTGTCTCCCAAGTGAAAATCACTCTCAATCCACCATATTTATTTCTGTAGCAATGTATTTCCCGTGATTTTTTTTTTTTCCTTTTGACATCCATCTTACCACTACAGTGTATTTACAGTGCATCACTTAGAGTTTGCTTTTCATCTCCCTGTCTTCTGGACCATTCCCTTGCCCAGGCTGTTTGCACCCAACCCTTTGGTAGCCTTGTCTTCTGCCTCACTAACAGGACCAGGACCACCTTTTTTTCTTTTCTTTTTTCTTTCTTTTTGAGTCTTTCATGATTTTATTTGATAAGGCAGTTACAGAGAGAGAGAGAAAGAGATATTTTCTACCCTCTGGTTTACTACTCAGTAATGACTGGTGCTAGGCAAGGCTAAAGTCAGGAGCCAAGAATTCCATCTATGTCTCCCATGTGGGTGCAGGGGCCCAAGGACTTGGGCCATCTTCCACTGCCTTCCCAGGTACATCAGCTGGGAGCTAGATCAGAAGCAGAGCAGCCAGGACTAGACCTGGCACTAATGGCATGCCGATGTTGTGGGTGGTAGCTTAACCTCCTGTGCTACAACTCTGGCTCTGGACCATCGTGTTTCTTTTTGGTTGGTTTTTGTTTTTCTGATTAACTTATTTACTTGAAAGGCAGAGTTACAGAGTGAAGGAGGGATGGAAAGAAAGAGAATTTTCCATCTGCTGATTCACTCCTCAAATGACTGCAACAGCCAGGGCTGGGCCAGGCTGAAGCCAGGAGTCAGGAGCTTCTTCCAAGTCACCCATGTAGGTGGCAAGGGACCAAGCACTTTGGTCATGCTCTGATGCTTTCCAGGTGCATTAGAAGGGAGTCAGATAGGAGGTAATACAGCCGGACTTGAACTGGTGCCCATTTGGGATCCCGGCACTGCAGGTGGTGGCTTAACCCACTGTGCCACGTGCTGGCCCCAACCCTCTGTTTTTGATTCACTTTTGTACCCAACTTTGGGCATGCTGAATGTGATCTGGGAGCACCTTTCCAGAGCTGGTTCCCATGCACCTAAAGCTCCTGCCTGGGCACTACTTCTCTGTGGACTATAGTCTTTCTTTCCCCCCACTTTCTTCTTCCTACAGAGACCTGCAGCACACAGTCACATCCTCTTTCCTGATAGGTTTTGTTAGCCGTGGTCGAAGACCATCTCCCTAGAAATTGGCCCTCCAAGTGCTCTGCAAAGAGATGCTCATCAAGCACTTCCCAGGTGAAAGGGCAACTAGATCTAGATGGCCTCCTTGCATAGAGCGGTTATCACAGAGTTATCACGCGTCCTAGGCTTTGCTCTTGGCCTGCATCTGACTCCCTTTCCGTTGCAGGGCTAGTAGATACCCAGCAACTGTCTGAGTCAAATGTGGCTCCCAGTGTTGAATGCACTGTGCTAATCTATCTACATCCATCACTTTGTGTAATCCATGTTGTAATCCCAGGAGGTAGGGGAATTGTACTCCTCTTGTAGACAAGAATACTGGGGTTCAGACTAGCTAGGAAAATTGCCTGAAGTTACACAGCTAGTAAGTGGCAGAGCTCGGTTTGAAATCGAGCAATTAAATCCATGTCTTTGATCCCTGTGGAGCAGGGCCTCCAAGGAAGGATGACTGGCTACATCTAGTTGTTCCAGTTTGGAAAGCACCTGCTCAACTGGCCAGACTGGTCCTGGCTGCAGAGAACAGCAGAGTCTCTTGCTAGTCACTGATCAGAAGCAGACTTCTGCTGGCCTTGAGGCCCCCTGCAGAGTCTGATTCCAGGTCAGTGCGCAAAGGAGGCCCTGAGAATGGTCATGCTCCCTGGCTCCTGGCTCTGCTCCAAGGCAGTGAGTAGCTCCCTGGAGCTAGAAGGAACTGACCCACCAGCTGGTGGGCTAGGCGTGTAGGGTGGGAGGTACTCTCTCCTTGAAGGGATTAATCAGCAGCTTTCAGTCTGGTGGGGGAAGGAGGAGGAGAAGCTGAACAGATGTGCACATCTGGAGGGGAGGGAGGAAGGCAAATTGGCTTTACTCTGATTCTCCCTCAGGCCAGGCCTTAGCCCATGGATGAACTCCTGCCCCGTCATACCAGCCTGCGAGGTGTGGGTGTTGGTATTCCATTTTACAGATGAGGCGTAGAATCAGAGGTCAAACAGCCCGCCCATGCCACAGAGCTGACAAGTGGCAGGATTAGAGTTTGAGCCCTTTGGAGTCTCTGTTCTTCTCGGTTCAGTAACTCTGCTCTTCCTACTGATGTCACCCTGGCTTGGGCTTTCCAGGTGTGTGTGAATGTGTGCAAGTGTGTATCTGTGGGCTCACGGCCAGAGGCTGGGAGGCAGTCCGGCCGCTTGGTTCCTGCCCCTCCGCAGCACGGGCCCTGCCCAGACCAGCAGAACTTGCGGTGCTCCCACCAGTGGGCCTTGTGTTTTCTCCTTTCCTACAGCGTGCCATGCCTGGGTATTTTTAGAGGGCCTTTTCTATTTCTGTTCCCATTTCCTGGCCTGGAGGCAGGGGTGGCATTGGGAGTCAGAAGAGGCAGCAGAGGTGGCATTTCAGCGATGGCCTTGGCTGGTCTCTGGGGACTTTGCCCACCTACCTGTCATGCTGGCCCCTCAGGCCAGCTGTACGCCCAGGGGGATCCTGGAGCTCCAGTAGCCAGAGGCTGGGAGGGCAGAGGAGACTGAAGGACAGCCGTACTCCTCGTTTCTTGAACCTCTGGGAGGGGAATGCACTTTCCCCTGGAGCACAGGGAGGGGCATGGGCACTCTGTGACTGCAGCTCACACTGTCTCCCAAGGTAAGAACTTTTCTTTTTACTGGTTGTTAGCAGAGGCTGGGGAGATAGAGGAGAGAGACAAATGAGGAATGGTTATTTCATTTTATTAGAGAGAGAGAGAAAGAAAAAGTGACCAATCAATCTCCCAAATGTCTGCAACAGTCAGGCCAAAGGCAGGAACCCAGAACTCCATCTGGGCCTCCTGTGTGGGTGGCGGGGTCCAAGTGTGTGATCCATCTCTTGCTGCCTCCCGGGATGCACAGTAACAGAGAGCTGGAATTGGAAGCAGAGATGGGACAGGAACCCAGGGATTCTGATAAGGGATCTGGGTGTCCCAAGTGGCATCTTAGCCCCTGCTCCAGACTCCTGCCCCAGGGGGAAGAACTTTGAGGGAATATGGGGCTGTATTTGAGAGCTAGACTGTGTGGGACTAAATTCTGGCTCTGCCAGTTTCTAGCTGAGTGGCCTTGAGCTAGTCACTTGAGTGCTCCATGGGTGACCCTGAAGGATTAAATGAGCTAAGAGCATTTGTGTAGTGCTGACTGCTTTGTTAGTGGGTTTCTGGCCCCTACGTGGATGCTAGTTAGTGCTGGTTTGCCAGAACAGGACTTTAAAACGTTGTCTCCGTCTTTGCATCTGAACGCTGGTTTGAGTGGGTATTAGCTTGAGTATAGGGATGTCCTGTGGGACTCCACAGGGCACGTCCCAGTGACAGCTGCCTGTGATGCATCCGTCAGCCCCTCCCTGGGCCCTGGAAGAGGCAGGGAGGTGTGGTGAGAACTCTCCCAGCCCCATTTCTCCTTTCGCACCTTGCTGAAGTTCTGGCCTTTGGATGTGAGTGAGAGGTTGGGGCCTATGCGCCGTAGGTACAGGTGGTTCTGGGCACTGGGCACTAGGTGACAGAGGAGCGGCCTGCCACCTTCAGCTGTTTATCCAGCCAGTAGCAAACAGTGAAGGATGCCTTCAGAAGTTCTAATTGGGAGCTTAGAAGTGAATGAGATGCCACCAATGCTTGGACAGTAGGAATTCAGGAAACAGTCTTCAGGCTCTGGAGCTGGTGCTCAGTTTCCAGCTGAGTGGCCTCAGGCGGGTCTCTTGATCCCTCCATGAGGGTGTTTTTAAATTTATTTTAAAATATTTTGATTATAGAGTAGTTACTCACTATAGACCATTAGAAAGTACAGGCAAGCACTGAGCAGAAAATCAGGCACACCTTCCCAGACATAAGTAGCTGCTGTGCTTCAGTCTGTGCAGCTTTCATGGTGTATATACCACGTTTTTTAATTTCTCTTTTTCAAAAAGAGGATATTATTTCACATTCAGTCTTGTGACCTGCCTCTCTCGCTTTTTGGGCGATTTCATCATGCCTCTGTTTGCCCTCTGACGTCCCTTCCCCTTTGGGGAGAGACACTTGGCCCAAAGGGAGGCTCTCTATTGTTCCTTGGTGACGTTGCCCAAAGGGCAGAGGGCCTCTTCCCTCCCCGCTGGCCCTGCCTAGCCTTCCCGTGCTTTTCTCCTTCCACACAAATCCAGAAAAGCAGTTCGAAGGTTTCCTCCCGAGGCTTTTAAGGAGAAATCAATCAGGAGCTCAGAAAAATAGGTGCCCAGAGAGCTGGGAGGGGTGGTGCCAGGGCTGGGGGTGGGGCTTGGGAAGAGGGACAGACAGGAGAGCTAGGGCCCTGCTTTGTCTTGAATCAGTGAGAAGAAGAAACCTGGCACTACAGGTTGGGGTTGGGACAGTGTGGGCAGCAGCTGGCTGCGGGATTTATTGCTAAAGCAGAAAGCAAACTGACCAGGAAGAGGCCTGGAGAATAAGGGGCCCAGAGATGAGCCAGAAATGGGAGAATTTGTGCCTCCTCGGGACCTGCTCCTTCACTTGGGCCCTGCTATTTCTGGGGTCCTTGCAGAGAGGTTCGTTGTCCTTTCCCCACCAGGCAGTGCCCAGGCTCATGCTTAGACAAGTTGGTGTATTCGGCTACTGTGCCAGTGACACCCGTGTGGCAGCGGCTACACAGCTGCTTGGAGCCTCCCCGGGCCACGGGTGGGAATCGGAACACAGTAGTCTGGTGAGGGGAAGATGTTCTGTGCATCCCACAGCCGTAGCTCAGATTCCATCCCAGAAAAGCAGCTTGGAGCCAGGGAGAAAACTGGAGCTGAAGTACTTTGTGGGGAACAAAGTTAGGCCTCTCCTGCACGTTCTGCAGATTAAAGGGGGTCCCTAGCAGTAGGCCAGGAGAAGGCCTGGGTGAGCCTGGTTTCCAGAGGGAGAGCTGGCATGTCAGGTTTTTCTGGGCCCTTTGGCCTGCGCACAGATTGGGCCAGGAATTCATTATGCGTGAGAGCAGGCTGATTTCCATAAGGTGTGTGTTCCTGTGGGCCTGTCTGCATCATGCTTGTTCCCCCGTGATCCCAGGCCTGACGAGCCATGGCAGATACCCTCCAAGCTGCAGGGAGGAAGGCTTCCTGTATGTCCCCTTAAAAGGGGAGCCTGCACCACCCTCTACCATCCTCCACTCCTGAGCTATAATTAAGTTCCCATGTGAAACCATATCCCTCAGCCGACACACGCCTGTAACCGCAGCCCTGGTCATTGGGCAGCTCATCTGGGGTGACTTCTGGGGCTGGCAGTTTGGCCTCCAGATGGTCTCGGATGGGTCTGAGTAAGTGGTGCCAGGAAAGGCAGGGCCAGCGAAGCAGTGGCCAACCCTTGCCCAAGAGTCAGAGGGTAGGAAGTCCTGGGGGAGATGAAGGGTAGGTGAGTGACAGAATGTCAGGGGGCACACAGCCTTGTGAGGCTGGAGGACATGGACAGGGACAAGCTTTTGTGTCACTGGGCAACAGGTAGAATGTGAACTGTTTGTTTCATAGTCTATGTATTTTCGTAGCATTTTAAAATTAAGATATATGGGCCCATTGTTGTGGCATAGGGGTTTAAGCTGCTGCTCACGATGCCAGCATCCCATATGTCTCTGGTTTGAGTCCTAGATGTTCTACTTTTTTTTTTTTTTTTTTTGACAGGCAGAGTGGACAGTGAGAGAGAGAGAGAGAAAGGTCTTCCTTTGCTGTTGGTTCACCCTCCAATGGCTGCCGCGGATGGCGCGCTGTGGCCAGCGCACCGCGCTCATCCGATGGCAGGAGCCAGGTGCTAGGTGCTTTTCCTGGTCTCCCATGGGGTGCAGGGCCCAAGCACCTGGGCCATCCTCCACTGCACTCCCGGGCCACAGCAGAGAGCTGGCCTGGAAGAGGGGCAACCGGGACAGAATCCGGCGCCCCGACCGGGAATAGAACCCTGTGTGCCGGCACCGCAAGGCGGAGGATTAGCCTGTTGAGCCACGGCACCGGCCATAGATGTTCTACTTCTAATCCAGCTCCCTGTAAAAGTGCCTAGGAAAGCAGAAGAAGATGGCCCAAGTTCTTGATTCCCTGTACCCATGTGGGAGACCCAGAAAAAGCTCCTGGCTCCTAGTTCAGCCTGGTATAGCCTCGACTGTTACAGCCATTTGGGGAATGAACCAGTGGATGGGAGATTTCTCTGTCTCTCTCTCTCTCTCTGTAACTCTGCCTTGCAAATAAAATAAATCTTTTTTTTTTTTTTAAAGATTTTATTTATTTGAGAGATACAGTATGGACAGAGAGAGGGAGAGACAGAGAAAAAGGTCTTCTATCCCCTGATTCACTCCCCAAATGGCCACAACTGCTGGAGCTGGGTCAATCTGAAGCCAGGGGCCAGGAGTTTCTTCCTGGTCTCCCAGGCTGGTGCAGGGGCCCAAACATTTGGGCCATCTTCTACTGCTTTCCCTCACCATAGCAGGGAGCTGGATCAGAAGAGGAACAGCTGGGACTCAAACTGGCTCGTGGATGGGATGCTGGCACCACAGGTGAAGGCTTAGCCTACTTAATTCATATTTATTTTATAAATTTAAAACAAATAGTTTCTTTTTTTAAAAGATTTATTTATTTATTTGAAAGCTACAGAGAAAGAGAGAGAGAGAGAGAGAGAGGTCTTCCATCCCCTGGTTCACTCCCTAAATGGCCGCAACAGCCAGAGCTGAGCCAACCCAAAGCCAGGAGCTTCTTCTAGTTCCCCATGTGAGTGTGGGGCCCAAGGACTTGGGCCATCTTCTACTGGTTTCCCAGGCCATAGTGGAGCAGACTGGACTCAAACTGGCTCCCATGTGGGATACTGGCACTGCAGGTGGCAGCTTTACCTGCTGGCCCCAATTCATACTTCTTTTTAAAGTTGATTGACTTTTTATTTTTTATCATGGTAAGATATATATGTAACATAAACGTTTCCATTTTAGCATTTTAAAATTTTATTTATTTATTTATTAGACAAGCATAGCTCCTATCCATGGGTTTACTCCCCAAATGCCAGCAATGGCCAGAGCTGAGCTGAGGCCAGGTCTCCCATGTCACTGGCAGAAACCTAATTACTTGAGCCATCACTGGTGCCTCTTGGGGTCCATATTAGCAGGAAGTTGGAGTCAGGAGCTGGAGCCAGATAGCAAGCCCTAATGTGGTACTCTAACATAGACATGTGTGTCCTAACAAGCCTCTACTAGACAAAATGCCCAGCTTCATTTTAACCATTTTTAAAATTAGTGTACTTCAGTGGCATTTAGATACATTGTTGTGCAGCATCGTATCACTACTGTCCATCTTCAAAATCTTTTTCATAGTTACAAAATTGAAACTCTGTACCTACTGGAAAATACCTCCTATTCCCCTCTTCCTGGTCCCTGCCAATCACCGTTCTACAGTCTGTTCCTTTGACTATCAGTACCTCATACAAATGAAATGTCATAGTATTTGTCTTTTGGTGATTGGCTTATTACACTTGATGTCTCCAGGATCATCCATGTTCTAATGTTGTAGCATGTATCAGAATTTCCTTTTTTTTTTTTTTTTTAAGATTTCTTTATTTGTAAAAGTCTATAGCACATCAGAGACGGGGCAGGGGGTTAAAGTGAGAAAGACAGAGAAATCTTCCATCTGCTGGTTTACTCCCCAAATGGCCACACCAGCCAAGACTGGGCCAGGCTGAAGCCAGGAGCCAAGGACTGCTTTTGGGTTTCCCATATGAGTGTCAGGGACCCAGGCACTTGGGCCATCTGCTGCTGCCTTCCCAGGTGCATTAGCAGAGAGCTGGATCAGAAGCAAAGCAACTGGCATTCAAGCCATATCCCTGATATGGGATGCTTTCATTGCAAGTGGTGGCTTAACCTGCTTTACCACAATGATGCCTGCCCCAGAATTTTCTTTTTAAGGCAGAATAATGTTCTCTTGTATGTATACACCACATTTTGTTTATCTGTTCATCAGTGGATACTTGAATTGTTTTGATGTTACAGCTGTTGCTGCTATAAACATGTGTGTACAAATATCTGTTGATATCCATGGTTTCCGTTCTTTTGGGTATATACCCAAAAGCAGAATTATGGGATCATATGATAACTCTATTTTTAATTTTTTGAGAAAGTGCCATGTTTTCCATAGTGGCAGCATGATTTTACATTCCTACCAGCAGTGCACAAAGAATTCCCATGCCCTCTTCACTCTGGATTGATAGACTGGTTGAGTATAGAATCCTTAGAAATTTGAGGTCACAGGCCGGCGCCGTGGCTCAACAGGCTAATCCTCCGCCTTGCGGCGCCGGCACACCGGGTTCTGGTTCCGGTCGGGGCGCCGGATTCTGTCCCGGTTGCCCCTCTTCCAGGCCAGCCCTCTGCTGTGGCCCGGGAGTGCAGTGGAGGATGGCCCAGGTGCTTGGGCCCTGCACCCCACGGGGAGACCAGGAAAGGCACCTGGCTCCTGGCTCCTGCCATCGGATGGGCGCGGTGCGCCGGCCGCAGCGCGCCGACCGCGGCGGCCATTGGAGGGTGAACCAACAGCAAAAGGAGGACCTTTCTCTCTGTCTCTCTCTCTCACTGTCCACTCTGCCTGTAAAAAAAAAAAAAAAAATGCAGTTATATTCTAAGTACTTTGAAAATAATTTTTTTTCTGAAAAAATGAGAAACATTGTCCATACTCTTTAAGCTGAGACATATCACTAGGATTTGGCTGGGTATTTATTTGTCTTCTTTCCTTACTCCCATTTGGCCCTAGTAACCGAGAGCCAGGTTGGGAACCCAGAGCTATGCAGCTTGGACCCAGGGCTCTTCCTGCCTGTCCACACTGCAGCCCTGTCTGCTTCTAACTCCTTGTAAGCTGCTCAGTGTGCTAGCTCCTGTGTGTTGTGTGTGTTGTTGGAGGGAGCTGGTTTTTCTTTTGTCCCCTGGAAGAGGAAGCTGCACTAATCACCCCCTTTTCACGTGTTAACATCCAAGGACACTGGGCCCGAGAGACCCTTCCAAAGTAGGCTCTGCCCTGGGAGTTTGCCAGCTGCCCCAGGCTTCCTCAGTGATTACACATGGCATTTCTCTGTGGAGTTTCCCTCTCTGCACTTGGTGGGCCTTTGATCCACAGCGCTGCCTGCGTGGGTCACTCGGAGCATTGCAGCCAGATGGGCAGGCTGGCCCTGTTTCCAGTTGTCCCAGATGGATTCTAGTCCCGTGATTCCAGAGTGGCTCTGCTGGCGTATTCACCAGGGAGTTTGGGAGAAAATGTAGATTCCTTGGCCTGGCTTCAGGCCTGTTGAATTAGAGTTTCCAGGGGTAGAGTGCAGGAGTCTGTATTTGAAAGCTCTCCATTTATGTGAGAGTGCAGTCTGGTTGGTGAGCTCCTGACTTCCAGTCAGTGACATCCTGGGTGGCACCCTCTTTCAGCCACGGAATCTCAGGAAGATGCTTTGAAGTTGCCCATCGTGGGAGAGTTGGATCGGGCTGGGGAACCTCACCCTTCACGACCACAGTGGCACTCCTGAAAGCACCCAGGAAGTTTCTGGCAGAATCTGCTCCTATCTTTGAAATTCTTTTGCAGGGCCGATCCAAAGCCAGGAGCCAGGAGCTTCTTCTGTGTCTCCCAGGTGGGTGCAGGGGCCTAAGCACTTGGGCCATCTTCCACTGCTTTCTCAGGCCCTTAGAGGGAGCTGGATCAGAAGTGGAGCAGCCAGGACTCAAACCAGTGCCCAGAAAGTTACCCTAGTTGACCCTCTCCCTATAGTTTGAGGATACCTGGCCTCCTGCCCCTTTGCATCTGGGTTAGTTTATAAAAGAAGTCCTATGATCTTTCGAATTGTAACACTCTGTAACCTGTTAACCAGTCAGTTTGGGAGGAATCACCACTCATGCCCTGTCTTTGGGCCATGTGGTGGTGTCTGGGAGCTTTAGCCTCCTGGGCCATGGCTGGTATTGCATCATTTCCTGTGGCCCTTAGAAAGGCTGTGTGCACCTCCCTGGTGGTGTGGGCATGTCAGGGAGTGAGCAGAGGTGGGTCAGGAAAGTGTGCATAAGATGTTGGTTCTGGCTGATGACTGAAATGCCTTTTGAAGTCATCAGGCGAGATGTCACTGTGGAAGCTGTGTGTCTTCAAAAATAGAAATGAAGAACTGCTTCCAGGAAGTCTGATGCAACCGACCCCGTCTGCCCCCTCAGGGGGTGGTGGGCACCCACATGGCTGGTAAATGCTGCCTGAGTCACCCACTGGCTGCAGTCCCTGCTCCTCTCCACACACTTCCTGTCTGGGGAAGCCTGCTCCACGCCCATGACACGAAGCCATCAGAGAGCTTGCCAGGGACGTGGGGCAGGTCTCCCCAGGTCACAGCAGCCGCCTCGCGCCAGCGGCTTTCACAGCCATTCTCTGCAGACGCGAGTGGCGGCATGTGTTTTCTCTCTAGATAAGGATGTGGCATGTTCACTTGGGAATTAGAGACTGAGCCGATGGCTGAGGCGGAGCTGTATGTGTTCCCTGTGGTGGGGGCAGTGAAAACCCTGGACGCACCTTCTCCGTCAGCAGCTGGCTGGGTCTCCCTTCTTTCATCTCCGGTGGTTTTCCTGCCACGTTCCCTTTAGCCTGTACCCTGTCCCTCCAGCCCTCTTAGAAAGTGTCACCTTGTGTGCTTGGTCTCACCTAATTGTTCATTGTTTTATTACCACTTTAGCGCTTACCTGTATGTAAGCTCCTACTGTTTGCCTAGTTCCTTGTTAGACTCTGGAAATGTGCAGAAGGAACAGTGGCACCTGATCTGCAGGGGGTTAAGTGTTTTCCCTTGGCCTGCATTTCCCTTCCTCTCTGACTCTGCCTTTTGCCGCCTTGGGTCCTCTTTCTCTTTTCACTGCCTCAGTGTGAGTGTGAGTGTTCTCGGGGCTTCAGTTCTCTCTCTCTGTTTCTCTTACCCTCTCGCTCAACACGCTTGTCCCTTCCCATGACTATGACCGTCCCCTCGTACAGATACCACACACTGCATTCCTCGCCCAGACCAGGTGTCCGCCTACTTGCCAGAGTGCTCAGAGCTCACCCTCCTCTCCCTTCGTTGCAGTCTCCTTTCTGTTCATAATGCATCATTTTCTCAGTTTCCACAAGCTGGCCTGACATCCAGCAGTGTTCCCACTGTTGTGGGTTGTTTAGTGGTCCCCCAAAATAGCTGTCCACATCCTATTCCCAGAACCCACGAACCTGGCCT
Organism: Sylvilagus floridanus; assembly: GCA_949820135.1. NCBI lineage: Eukaryota > Metazoa > Chordata > Mammalia > Lagomorpha > Leporidae > Sylvilagus > Sylvilagus floridanus. The sequence continues at coordinate 128,883,923 of OX463227.1, read as the reverse complement.
CATCAGGGTAAAAGCTCCCTGTAGGGCTCCTCCATGCGCTGTTGATCTCCCCAATCAAAGGCCCACCCCACTGACTCCTATGTCAGGAGACGTGAAAGGCTGTGTGTGATCCTGGGAGGTAGGTCTGGGGTTTGAATCATGATTCTGTCACTCATTAGCCAAGATCCCTTTTTATTTTTCAAAGATTTATTTTATTTATTTGAAAGAATTACAGGGAGAAGGAGGGAGGAAGGGGGGGGGGTCTTCCATCCACTGGTCCACTCCCCAAATGGCTACAACAGCTGAAGCTGCCCATCCAAAGCCGAGAGTTCCTCCGGGTCTCCCACATGAGTGCAGAGGCCCGAGCACTGGGGCCATCCTCCACTGCCTTCCCAGGTACATTAGCAGGGAGTTGGATCAGAAGTGGAGCAGCGGGGACTCGAACTTGTGCCCGTATGGGATGCCAGCACTGGAGGCCAGTGCTCTAACCCACTGCGCCACTGCACCTGCCCCAGCCGAGGGCCTTTGGCAGACTTACGGAGAAGAGCCTGACGGATTGCTTTGAGGAGTCTATTGCGTAGTGTCTGGCATGGCCGTCCGGATCCCTCAGCCTGCAGGTGGAGGATCCCAGGTTCGGACAGGCTTCAGAGCTCTCACCCAAACGCAGCCCCTCCCTTCTGTCATCCTGCAGTAGCTCTCATCAATCCACAGGCCCCCCGCCCCCCCCTTAAGTTTATTTTCATTTTATTTCGAAGGAAGAGAAACAGACTTTCCATCTTCTGGTTAACTACCCAAATGCCCACAACAGCCAAGACTGGGCCATATCAAGCCAGGACCCCAGAATTGCATCCAAGTCTCCCACCAAGCTGGCAGGGACACAAGTGTTTGGGCCATTATGCACTGCCTCACAGGATGGGCATTAGCAAGAAGCTGGATTAGGGCAGAGAAGCTGGGACTCCAACCAGGCTCTCCCGTGTGGGATGCAGCATCCCAAGCAGCATCACAGCCAGTGTGCCAAACATCTGCCCCACTTTGTTCTTCTTAAAAGACTTATTTAGGGGCCAGTGTTGTGGCGTAACAGGTAAAGCCGCCGCCTGCAGTGCCAACATCCCATATGGGCACTGGTTCGAGTCCTGGCTGCCCCACTTCCAATCCAGCTCTCTGCTGTGGCCTGGGAAAGCAGAAGATGGCCCAAGTCCTTTAGCCCCTGCGCCCGCATGGGAGACCTGGAAGAAGCTCCTGGTTCCTGGCTTCAGCTGCAGCGGTTGCGGCCAATTGGGGAGTGAACCAGTGGATGGAGGATCTCTCTCTCTCTGTGTGTGTGTGTGTGTGTGTGTGTAAGTGTAACTCTGACTTTCAAGTAAATAAATAAATCTTTTTTTGACAGGCAGTTAGACAGTAAGAGAGAGAGACAGAGAGAAAGGTCTTCCTTTTTCTGTTGTTTCACCCCCCAAATGGCCGCTATGGTCGGCGCGCTGTGCTAATCCGAAGCCAGGAGCCAGGTGCTTCCTCCTGGTCTCCCTTGCAGGTGCAGGGCCCAAGCACTTGGGCCATCCTCCACTGCCTTCTTGGGCCACAGCAGAGAGCTGGACTGGAAGAGGAGCAACCGGGACAAAACCGGCACCCCAACTGGGACTAGAACCTGGAGTACTGGTGCCGCGGGCGGAGGATTAGTGAGCCATGGTGCCGGCCATAAATAAATCTTATTTATCTTATCTTTTATTTGAGAAGCAGAGTGAGAGAGCAAGAGAGGGATTGAAAGTGGGTTCCCATCTACTGGTTCACCCCTCAATGCCTATAATGGCTGGGCTGAACCAAGGCCAAAACCAGGAGCTAGGAACTCAATCAGGTCTCCCGCTTGTGTGGCAGGAGTCATCCATCATACTGCCTCCCAGGATGTGCATCAGCAGGAAACTGGAGGCAGGAGCTACCGTCAGGAATCAAGCTCAGATACGCCGGTGTGGAACACAGGTGTCAACTGCTAGATTAAACACCTGCCCCAGGAATTAAGCTTCAGCCTGAGCTTTGGAGAGGACGCAGCATTCAAACCATAGCAACACCTTGTCATTGGGAGAATTAAACTAAAGACCACTGTAAAACATTCAATACATGCCTGACTCTGTGAGGACTTAATAAGTGTTAGGTGTCATTTGTATAAATGAGCAGCTTTCACCATGTTCAGCGCACTGACACCTGAGGCCTGGGCACACAGCTGTGGAGACTGTCGTTGCCCAGGAGTTCTGGGGGCAGAGGGAAGAACATTTCCAATGTTTCCTCCTCCACGATGTTCTGACCTGCACAGGGAAGCTCTCCATTCTCTAAATGGCTCTTAATATTCTCTTGAGGAGTTTATAATCACCTTTCTTGTGTTATGATTACGCTTCACTCCAAGATGCATTCCCTGAGGTCAGGATTGGGCACTGAATAACTGTTCCTTAAATTACGCCTTGGTATTCAGCCAGTGGGAGTGGTCAGTTCACTGCTAGTGAACCATTGGCATCCCTGGCTTCTGGCTTCTCTGCTGCTGCTTCTCTTTTTCCTGTGGCTGCACAGATACCAGGTCTCCTGCTTCCAAGGAGCCTTCCCACCTTGTACACAGGACCCAGAATGGCTCCAGAACCCAGAAGCACTGCTGTCACTACCTCTCACATCACCCAGCAGGAGCAGGGCTCAGAGGCGCCAGGCAGGGACAGGTGTTTGGTGTAGTGGTTAAGTCACAGCTTGGAATGCTGCATGCCATAGTGGAGTGCCAGGGTTCAAGTCCTGGCTCCTCTGCTTCCAGTCCAGCTTCCTGCTAATGTGTATCCTGGAAGGCAGCAAGTGATGGCTCAAGTGCTTTAGTTCCTGTCACCGGGATTGAGTTCCCGGCTCCCAATCTCAGCCTGATCTAGCTCTGTTAGCATTTGGGGAGTGGAACATTAGACAGAAGATCTCTTTCTCTCTGTATCTCTACTCTCAAAAGACAATGAAAATAAGTGGATACAAAGAAGAGCCAGGCATGGATAGGAAACACAGGTTTACTGCTAAGGTCATAGCTAGTCCTGGGCTGGGGTGTCCTTGTTTTGGATTTTTATTTTTTAAGGAAGAAGCAAAAAGTTATGTATGTTCCTGTTGACCATGGTATCTAGAGCTCCTGAAACTCGCCATGCCCTAGAGTGATGCCCACAGCCTCCACCTTTGTGGGAGCATCCCCACCCCGCAGCTGCCTGTTGGTTACCCCAGCTTCCCTCCTCTCCAGTGCCTCTCACAGTCAGCCTCCAGCCTTCTTCCACAGCCTGGTTCCGTCCTTCTTCTTATTAACTCTGCTGCTGTTGCCCTGCTGGCCAGTGCCAGTCACGCTGCCTCACCCTGTTGTCATCTGCCTCTTATTTTCAACCCTTCTGTGTCCTCATATGTAGAAGTTTTGTTCATAAAAAGAATGTGGCTGCATTTTAAAAGTTTAAATCCTGGGGCCAGCGCTGTGGCCTAGCGGGTAAAGCTACCACCTGCAGTGCCAGCGTCCCATATGGGTGCTGGTTCAAATCCTGGCTGCTCCACTTCCAATCCAGCTCTCTGCTATGGCCTGGGAGAAGTAGTAGAAGATGGCCCAAGTCTCCTTGGGCCCCTGCACCCACGTGGGAGGCCTGGAAGAAGCTTCTGGCTCCTGGCTTCGGATCAGTGCAGCTCTGGCAGTTGCAACCATTTAGGAAGTAAACCAGCGAATGGAAGACCTCTCTCTCTCTCTCTGCCTCTCCTTCTCTCTCTGTGTAACTGACTTTCAAATAAATAAATAGATCTTTTTTTGTAAAAAAAGTTTAAATACAATTTGACCATCTTTATTTTTATTTTTTAAAATATTTTATTTATTTACTTTGAAAGTGTTACAGAGAAAGAGGGAAAGAGAGAGAGAGAGAGAGAGAGAGAGAGAGAGAGAAAGAGAAAGATCTCTTCCATCTGCTGGTTCATTTCCCAGATGATTACAGTGGCCAGTGCTGGGCCAGACTGAAGCCAGAAGCTAGGAGCTTCATCCAGGTCACCCACATGGATGGCAGGGCCCCAGTACTTGGACCATCTTCTGCGGTTTTCCCCAGGCCATTAGCAGGGAACTGTATTGGAAGTGGAGCAGCTGGGACATGCACTAGCACCCGTATGGGATGCTGGCATTGTAGGTTGCAACTTTACCTGCTACTCCATAACACTGGCCCAATGACCATCTTTCTTAACTGAGTTTAGTAATATTTTAGAGATTGGACTTAAGTGCTCATATATTGTCATTTTAAAAATATATTCCATATTCCTTCCTTTTTTTTGTTGTTGCTTATTTTTCTTCTTCCTGCTTTTGTTGAATTCATTGAGTTTTCTTTATTCCCTTTATTGTTTGAAAATTATACATGTTTTTATGTTCTTATTCTTACATCTTCTGATCTTTTCCCCCATCTTTTTACCTTGAAAAACATCAAAGCTAGAGGAAATATGAAAATAACACAATAAACATATGTATTCTCCTTGATTGTGTTCAGTTAAATCATCTCAGTGTGTGTACCTTTGTTTAGGAGCATTTGGAAGTGAGTGGGGGTTGGTTTTCCATTTTTTTGCTCAGAATTTGGTGAGCTATTTCTTCTTCTTTTTTTTTAATTTGAGGCTCTTTTTAATCTACCATACTATATTCATTTCCAACTGTCTCAGTAATATACTTTGTAGCATTTTTTTCCTTCCAGTCCAGGGCTACATATCATTGGTGTGCTATTTCTATCTGAAGGCACATTTTTTGCGAAACTCTTTTCATTCTAGAATGATTTAGTTGAGTTTAGATTTACAGGGAGTTGATTGTCCTTCACCTTCACATAATGTTACTCTCTGACATTTAACTCATTAAGTTCTGGAAAAGTCTCAGCCGTTATCTCTCTGACTTTCTCAATTCTCTGCTCTGGCCTCTGGAATTCCTCTTAGATCTGTGTTGGCCATTCTGCCCCCACGTCTGGGTATCTGTCCTTTCTATGCAGCTTTATCTCTCTAATCATCTAAATTTTCTTACTCTGTAATCTCTCTGAGATTGCCTTGTTTCTTCCAATTCTAGAGATGCTGTATCTCTCTGTGTCTGGTGCTTGTCCCTCTTGGTGCGTTATTTCCTTGTGTGCCTTGCATGGGTTGTGAGCTCATCTTCGGGAGGGATTCTGCTTCTTGGCTGCATCTTGTGTCCTGGGTAGTGAAAATGTCCCACAGAGGGACTTGTTTGCATCTTGTGGGGCCAGCACAGTGTCTCCATGGTCCTAGCTCAGTGTTTTTGCTCGTTTCTCCACCACTCTGGCAGGTCAATTCTGATGCATAGTTGTGGGCTGGACCAGCTTCGTGGTGTCAGAAGGGGTGACCTGCCACCTCAGCCCGTCCCTCTACAGAGCCTTGGGGAGATGGCCAGCTTCTTGTTGCTTTCGTATACTGCGCAGCCCTTTGAAGTGCTCACATTTTGATAATGGGGCTCAAGGCCATATTAAACCACATCATATGTGGGAACGGAAGCCCACACTTTGTTATGGTGTGAGTTCCACTCGCTCTTCATGTTTCAATTCTTCTTGTCATTTCTGACACACGGGGCGTTTCTTTTTCTTTGAAGTTTGACTATGTGGCTAAGGATATCATTTATTTAGTACTTTTATGTGACTGTGGTGGGAAAGGGGAGTGTTTGCACATTAATTTAGTTTGCTACTGAAAGTTCAGGTTCAAATCCATAGTGTGGTGTGTCCAGCCCTTCAACCCATCCACCTCTCTTAGATAAACTTAGCTCTTTAGTTTCACACTTCAGCAGATTGACCTATTTGCATGCCATGTACTAGAATGTTTAAAAGCTCGGGTTTTGAAGCCCAGCTGTCGATTTGGAACCTGTTCTTTCATACATCATGTTGGACATGTTACATACTTATCTTCTCTCTGACTCAATTTTCACATGTGCTGTATAGACACCTCCCTCCGTGGTCGCTCTCATCAGGCCTCACTCCCAGGCCTCAGGGTCTTTGCATGTGCTCCTTCCCTGGAGTGTCACTTCCCTTGGCTTCTGTCCTCCTGGTGGAGCTTTCTTGGCTCTTTGTGTGGCAGTTATCACTCGGTGACTCACTGTTGTTTACTTGTCTCCTTTCCTTAGCAGACTCAGCCCCTTGAGAGCAGGGTCTTGTTTTTCTCAGTGCCTGAAGCTCCTGGCATTCTGCTTGTCACTGGGCACTGTTTAGGGCTGCTAGTTGGGTTGAATTGCACTGAAATTCTCTGGTTGAACAGAGGCAAGGTTCCGAGTGCTATGGGACACCGATGCAAGAGAGACAACAGGAAGGTTTGTTTTTTGGCAAGCTTTGCGCCAGATTGATGGAAGTGTGAATCAGTGTGGCTTGGACACAAGGTAACGATGCTGGGTCTAGCTGAGGGTGCCAGAGACTTAAAGCAAGCCAGCAGCCAGAAAAGGCCTCTAAATCTTGCAAATTAAAGTGGTTTCCGGCCTTCAGAACACATACTCCACATTCCATCCCAGCCTCAGCTTTTCTGCCTGCCAGCTAAGGAATACAAACTAATTATTATCCCTAGTGGGCCCTAGGAATCTAACTTCAGAATAAGGCTGGACTTCTGAAAGGGCTGTAGCTTTAGGAGTAAATGCTTCTGTGAGCCAGGGGCCTCTAAGGCTCCGTGCTGTGCCTACTACTGCCCTGGGCATCCCAGCCACTTAAGTTTTCCACCCCACTGAGAGTTAAGCAACTGAAAAGGGCAGGGTTGGATAGGCTCCAAGAGAAGCTAAGCAGAGTGTGTGTCCTCTGATTCATGTGAATTCTCTGGACTCTTGGGACACTAGATTCTAGGATATTCTCAGAAGAGAAGGAAGTTGAACCTTTTAGGATCCCCAGAGGCTGTCCCCAGATGGCTGTCCCCGAGAGTGCTGAGCAGTGACCACACCGAGTCTCAACCCCCTTGGCTGTAACTTGGCGTAGGCTAGGGCTTGCTTTGACCAACACATGGGGTTCCCTTTAGTTCTTTTGCAGTGGGGCTCTGAGTCTGGTCAGACAGTTAGCACCTGTGTGTTCAGTTCTGTGCTGGGTGCTGTTCCTGAAGGTGTTGCTGTAGTAATGACACAGTCCTCTCCTTACGGATGAGAGCTTGCCTTCTGGTCGGGGAGAATACTGGCACACAGGAAACCACAGCCAGCAGCGCGACAGTGACTCCATGTGTACTGCCCCTTTGATAACCTGGCGCTCTCGCTCAAAGGGAGCACTCTTTTTCTGAGGGTTGGACTGTTGGCTTATTTTTCCTGGACGACTTGCAGCACTGTTACGGACTGCTCTGAAATCGCTGCAGCTACCTTTTATCTGCTTCTGAAGAAAGACCTCAGCCGTGCTGACTCGTGATTGTTATGAACTTCTCCTTTCTTCAGTCCCCTGAATAGTGGCAGGTGAACTTTACATTGTCACCTGCTGATCTCCAGTCTCAAAGTCACTGGCAGTTGCTGTTTTTGAGGTACCAAGGATTATCCTCTGCTCTTTCCAGTAGTCTCTTTGCCTTTCCAAGTATGACTTTTGATTTTTTTTTTTAAGATTGATTTGAAAAGCAGAGTGACAGAAAGCGAGAACCAGAGAGGGAGAGAGAACTTCCTTTTTGCTTTTCTGCTCCCAAGATGTCTGCAGTGGCTGGGGCTGGGCCAGGCTGAAGCAGTGGAACTCTATCTGAGTCTCCCATGTGGGTGGCAGGAACTCAAGTACTTGAGCCGTAATCTGCTGCCTTGTAGATACATTAGCAGGAAGCTGGATCAGAAGAGGAGCAGCTGGGACTCAAACCAGCACTGCACTATGGGATGCCAGCGTCACAAGTGGCAGCTTAGCCCACTCTGCCACAATGCCAGCCCCAGCCTGATTTTCCTAGGAGAGTGTTCCTCAAAGTGATTGTTAAACTGGGGTCTCTGGGAGTTGGCCAGGGACTCTACCACCTAAGACTGAAGCAAAATACCGCAGATTGGTATCTGAAGCAGTTACAGACGGATCCATGGACGTGGATTCCTCTGAGGCAGGCTGCAGGCTGCGGTCCCAGGCAGTTGTGGGCTCCACCGTGTCTCCAGCCAGCAGGCTCTCTCTGGTTTTCTTCCCTGCCATGCTGTTCTCATGGCCTGGTTGCCATGGTTTCAGCTATCCCACTTAGGATATAGGAAGAGAGAAAAAAGATGATGTCTGACCTCTCCTTTAAGGAGATTTCAAGAAAGTCTTGTCTTTACCACCCTCTGACTGAGGAGAAGTTACTTACTATCTCAGAGCCACAGTGACCTTGTCTGTGTCACGCACATGGTAATCGCCCAGGAGGGTGAGGGTCAGAGAGAACAGGTGCAGGGCGCCTGGCCCTGGGTCCCCCGCCTGCAGCCAGAGGTCACTACTCTGTGCGACTGCTGCTGCAGCACATTTTGCGCCTGCCACCATGCCTTTCCCCACCCTCCCCACCGTCTCCGCCCTGCCCCCTCCTCCCCTTTCCTTTGCTGCAGCCCTGTGCCCTCTGATCCTCCCTACCCCCAGCCCCTTTCGCCTGTACCACCTCCTGCTTCTATCCCTCATTGTCTTTGTCCTCTCTTCTCCACCTCAAGCTTCCTCTTCTGTTGATTCTGTTCCTCTACCCTCTGCCCTCCCAGTGAACGCAGTTAATGGAAAATTACCAGTACTTACAAGGACCAGAGGTTAGAGGTAGTGATTGGCCTTGTGAACTGCAGATCAGCTGTGAGTAATCTAGGAAAACTATGTTTAATTGGCTTATTCATTAATCACAAATTATATTTGACAACCAGATCAGAAATAGCAACAGTAGGAGTTTACTGTCTGTCATGACACAGAAATCTGGGGGAGACGATCTAGGGAGGGTCTCTGAGCTCTGCTACCCTTGGTGCAGAGCTTCCAACCCTCAGGTTGCATCATGATCTAAAATGGCTGCTAGAGCTCCAGTCATCACATCAATTTTATAGGAAGAAAGCAGGAAGAAGGGACGGGAGGCAAAAAGGACACGTGCTCCCTCCTAAGGAGCTTTCCTTCAGGTCCCACGCAACAGCTTCGACTTGCCCTCCTTTACTTCCCCTAGTTTCAAGGGAGGCTGAGAAGTCTAGCAGGGCACAGTGATAGTGGACATGGAACTGGGATTTTGTCACTGAGAGGGGGAGAGCACATAGTGGGCAAGTGGCAGGGTCTGCGTCCATTCACTCAGCGCCTACTTTCTGCCAGTCTTCGGGAGCCGTCAGAGCGCCCCTGTTCCAGAGGGAGGGCGTGGACAAGCAAACAAGTGCAGAGCCGAGTGAGGGTGCCAGAGGAAGAAGGGTGCCAAAAGTGTGTCCCACAGATGTTCCTCTCTGCCGTGTAGCTCTCCTCCGGCTTTCTTTTCATCGTTGTGGCTGTTGTTGGGGTTTGCGTTTGCTCCTCCATGCTGACCTCAGCAACAGTCTCTAGAACCTGAGGAAGCACGGCGTGGCCTCTGTGAGCAGTGGGCTCACCTGCCACTCGGGGTGCTGCATCCATTACTAGTGAACCAGTTCAGGTCCAGCTGCCTCACTTCTCATCCCGCTCCCTGCCAGATGATGGCTCAAGTATCTGAGTTCCTGGCTTCTGACTTCAGCCTGGCCTAGTCGCAGCTGTCACAGCCGTTTGGAGAGTGAACCAGCAGATAGAAGATCTCTCTGTGTGTACCCACCTTCCCCTTTCCTGCCCCATCTGCCTCTGTCACTCTCCTTTTCAAATAAATAAATCTTTTAAAAAACAAACAAGCGAAAACAAAACCCAAGGAAGCAGAAGCAGATAGCAAGCAGCCTCGTGGGAGTCTTGGGATGGGAGCCACGGGTTTGAGGAGCCAGGTTCCAGGTCAGTAAGGCCGAGGCCAGTGGCAGAACATCTTGTTCCTGGACGCATCACCGCTGTGCCAGCAGACTTTGCTCCAGGAATGGGGTCGTCATCGGGATAGACGTTCCTCACCAGGCACCCAGCTGCACCGGTGCTGTGCTTGTCATAACATGAAGCTTTTAAAGCAACAAAATCCTCCAGGTCCTATAAAATGAGTATGAATGTTTTAGCTGCATCAAGTGTTCAGGACTTTTTGGTATGCTATAGTGTTTATTATGCACAAAAAATACAACTTCTAGTAACTATAACATGTATTGACCATTAGACAATGATATTCCTTCTTGGAGTTCAAAGAAAATTTCTGGAATAATTTTCTTTTTAGAAATATATTTTTCGTTTTATTGGAAAGGCAGACAGACAAGACAGAGATTGACCTCCTGCCTGCTCATTCACCTTCCCAAATGCTCACAACAGCCAGGGCCCAGCCAGGCCAAAGCCTAGAATACAATTCAAGTATAGCACATGGATGGCAGGGATCCAAGTACTGGAGCCAATACCTGTTGCTTCCCGGGGTGCACATTAGAGGAAGCTGGATGGGAGACGGGAGCTCGTGCTTGAACTGGGCACTCCGATGTGGGATTGTGAGTGTCCAAGCAGTGTCCTAACTGCCGTGCCAAACACCTGCCCTTAATGTTCATGTTGATCCCAGAGACACCCGTGACTGTTCTGTTTGGTAAGTCAGAGAGACAGTAGGGAACCTGCTGCAAAGGCTTTATTTTTGTTTTTGTTTTAAAGATTTATTTTATTTATTTGAAACACAGAGACCCAGATTGAGTTCATGGCTCCTGGCTTTGGCCTGGCCTAGCCCTGGCTGTTGTAGCCATTTGAGAGAGTAAATCAGTGAATGGGAGATTCTCTCTCTCTCTCTTTCTCTCTCTCTCCCCCTTTCTGTTTCTCCCTCTCTCTGTAACTCTGCCTTTCAAAAAAATAAATAAAATAGGTCTTAAAAAGGAAAAGAAAAAAAAAAGAGGCATGTGGGGCACACTTGGTGTTTGTTTCTACTTTTACCCAGTGGCTGAGGGTTGCACTCCTATGTATGTGGAAGGCCCTGGATGCCACGTTAAGGAGATGCGTTTATGGACAGGGGGTGTGTCAGCTCGTGTCTGAGCCTAGAATGTCACTGGCAAGAGTAGGGAGACTGGGCCCGAGCAAGGGAGGGTCAAGGGGCAGATCCAGGTGCAGAGTGGGCAGAGCCTGTACCCAGGAAGACCCGATGACACTGGAGATCAGCCTGTGTGATCCAGGGATGCTGTGTCGTGGACTGGAGCAAGGAGATTGGAGACCAAGCAGGCATGGTCACAGGAGAGGAAGGAGGCCCGTGGTGGTTCATGGAGCAGATGTAAACTGATATGGGGGTCTGGGTGCCTGTGGCCCGGCGTGAAGATAATTGACTGTGTTTCGGCACATTAGGAGGCCCCTGCGAGGCCTCTCGGTGGTATTTGGACAGTCAGCAGGAGAGAGGCCCAGGACACAGACGCAGGATACAGCCACAGTGTGTGCGGTTGTCAGCGGAGGAGTCCCAGCCATGAGCAGGAAGCTAGCCAAGGACAGAGCAGGGTGGGGAGGACCTGGGGAGGATCACCCTTTCAGGGGTGGCGAAGGAGGAGCAAGGTGCAGGCACGGTGCAGAGGCCCTGGAGGAGAGGCCTGTAGGGAGGCGGTGCGGCTGCAGTGAGATGAGAACTGGCCCAGGGCAGCAGAGGGCCTCTTAGGTAGGTGGGCCGGAGGTCTCTCGGACCTTTCAGTGCTGTTTCTAGTGGGAGGAGATGTTCGTTTTTTAATGTAAAAACTGTTAATTTGGGGGTGTGTCTTCTTGACCTGGGTGTTTTCCAGGTCCTTCGCATTCTTTGTGTCATGCTCTCTTACCAGCCTCTCAGGCAAAGGGGGGCTGGCTCCATTTTACAGCAAGGAAGCTGATGGGAAGCCCACCCAGCCCACCTGGCCCCAACTGGGCAGGGAAGGCCTGCTCCCTAACACAGGAGCTTCCCTGAGGACAGAGTAGACCTGGCCAGGTGAGGAAGGTAGGGCATGGCCAGGGCCTGGGGCCATGCGTGGGGAGCAACGGGCATTTGACCTGGGGGGTGTGAGAGAGAAGGCTGGAGACAGAGGCAGAGCCTGGACAAAAATGGTCTTGTACCATCTGCATTTTGGGTGTTGTTATGACAGTAGCTAGAGATTTGAAGAATTCTAGAGGAGGTAGGTGTGATCAGGTTTGTAATTTAGATCATCTGGCTACAGACTGGGGAAGGGGCAAAGAGTGGAAGCAAATGGTCCCCTTTATTTATGAGAGAGATGGCACACATTCCCCTCCACTGGTTCACTCCCCAAATGCCCTCAATGTCCAGGGACCCAAAGTGGCTCAGGGGGCCCTTCTTAGTGGCCTTCAAAGTGGCTCAGGAGGGCTCCTACTTGCAGTAGGGGCTGGCACTGTGGCGTAGCAGGTAAAGCTGCCGCCTGCTGTGCTGGCAAGTAGTATGTGCACTGGTTCAAAGCCCAGCTGCTGCATTTCAGATTCAGCTCCCTGCTACAGCCTGGGAAAGCAGTGGAAGATGGCCCAAATTCTTGGGCTCCTGCACCCACATGGGAGACTGGAAGTAGGTCCAGGCTCCTGGCTCTGGATCAGCCCAGCTCCAGCCATTGCGGCTATTTGGGGAGTAAACTAACGGGTGAAAGACCTCTCTCTCTCTCTCTCTCTCTCTCTCTCTCTCGGCCTCTGTAATGCCAACTTTCAACTAAATAATAAATCTTTAAAAAAAAATGAAGGCTGTCACAGTAATGCAGGTGACAAGTGATAAGGGCGGATCAGGGAGACATTTAGGACTCTGATGAACAACACATGGTTCATTTGTTTCTTGAGTTATAATCTTTCAAATGAACAAGTAAATCTTAAAAAAAAAAAAAAGAAAAGAAAAGAAAAGAAAGGTTAAGGGGAGGCTGCCAAGAGTCTGCCCAAGTGTAAACCACTATCTGGCAATGGGAGTTTGCTGGTTAACCCTGAAGATCAGCTCTTCCAAGGTCAAAGGTGGGGCTTCAGAATGTTCTGCCTTTTGATGTGAAAGACACAGACAGACATGGCTTTGCAGCAGGGTTTCTACACTCTGTGTAACCACCGTACTGGCCCAGGTGTCCCTGCCTTGTGCTGCATAGAACTCAGTGCTGAGGAGACCAGCAGCACCCTGCAGGCCCTTCCCTCCTGCCGTCTGTCTGAGGCTGTGTCTCCCAGCCTTGGCGTTGCACATTTGTCAGGAGGTGAGTGATCCAGACCCCTCCCAGGCTTGGGTCCCTTTAGGCCAAACAGCAGGGTGAGCTGCCCTTGTCCCACTTGGGCTGTAGACTCTGTGCCCCCAGCTTTTGGCTGCCAAATAAAAAGTGAAGCTGCATCAGTTCTGCTCGTTTTGAGGGCCGCACGTGAGCTCTGAGTGAGCTCTCAGGCTGTTTTTCATCTTTCTGCCTTGCCTTGAGCTGTGCCTGCCTCCAGACCTGTTGCAGTATCTGCCTGGTGTCTGATGCCCGAGCCTAGGTTTCTACAGGCTCACTGTTGTCGTCACCCCAGGCAGTTAGTGAGTATTGTAGTGGTACTTCAAGATCAGCCTCTCGTTTTAACTTTTTCTTATTGTTAAAATGTTAATATACAAGCAACATGTAGACTGAGACTGTACTCAGGACCTCCAACCCCACCCTCCTGAGCTGGGGCGGAAGGGAAATGGTCACTTACATGCATCCATGTTTCGCCCCTTCCTGTCCCTGCCCCTGTTTTGACTCCTGGCTTCATCCCTTGGAAGGATAGCTCGAGAATCTTTCCATGTCAGCATACAGATCCACCACATTCTTATCACCCTTCCTTTGTTGTACTTGTAATGTATGTGTAGTTTCACCAATCCTTTTCATGTAACCACACATTGAAATGCCTTGTTGCGTGAACTGTGGCTTATAAAACTTTTTCTTAGCTATTTTCTGGTGTGATCATTATAGCCTTATGGGGAGGACAGGACAGAAGAAATATTTTACAGTTCACAATACTCTGTGAAGGAAAAGTGAGAGGTGGCGCACATGTAATGAAGACTAAAACAGGGTCAGTTCTTTGAGAGCCTCAGACAGACTGGGGAGTGGGCTCAAGGTGTGCACAACCATCTGATAATGTGTGAGCAGCACCTGCCAGGGTCATGCGGTGGGCAGTGGATACAACAGCGGCTGGAAGGGGAGAGCTTGGAAGAGGATGGAACTTGAACCAAACCTTTTTTAAAAGGCTGGGAGTGGGAGTTGGGGGGTTTAGCTGCTGTGTCTCACATCATGGGGGTGCATGGGTTCAATTCCTGCCTCTGGCTCCTGACTCCAGCTTCCTTCTAGTGCAGATCCTGGGAGGCAGTGGGTAATGGCTGAAGTAGTAGGGTCCCTGCCACCATATGGGAGACCCGGACTGAGCTCTCAGCTCCTGGTTTCAGCCTGGCCTAGCTGTTGCAGGCATCTTGGGAATAAACCAGCCAAGGGGAGCTGCCTGGCTCTCTGGCTCTCCTTCTCTCTAATAAATAAAAAATCATTTAGAAATTTTGAAAGGGGGATATGAATGAGACTAATGAAAAGGGATGGCATTTCAGGCAGAGGTGTACAGAGAGGCAAGCCCACGGGCACTCCCCCAATCCCTCTGCCACCACCCTGATCTGATCATTCAGTGCCAGCACTGTGGGGGTACAGAGGTCCACTCAGTGTGCACCCCTAATGGGCTCTCAGTCTTGCCAGGAGATGCTGATGCACAGCAGGCAAAACTCACTGACGGCGCCAGAGCTCAAGAGAGAGGCCCCCTCGCAGTGGTGGGATTCCCTGGACACGGAGGGCCATGAGGAGCCTCCCGGGTTTGCTGCTTGCCCTGGGCCATGGTTTTCAGGTAACACGGGGCTGGCTGTACACATACACTTCAGAGTAATGCAGGCTATGCTGTAACCGTGGGTGTGTTATGCCTCAATTATAAAGCAAGTGAGCAAACAAATGGCACATGTCCAAAATAAGTAAGTAAAATGTGATAGTAAGAAGTGTGGAAAGAGCTGTGACTGGGGGGATACAGGGACTCTAGGAGCATATTACAGGCAGCTCACCTGAGGAAGCGATATTTAAGTTGAGATCTGAAGGGTGAGATAGGCGTAAATCAGGAAGGAATTAGATGTCGCAGGTGCCAAGGGAGGAAGAGTGGGGTGTGCTGGGAAGCTCGGGGTGAAGCAGACCTAGGGCTCTGAGGGATGAGAGGTGAGATTTCAATCTCCCTTTCCTCTGTCCCTTCAGAAGCCCGTGTGCCTCTGCCATTACAGTCACCAGCACCACGGCGCCCAAGCACCCGTCTGTCCTCCCCGGCCTCGGAATTTAGCTGGCTGCCCTTAGAAACTAGGAATTCAAGGTCAGCCATGCCTTGGCCCCTTATCTGTCCTTCCGAGAACCGGACGCCCCAGCCAAAGCAGACAGCTCGCCATTCCCAGGTGTGCTCTGCCTTCTCAGCTGCCTCGCCCGGCTCACCTTGGGCTCGTCTGGGAGGGCCTTTCCCAGCGCTGTGGCCCGGCTGAACGCAGGGCCACAGACCGCTCAGGATGAGCCCTACTGCTGCGCAATGGGAAGCGTTCCTTCCTCTGCAGCGTCCGCCTTGTCTGTGGCCTCCGTCTCACAGTTATTTGTCCGCTAGTTCTCTTCAAGGGTGGCGGCACCTAGCTCCCTTGGCGTCTCTCCCGCATTGTACTGTTAGGACCTTCATCGCTTACATGAACGATTTCTTCTCTGACTAGAAGCAGGTGGATGGTTGCCCTGCAGTTCACAGAGGCTCATGGCAGAGACTGCTGTCTCCAGGTGCCTGACAGTTACTTTCTCTCTCTCTCTCTCTCTCTCTCTCTCTCTCTCTCTCTTTAAGGCTTTACTCTTAAAAAGATTTATTTATTTGGAAGGCGGAGTTACAGAGAAGGGCAGAGACAGAGAGAATCTTCCATCCACTGGTTCACTTCCCAAATGGCTGCAATGGCCATTTGGTCTGGGCCAGACCAAAGGCAGGAGCTAGGAGCTTCCTCCAGGTCTCCCCCTTGGGTGCAGGGTCCCAAGCGTTTGAGCCATTTTCTGCTGCTTTCCCAGGAGCATCAGCAGGGTGCTGGATTGGAAGTAGAGTGGCTGGGACTTGAACCTGTGCTCATAAAGGATGCCAGCACTGCAGGTGGTCTCTTAACCCGCTGCACCACAGTGCTGGCCCCAATTATTAACTCCTATAATTAGGAACAAGGAATAGAAATTCCTGGGAATTCCCAAACCATAAATTAGTCTGTATCTTTCATAATTCTTTTATGAGTTTTTAAATAAGGAGTGTCCATGAAGTAAATTATTTTATTATAAAATTTTGGGTTTTTCTGTTTAAAAATATATGCCATTAAATATATTTTGTTTTATATGTATGGTGAGACTGTACATTTTCTTTACATATAAAAATGATCTCTTCTTGATACAGGCATTGGATAATTGAAGATGCTGAAGAGAGCATTAACACAGAATGCATGCCAAGTAGTCATTTAATGATCTAAGGATAATGCCACAAATGAATATCTTGAAGAGTTCTTGTCAGAGGTTAAAGCTAGAGAAAAGTTAAAAGGGCTGTACAATGAGCCTCTGTATCCCTTCGGATGCTAACACTTGCGGCGTTTGCTCGACACTGTCATAGACAGCGCACATGCCCTGTTTGTTGGAGCACTTCCCAGTAGATTTGGGTCAGCATTTTTGGTGGGAACCCACAGAGGTGCTGTGTGCTCTAGTGCTTGTGTCAGGAGACACGAGGGTGACAGCTAGCCCAGGAAAGGTGCTGGTTTTAGTGGGCCTCTGTGGAGGCTGCTTTTGTTTTAAGGCAGAGAGCTTCAGAAGAACTTTTCACCGTCTTCCGGGAATCATCAACAGCGTCTTGGAAGAGATTTCCGTTTCTCTATCAGTGTGGCCGCTGTTGAGAAACATCCTGTGTGGTCGAACAAGCCTGGGAGCCAGCGCGCCAGGGCTTGGGAGCAAGCTTCGTGGTCAGCTCTCCCGTGACTGCAGGCGGCTTACTTCCTCTCCCTGAGCTGCCTGAGATCGTACGAGTAAGGAAATAGACTCTCAGAGAAGGAAGTGGTTGCCCAAGGCCACTCAGACTGCAGAGCTAGGATTCAAACCCGTTTCTGTAAGGACAAAGCTCTGCTCTCGTCCTTAGCCCACTGCCTCCTCCGAGGCGGCTGGACATCGTTACCGGGTACTGGTGCTCAGAACCGAGCAGAAAAGCAGCAACCCTTGCAGGCTCTGGTAGGTGAGAGGGCAGACAGAGGTGCCAGCCTCCCCAGGTTCCTGAGCTGTGCATGGCAGACTCTCCCACAGGAAGCTGGCAGGCAGGCTGTCGGGCACTCCCCCGCCACCTGTACAGTAAGAGCTTTCATGCTTGTGTTACAAAGACGTGTTACTGGTGCTGTTCCAGTCTCTGCCTGCCCAGACAGGCAAGCGCAGGCTGCTCGTACCGGGCCCAGCCCCTGTTAGGGTCAGTGCCTGGGATCTCCTTTTTGGCCGTGAAGCCCAAGGACAGTCCAGACGGATGAAGGAAGGTACTGCCTCAGCATGACTGGGTTCTTGGGTGGAGAGAGGGAAACAGGAAGTATTTGTGGGAGAAGGGTGTATAGCACCTTGCGAAGCAGGTCACTGTGGGTGGGGAGACACTACCCGGATGCTCCAGGATTTGGGTGGAGGTTCTTGAGGTAGCCAGAAAGGAGGGCTGTGACAGCTGCTCGGGAGCATGCGGGCCTGCTGCTGCTGGCCTTCTGCTGTGGTGGCCCCCGCCAGCCCACCAACTTGTCATCTTCCCAGTGAGCAGCAGTCCCCAGAGCAAGTAGCCTCTGCGGCTTTGGTGAGTAGACAGACCCAGTGCCCGTTCCTGATGCCGCCCTGCTGCCCTTCCCCAGAGCAGCTGTTTATGGGGAAACACAGGCTCCTGCAATCAGGACATGGTGTCGTGTGCTGCTGCAGAGCTGAGCGGCAGGAGACCCAGCCCTTCCAGATTCCAGCTGCTTCTGCACACTGTGCATCCTCACAGGTCTCCAGGGAAGGGACCGAATTCAGGGCCAGGGCCACAGGGTCTGTTGAGGAGCAGGCTCTGCTCTGTGGGCCCTGGGGGAGCTCTGCGGAGTTCTTTGCTTGTCTTACAGCTGCCATGGGCCCTGCATCTTGGTTACAACCCTCAGGGCTCTGGCAGCCAGGGAAGCAGGGGTGGAGGGAGCCCGGAGAGAGGCAGGGCCCTGGGGAGAAGCAGTGTTTACAGACGCACACTCCTGATCACCACTGGTGGCAGTGCTAGCTGAGTGGCGGCTGTGCTTTACTTGACCCTTTCAAGGGTCTCTTCTCCCTCCTGCCGGATAGGGCTGGGATCCAGACTGGCTGGGATCCTGACATGACCTGACGTGTGAGGCCTTGGGCTCTCTGACTTCCCTGAGTGTCATCACGGAGTCATCCCTCCTGCTGGGAGGAGGCCTGAGGACGGAGGCGCAGTCCGTGACCAGCTTTCACACTGAGCGCACTTGCAGGCTGTCATGCGGGTGTGAAATCCAGAGCTGCTATCAACCCCACGGAGGGCATGGGACAACTTCCTGAGTCTCTAGGGTGCTTTGATGTTTGAAAAGTCTTCCCTGGGCTCCCTGAGATTTGTATCCTGTTGGCTTATTACCCTGTCACTCTGGCTCTCTGTGTCCTCTCTTGGGAGCCTCATGCTTCTCCAGTACTTGTTAAGACTGCTCTTATCTGGGATCTTAGAGAGCAACCAGTTAGATGTGTATTTGGAAGGGAAAGGAGGACAGAGAAGAAAACTTACGATGTCCTTGAACTTCAGTGCAGCTGGTGTCAGTATTTTCCCTTACTTCCTGGACTGCCTTCACTTAAGGGGAGACCTAGAAGCTTTTCTTAGGGGAAAAAGCAGGAAACTGAATCAGAAGTGGAGGAGAGGGGAATTGAAATAGTCATTTTGAAATGGGATGTTGCAAAAATTTTATTTTTAAGATTTATGTATTTATTTAAAGGCAGAGTTACAGAGAGGCAGAGAGAGAGAGAATCTTCCATCTGCTGGTTCACTCCCCAAATGGCCACAATGGCTAGAGCTGAGCCAATCTGAAGCCAGGAGCTTCTTCCAAGTCTCCCACATGTATGCAGGGGTTCAAGGACTTGGTCCATCTTCTGCTGCTTTTCCAGGTGCATTAGCAGGGATATGGATTAGAAAATAGAGCAGTTGCAACTCGAACTGGCACCCACATGAGATGCCAGCACTGCAGGTGGCAGCTTTACCCGCTATGCCACAACACCAGGCCTCTCCCCCCCGCCCCTGCAACATCTTGACCATTAGGTTAGATGCCCACTCCACACCCTGCTAGACAGCACCTGATGGCTGAAGTATTTGAGTCCCTGCCATCCACATGGGAGACCTAGATTGAGTTTCTGGCTCCTGTCTTCCTTCTGGCCCAGCCCTGGCTGTTGAAGATAATAAATACATTCTAAATAAATGCCCACCCCTATGCTGTCATCTTTAAAAAGATGCCCATGTGGTAGGTGAGTAGCTAGCCTCATGCAGTTTTCTGTCAGCCCTGTGTCCCAGGCCTGCTGTCACTGCACCACATCTGTGCCACTTGCTGCCCTCGGGGTCTGCAGAGACTTCCTGACGTGCAGGGCCAGAACATTGCATCCTGAGATAGACGGCTTCACTGTCTTCTGCTTCATCTTGTTCTCTAAATCATTTGTGTCACACTTTTAAAATATTTTCCAAAAAATGTGCTTACTAAACACAGCACATGTTCGTTATAGAACATTGAGAAAAATCAGATAAGCAGTAAAATAAGCAACAAGAATTACCCCAAATAGGTGACCTTTTGGTGTGTGAATTGTGTAATATAAATGTCTTTCCCATTTATGTCTCATCTGAGCCTTGCTGCCCCCCATAAGGAGAGCAGGTTAGGTGTTAGTCCCACCTCACAGATGGGAAGATTGCACAACAGAGAGGAGAGAAGGCTGCCCAGCGTACACAGCACAGTAGAGATGGGCTGGGGTATGCTTGTCATATAGTCCCCCACTAATGCTTTCTGTATCTTCTCACGTCTGGGCAGAGAGGGGGATGCTGGGTGTTGGGTTTCAGATTTACTGACCTGGCTGCGCCAGACTCCTAGAGTAAAGTCACTCGTTGACTTAGGAAAACAGGTAGAAGTCCTGCTGCTTGGACTTATAGACATGTGGAGTGAAGTGAGGGATTGTGCTTTGGAGAGCAGGGTCAGGAGGCTTGGAAAACACAAGGGCTGTACGGACAGGCCGGAGGTAACGGGATGGCACAGGGAAGAGGTGGGTGTCGGGCACCTTCCCCTGCCGTGAGCACAGGGCCCAGAGGCCTGGTTTGAACTTGAGGCAGTGACAGCTTGTCCTCCCAGCATCCTAGTTGGCCACAGGCAGACATTTCGTTTCAGCACGTCTGCTGCTTCTTGCCTGTTGGGAGTTTTATGAGCCACACTTCAAGAGGACGGGATAAGCCAAGCAGTGCTGCAGACGCGTGCTGCAGAAGCTGGTGGTTTCATCGGGAGAAGATGGCTGTAGGGAGGGTGACGCTGTAGGCTGGGCCTCGGTGACCAGAGGCCAGGTGAGCCAGGGCCAGCAGTGGAGGGAGAGTCCAGTCGGTTGGGCTGTGGCAGAACTTTCCAGCATGGGAGGCATTCAGGACGGAAGCAGGAGTGCAGTGGAGGGGTTCCGAGCTCCTGCCCCGGTGGCAGGTGGGCTCCCGGGCCTGTGGTCTTGGGACTTACTTCTCTCTCCCATGCCAATCGAGTGGGGATGGCCAGAGTAGCTGCCTGCCAAGAGCTGTTAACCACAACATTCATTTCAGGGCCTTAATTTTTTTTTTTTATCCGTGAACCAGAACTTAATTTGGTAAAATACAAAAGGTGTTCTGCTGGGCTGAGCGGAAGGGGTTGGTCTTCTAAGACAGGCCTGAAAAAGGTGGAAACAGAACACAAAGAAGATTGATCATTTCATGGTGCTTTCCTTGCATGACGGGAACAGGGAGACAGAACAATGGGAAAATAACGGACTGGTTAATGCCAGATGACTGCAGGTTACTTTTTTATAAGCAGAATTAAAGCAGAGGGATTTCATTATCAATGCCCACTGAAACTGGCCTGTTTGGGATACTTGCTTGTTATCTCTCTCCTGTTTTCTTGGAAGGTCAGGTAGCTTAGTTTCGGTTTGGTGACTTGGAGCTTTAGTGTGAATGAGACCACTTGGGTTTTGGTCTGGTCTGTTGGAGCCCAGTGCAGGAGCTCAGACTAAGACAAGGGCTCCTGTGACTTTTTGTTAACTTGCCTTACAAGCCACTCATGAGAACCGAGTGAGTCACTGTATGCAAGGAGCTTAGAGTAATGCTGGGCACACAGACACACCACGGAGGGGCACTGTATGACGCAAGCAGAAGCTGGGCGGGCTCCCCGTGAGAGCAGCTGCGGCAGGTCTCCTGCACGTCCGGCTGTGGCCTGCTACCCTCAGCTTCCCTCTCCTGGGTTTAGGAACCCACATTTCCCCTACCTGTGACATCCCCTATACCTCAATGTTTATTTAAAAGTCGGCCCACTCCTTCATTTTATTTCACATTATCCCACATGGCCCAGCTTTCCTTGACCTTGAACCTTCCCCAAGGCCTCTGGCCCTGGGCAGTTTCTTCCTCCTCAGGACTCGGCAGCACCGCCACCCCCTCCCTCCCTGTGTGCAGCCTTTCACGTGGGTGGCTGCAGCTCCTGTCTTATCTTCCTCCCTGGGAGTGTATGGCTTTAAAGGCACCTGAGGCTTTGTCACCACCTCCCCACCCCACCCTGCGTCTCAGCTGAGCACTGTGAGTCACACGGCCTCCCTCCGTGGAGCAGTATTCCTGGGGTCTGCTTGTTGAGCGGATTTTAGAGGCGAAAGAGAAAATGAAGCTGCCCACACCCCAGAAAAGGGCCACTCAGATTAGCAAAAGAAGTGGCCAGACCACCGCTGGGCTCCCTCGGCTGGCCATTTCTGGATTCCAGACTTTCCTCTCCACAGCATTTCTTCTGATGAGCTCTCCCTGGAATGGTCTGGAATGTTCTGGAGGGGAGGATCAGATCCCCTGGAAAACTGAAGCCCATGGAGGAATGATGTCAACAGGGCCGCTTCAAGCTGGGTGGTGAACGGACATTTTTCTTTGAATTATAAAAGATTGTTCATTTATTCAAGCAAATATGTATTGAGCAATTACAATCTGACAGTCACTTCTCTAAAACTCGAGGTTTAGCATTAAGTGTAACAGATGGAAGTCTCTGCCTGTTGGGACTTACATTCTACTAGAGAGACAAGCACTGAGCAGATGGGTAAATAGGTCTGAACCGTGACAGACAGCGGGGAGAGCTGTGCAGCAAATGCAGTAGGGACTGGGTATGGAACCAGCTGAGGGTGGGCTCGGCCGGTGGTCGGGGAACGCCTGCGATGGTCACTCTTGAGGCCAAGCCCGAGGAGGTGAGGCAGTGAGGTGGCAGGACTTCAGTGGTGGGGACTTCAGCCAAGTGGGTCTTGACGGCTGAAGTCCCCACCCCCCAGGCAGGATCAAGTCAGCTGAGGAGGCCATGCCCCAGTGCACTGGGAGGGAAGTAGTGCCTCAGCTCTGGAAGGCCTATCGCAGGGGAGTTGGGACTTTCTCGGAGGTAGAAGGAGGTAGAACGCCCTTGGAGGAGTTGCATCCCTGGAGGAATGGAATGTGCTGGGTGGGAAGAGGGCGGGCGAGAGGTGGCAGCAGAGGGGCCATTTAGGAGGTCATCACAGTCATCCAGGTGGGGGATGGTGCTGGCTTGGACCGGGGTTGTAGCAGCGGAGGTGGTTAGAGGCCGTCGGAAGATTTGCTGATTCTGACGTTTCGGCCTGATCAACTAGGAGGTCGGAGTTTTCATTTCCCGAGGTGAGGAGGGCCATGGGGGCAGATGAGAGGCTCGGCTGAGACTGTGATGTCACTGGCCATCCCTGTGGAGATGTGAGAGAAACGGGGCTGGGGAAGTACATTTGGGAACTGCCAGCCTAGCGAAGGCATTGGAAGCCACCAGCAGCATAGGCGCTTAAAGGGAGGCACGTAGATGGAGAATGAGAGGCCCTAAGAGACTGGAAGAACGAACGGTGCTGCCTGAGACAAGCAGAGGAGCTGGATAAGGAGCAGCCAGCGAGGTTGGAGGGAAGGAGAGCTAGGAGCCACGGGCAGAAGAGGCGTGAGGAGGCAGCGTCAGCCTTGTGCCACACACTGGCGTGGGTCAGATAAGGGGAAATGGTGCCTGCCCCTTAGAGAAAGTGTGAGGAGTGCAGTGACATAGACAGTGCGTCACCTGCCACCCTGTTCTACAGGGAAACTTCCTTCCAGTGTTCTCCTGTGTTCTGCTGTTTTCACGTAACAAGTTACTGACTGTTCTGTTTAGTGGCTGGATAACGCTCCATTTTCTGGGTGTGCCCTGATTTTCCTAACCATTCCTGTGTACTGGGGCAGTGAGTCGTGTCTGAGTTTTGAGTATTGTAAATACAGTGGTGAACAGCTCTCTGTGTTTTCCTACAAGGGGGTGACAAGTGAGAGGACATGATCATTATTTTTTAAAGATTTATTTATTTATTTGAAAGACAGACAGAGGAGAGACACACACACACACAGAGAGAGAGAGAGAGAGAGGGAGGGAGGTCTTCCATCTGCTGATTCACCCCCCCAATTGACCACAACAGCAGGAGCTGTGCTGATCCGAAGCCAGGAGCTTCTTCCGGATCTCCCATGTGGGTGCAGGGGCCCAAGGACTTGGGCCATCTTCTACTGCTTTCCCAGGCCAAAGCAGAGAGCTAGATAGGAAATGGAGCAGCTGGGTCTTGAACCGGTGCCCATATGGGATGCCAGGGCATTAACCCACTGTGCCATAGTGCCAGCCCCATGGACACAATCATTTTAGGTGAACCTTGAACTTGGGAAGCAGCTGTCTCCTTGTCAGCACTGACAGAGAGCTAATGGATTGTGTCTTAGTGGTGGGCCCTTCCTTGTCTCCTTGCTCCCTGGGGAGGTTCGGGAGCCACTCTGCCCTGCTCATCCCCTGTCCTGCCTTCCTCTGTGGTGAGTCCTGTTTCTCCCGGGTGCACCACAGTTTCAGTCCCTCTCATTAGCCTGACCACCCACTTGGTAGCACGGCCCTTTTCCCTACCATTGGTCTCCTGCCCTGGCCCAGAGTGTGCCCACTGGGCAAGGAGGCGTCAGAGGTATTAAAATGAAGTACACTGTTGTGAGTGCTTGACATGCTCATTAAATGAGATGATATACTTCGAAGGGCTGTCCCAGTCTTACTATCTGAAAAGGAAAGAGTGAGCGGCGGTGTCTAGGCCTTCCCCTAGAGCAGGGCCGCCGGCCCCTAGGTGGATGTGCCAGTCGCGAGAGCTGGGTCAGAAGTCCAGGGGCTGGGATGGGGTTGCCAGCCCTGGCATGTGGCTGTTTGTGTTGGTTGGTCTCATGCCAAGCAGTGCCTGGTGCCACGTCTGCACCCCAGGTGTGTGTGTCACAGCCAGTAATTGCTGAAACCAGAACAGCTCTGGGAACAGGAAGGAGCCTGGGAAATCATCTACTTCTGTCTCTGTTTTCTCAGTGAGGACGCAGGTCAGGCCACAGGAGAAACTCACGCCTCTGCTTCAGGGCCTTGTCCTTCTCCTCTGCCTGGATATTCCCACGAACGGAGCAGGCAGTCGCCCACCAGACTTGCCAGGGCCCTGGGAGGTGGCCCTCTCCTCTCTGCCAGCTCCCCCGCTGGGCTTGCTATGACCCTTACTTCTCTGAGTCCAGCCGAAATCATCTCCAGTTTGTCCTTCTCAGCAGCCGAAGGGATCTTTTAAAAACGCAACGCTGGGGTGAGTGTTACGTCACAGCTGGTTAAGCCCCTGCTTGGGACACCTGCGGCTCATATCAAAGTGCAGTGCGACTTTTGGCTGCTCCACCCCATCCAGCTTCTTGCTGATGCACCCTGAGAGACAGAGGTTGACCGCTCAAGTGTTTGGGTCCCTGCCGCCCACGTGCGAGACTCAGATGCAATTGTGGACTTCTGGCTTCATCTTGGCCCAGCCCTGGCTATTGCTAGCATTTGGGAAGTGAACCGGTGGATAGAAGATTTCTCTCTCTCTCTCTCTCTCTCTCTCGCTCTCTGCTTTTCAACTAAATAAAAAAATAGTAACTAAACAGTTTTTAAAACTTAAGGTGCAGCTGTGATCCCAGCCCTCCCCTCAGGACCCTCCTAGGTGCTGTATTGCACCTGGGGCAGACACCTCCATCCTTCCCTCACCGTTCAAGACCCTGAGTAATCTCCAGCCTCAGCCAGGCCAGCCACCGGCCACGCGGTCTTTCTCTGCCCCTCCACTGTCGGCCCTCCCGCCTTGGGCCTTTTCACATCCCTGTTTCCCACCGCCCTGGAATTCTGCTCAGCCGCCTCACAGCCAGAGGCCACGTCCGCAGGAACCCTCCCCTGACCACTGGTACAAGCGTGCCCCACAGTGCCTGGCTTCTGTCCTTCAGAGCCCTGAGCCCCAGGCATTGTTTACAGTCACTGTTTGATTTGTGTCTGTCCTTTGACTAATGTGGCCTGGCACATCATGGTAGGTGCTTAGCAAATATTTGTTGAGTGAATGAATGAAAGCAGCTGGCAGTGCTGGCAGGGACTGGGAGGTACAGGAGCAGTGGCAGCATCAGTTCTCATGGCCCCGGGGGTCTTGGGAGAGAAGGGCTCTGGAGAGGTTCTCCAATGTGTCCCTCTGCCTGCTGGCAGGACCAGCCTGACCTCAGAAGCCCTTTCTGGATGCATAGGGTCCTCAGCTTTGTGGAGGCATTGGTGAGGGAGATCTGAACTGCTTGTTTAAAAAAAAATAATAATAAGATTTAATTATTTGAAAGGCAGAGCAACAGAGAAAGAGGGAGAAACAGAGAGAGAGAGAGAGAGATCTTGCATCCACTGGTTCACTTCCCAAATGGCTGCAGCAGCCAGGGCTGGGTTAGGCCAAAGCCAGGAGCCAGGAACTTCATCCAGTCTCCTACGTGGGTGGCAGGGGCCTGAGCATTTAGGTCCTCTTCATTGCCTTCCCAAGAGCATTAGCAAGGAGCTGGATCAGAAGCAGAGCAACTGGGACTTGAGCCGGCACTCTGATGTGGGATGCCGGTGTTGCCAACGGCAACTTAACCCACTGCGCCACCATGCTGGCCTTTGCCGGCCTTTCCTTTGCCTGGTCAGCATCTTGCTGTGTGTTACTAGGGTTTCTTTTTCCTCTTCTCCCTTCAGGCGTAAAAGTAACATAAAAGTAACTGGAGAAGCAGGAAGATACAATTGAGAAAGTAACAATCATCTGCAGCTCCACCCCTCAGAGAAAAGTGCCATTTAAGTGCTCGCCAGATCTTTCCAGGTGTGTGTGTGTGTGTATGCGTGCACTCGAACAAAGGCATAGGTACGTGTGTGTGCACCTCATTGAGCTTCTGTTTCTAGAGCTTGTAGCTTTTCAGGGTCTTCTGAGGTGATGCTGGTGCGGGAGCAGGATCTGTGTGTTGCAGGCGTGGCCTGCTCACCTGCAGCTTTCCCCACCCGATGAACAGCTGCCTGTCTGGTCTCTTCTCCAGGATGCTCTGTGGCTCCTGGAAACAACTTCCCCTTAGTTTAGCTGCTCTTCCCAGGGCTCAGGGGCTGACTCGGAGTAACATGTAGAACTGTGGCTGCAAGGGCGCCTCCCGGCTGTCCTTTCTCTGCTTCTAGCTGTCTCTGAACAAACCGACCCCAGGCCATTGCCTGAGGTTGGCCTCAGGCGACACACTGGGGTGAATCCAGCCTGAGGAGGGTGGGGTGACCTGGATTGGCAAATGGGAAGCAGAAGGCACTGAAGAGTTGCTGGCCTGGAAAACCAGGGCACTGGGTCAGCACCGGTTTAATGATTGACAGAAAAGGTTGGGAGAACTCACCCAACCCATTCTCCGTGGCCTCCCTCCCTGCCGATTCCAAAAGCACTTGCCAGCAGCACGGGGCATCCTCTGCCCTTTTTCTGAACACTGCTGACCCCTTTGCCTCCTACAGCAGGGGAAGATCAACTGCATGGCAGGGCAAGAAATGGGGGATGGCTGGGGCCCTTCTCTAACAGTAGCATGTACCCAGAGTAGGCTGCTCTCTGCCAAGCTTCTCAGAGTTGATGGCAAGGTGAGAGATGGGGAATTTTGTCTGTTGCAATCCCTGGGGTCCCATCAGACTACAGGTTTTGAGAACTGAAATGTCAGAGTCCCTTAGGAAGAGCCAGCAATGGTGATCCTGTTTCTTGGGCACTTACTGTATACCTAGTACTGTAAAGCAGGTACTGTGTGGCTGTTTAGTGTACGCCACAGCCACTCAGGTGATATCCTGAGTAGTATCATGGTTTTGGCTGAGAGCCTTTGAAATGTTATGGTCTTCCTTCTCGAAGTCACAGAGAGGGAGAGCCACAGGGTTTGAACCCAAGCCTGACATACAAGCTGGTGGAATGAACTTCTGTGGAGTTTTGCATTTGAATGGCACTAAGGCAAGAAATGGATACAGTAGCCAGTGCTACCACTGAAAACAGCGTAGCCGGGATTAATGTTTTGGGCACATTTATTCGTTCAACAAGTGTGTGCTAAGTACCCACTACATAGTGGGCGCTGTGCCATGTGCTGGAGCCCGGCCTCAGCAGTCTCTGGAGTTGATGACGTGGTGAGTTAACAGACAGTGCAGCTCCATTCGATGATTGCATCTGGAGGCCCTGGACAGGGAGAAGGGACAGAATGGGGGGGAGTCCAGGAGAGCTTCCTGAAAGAGAAGGTGCAAGCAGATCCTGAGGGAGAATAGACCTTGGCTGGTGGAAGGGGCAGCATTCCAGGCTGAGGCCAGGGCTAGCCTCTATGTTCAGGGAGTGATACGGGAACATGGGGCAAGGGGGGTCGGAGTGAGAGGTGGGACCTGAGTGAGAGGCTGGGGTGTGAGCCTGTGTTTGGCACCCAGGGGTCATCTGCTGGTAGGAGTTTCTGGAAGAGCTTTGACTAGGGTGTCTTGACAGAAACAGCTAGGTCTGGCAGCCATTCCCAGGACTCGGGGCTGATGGCTCCAGACTGAGGCTGAGGACAGCTTCCAGGCCTCTGGTGCCCTCTGGTCCAGTGTTACCCAGCACCATGTGTGAGGCACATTGCACATTGCACAGTGGCAGAGCTTGAGCCAACCTGCATGGACTCACATCCTCTCCTCCACCTGCTGGGTGACCTGGAGCCAGTTTCTTTCCCTCTCAGTGCTGTAGTTTCCTCAACAGTTCAATGGCAGGTAATAGTCCCTGACTCGCAGGGCTGTTATGAGGATCTACTGTGTCAGCAGACACAGGGCCCAGTGTGCATGGAAGCTGTGCCCCAGCTTAGGCCCTAGTGCAGGGAGAAGGCCCATCAGGCAAGCCACGTGGTGGCACAGCCCCCAGCACGCTGTCTGCATTCATGCCCCAGTGGGCAGCCGTGTTCCCACAGACCTCACTTTGCCAGTGGGCCACGGGGAAGCTCCTGAGTCACTCAAAGTTCCTGGGCACTCGGGGGCTGCCCTGAAAAGGAGTTCCTCCTCACTCCTAGTGGGGAGGGGGTGGGCAGGGTTTGGGCCCCAAGTGTCTTGGCTGCACTGATCCCAGAGCAGGCGTGTCTGGAGCCCCAGGTCATTTGGACTACGTATGCCCAATTTGCCTTCCCAGTGGAAAGTGGAGTCCTGTAGCCAAGCTCCCCAAAGGACCGCTTCCTCTGGGAATAAGACAGTGGACATTGGAACAGGAGTGCTGCGGGCATGTGTGTATGTGTGTGTGTGTGTGTGTGTGTGTCAGAATGGGGACAGCCCAGGGAATCCTTCTGCCAGGAATTCTTGCTGGCGACCCCGCTATTGGCTGAGGGACTGCTGTGCTGTCCTCGTGCCCTCCTTTCTCGCTGCAGGGCCTTTGTCTTATCTGAGGCTCTGCTTCAACCTCTTAAGTAGGGCACAGCTGCTGAGCAGCGGGTTCAGTGCTGGCAGAGTGCTAGTGGGTGGAGGGGAGACAGCCAACACCAGGAGCAGGAGCAAACACCAGGGTTTCTCACTTATGTACAGTTTAACCCTGGTGTCACGCTCTGCTGTTTTTAGTGCTACAGCCGAAGAAAGGAAGAAAATGGGGTTTGTGGCAGGAATGTAGGGGTGGCAGCACCCTGTGCAAATCCAGGCTGTGGGCCTGGGTCCAGTGGGCTGGGGAGGGCCCCTGGAATCAAGGTTCCCCCAGATGCCTGAGCTGAGGACATGGAAGGGTAGTAGGCAGCCTTGGTGCTGGGTAGACGGCAGACCCCAACTGCAGATGCAGAGGCCAGGTGAAAATGGTGGCTTCTGGCAACATGTGGGGATGAACTGCAGTATAGAGGTGAACTCTAGATAATGGGGCCACGCAAGGGAGATGTGTGGATTTCGAGCAAGCAGATTGCAGTGCCCTACACCCTTCAGGCTGTGTCCCTAAGAGGTCACAGCAGAAGAGACAGCTCGAGGCTGGGAGATGTCGGCATGGGAACTAGAGACCCTAGTCCCAAAGCCAGGACTAGCCAGAGCCCAGAACTGCAGCTGACCCTAACAGACAACTAGATGGGGGGCGGCGCTGTGGCACAGTAAGCTAAGCCTCCACCTGCAGCGCCAGCATCCCATAAGGGCACTAGTTATTCTTCCCAGCTGCTCCACTTCCAGTCCGGCTCTCTGCTGTGGCCCGGGAGTGCAGTGGAGGATGGCCCAAGTCCTTGGGTCTTGCGCCCCATGGGAGAACAGGAGAAGCACCTGGCTCCTGCCTTCGGATCAGCCACAGTGGCCATCAGAGGGTGAACCAATGGCAAAGGAAGACCTTTCTCTCTGTCTCTCTCTCTCACTGTTCACTCTGCCTGTCCAAAAGAGAGAGAGAGAGAGAGAGAACCGTATGTACCCCCAAGACTCAGAAATACTGTCCTGGCCACCGTGAAAAACTTGCTAGCACAAGCTGGGGTGCAGGGACTGGCAGCACAGCCCACTGCACAACCCGGCAGAGGCCTGGCCAGGCCCAGCCCCGTCACGGCTGAACTTCTGCCATGTGCATCTTCTGTCTGCGTCATCCTCTGGCCAGATCTCTGCGAGACCCTGTCAGGCAGGACCTTGCTGCGGCTTTCTGTCACTCTTCAGGGGAGCCCAGAAGGCTTGCGTCACGGGGGTCTGTAAGGCCTGGCACTGCTTGTTCTCCCCAGGCCTTCCCTGCCGGGCAGCAGGAGCTCAGTCAGCTCCTGCCCACCCTCCAGGACGCAGACCCCTTGCTCCTCAGGGGAGCTCAGAGGGGAGAGGGCGTGGGGCTGTGTGGGAAAGCGCTCTGTCCATTCTGTATGCAAGGCGGTGCTGTCATTCGTCCTCTTCTCTTACCACCTGCTGAGGGAGGGACCCCTAATCCTCATGTCCCCTGGCCCTCATCACCCCAGCCTGGTGTGCCTGTGCCCTTCACCCTCTGTACACTGACACCCAGGCTGCCCGGATCCCACGCCAGAGGATGCACTCCTCGTCTTCACTGCATTCACCCCAGTGATGGGTGAGTGCCACCGTTCTCTTACGTTGCTCAGAAGCCCCAGTGCTCCCTTCAGACACAGGCCTGGTTGAGGATCTCTCCCCGCCCCCTGCGGCAGCTGGAGTTTGAAGAATGGCTGTCCTTGGGAGCTTGTTACGAGGAGAATGGCTAATGCTTGTAGAGCTAGCTTCCTCACGCCCCAACAGTCACCCATGCTCTTGGTGACCGCCCACGTCCTCTTTCCAGCATTGATGCCAAGCCGCACACTCCTCCTTAAGCTCTTTGTGTCCTGTTTTAGTGTGTGCTGTGTTAGGTTACATGCAGCAGGAATCTGGCAGGCAGAGACTTAGGAAGCCGGAGCTAAATGTCTCACTTCACAAGGAGTCTGGAAGTGGCATTCCAGGGCTGGGGCCACAGCTCCATGAGGCCCAGTGGCCAGGCTCCTCCTGACTTTTTTTTTTTTTTTTTTTTTGAGATTTTATTTATTTTAGGGGCCGACGCTGTGGCGTAGTGGGTAAAGCTGCCACCTGTAGTGCCAGCATCCCATATGGGCACTGGTTCGAGTCCCGGCTATTCCACCTCCAATCCAGCTCTCTGCTATGGCCTGGGAAAGCAGTGGAAGATAGCCCAAGTCCTTGGGCCCCTGCATGCACATATAAGACCCAGAAGAAGCTCCTGGCTCCAGGCTTTGGATCAGCACAGCTCCGGCCGTAGCGGCCATCTGGAGAGGGAACCAGCGGATGGAAGACCCCTCTCTCTCCCTCTGCTGCTCCTTTGCTCCTTGTGTAACTCTGACTTTCAAATTAAATAAATAAAATATTTTTTTAAAAAAGATCTTTTAAAAAATCTTTTTAAAATATTTTATTTATGGCCGGCGCCGTGGCTCAACAGGCTAATCCTCCGCCTTGCGGCGCCGGCACACCGGGTTCTAGTCCCGGTCGGGGCGCCGGATTCTGTCCCGGTTGCCCCTCTTCCAGGCCAGCCCTCTGCTGTGGCCCGGGAGTGCAGTGGAGGATGGCCCAGGTGCTTGGGCCCTGTACCCCATGGGGAGACCAGGAAAAGCACCTGGCTCCTGGCTCCTGCCATCGGACGAGCGCGGTGCGCCGGCCGCAGCGCGCCGACCGCGGCGGCCATTGGAGGGTGAACCAACGGCAAAGGAAGACCTTTCTCTCTGTCTCTCTCTCTCACTGTCCACTCTGCCTGTAAAAAAAAATATATATATATATATATATTTTATTTATTTAATTTGAAAGGCAGAGTGACAGAGAGAGAGAGGGTAAGACAGAGGGAAAAAGAGGTCTTCTATTCGCTAGTTCACTCCCCAAATGACCACAACAGCCAGAGCTGGGCCAAAACCAAAGCCAGGAGCCAGGAGCTTCTTCTGGGTCTCACGTGTGGGTAGGAGGTGCCCAAGCACCTGGGCCATCCTCCACTGCTTTTCCAGGTACATTAGCAGGGAGCTGGTGGATTGGGAGCGGAGCAGCTGGGACTAGAACTGGCGCCCATATGGGATGCTGGTGTTGCAGGCAGCAGCTTAACCCGCTCCCCCGCCCTCCGCAGTGCAGGCCCCTCCTTCTGACTTTCTGTCTCACCCCTTCTGCTCTCTCCTGCTCCAAACATAGCTGCTGCACCTCCAGGCCCTGCAGTCCTGTTCCAGGCAGGAAGGACAAAGGGCAGAAGTTTGACTTGTTTTATTAGGAAAGACTTGCACCTCCCAGCAAGTTGCTCTTGACGTGTTGTTGGTCAGAATTATGTCACACACACACCATGGCTGCAGGAGAGCTTGGGAAACTGGGTGTTTAGCTAGACCCATTGCTAGTTCCAAGAAGCCTGTCACTCAGGCAGAAGGAAGGGGAATGGAACTGGGGAGACAAGTGGGAGTGACCCCCAGCTGCCACCTGTACAGAGAGCCGCGCAGCCAGACGGCGCCTCGAACGTGCCGTGTGCCCTGCGTCAGGTGGCTCCCAGCTTTTCCGGTGAGTGGTCAGAGATGGGTCCTTGAGGAAGTGGTTTCTGCTCACCAGGCTCTCAGGTCCCCGTAGTGAGGAACAAGTGAGTGAAGTGACTTAGGAGAGGCACCCAGGAGTGGGGTTTGTGCTGCTGAGGAGGTGCCGGGGCCTGTGGGTCCCCAGTAGTCACATCTGCCCGATTCTCAAGATTTCCTAGTCAGAAAGCTAGATTTTTATTAAAAAACACTATTTTCTGAAAAGTTCGGTGTTAACAGAAAAGTCGCAGAGACTGTACAGTTGCTGAGCGCCCATACGCTTTACCCAGCTTCCCCCGCGGTAGCATCTTACGTAAAGAACGCTGGTACAATGCTGATAACTAAGCAGACTTTTGGCAACATTCCAGTTTTTCTGCTCCTGTTCTCCTCCTGTTCCAGGATCCAGGCCAGGGCCCCACCCTGTGCGTGGTTCTGTCTCCGTAGCCACCTCCTAACTGGAAGACTGTCTGTCTGAAAGCCGGAGTTGTACGTGACGTCCCCTCAGTCTATCTGTACAATCTTACTGCTTCCTTTGCATTTTTTCCCTTGTATATTTGACTGTAGTAGTGAGCATCTCTAACCTGTCTTCTGAGAAACAAAAAGACTTAGCAACGGAACGCTGACTGCCCCCTCTTGTCTTCCACGTTATTGTTTGTGAGTTTGGGCTCTGTTCTTATTCCAGTTTAAACGACTTTTAGAAGATGGACCATCCCTGTAGTTCAAAATGGAAAAGGCACAAAATGTTCAGATTCTCTCCCACTTCCGACCCAGACCGTGTCCTGGAAGCACACAGTGCTCCCAGTCTCTGGAGCTGACGTAGACACGGGCGAGGAGTCCAGCTTCTTTGCTCTGCTTCCCTGCCTTCTGCAGGCTGTTCTCGTCGTTCAGCAGTCCAGCATCTTAGCCACACGGCGGCATCAATCCCTAAACTACTTCATTCTGTCTGTGGCATGGGACTCCATGTTTCTGTGTCATCATTTATTTAAGAGATCCTATTAATGAGCCTTTAGCTTGTTTCCCACCTCTTACTGGTGACGTGACACTGTAATGAAAGCCTTGTGCTAATCCTTTGTCACTGTTTATGTGGAAGTATACAAGGGTGCTTGCAGAAGTTTGTGGAAAAGTAAAAGTTCATTTTAGGCCGGCACTGCGGCTCAATAGGCTAATCCTCCGCCTTGTGGCACCAGCACACCGGGTTCTAGTCCCGGTCGGGGCGCCGAATTCTGTCCCGGTTGCCCCTCTTCCAGGGCAGCTCTCTGCTATGGCCCAGGAAGGCAGTGGAGGATGGCCCAAGTGCTTGGCCCCTGCTCCTGCATGGGAGACCAGGATAAGCACCTGCCATCGGAATAGCGCAGTGCGCCGGCCGCAGCACGCCGACCACAGCAGCCATTGGAGGGTGAACCAACGGCAAAAAGGAAGACCCTTCTCTCTGTCTCTCTCTCTGTCTCTCACTGTCCACTCTGCCTGTCAAATAAATAAATAAATAAAGTTCATTTTAGGGACCGACACTGTGGCGTAGCAGGTAAAGCTGCCGCCTGCAGTACCACCAGCATCCCATATGAGCACCTGTTCGAGACCCGGCTGCTCCACTTCCTTTTTTTATTTATTTATTTGACAGGTAGAGTTATAGACAGTGAGAGAGAGACAGAGAGAAAGGTCTTCCTTCCGTTGGTTCACCCCCCAAATGGCCGCTATGGCTGGAGCTACCGCCGATCCGAAGCCAGGAGCCAGGAACTTCCTCCTGGTCTCCCGTGCGGGTGCAGGGCCCAAGCACCTGGGCCATCCTCCACTGCCTCCCCAGGCCACAGCAGAGAGCTGGACTGGAAGAGGAGCAACTGGGACTAGAACCCAGCGCCCACATGGGATGCGGGCGCTGCAGATAGATGATTAACCAAGTGAGCCATGGCGCCGGCCCCCAAGACCCAGCTGCTCTAAATCCAATCCAGCTCCCTGCTATGGCCTGGGAAAGCAGTAGGAGATGGCCCAAGTCCTTGGGCCCCTGCACTCGCATGAGAGACCCAGAAGAAGCTCCTGGCTCCTGACTTCGGATCGGCTCAGCTCCTGCTATTGTGGCCATATGGGGAGTGAACCAGTGGATGGAAGCTCTCTCTGTCTCTGTGCCTCTGCCTCTCTCTAACTTTGCCTTTCAAATAAATAAATAAATCTATAAAAGTTCATTTTAGTGTAAGAACAAATTGAAATCCACTCACAGTTTTTTCATAGTACCTATTTTTCCTGAACTTTTTGAAGGTACTCCATTGCCGCAGGATGCAACCTGCCATGGTGTTCCCAGTCAGTGTGTGTCTTATAATTGAGATAAATGGGCCACAGTATCCTCTCTAGGGGTCATGCCAGTTTACCTCCTAGCAGAGATGTGTGAGAACATTTCCCACATGCTCAGCAGCAGTGCCTTAGCTTCTGTTTTCATCTGATTGTAAAAAAGATAGCTCAGTGTTGTTTCAATTTGCATTTTTCTTGTTATGAGTAATCTGGCCCATCTTTTCATGTTTACGAACCAAATGTATACCTTTTCTGTGAACTGTCTTTTCATACCAGGGGCCTGTTTTTGTGTTTGATTGCTGATCTTATACTAACTAATCTGTAGGAACTCTTAGGGGGAAGCAGCCCTATGTCTGATGAGAGTTGCAAATATTTTTCTCAGTTTATTATCTTTTTTTTCTTATGATAGTTTTTACCATGTAGGAAAAAATGTGTTTCCCTCGCAGTGCAGCAGTCTTTTGTTGACAGCTGTCGGGGCCTCGGATGCAGGAGGCACAGGTCCCTTCCATGGGGCTTTTCTGGGTGGAGCGATCTTTTCTTTTTAATTTGAAGAGCTGTCTTGGGCGTATATTAAAGCTGCACGTATTTATGAATTCAGTGTTTTCTCTCATTGATTGTTTACTCTTATGCCAATACCACACTCTTAATTATTATAGCTTTACTATAATTTTTTATTCCTGCCAGCTAATCCCTGGTGCCATTTGTCAAAACCCCTGTGCACAACTTCTCTGCTGCTTTCACATCCCCTGTTGGCTCTCAGCAGACGGCCCTGCCCGCTGCCTCACTAGTTAGGGAACGAGCCCTTCCGCAGGAGCTTCCCCGCCCCGCAGTGGTGCTGGCTTGTCTTCTTCCTGTGTCCTTGAATCATTGCCTTCCCATCCTGCCCTGGCTGATCCCTGGAGTCAGTCTATCATTCATTCATCCATTCATTCATTTTATTTGAAAGACAGAGAGAGACACAGATAGAGATTTCCCTTCACCTGGTTCACTCCCCAAAGGCCCTCAACAGCCAAGGCTAGGCCGGGCGGAAGCCAGGAGCTCGAGCTCATTCCAGGTTTCCCCTGTGGGTGGCGGAGACCCAAGTACTCAGGCCATCAACCTGCTGCCAACCTGGGTTCACCAGTAGGAAGCTGGAGTGGAAGTGGAGGAGCTAGACTTGACCCAGGGACTCTGATAAAGGATGCAGGCATCCCAAGCAGTATCTTAACTGCTGTACCAAAAGCCTGCCCCCTCCCTTCTTTCTTCTGTGCTGAGCTCTCCTAAATCCACAGCTTCCTTGAATCTCCTCTATTTCATAAAACGTCCTGACTGCTACTTTGTCAAGCTAGTAGCCCCTCCTACATTCCTTTCCCTGACATATTCGCCCCAAAATTAGTTTCCATTCACTTCCTCAGCTTCCTTGCTACCATTACTCTTCAGAGCCCAGGTTTGCCGCTCTACCACTTGATCAAAACCTGTCTCACAGGGTCACTGATGACCTCACAGTCACTGAAACCAGCAGCCATGTGTCAGTGTGTCCCCCTGAGCCTCTGCAGCACTTGAGATGGCTGGCACCTCCGCACTGAAGCAGCCTTTCCCTTGGCTGTGAGGGCCCAGATGTCCCAGGTCTTTCCTGGCCAATGCCTTTTCGTCTGCCTCTGCCTGTTTTTTCCCTTGGTGTGCTGCTGCCTCCTCTGCTGAACCGTATCCCTTCCGGTGGCCATCCCAGCAGCAAGGATGCCTCCCACCTCTGCTGACTCCCAGCTCCCCAGCTCTCCAGCTTGTGGGCTCTGGGACTGAATTCCTAGTCTGCTTTCAGGAAACCGATTAGAGCTTGTTGTGTAAGTGCACAAAAGAAGACCTCGTGGAAAGGAGTGGGTGGAGTTAAGAGGTGTTGAGAAGGAACAGTTTACTACCAGTTGGAAGTTGTTTTGCTGTAGAACAGTGGCTCTCAAACTTGGCTGCATATTAAAATCACCAGGAGAATTAAAACATAAAAATTCCAATGCTCATGCAGTTCCCACACCGATCAGATGGAATGTCTGGGGGTGGGCCCAACATGCAGTGGTTCCAATGTGTAGCCAAGTTAGCAGCCCAAGTGCGGTGGGGTGGGGGGTGTCTCAGGTCACACCCAGGTTCATACTTTGATGAGTGGGTAGATGGGTATGTGGGTCACTAAAGTACTGGTTAAGAGAGACAGAAGGGTGGATTTGGGAGAAGATGGGGTTCTGTTTGGATAGAAGGAGTTTGAGCTGCCTGTGGGATATCCAGAAGGATTCTGCAGACACGTAAATCTCCCTAAGTAGGGCAGGTATTTGGCATGGCAGTGGACACCACCTGGAACACCCACATCCCAAACGAGAGAGCGTGGGTTCAGGTCTTGCCTCTGCTCCTGATTCTAGCTTCCTGCTGATGCACACCCGGGGAGGCAACATGTGATGGCTTCAGTGCTTGGGTTCCTGACATCCACACCGGAGACCTGGATTGAGTTCCAGGCTTCTGGGTTTGGCCTGGCCAGCCCCTAGCTTTTGTAGGTATTTGGGGAGTGAACCAGAGGATAAGAGAGGGGTATGTTTGTGTGTGAGAGTTTCAAATGAATAAATAAAAACTAAAAATTTATATTTTTAACATATATTTTATTGATTTATTTGAAAGACAGACTGACTTAGAAAAAGAGATCTTTTTTTTTTTTTTTTTGACAGGCAGAGTGGACAGTGAGAGAGAGAGACAGAGAGAAAGGTCTTCCTTTTGCCATTGGTTCACCCTCCAATGGCCGGCGCAGTCGGCGCGCTGCGGCCGGCGCACCGCGCTCATCCTATGGCAGGAGCCAGGTGCCAGGTGCTTCTCCTGGTCTCCCATGGGGTGCAGGGCCCAAGCACTTGGGCCATCCTCCACTGCACTCCTGGGCCACAGCAGAGAGCTGGCCTGGAAGAGGGGCAACCGGGACAGAATCCGGCGCCCCAACTGGGACTAGAACCCAGGGTGCCGGCGCCGCAAGGCGGAGGATTAGCCTGTTGAGCCACGGCGCCGGCCCAGAAAAAGAGATCTTCCATCTACTTCAGTCCCCAAATGGCTACAATGGCCGGGGCTGGACCAGGCCCAAGCCAGGAACCTGGAACTCAAGCGAGGTCTCCCATGTGGGTGTCAGGAGCCCAGGCTCTAGAGGGCCGTCTTCCGTTGCTTCCCCTGGCATGTTAGCAGGAAGCGGGATTGGAGACAGGGTAGCTGGGACTTGAACTGGTACTGCAGTATGGAATGCCAGTGTCTCAACAGGCAGCTTAACCCACTGTTCCCCAATGCTGGCCCAAAATAAAATAAAAAATGCAAAAGTCTCCCAAAAGTAGGTGTTTTCTTTTCCTTCCACAAGCCTGCAGTGCTGCAGGGCCCTCCCCACTGTTCTTCCTGGCAGGACTCTCCCACAGCGCTTCAGGACCATTCCACTCTCAGCTGTGGTGTTTGTGGACAATATTTTATTTCCTCCTGGGTGATAAGAACACCCAGCAGCCCACCTTGGAAAGACCCCAGGCAGAGCCGCCTCTGACACCTGCTGGCCCTGCCCGTGGGGATCTAGTTACAGGTCTGCCGTCCGTATGAGCCGGGTACTGCAGAGCCGCAGGTCTGCTTTCCACACCCAGACACAGGAAGGGTGGAACCCAGCCCTTTCAAGAATGCTGGCTGGCTCCGGAGAGCAGTGATTGTTGGGCCTGAGTGCTGGTGGGGACGCAGTAGGGGCTGGGAGGTAGGATGCATGCCGGGACCTCCAGGGAGGCTGCAGAAGCCCCCAGGTCACTCTGACATGGTTCTTGGAGACTCAGGAACTCCAAGAGCAGATTGGAGCGGCACAGGTAGGGAAAGGTGGCAGTGGGGTCTCTCGCCCTCCCTGGTTGGTGGAGACTGCACTGAAACCCACAAACCTCCTGTAAGAGCCAGGCGGGCCAAGGTGAGAGGGCAAGTGACTTGCAGCACGAGGAGTAGAGACCAGGGGGTAGCACCCCAGGGACTAAGGAAGGAGCAGGAGCAGAACCTCCCACGTAGCGGCCCTTGAGCATGCCCTCCGCCACCTTCTCTCTCTCAACCCCTTCTTGTCTTCCCTCTCTGTCCAGGCTGACGGGAACTGCCCTGTAGAGGTCCAACTGCATTCAGACCCAGATGATGCCAGAGCTATGACCCGGCCTGCAGGTGTGGCGCCGAGGGGAGATCAGCCATGGAGCAGCCTCCGGAGGAGACCCCTGAGGTTCGGGAAGAGGAGGAGAAAGAGGAAGTGGCAGAGGCAGAAGGAGCCCCAGAGCTCAGTGGGGGACCAGAGCATGCGCTTCCTTCCAGCAGCTACACAGGTAAGTAGGGGCCAGCAGGGGCCACCAGGCAAAGTGAGGACACAGGCCCTCTGCAAGCAGCATCCTGGAGCTCTGTGGGGCTTGGAGAGGGCAGAGCGGTTAAGGACTGGAGCCAGGCGGCCTGGACTCACACTCTGCTCTGCCGCTCTTGGCTGCAGGGCCTTGGGCACATTGTACCTCTTCTTTCTAGAAAATGGACAGGGATGGTAAGTGGTGTGGACGTGGGCTTTGTGAGAATTAAGTGAGCATGCAGTTGGCATGCCTGTCGTACTCGGTGTTGTTATTCCCACCTTTGCTGCTGCAGGCATCTGGGACCACCTGTGCCTACTGTGCACCGGGAGGGTGACTGTGCTTGTGATGTGATCCTCGGTTGAAACGCACAACGGCATTGATCTCAGGCTGATGATCCAGTCAGCGTTTCACTGCACTGTATTTAGGCATAAATCCTAAGCAACGAGAATGAGTGACTGTGATTCGTGGCACTTCGTTCCTAACTTCTCTCATCTCTGTTGGTTCACTTTCTTGTAGCCACTGTGAACAGCAGTGTAGACATTTTTCTTTGGCACCTCACCTTGTTGTGTCATCATCTTCGTCATCCTCACGTGATGTCCACCCCTGTGCCCCCGGCTTGGCCTGCTACCCACTCCCCCAGCCCCAGCTTCTCCTTTTTGTCTGCCAGGCTCTCCTCCCCTGAGAGCCGCAGGGCCAGCTGACCCTCACTCCCTTCCCCAGGGGAACCTCAGGGTCCTGAGACGATGCTGGGGAGACACCCTATTCTGGCTGCTGGTTTCAGCTGAAAATGATTCAGGGCAAAAAGTGACCTACATGAAAGACCTCTGTGAGTGAGACCCGGTGGGAAGAAGGGGCCATCAAATAAGGAGGTACCTTTCTCTGAAGGGAGGAGAAAATTTCCACTTTGATTATGGCCTTGTCGGAATAATGTCAGAGGTTGTGGACTCAAGAGGCTTCCATAGCCTTGGCTGCTCATGAAGAGACTTGAGTGATCACTGACGTCATAAATAAGAGTGTCAATTGTTAAATCAACAGCAAGAGTCACTATGCACTTGCTCCCCATGTAGGATCTCTGTCCCTAATGTGTTGTACTATGAGAATTAATGGCAAAACTAGTCTTCAAACAGTACTTTATACTTTGTGTGTCTGCAAACTGTTGAAATATTTACTTAGAGTTGATCTTCTATATATAAAGTCAATTAAAAGTGAATCTTAATGAAGAATGGGACAGGAGAGGGAGTAGGTAGGATGCTTTGGAGGTGGGAGGGTGGGTATGGGGAAGAACTGCTATAATCCAAAAGTTGTACTTATGAAATGTATATTTATTAAATAAAAGCTTTCTATTAAAAGAAAAGAAAAATGATTCAGGGCAGAGGAGCAAGCCTGCCCCTCAGGGATGAGTCCTGGACCCTCCTGTGTCTGCATGAGACAGATGGTAACTCCCCTGTTAAGGCAGGGCAGGGACTGTGGAGTTAGGACCAGCCCCTGTCCAGGCCTGCAGCTCAGGGTTCCCGAGCCCTTGATGCACTCCACTGTGGACTGCAGAGCAGGATTCTTCCTCTCCTGGGCCAGATCTGGTAGGGTGAAGAGGAAGCCATTCATCCAGTCCTGCTGATCCCACCCTGGTAACCAAAGTAGGTCTGGTGTGATTTGGGGGCCAAAGAGAAGGTGTCCCCAACCCCCACAGTAACACACTCTCTTTGGCAGCTGGTGGCTAGAGGCTTTGGAGACCCAGCAGTTCTCAGAAGAAAGGAATGACTGTCTAGCCAGGAGTAGTATTTACACATTCTGTCTGAACTTAAGAAAGGCAAGGGGGCTAGGGAGAGGAAAGACACAGGGAACTAAGAACGAGCCAGGGTGTTTCAGGGAAGAGGAGGGAGAGACCACAGGTTTGTGACCTCGCCACCTGCCTCGGCCACCTCAGTCCCACACCTGGGCCCGGTCAGACAGAAGTCACCCTCAGAGTGACGTCCTGTCCTGTGGTTTTCTCCACCCCCGGTGGTACTGCTCTGTCCACATGCAGGCCAAAGTGCAGTGCCCAGGAGCAGAGGCCAGCGTGGCGGTGGCACCCCCGCCAGCTTTATTAGTGAGGTTTAGTGCTTGAGGGAAGTGTAGGGGACAGAATCTGCCAGCCATTCACATGGTGCTGCATTGTGACACAGTGTTTAATAGGTCCCGTTTATCAGTACATGGATAAAGTCTCAGTAGAAAGACTTCATTGTTCGGTAATTAAAGCAGGAGAAGGCTGCTTAACCTAATTGCTGTGTGTTCAAGCCTCAGTATATAAAAAGTACCCATAATTCTACAAGACTAGCCAACTGACACGAAAATCAAAACAGGCCAGGGAGTTCATAGCAGGACTGGTAGCCAGAAAACCATAACCATTTTTCCGTCTAACTCACAATCAAGGAAGGCATTTCACGGCGAGATGTCACCTGGCCTGGCCTGTCGGACAGGTAGAGGTGGCTGCGTGGTGGGTGTTGGCCAGGGTGAAGACGTGGTGCTGTGGCCGCTGGTGAGGGTAGAAGGACAGCGCGGGGTGCAGGCCGGCACTTGTTAGTGTGTGTTCCATTGGCCGTGCACGTGTCCCTCCAGGAATGTATCCTGTGTGAACACTGGCCCAGCGTGCGCAGCGATCTCTACAGCAGCAGACACACTGCAGCTGCTCACGAGAGCAG
Organism: Sylvilagus floridanus; assembly: GCA_949820135.1. Lineage (NCBI taxonomy): Eukaryota > Metazoa > Chordata > Mammalia > Lagomorpha > Leporidae > Sylvilagus > Sylvilagus floridanus. The sequence goes on along the minus strand of OX463227.1, from coordinate 128,842,214 downwards.
AAACTGGGAGCTCCATCTGTGGATGGAGCACAGCCTGTAAATACCCTGTACTCATTAAAAAGGCAGGTGGCTGTTTGGGACGTGCACATCCTGTATCAGTGCCTGGGCCCAAGTCCCAACTCTGCTTGCTTGCTTGCTTGCTCTCTTTCTTTCTGATTTATTTCATTTATTTAAAAGGCAAAGTTACAGAGAGAGAGAGAAAGAGCCATCACTGGCTCACTCTCCAGATGGCCACAACAGCCAGGGCTGGGTCAAGCCAAAGCCAGGAGGAACCTGAAGCCCATTCAGGTCTCCCACTTGGGTACAAAAGCTGGATCAGAAGTGGAGCAGGGACTGGTGCTGTAGCATAGCGGGTTAAGCCACCGCCTGCAGTGCTGACATCCCACGTGGGTGCTGATTTGAGACCCAGCTGCTCCACTTCCAATCCAGCTCCCTGCTAATGCACCTGGGAAAGCAGCAGAAGATGGTCCCAGTGCCTGGGCCCCTGCACCCACCTGGGAGACCCAGAAGAAGCTCCTGGCTCCTGGCTTTGGATCAGGTCGGCTCCAGCTGTTGTAGCCATCTGGGGAGTGAATCAGTGGATCAAAGACCTCTCTCTCTCTCTCTCTCTCTCTCTCTCTTGCTCTCTCTCTGCCTCAGCCTCTCTGTAACTCTGCCTTTCAAACAAACAAATAAACCTTAAAAAAAAAAAATGAAAGCAGAAGTGTGGTAGCCGGGACTCGAGCTGGCACTCGGATGGATTGCAGGTGGCGGCTTATCCTGCTGTGCCACATGCCAGCCCTCTGCTCCACTTTTGATTCTAGGTTCCTGCTGTTGCGCACCCTGGGATGCCCCAAATGATGACGCTAGTACTTAGCTCCTTGCGACCCATGTGGGTGACCCAGATTGAGTTCCCGGATCCTGGCTTTGGCCTGGCCCAGCATGAGCTGTTGAGGGTATTTGGGGAGTGAACCAGAAGGAAGATTCTCTCTCTCTCTCTCTCTCTCTCTCTCTCTCTGCCTTTAAAATAAATTTAAAAATTTTTTAAAAAGGATAAGTTGGGTTTATATATATTCCTAGAGAAACAAGTTCCTAACAAATTGAGGATCCCATTGTGAGAAATCCTGTGCCATTGAAGGCGCCAGAGAAGTATATACAGAAGGCCTAACTGCAGGGGGCAGAGCCCAATGAAGAGGACCTGTCATGAGATGCTGTGCACCTTATGCATTCTCAGCAATCCTGCGCTGCTTTTTAATTTAAAATGCACTAGCTGCTCTGCTTTTCTTTGAAAGGTTAAAATAAATTGTTGTTGTTGTTGTTGTTGTTTTAGTTGGACAGGTAGCAGGTGGAGACAGAGCCTTGTATCCTGTGTTGGGAGCAGGAGGGGCTTTGAGATCATGCAGACCAGGGCAAGAAGCCAGGTCTGCCACAGTGTACTGTGGCCCTTCTTTCTGCCTTCACCTCTGAGTTCAGTTCACCTTTAAAGGCTGTGTCCAGCAGTCCTCGAGGGCCAGTTAGGAGGAGTAAATGGGGATGTCTGGCCCACCACTGGTCTTAGCAGCTGCTGTTTCTGTCCCCACGAGTTTGTGGCTTTGGCCTCCAGAGTCTCCTCTCCTTAAAGAGCCAGAAAACAGCAAGAAGGCTACAGTGCACCCAGCTCAGCACGCACTGAGCTCCTCACCCGCTTGGAGGCAGACAGGACAGGCAAGAAGGAAGCTGGGAGCAGCAGAAACTCGCTTGCTCGCAGTCCCCGTGGTAGGTGGAGGCAGGAGCAGCCAGAGCCAGTGCGCACACACCCCACTCCTGTCCTCCTGTCTGCCTGTCCGCCTGTCCTCCTGCTTCATGATATTCCCCTCTGTCACACTGAGAAGGAGGAAGACAGTGTCCTTCCTCCTGGCCCTAGCTCTTCCTCTCACTCAGCCAGCGCTTGGGGGGCATCCAGCGACCAGCTGGTCAGTGGTGAACAAGGCTGAGGGCCTGCCCCAAGGAGCCCACAGTCCAAGCTCACCGGACAACAGAAGTGAAGAGATTGCTTGGTCCCCAGCCCCAGATCGCTGCAGAATTTACCCTGACTTCAGGAGCTAAAGGGTGCCTGTTTGCCTGTGGGCTCTTCCAGCAAAGGAAATAGAGCAGCCAGCCCAGCTTGCCTACCCTCACCGCTGTGACAACACTGTCCCTCCACCGACAGAGACTAGATATGCAGGAGAGCTCTTACCACACATAAATATGTGAGTAAGGTAAACAGTGTCTATTTGCTGAACTTGTAATCAAAGAGGCGAAACCGATACTTGACCCTCTGGGTGAAAGGGCCAATATTTACACTGAGTCCAAACATTTGGATATGACATCGTGTCCTCAGCAGTTGTTTATCATAATCACATCATTGATTAACAGTACTGAATGTGTGTGTGTGTGAGGAGTCGTAGGTGTGGTGGTTAGAGCTCAGCTCTGGGAGGTGGATGGTTCTAGATAAAATTCTCATGCTGCTACTAATTAGTTAGGGTTCTCCTGAGAAACGTGTAGGGTCCAAGTCCTGGCTGCTCTGCTGCCAATCCATCTTCCTACCAAGGTGTCTTAGAAGGCAGGAGATGATGGCCACTCATGTGGGAGACCAGGAAGGAGTTACTGGCTCCTGGCTTCAGCTTGGCCCAGAGCTGGCTGTTGGCAGCCATCTGGAGAATGAACCAATGGATGGAGGATCTCTCTCTCTCCCTCTCTCTTCCCTCTCTGTTGCTCTGCCTTTCGAATAAATAAGGGAGAAGAAATTGTGGCAAGTCCAGATTCTGCAGGACAAACAGCAGGCTGGAGCCTGTCGCAGCTCAAGTGCGCAGGCGTCTGGGGGCGGAATGCCATCTTCCCGGGGTGGGGCGGAGGGCTGTCTGTTTCCTGAAGGCCTTCAACTATTGGATGAGGCTTCTCACATTATGGAAGGCCGTCTGCTTTCCTCAGAGTCATGTCTGAAAACAGACGTCCAGAGCCACGTGTAGTCTGGGCACCATGGCCCGGCCGGGCTGACACAGGAAGCCATCACTGCACTGTCAGCGAGCTACTCAGCCTCCTGCGTCTGTTTCCTCACCCGTGAAGTAGGTAGGAGGCGCTGCGTGAAGAGGCGCCGTGAGCTTATGCGAGGGGAGTGGTGTGGAGTGCCCGGCTGTGCGGTGGATACACGCCTTGCTCTCAGAGCCTCACCTTCCTCCCAGGGCCGGTACTTACTGACCTCTAAGGTGATGAAGGGATGACGCAAGCGTGCTTGGCACTTAGTAGGGGCTGTCAGATGCTGGCTTTTTTTCCTTCCCCTCCCTTTCCGGTAGAGGTAGGCCCTTGGAAGGTGTTTGGGAAGTCAGATGGGCAGGGCAGGCAGGCTGAGGCTTGCGAGGCAGGGCCCAGGGCCTGCTGGCTCATCAGGTGAGCAAGTGCAGTGGGAAGGGGTAAGCATGGGTGTGGTGAGAACGCGTGCTGGGCTGGGGGAGAGCAGCTGTGTGTGCAGGCAGACAGCCTCAAGTGGCAAGGCCGAGGGGCACTGAGGTAGGGACTCCCAGTATGGGGGAGGCTTCTTGGAACCCCAGCCTCCCACTTCATCAAGACACCCGCTTGCCCCCACCTCTGACCTAGAGGTCGTGGTGGTGGTTCTGCCATCTTTTCTTTTGGGTGGGATGTCATGGTGATTTTGAGATAAACTTTTTTGAAAAAGATTAACTTATTTATTTGAAAGTCAGGATCACAGAGATGGAGAGGCAGAGGCACTGAAGGACAGAGAGACAGATTTTTCCATTTGCTGGTTCATTCCCCAAATGGCCGCAACAGCCAGTACTGGCCAGGCCAAAGCCAGGAGCTTCATCTGGGTCACCCAAGTTGGTGCAGGGGTCCAAGGACTTGGGCCATCTTCTGCTGCCTTCCCAGGCTCTTTAGCAGGGACCTGGGTCAGAAGTGGAGCAGCCAGGACTCAAGCTGGCACCATAGGCAGAGGCTTTACCTGCTACACCACAGTACCAGCCCCTGGAGATAAACTCTTTTATTATTTATTTATTTATTTATTTGAGAGGTAGAGTTACAGACAGAGGGAGAGACAGAGAGAAAGATCTTCCATCTGTTGGTTCACTCCCCAGTTGGCCACAATGGATGGAGCTGTGCCAATCCGAAGCCAAGGAGCCAGGAGATTCTTCCAGGTCTCCCACGCAGGTGCAGGGGCCCAAGGACTTGGGCCATCTTCTACTGCTACCCTAGGCCATAGCAGAGAGCTGGACCAAAAGAGGAGCAGCCAGGACTAGAACCGGCGCCCATATGGGATGCCGGCGCTTCAGACCAGGGCTTTAACCCGCTGCGCCACAGCGCCGGCCCCTGGAGATAAACTCCTAAGCCAGGTGGGCAGCCGGGAAGCAACAGGAGCTTTATCTTTGGAAGATCCACCTGCACATTGCTGGCTTCTCCAGGATGCACATTGCTGGCTTCTCCAGGATACACATGCAGCCTACAGCAAACTTCACCAACAGGATGAACACACTCCAGCCCCACCACGCCCCATCTCTCCCCTGCCTCTTTCGGTCCTGAGTGTGAGTTTCTGGACTGTTACTCACCTCAAATAGGCAGAAGCTAAACCTGCCCATTGCCTTGCTGCCGTCACTGAGCCCTCGCTTAGCTCTGGAGTTCAGCACCTGGGACAGGAACTCTGGGCCCCTTGGACCTGTTTCTTCCCAGTCTGTTAGCATGCAGCTCCCAGCCGGGACTCCTCTGGGACACAGTTCGGGCTCTAGATACTTCTTGGGGCCCATGGGGTCCCAGCATCTTGGCTTCTTCCAGAGATATTAACACTCCTGAGCCAGGGACCAGCAGCAAGACAGGGTTCCATCTGGCCTCATGCAGGGCACACACCCCTCTGGGTTTCTGGGAGGCTGTTGAGGAAGAGGGTGAACAACCAGAGGAAGGAAGAGGCATGGTCCCCAGCCTGGAGAGCTTCATGTCCATTGTTTCACTCCCCAAGTGCCCTGATGGGGGCCAACACAAAGAGTCAGAAACCCATTTCATGTCATGTCTCCCAAATTGGTGGCTGGAACCCAACAACTTTAACCATCACCACAGCTGCTCAGGGTCTGCAATAGCAGGAAACTGGAGTCCAGAGCCCAGGAGGCACTGGCATTGTGGTGCAGTGGGTAAAGCTGCCTCCTGCAACGCTGGCATCTCCCGTGGGTGCCACGTCGTGTCCTGGCTGTTCCACTTCCCATCCAGCTCCCTGCTCATGTGGCTGGGAGAGCAGTCGAAGGTGCCCAGTGCTTGGGCTCCTGGCTTCAGCCTGAGCCAGTCCTGGCTGTTGTGGCCATCTGAAGGAGTGAACCAGCAGATGGAGGATCTCTCTCCCTCCCTGTCTCTGTACTGCTTTCAAAATAAATAAGTAAATCTTTTTTTTAAAAAAGTGAGCCAGAGAGGACATCAAACATAGGCACCTCAGCGTGGGACACGGGTGTCTCAACCGCTAGGCCAAACACTCCCCTAGAATGGTGCCTTTCTGATCCAGCTCGTCTGTTTGCCTGGTATTTGTACAGAGCTTCTGCGTTCCAAGATCTAACTCTGTGTTAACTACTCCTCACCATGACTCCCTGATCGCCATTTTGCTGAAGTAGAAACCGGGCCCTAGAGGACCAGAGCTGGGATTTGAGCCCAGGACACTTCAGTTGGACACTGCAGAGCTGAGATTTGAACTCAGGCCGTGTGGCTCCTAACTCAGGCTCTCAGCCACAGACCTGCCATTTCTGGGCTTCCAGAAGCTAACCTGGAGGCTGTCCAGGGTCCTCACCTGTGAGCCAGGAGAGGGAGCAGCCCTATGCGCAGATGATCCTCTCCACTCACCTGGCCCTCACCAGGCATCGCCCCTCCCTATCTTGTGTTCTGCTTTCCTAATCTCTTTGTTATGTAGGCTGTTTAAGGGTAGGGTGTGGGGGTCCTACCTTGCACACAGCAGGTACTCATTAAGTGCCTGTTGAATGAATGGAGAGGGTGGCATTACCACGTGCGGTTTAAGCAGCCACCAAGGGAATGAGGAAGGCACCATCAGGAGATGTGACTAATCAGAGGTGCTTGGTCACCGTGGCCAGGACTCATTTGGTGGAGGCGGGCTCTGAGCGCCGAGGGGAACGTGGTGAGAGACGCTCGAGTCTCCCAGAGGAGGCGGGTGTGGAAGCCACAGAACAGCACGACAAGTGCCCACAGACTGCCCGGCCCAAAGGAAGCCCTCCCTGCCCCAGCATCCACACGGGTCTCCACACAGGGCTTGAGCAGCCTCTGCTCGTCTCCCAGCCGCTAGAACTGTGAACAGCAGGTCCTGCCCAGCCCTGCTAGAAAGCGGGTGCTGGACCAGGAGTCCCCGGCGGCTGGGGGACTGCTGGTTCCCCAGAGGGCTTTTGGGCCTGCAGGTGTTCAGCACCCTAGCTCCCATCGCCGGGCAGGGTGCTGACCACAGCAGTGCCCTGTGGACCAAGCTCCTGCCCTTTGAGCCCTTCCACATAGTGGGTGACACCCAGCAACGAATGCACAGAGTACAGCAGAGGTGACAGGGCGCCTGAGAGGACCAGAGCAGCCTCGCTGTCCCTGACCACGGCTCCCCTACCCGGCTGCAAGCTCCCCCACAGCGCCTATGGCGAGACTGCGGTTGGGAGTTAAGGCAGCAGCACGGGACAGGCCGTTCAGGTATCTGGGTCACCCCTAAACTTAACCAGCCAGGAGGGGAGCGGCAGCGTGGCAGGATGAGGCCCACTGCGGGAGAAGGGCTTTCTCACTGCCACTCCGAGGGCCCGAGGGAGAGCAGGGAGCGGGAGGAGAGTCCGGAGGGAAGGCTTGGGCCTGGTTGGCGGGTTGACTCCCGTGCTAGGGGAGTCAAGGGCACGCGGCCTGTGCTGCAGAGGAGCGCCGCAAGCCTAGAGCACGTTCGTCTGGGCTCACCAGGGTGGCTTGAGCCCCTCAGACTCTGCTTGGCGGGGTGTCTGCTGAGGGATTGGCGCCTGTCAGAGGAGGCTGCGCAGGCATCAGAGAAGAGCAGAAACCGGACGGCCAGCACGGCAGTGCGTGGGGCCGTGAACCCGACACTAGGCTGGGAGTCGGGGCATCCAGGCTCAGTTCAGGTCCCCCTTCCCGAGGGGAAGGGCTCGTGGCCCAGGGTCTGAGGGGCAAGTCAGAAGAGACTCGTGCAGCTCTCTCGTGGTCACCTGACCGTGTGTATCCTGAAGTCTTAGCCCTAGCCGGCTACTTGCTGATGCTGTCAACAGCGCAGTTCAAACACTGCCACACGTCATAGAAAAGCAGGGGAGCTCTGGACATTTCCGCTGGTGTGACTAAGGTTACCACGTAGCTGCTGCGGGTCAGTCTCAGGGCCGGTGGGGGGACACTTGGGGGATTGGGGTCCAACCTCCCAGAGAAGCCGTCATTCACACACACACACACACACACACACACACACACCACGCCAGCTGAAGGAACTGGTGGTCCTCAGAAAAGTCAGCTTTTTAGACCACACAGCTCCTCAGGGCCAAGCCCAGGGCTGAGGTGCTCCTGCCCTTCAGCCAGGCCTGGCCAGGAGTGACGCTGCCCTCCCTCCTGTGCCCACAGACCTGTCCCAGAGCTCCTCGCCGCCCGTGCTGCTGGACCAGCTGCAGATGGGCTGTGACGGGGCCCCGTGCGGCAGCCTCAACATGGAGTGCCGGGTGTGCGGAGACAAGGCCTCGGGCTTCCACTACGGTGTCCACGCGTGTGAGGGCTGCAAGGTACAGACTGCGGCTGTGGCTGCCCGGGGGCTGTGAGCACGCGGGAAGCTGACCCGACACAAGGCTTTCCCTGCTGTGGAATTCCCACGTGCACGTGCAGAGGCAGCCAGGCAGGCAGGAGAGGACGGGTTCCCTGTCAGGCCTACTCTTGGGCACCTGTGGCCAACCCAGGCACTCTAGTGGGCTCTGTGGGCAGCTAGCGCCCCCTGGGGACCAGGCTCCAGAATGCAGGCAGGACAGAAAGGGCTGAGGACCGAGCTGTCATGGGCCAGGGCTTGAAGAGGCTCTTGGGGGGGGGGGGTTACATTTCTTTCTCCAATGAACACCCATCAGAATTTCACAAACTATCTTATTAAACCATCTCCTGGAAGACACACAGAGCCAGATTCATTTATGAACCAATCAAGCTGGCAATTTTATGCTACCAGACAAATGAGCTTTAAGACTTCTTTGGGCATTTAAAATAAATAAGTATATCTTAATTCCCAAGTTTTAGTGTTCCTTTGCTTCCCCCTGACTCCTTCAAAACACTTTCCCCATGACCTGCCAGTTTGGGGGATTTTTATTTGTCCATGGATAATTGGGCCCCCGCAGCACAATGCGGAGGGCGGAGCAAGGCTTCCCACCTCTTCCCCCTCCCACGCCTCCGCACCCGGTCTCGCTCCCTCAGGGCTTCTTCCGTCGGACGATCCGCATGAAGCTGGAGTACGAGAAGTGCGAGCGGAGCTGCAAGATCCAGAAGAAGAACCGCAACAAGTGCCAGCACTGCCGCTTCCAGAAATGCCTGGCCCTGGGCATGTCGCACAACGGTGAGAGCCGGCCGGGCCAGGCGCTGCACGGCCCCAGCTTTCAGGGAGCACCCAGTCCAGTCCAGCCCGGAGAGGGGGTGCCCCTAGAGCAGTGCCTGCGCCCTAGTAAGTAAGCACTGCAGACGCTGCCGATCTAGACCCTGGGCCTGGGAGCCTGAGACCTGTCCCGTCCCCCAGGCCAGCAGCATCCACCATGGGCCCCGGGCCTGGACCGGTTCCCACCACCCTGTAACTGGGGCTCACCCGCTCTGGGCCAGAGGGAACCAGCAGTTGACCCCCAGCTCAAGCAAGTTGGGAACCCCACTCCTGGATCTCAAGCCTGCCTTGGATAACCTGACAGCACAAACAGCCACTACCAAGGACAGGGATCACCTCAGCCCACCTTGGCCATTGAGGGCAAGTGGAAGCCAGCAAATGACCACACAGGTCAGCGGTCTGGAGCCCGGCAGGGGTCTCCTGAAGGCCCACCGTCTCCAGCAGACAGAGCCCCAAAGGTCAGTGGAGGCCACTTAGTTAGCTCCTCGGGCAGCTTAGCTGCTCACCCTGCTCTTCCCCACAGATGCCCTAGCGGGTGGTGGCAGGGCCCGAGCCCTCCGTCTGCCACTTCTCCTCTGTGATGGAGATCGGCGGGTCTGATCCTTCCCCTTCAGTTCCATCCTCCCAGTCCCGTTCCTTAGGTGGGAGTCCTGGGGCTGGCTCAGTCCTTTCTTTCTCTGACAGAAGCCAGGCTGGTGTTCTGTGGGCTTCTCAGTGACTGGTTCTGAGTGCTTACTTTGTGAGTACTCTTACCATATTGGCCCGGCACCCCCATAATTGAAGGGACATTAGCATCATTGTCCTCCCGGAGGTACGGCATTAGTGAGTGGCCAAGCAGAGCTCAGCACAGACCCGTCACCCGACCTCCCAGTGAGGGAGGACCCTCTTGTGCCGGGCACCGTGGGCAGACAGAGCCCCGGTCCTCGAGGAGCTGCCGTCCGGAGGGGGCCACTCCACCTGCTGACTCTCAGATTCTAAGGCTCAAGGAGACGTCACTGTCTGTGCCCTGTGCACCTGTCCAGGGGCAGGGGTGAGAGGTGCCGGCCCTGCCTGCACCCCTCAGTGACTCCCTCCTCCCTGTGCAGCCATCCGCTTTGGCCGGATGCCAGAAGCCGAGAAGAGGAAGCTGGTGGCAGGGCTGACGGCGGTCGAGGGGCACCAGCACAGCCCGCAGGTGGCGGACCTGAAGGCCTTCTCCAAGCACATCTACAATGCCTACCTAAAAAACTTCAACATGACCAAAAAGAAGGCCCGCGGCATCCTCACTGGCAAGGCCAGCCACACGGCGGTGAGTCGCTGCTCGGCCTGGCAGTGTCCCGGGCGCTGGGAGAGCCAGGCCTCCTTTCTCCCCTAGCTTCGTGGTACTTGCCGCAGGTAGAGGGAGCACCCAGTGGGGGTGGGGTCCCTGGAGGCCTGGCCTTTACCAGGGCCTGGTTTTCAGCCCTTTGTGATCCACGACATCGAGACATTGTGGCAGGCGGAGAAGGGCCTGGTGTGGAAGCAGCTGGTGAACGGCCTGCCGCCCTACAAGGAGATCAGCGTGCACGTGTTCTACCGCTGCCAGTGCACCACCGTGGAGACCGTGCGGGAGCTCACGGAGTTCGCCAAGAGCATCCCCAACTTCAGCAACCTCTTCCTCAACGACCAGGTGACCCTCCTGAAGTACGGCGTGCACGAGGCCATCTTCGCCATGCTGGCCTCCATCGTCAACAAGGACGGGCTGCTGGTGGCCAATGGCAGTGGCTTCGTCACCCGTGAGTTCCTGCGCAGTCTCCGCAAGCCCTTCAGTGACATCATCGAGCCCAAGTTTGAGTTCGCTGTCAAGTTCAATGCCCTTGAACTTGATGACAGTGACTTGGCTCTGTTCATCGCAGCCATCATTCTGTGCGGAGGTGAGTCAGGGTAGGGCAGGTGGGCCAGCCCCACGCAGCCGGACGGCGGACAGCATGGGAAGGAGCACGGGGCTGGCCGTGCCCGCAGGAGCAGACCCGTCTTACACAGGCAGAGGGGAAGAGACTGGACAGGAGGATGCTGTCATGTTAATGGGGGCTTCAGATTCCAACACGATAATTACAGCAGTAAGCATGCTAACAGTGGCTGAGAGCTTGTGTCATGTCGGTTCCTTCTCAGAGATTCTGAGTCCCCAGTCCTCACAGCCGCGCTGTACAGAAGGTGTTTTATTGTCCCCATCTCAGAGACCAGAAAACCAGCCAGAGAGGCTGAGTAACCTGTCTATAGGCCACTAGAGTTCTGGGGACAGAATTTGAATCCAGACATTGAGTCTCTCTCTCCCCCTCTTTTTTAAAGATTTATGTATTTATTTGAGAGGCAGAGTTACAGAGAGGGAAAGACAGAGAGATCTTCCATCTGCTGGTTCACTCCCCAAATGGCTGCAACGACCAAGGGTGGGCCAGGCCAAAGCCAGGAGCCAGGAGCTTCATCCAGGTCTCCCACATGGGTGCAGGGGTTCAAGCATTTGGGCCATCCTCCCCTGCTTTCCCAGGCACATTAGCAGGGAGCTGGACTGGAAGTGGAGCAGCCAGCTCTTAAACCAGTGCCCATATGGGATGCTGGCCTCACAGGCGGCGGCCTCACCTGCTATGCCACAGTGCCAGCGGGCCCAGGCATTGAGGCTCTTCAACCATGATACTGTATTGCCTAGAAGGGGAAAAAAAATAAAAAGACTACCAGCAACATCAAAAAAGGTAGCCTGGGGCAGGGGCTAGAACACTCAGTTTAGTGGCCCCGACAGGAGGGGTTGGGTCTGCCCCAGTCGAGGAGGCCTCGCTGTTCCTCGGGCCTCCCCCTGCAGGATGCAGTAGGCGAGTTCCTCTGCCCTTCTGAGACCCCATGCGTGCCCTGTGTCCCCGCAGACCGGCCAGGCCTCATGAATGTGCCGCAGGTGGAGGCCATCCAGGACACCATCCTGCGTGCCCTTGAGTTCCACCTGCAGGCCAACCACCCCGACGCCCAGTACCTCTTCCCCAAGCTGCTGCAGAAGATGGCGGACCTGCGGCAGCTGGTCACTGAGCATGCCCAGATGATGCAGCGCATCAAGAAGACCGAGACCGAGACCTCGCTGCACCCCCTGCTCCAGGAGATCTACAAGGACATGTACTGAGAGGCCGGCCCCTCGGGACTTTCCTGCTGCCCAGCCCGGGAGTACTTGGCTCTCGCAGAGCGCGGATCGCACACCCGCGCTCCCACCCACATGGCCCCGCTCCCTGTGTTCCTTTCTTGCTCTCCCTCCTCCCCTCGGCCCCTGTGGTCCCCCTCTTCCTCACGCCTCTCTCTGTCTTCCTCATTTTCCTGCTCTCTTTCCCTTTCTGTAGGGTCCCACTTCCTTCCTCCCTGGCTTCCCTCCCTCACCCGCCATGTCTCTGTGCCCACATCTGTCTGTCTCGTTCTCCAAGATGGTTTGTATTATTTCACCAGCAGCGCAGGACAGGACCCCTTCCCAGGAGCAGAAGGGGGGGCCTGCCTTCTGCCTGTCACTGCACCTGTAGGCCTAGGGGCCTGTCTTCAGACGGAAGCCTTGAGCCATCCAAAGAAACACTAAGCTCTCGGGGCCTGGCTTCCCAGGGAAGCCAAGCGTGGCCTGGGCTGACTGCAGCAGCGGCCCAGGGGCACAGGGTCCCTGCTGCAGAGGACAGTGGCGGGGGGGCCTGGGCTGAGCCAGATTTCCCCCCAGACTGACCCCCCGCAGGCCAAGGCTGCCCCCCACCCCAGTGGCACCCCCAGTCTCTGACACCCACATCCTTCCATTCCTCTTCACACCGTTCTTCCAGGTCAGTGTTGCCGATGGCCCCTGCGCTGGCCGCTGGGAGCCTCCCTCGCCTGGAAGGAGGCAGGGTTCCCTCCAGGTGGGGGCCCCACCCCTCCCTGAAGAGGAGGCAGAAGGAAGTTGGTGGTTGACGGGAACAGCACACTTAGTTCTGACCCCAGGGAGGGCTTGGGGCAGGCCCTCTGTCAGCACCCACCACCACCCACCCTGTAGCAGCCGCCCATGGAGCCTGGCCTTGCCCCGGCCAGCTCAGTGGAAGCTTATGCCCACGCCCTCAAGTACTCCCTAGAGCTGTCACTCCCCGCACACAGCACAGCACTGAAATCACTGTACCCACGGGTTCCATTCCCAAAGGGAGCGTTCGCGGTGGACAGGAGAGCTGTGCCTGTTCCCAGACTGGCCAGGAGCAGCCTGCTGAGCCAGCCAGCACCTGCTCACTGCAGGAACTGCCCGGCATGCACTGGGCCTGCTCCTTTCTGACATCCGCTTGCTGCTCTCCCCTTCCCCTGTAGCTGACCTCGCTGGTCACCTGCAAATCTCCCTGCACAACCCCTGATGACCAGGGACCTTGCCAGGCCTGGCCCATTCCCCTGGCCCGGCCCTGCCTGCTCCCAGGTGGGGGTGCCTTCACCTGAGAGGAGGGGCTGCAGCCCAGCTGGGAGAGCAGTGTCTGCGCAGCAGGGCAGAGCGCCCACCAGCTGCACAGGCGAGGGATGGCCAAGGTCTCGGAGCAGGGCGGTGGGCGAGCTGGGCCTGGAACCCCGGCTTCCTGGCTCCTGCCTGGCTCTCCTTCCCGGAGGGCCTTTCCGTCTGACCACAGATCTAGGGGAAAGTGGCCCTCCACGTCAGCGACAGCGTCCGCGCCTGCACCCGCGCCCCGGGCTCACTCTGTATGCTGGCAGGATTCTTCCTTTCCCTCCCATCCTAGCTGAGCAGGGATTTGGGGCAGGGGAGAGGCTGTGAAGGGAGAGCTGCTGTGCCTGACTCGCTCCCCCACCAGGCACCCTGTCCCTACCCCTGCCCAGGTCTGGTGCTGAGGATACAGCTCTTCTCAGTGTCTGAAGTCTCCAAAATTGAAATGTATATTTTTGCTAGGAGCCCCAGCTTCCTGTGTTTTTAATATAAATAGTGTATACAGACTGACAGAACTTTAAATAAATGGGAATTAAATATTTAAGAGTTGACTCTAAGCTGACTCAGTTTTTTGCATGTTTTTTTCTGGGAGCTGATTAGACCCCTCCCCCTTGTCTGTATCCAGGGCACAGAGAGGGAAGTGTGGGTGGGCCAAGGAGTCCCTAGGGTGCTGGCTGGGGAGGGTCAGCTCCAGCCGTGGCGCCATTCCTCCTTCTGGGTGCCTTCTGCTCTGCTTCTCCCCTCCCCCTTTTGCCATCTGCCCTTGTGGAGAGCTGTGTTGGTTCCAGTAAGGGTTTTATTATGCAGTGGGGAAGTCACGCGTTCTAATTTATGCAGCACACTGCGCTAACCGGCCACCCAGGGTTCCCAGAGTGCCTCTGATGCTCCTCACAAGGCGTCTTAGCCACCCAGGGCGGGTTCTCACCAGATCTGCAGGATGGTACCTCGAGCCTAACTACGCAGGTCTCGAAGGGTGAGTAGTTTGGCGAGCGGGGCTCCCCCTCATCCTCAGCGTTGGGCCTGCGCAGGGCTGGCTGGGAGAACTCTCGCGCGAAGCTCTGAGCGTGGGGGGTTAACCCGGGGCTTTTCTCTCTGCCGCCCTCTTCAGACTCTTCAGAGTCTCTCTGGGCCTCTTCAGGCTGCAGTTTATATGCACTTTGGGCGGTCAGTAAAGGGCTGATAAGGTCCCCAGGAGGGTGTGCGTGGGCTATGGGTGGTTCTTACCACGTCCACGCAGATCTGCAATCAGCTTAGCTCTTGCTTATTTCTTAGTAACATACAGTGGAGCTGTTTAATTTCTGCTCCTTACAAGAAGCCTGAGCCGGGTGCTCCCTGCCTCTCCATGTGACCTCTGCACTGCACCACCACCACCTGCTCACCGGATGTCCAACCAGTGGGGCCACCTGATCTTGGACTTGAACCTCCCAAACTGAGCTAAATAAATCTTTTCTCTATATGAAGTTAGTTGCCTCAGGCATTATGTTGTAGTCATGACCCAAAAATAAATTTAAAAAACCACAGAAGCAAAAACAGCTAATGGAGAAAAACTGATACCAAAAAAACTGGCAGAGGTGGGGGCTGATGCTGTGGCATATCAGGTAAAGCTGCCACCTGCAGTGCCGGCATCCCATATGGGCACCAGTTTGAGTCCTGGCTGCTCCACTTCCGATCCAACTCTGCTATGGCCTGGGAAAGCAGTAGAGGATGGCCCAAGCCCTTGGGCCCCTGCACCTATGTGGGAGACCCAGAAGCAGCTCCTGGCTCCTGGCTTCGAATCAGCACAGCTCTGGGCTGTTGGCAGCCCTCTGGGGAGTGAACCAGTGGATGCAAAACCTCTATCTGTGTCTGCCTCTCTGTAATTCAGCCTTTCAAATAAATAAACAAACCTTAAAAAATAAATAAATAAAACCAGGTGGGGCCAATTCTGTAACTACCTGGATTTGTGGAGGCGCCTTTGGCACTGGCTTACTGGAGAAAGCTGCGAGAGTTTCGACGAGCAGGCTGGAGAAAGCCCAGAGTGCATTGCGGGTGTTCCGGTGAGGGCTTAGGAGACCAGGACGTAGGGCCATGCTGAGGCGCTCTCAGGTGGACGTGGCAATTCTCCTGGGAGATGGACTGCAGGCCACCCTTGCTTCTCCACGGCAGAGGAGCTGGCTTTACTGCAGCCATTCATTCATTTCCCTGACCACGCTGTGGGAAGATGAGCTTAAGTTTGGTGGAAGAGATTTCCAAGAAGCTAAGCATTCAGGTGTACTGGCTGCCTTGTTCTACAGTAAGAATCAGGAGTGAGAAGGAATGAAGCAGCGTGCGGCAGACCGCATGGTGGGGAAACCACTTGCTACAGACGTTAGATAAATGGGCAGGCACTTATCCTGTCTGTTAAGAATGCCCTCGGCCTAGCTTAGCGTGCCTGTGTTTGGTGATCCCCAGCCCTGGCTCCCGACGCCAGCTTCCTGCTAATGCGGACCCTGGGAGGCAGCAGCGATGGCTGAAGTGATTGGATCCCTGGTACCCACGAGGGAGACCTGAGTGAAGTTCCCAGCTTCTGGGGCAGGCACTGTGGCACAGTAGGGTGACACTGCTTGGGATAGCCTCGTCCCATACTGGAGTGCCTGGGATCAGATCCTGCCTCTGCTTCCAATCCAGCTCCCTGCTAATGTGCATCCTAGGAGGCAGCGGGTGATGCTTCAAGTACTTGGGTCGCTGCCACCCATGTGGGAGACCCAGACAGAATTTCAGGCTCCTGGCTCCAGCTCTGGCTGTGGTGGCATTTGGGTAGTGAACCAACAGATGGAAGGTACATACACACACACACGTACAGCCTTGCAAGTAAATAAAAATAGGGGCTGGCGCTGTGGGGTAGGGAGTAGGGCCACCGCCTGCAGTGCCGGCATCCCATATAGGCACCGGTTCAAGTCCCGGTTGCTCCACTTCCAATCCAGTTCTCTGCTGTGACCTGGGAAAGCAGTGGAAGATGCCCCAAGTCCTTGGGCCTCTGCACCCCATATGGGAGACCCAGAGAAGCTCCTGGCTCCTGGCTTCAGATTGGCTCAGCTCCGGCCATTAATAGAGGATCTCTCTCTCTCTCTCTCTCTGCTTCTTCTCTCTGTGTAACTCTGACTTTCAAATAAATAAATGAATCTTTTAAAAAAAAAAGTAAAAATAGATAAGGTTTTAAAAAATAATCTTTATTTTTTAAAAAATTTATTTATTTATTTAAAAGTCAGAGTTGCACAGAGAAAGGAGAGTCAGAGAGAGAGAGGGGTCTTCATCCGCTGGTTCACTCCTCAATTGGCTGCAACGGCCCAAGATGCAAAGCTGCACCTATCTGAAGTCAGGAGCCAGGAGCTTCTTCCTGGTCTTCTCACGCAGGTGCAGGGGCCCAAGGACTTGGGCCATCTTCCACTGCTTTCCCAGGCCACAGCAGAGAGCTGGATCGGAAGTGGAGCAGCCGAGATTCAACCAGTGCCCATATAGGATGCCGGCATTGCAGGCGGCTTTACAGCTCTGGCCCCAAGGTTAACCTTCACACAGTTCCTGGTTCCTGGCTTTGGCTCCAGCCAGGGGTCATTGCAGGCATTTGGGGAGTGAACTAGCAGATGAGAGCCCTCTGTCTCTGTCCCTCTGCAGCTCAAGTAAAAAAGAAAAAAATGTGGACAGATAAAAGGGAGCCACGTGCTAATCAGCAGAACAATGGGGAAAGGTCTCAAGGCCACCCCTCTCTGCTGCAGGCCCAGAGGCTGAACTCCTTCATCAAAGCCTGGGGCAGTTTCCAGGAGGTCACCCAGGATCACCTTGGGATTCCTTTCCCTGTGGATCAGCCAGATTCTGCAGCTGCCTCCCTGGTTTGAACAGGCCCAGGTGCAGCTCACGCCTGCGGCCAGCCTCGGAGTCATCCATGTGACCTTGGTTTGCAGATCCGGGTTTTCCCATATCGGAGCATCCGCTTAAGTCATAAAAGCCAGGGTTGGGCAGGAGCAGGAACTCCATCCTAGGCTCCTACATGGGTGGCAGGGGTGAAAGGTCATCACAAAACACATCAAACACCAGAGAAAGGGAGAAGGTTTATTATCAGGTGGGGGACATGCTGCCCGCACCATGCACTGGAGAGCAACAGCCTGTACTGGGAGAACAGGCCTTCTAGAGCTTTAGAGGTAAGGAAGTGGGAGCAGCAAAGCCCATCAGGGTGGCGGTGGAGCTGACGCTTCTGACTGGGCCGTTTGGTCACCTGGCTTCTGGTAAGCCAGGCTGGGTTTAAGAAGACGGTACTATTTTACTAACAATGGGCCCAAGCACTCAGGCCATCTTCTGCTGCTTTCCCAGGGAACATCCTCAGCGAGCTGGATCGGAAGCAGAGTAGTTTGGGACTAGAACCTGGTGCTCCGTTATGGGAGGCTGGTGTCTTAGGCAGGCAGCTTAACCTGCTGCGCCCCAACACCAGCCCCAGTCTTTCTATTCTTTTAACAAGAGTTTGCTGGTTCTTTCTACCCACCTGTTACCTGCTTTAGGAATGGCAATGTATACCCTGTGCCTCTCCTGCTGAAATGGCAGCCTATCAGGGAGATAATATTAGGCTCATTAGCCCCCAGCGTGAGCTCACCCATACCCACCCAACTGTCAGTCAGACTACGTAACCACGCCCCTTTGTAAGTGACTGGGAGGGCTGGAGCATGCTGAGCGCGCCTGCCTGTTTTCTTTGCTGCCGCTCCTGGTCCTTCGCCCCTTGCACCTCTGGCCTGCAGACTTCCACACGTGGCCCCTGGCCTGCCCCTGAGATTTTGGTATGGAGCTTCCCGTGTTGTGACCCACTCTCCCTTAATAAAGGCCTCACGTTCCTGTGTGTTTCTCTCACTCTCTAAATAAATCTCAGACCTTGCTGCGTGCTTCCTGTGAGCCGGTATTCAGAATTCTTATCTACATAAACAACAAGAACCCCAGAATGTTAATTTCAGGCTGGCTCAGTCCCACAACACTGCCTTTGTGTCTTGGAAGTATGTGACTTGGGTTTTTACAGGTAACAGCTGAAGTTGGCCTTGAGACTCAGACAAGACTCTGGGCTTTCCGATGAACGCTGGGCTAAGACTTGGGAATCGTTAGGGATGGGTTGATTGTACAGATATGCTGCATGTGAGGAAGGCGTGAGTTTCTGGGAAGATGCTATAGTTTGAGTGATTTGGCTCGCAACCTCCTGCAGATGTTTACATCCCCAGATCATACATTATTGGTACCAAGAGGGTGGAAACTCAATGCAAGTGTGGTGTTTAAGAGGTGAGCCCCGTGGGAAGTCCTTGGGTCCCTGGGGGAGTGTCTGCGTCCCTGCTCACCACCACTGTCATCTGCCCCCTCACCAGATGCCCAGCCAACAACCTTGGCCTTTTCCAAGAGAGAGAGCTGAATCACCCTTATCTCTGTAGAAAGTCCGGATTTTTCTTTGTAGGAATACAAAGCTAATTAACACAAATGGCAGGTGAAAGTCTTACCACGCCCACAAGGAACAGGGCCTTCCTCTCCTTGGGCTGACACCCAGTTTTCTCTTTTGTCCTATTGTGGCCGCCTTCACAGAGGTTCCAGTGGAGCGAGCCCCTGGCAGCCAGTGGGTGTGGCTGCTGCACGAGGCAAGACCAGGGTAAGTATTGGTGCTTGTCTAGTCAGGAAGACAAAACCACTGGTAAGCGCCAAGTGTTGGGTGGGCGTTTGGCACAGCAGTTAAGACTGCTGGAGGTGCCCACTTCCCATGTCAGAGTGCCTGGGTTCGAGTCCTGGCTCTGCTTCCAACTCCAGCTTCCTGCTAATGCGCATCCTGGCAGGCAGCAGGCAGTGGCGCAAGTACGTGGGTCCCTGCCACTCACATGGGAGACCCGAATTGAGTTCCTGCTTTCTGACTTCAGCCTGGCCCAGCCCTGGCTATTGTGGCCACTTGGGCAGTGAATCGGTGGGCAGAAGATCTCTTTTCTCTCTCCCTCTCTTTCTTTCACATAAATATTTTTTAAAAATTGAAAGCAGTTAGTACAAAGGGATTGAAAGACCAAAAGGGGGGGGGGGGGGGAGTTGAGGTCATGCAGAGATAAGTGCAGGACGCCTCCTGGGCCGAGTAGGAAATGGTATCATCCGGGGATCACCAGCAGGCACAGCAGAAACCCGGCAGTGCCGAGCGGCTGGAGCCAGGGTCCACACATCCGGTTGCTGGTGCACCTGTGGCCGCCCTGGGACCCAGCTGCTTGAGCAAGAGACCTGGAGCCCAAACTCAGCTGCTCATTCCAGAGTTTCAGGGTAGAAGAGAGGTTTCTCCTGTCTTCCTGTCTTTTGCCTGTAATGCCTGTTGAAAGAAAACCTAAGGGTTTCGACCCCAGCTCCTTCCCAGCTCCTGCACGGACCCCAGCATGATCAGCACCCGCCCCACACTCCATGTCCCGGCTGCCACACCAGGCAAAGGGAAGTTAGACGACCTATTAGAGACCGAAGGTCCCACTTCCCCGATGGACACAGGGCTCTGGGGTCCCCTCTCCATGTCTTTTTTTTTTTTTTTTTTTTTTTGACAGGCAGAATTAGACAGTGAGAGAGAGACAGAGAGACAGAAAGGTCCAAATGGCCACTGCAGCTGGTGTGCTACGCCAATCCGAAGCCAAGAGCCAAGTGCTTCCTCCTGGTCTCCCATGTGGGTGCAGGGCCCAACACTTGGGCCATCCTCCACTGCACTCCCGGGCCACAGCAGAGAGCTGGACTGGAAGAGGAGCAACCGGGACAGAATCCGACACCCCAACCAGGACTAGAACTCAGTGTGCTGGTGCCGCAGGCAGAGGCTTAGCCTAGTGAGCCGTGGCACCGGCCCCTTCTCCGTGTCTTACTACCAGGGAGCTCTGCTGTTGGGTTCCCCCACTTCGCCTTGTTCTCTCACTCGCCTAATAAAGTCCTCTCACTTTGCAGCTCCAACTGTCGCTATTTCTATACTGAAAGAAGGCCACACTCAGACAGCAAATGACAGCTCAAGGGCTTGGCTTCCTGCCACACACATGGGAGACACAGATTGAGTTCCAGGACTCAGTCCTAGCTGTCTGTCTCTCTCTCCCTCTCTCTCTCTTTCCTCTCTGCCTTTCCAGTAAAATGAGAACCAACAAATTAAAACTGGCAGCCTTGCTTGCAATGGCATCCTCTGGTTTTCCAATTTTTCTCCCCTGGATGCACCTGCCCATGCCCAGGAAAGGAGAGTCAAACCTGTTTCTCAGTTGTTAAAGGCCAGTCCTCCTCCCAGCACTGCAAAAGTTCCTGGAAAATGAAATTCAAAGATAAGTTTATTTTGATGCAAAAAATTCAGAAACTCATAACGTGGTTTTCATAATATGCATTTTCTACAAACCTTTTGAAGACCTCTGCTGCAAGCAGAATACCAAATAACTCGATGTTGCTCAGCTCAGAGAGTTAGAGCTAAGTCTCAGGGCTGTTGTTACGTGGCTTCCGGCACAGCCAAGAGACAGCATCATGTCACCTGGGCTCCCTGAAATCGCTGTCACTAAGCGCTGTTCTCCATTGAACAGCTATGGTGTACCGTGAGTTATACACATGTCACCTCTGATCCTCATGGCAAAGCTGGGAGGTAACTTTCTCCCCTTCCATGGTACAGCTTGGGAAGCACACCAGGCGATGAGGGAGTGTGCCTGTGTGGCTCAGCTAGGAAGAGCCCTGGCCAGTGTTCCATCAGCAGCCTTAGGATCCCTGCTTTCCATTCCTGTGCAAACCTTCGGGACAACATCAGTCAACTGATCTCCTGTTTTTTGTTTGTTTTTTGTTTTTTATTTGAAAGGCAGAGATGGAGACAGACAAGCAGCGAGAACTTCCATCCACTGGTGCACTCCCCAAATGTCCACAGTGGTTGCTGTTAGGCCAGGCCAAAGCCAGGAGGCAGGAACTCAATCCAGGACTCCCACATGGGCGACGGGGCCCAAGCACTTGAGCCAGCACCTGCTGCCTCTCAGGGCACACAGAATCAGAAGTGGATCTGAGACTTGGACCCAGGCACTCTGATATTTAGACTCTAATATTTATTTATTAGAGAGAGAGAGAGAGAGAGAGAGAGAGAGAGAGATCTTCCATCTGTTGGTTCACTTTCCAGGTGGCCACAATGGCCAGGGCTGAGCCAGGCTGAAGCCAGGAGCCAGGGGCTTCATCCAGGTCTCCTACATGGGTGCAGGGACCCAAACACTTGAGCGATCTTCCACTGCCTTTCCCAGGCACATTAGCAGGGAGCTGGATTGGAAGTGGAGCAGCCAAGACACAAACCGGTGCCCATATGGGATGCCAGCATTGCAGGCAGTGGCTTTACCTACTACACCACAACACCAGCCTCAGGGAAAGAAAAAAAACTAATTTATTTTCATTTTTATTTGAAAGGCAGAGCTAGAGGAGGGGCGGAATCTACCTCCATCTGTAAGTTTACTCCCCAGATGGCCAGGCTGAAGCCAGGAGCCAGGAAGTCCACCTGGGTTTTCAACGTGGGTAGCAGAGACTCAAGCACCTGCTCCCTTGCACAGTGTTCACTAACAGGAAGCTGGATTAGAAGTGGAGCAGCAGCCCTTGAACCAGATAGTCCACATGGGATGTGATATGAGGGTGTCCCAAGTGGCAACGCAGCCTCTGCACCACATGCAGAATTTAAAGAAATCCCTGAGGCCAGCGCTGTGGTATAAGAAGAAAGCCACTGCCTCCAACCCCGGCACCCCATATGGGTGCTGGTTTGTGTCCCAGTTGCTCTACTTCCGATCCAGCTCCCTGCTAATGTACCCGGGAAAGCAGGGTAAGATGGCCCAAGTGCTTGGGCCCCTGCACCCACATGAGAGACCTGGATGAAGCTCTTAGCTCCTGGCTTTGGCCTGGCCCAGCCCTGACAGTTGCAGCCATTTGGGAATTGAACCAGTGGATGGAAGATCTCTCTCTGTCTCCTCCTCTCTCTGTGTAACTCTGCCTTTCAAATAAATAAAATAAATCTTAAAAAAAAAAAAAACAGATCATACACAGACAAAGAAATCATTTTTATACCTCAAGAACTATAATAACGGGCTAGCATTGTGGCATGGCAGGTAAAGCCACTGCCTGGATTGCCAGCATCCCATATGGGTGCTGGTTCAAGTCCCAGCTGCTCCACTTCTGATCCAGCTCTGTACTATGGCCTGGGAAAGCAGTGGAGGATGGCCCGAGTCCTTGGGCCCCTGCACCCACGTGGAAGACCCAGAAGAAGCTCCTGGCTCCTGATTTCAGATCGGCACAGCTTCGGCCGTTGCAGCCAACTGGGGAGTAAACCAGCGGATGCAAGACATCTCTCTCTCTCTCTCTCTGCCTCTCTCTCTCTCTCTCTCTCTCTCTCTCTCTCTCTCTCTCTCCCTCTGCCTCTCCTTCTCTCTGTGTGTAACTCTGACTTTCAAGTAAATAAATAAATCTTTAAAAAATAAAAGATCTGTAATAATACAGAAAACAGCAGAGGGCAGCCAAGATACCGAAAATGTGGGAAGGAAGAACCACACTAAAAATTCTCATATATTGCAGAAAGAAGTCAGTACAATTTGCTTGAAAACAACTGGGCAAAGCCTAGCACAACTGAATACGTTGTACACTCCGATATGTGGCGTTTTCCTGTTAAATACAGGTGCCCTGGGCCTCACCACCAGAGCACCAATTTCCACAGGTGCTGGGGGCCTGGGCTGCTGAACACACAGCTGACTTCCTCTCTCCCCAAAGGCAGCCGCCGCCCCCCACCTCCACCCCGTGTCCAACACGGGAGGATGATGGCTGACCATTCTTGCCCTGTGTGTAAAGATCAAGCTGGATCCAGAAGCTTCTCTTGTCATTTTTGTGCCATTTAACTTCTCCCTCTCCTTGACCCCGTGGGATTCCTGACAGGCGTTGTTCCAAAGAGCGGTTCTCCGTGAATGTCCTGCAGGTGCATTGGCCATGTGCAAGGGTTCGGGTGCAAGGAAAGCCCTGGGCCTGTTTCCTGGAGAAGCCAACCCGAACCAGTGCCCCGGGTGGAACCCAGTGATCGACACCAGGCTCAAACAATGGAACTTCAAAAGTGTGTGGAAATGGAATTAGAAGATGATTATTTTGGTGTAAAAAATGCTGAAATCCGTGTGTATGAGGGGTCTTCAAAAGTCCATGGAAAATGTATATGATGAAAAAATTATGCTGGGAGGCTGGCGCTGTGGCGCAACGGGTTAACACCCTGGCCTGCAGCACCAGCATCCCATTTGGGTGCTGGTTCGAGACCCGGCTGCTCCATTTCTGATCCAGCTCTCTGCTATGTCCTGGGAAAGCAGTGGAAGATGGCTCAAGTCCTTGGGCCCCTGCACCCACGTGAGAGACCTGGAAGAAGTTCCTGGCTTCAAATCAGCACAGCTCCAGCTGTTGTGGCCAATTAGGGAGTGAACCATCAGATGGAGGACCTCTCTCTGCCTCTCGTCTCTCTGTGTAACTCTGGCTTTCAAATAAATAAATCTCTTTTTTTAAAAAAAGAAAAAAATATACTGGAATTTGAAACAAATTTTACACCAAATAAGCTTATCTTTTAATTCCATTTCCCAAAAAAATTTTTTTAAGATTTATTTTATTTCAAAGTCAGAGTTACACAGAGAGAGGAGAGGCAGAGAGAGAATGAAGTGTTCCATCCACTGGTTCACTCCCCAGATGGCCGCAACAGCCGGAGCTGTGCCGATCCAAAGTCCCACAAAATTTTTAAAATTTTTTATTTATTTATTTGGAAGATAGAGTTACAGAGAGGTAGAGCCAGAGAGACAGAGATCTTCCATTCACAGGTTCACTCCTCAAATAGCCTTTATGGCCTGGGCTGCACCTGGGCCATCTTCTACTGCTTGCCCAGACACATTAGCAGAGAGCTGGATGGGAATTGGAGCAGCTGGGACTCGAACCGGCGCCCATATGGGATGCTGTAAGCAGTGGCTTTGCGTGCCATCCCACAATGCTGGCCCCTCCCCACAAACTTTTTAAAGTCACCTTGTACATGTTCACCACAGCAAGAGCATAGGTTTATGAATAATACAAATGTTCAAGAACAGGAATATAGACAGTTTTTGAAAAAAAAAAGTAGAAGTGGGCAGTGCAGTCTAGTAAAGAGAATGGGCTTCTTCTAGCAACAGTGGGGGCCGGAAGGGCTGTTACAGGTTGCAGCCACCCTCCACCTCCCCTCCATCTCCTCAAATGCCTCTCCTGAGCCCCAAGCCTGGGAAGCACCTCGTCCGAGGTCACGTCAGGTGTCCTGGCGCCAGCCCATTGTGCCTCCCGCGCTGGGCAGCTCCCGCTGGGCTGCGTGTCAGGCTCGGTGCCAGGCAGTCTTCATCCATGACCTCATTTCATCCTCACAACAACCCTATCGGACAATCAGCTTCCTGGCAGGCAGGCAACTGAGGACAACAGGTTGTTTACCTGGGAGAGGGAGCCGTGAGACCACACAGACAGCTCACAGGGCTTCCTGGAGACGCCTCCGCCAGGAACCCGGACCTGTGCATCCCAGGATGGCTCAACCAGGACCCGACCGCGGGCGGCTGAGCTGTTCTGGGGACAGACTCACTAGGACGGGCAATCTGCCCAGCCCGCAGCCTACGAGGCTGCCCTCTCCTTTGCCCTGTTTAGCCTGTTTCTTGGGGGTGGTGGACCAGTCCCAGGGGTGCCCAGGAGGCCTGCAGCATCTACTTAGAGACTACTGGGGAGCTCACGGGGAGGGGGTGCTTAGGGTCACTCTCATGCCAGTGCTGCTATACGGGTATTTCTTTTGGCCTCTGGTGGGGGCAGGACACACACTAAGGGCCAATGCACATGGCATGTGTACCACCCTGCAGGGAGGCTCTGGTTGGCCATCCAAGTGCAGCGTCCTCATTCTCCCAGCCTCAGGCACGCTCCCTCCTGGCCACCTCGCCTGGATTTCTTGTGACTGGGAGAACAAGCTGGCTCTGTTGACAAACACAGACCAGGCCAGGCATCCTGGATCCGTTCCCGGTCCCCAGCACCTCCTGCACAGGCCAAGTACACCGCCAGCTGGGAGCAGCACCCCCATGGAACCGCGCCCTCTCCCCGGTCTCCAGCCAGCCCCAACTGCATGGGCGGACCCCCTCTCAGACAACGCGAGGGGCTTGTCCAGCGCAGGACTCGCAGCCTCCCAGGTTCATGACCACTTCCCAAGTCACCCTGCCTTCCAGACCCGCTAAGTTTCTAATAATCATGGGGACTTAACTTAGACCCCACCTATGTCCCTGGACTGGATACCTGGAGGCCCCAGCGGCCCCACCTCCCTCTCTCCCTCTCCCTCTCCCTCTCCCTCTCCCTCTCCCTCTCCCTCTCCCTCTCCCTCTCCCTCTCTCCCCCTCCCCCTCTCCTCCTCTCCCTCTCTCCCCCTCTCCTCCTCTCCCTCTCTCTTTTGACAGGCAGAGTGGACAGTGAGAGAGAGAGAGAGAGAGAGAAAGGTCTTCCTTTGCCGTTGGTTCACCCCCCAATGACCGCTGCGGCCAGCACACCGCACTGATCCGAAGGCAGAAGCCAGGTGCTTCTCCTGGTCTCCCATGGGGTGCAGGGCCCAAGCACCTGGGCCATCCTCCACTGCACTTCTGGGCCACAGCAGAGAGCTGGCCTGGAAGAGGGGCAACCGGGACAGAATCCGGTGCCCCGACCGGGACTAGAACCCGGTGTGCCGGCGCCGCAAGGCAGAGGATTAGCCTAGTGGGCCGTGCCGGTCTCTCTTTCTCTTTCTCTCTCTCTCTCTCTCTCTCTCTCTCTCTCTCTCTCTCTCTCTCTCTCTCTGCCTCTACCTCTCTGTAACTCTGCCTTTCAAATAAATAAGTCTTTTTTAAAAAGAAAAAGCAAAGAAAATACAGGAGGAGGGGCAGGCACTGTGGTGTAGCAGATAAAGCCGCCGCCTGCCATGCTTGGGCCCCTGTACCCATGTGGGAGAATTGAAGAAGGCCTTGACTCAACCCTGGTCACTGAGGCCACTTAGTGGGTGAACCAGTAGATGGAGGAAGAGCCCTCTCTCCGTAAACCTGACTTCACATAAATAAATACATCTTAAAAAAAGATACAGGACGAAGAGTTTCTCAAATTGGATTTGATCACAAAACCCTTACTTCTTTTCTCTGGTTACTGAATGGACTGAGAGCCCCTCTGGACATCCGGGGCTTGTGAAGGAGCTGATGTGGTGGCCTCCAGCAGTCCTGGGCATCAGCATCCCGAGTGGCCCTTAGGTGCAGAGCCCTCCCACTGGTGGGCTGGAGACATGAGGCCTACAAGCCCCTTGCTCTGAGGGTCACTGGCTCTTCTCTTAGGAGACAAGAAACTCCTCCTCCAGAGTGACTCACCTCCAACCAACCCCCGGCTTCCACTGCCCCCGGCCCCCACCACCTCCAAGTAGTCACCCACTGATCTGTTTTTGTTATTATGTATTTGAAGGACAGAGTGACAGAGGTCTTCTATTTGCTGGTTCACTCGCCAAATGGCTGCAACAGCCAGGACTGGGCTAAACAGGAGTCTGGTCTCCCATGTGGGTGACAGGGGCCCAAACACTAGGACCATCTTCTGCTACTTTCCTGAGCATGTTAGCGGGGACCTGGATTGGGAGAGGAACAGCCAGGACTTGAACTGATGTCCATATGGGATGTGGGCACTGCAGGCAGTGGCTTAACTCACTGTAGCACAGTGCTGGCCCCACCAAAGATTGTATTTATTTATTTATTTTAAAAAATGTATATATTTATTTGAAAGTCAGAATTAGAGAGAGGGCTTTCATCCACTGGTTCAATCCCTAAATGGCTGCAATGGTCAGGGCTGGGCCAGGCCAAAGCCAGGAGCTAGGAGCTTCTTCCAGGTCTCCCACGTGGTTTCAGAGGCCCCAGCACTTGGGCCATCTTCCACTGCTTTCCCAGGTGCATTAGCAGGGAGCTGGATTGAAGGTGGAGCAGCTGGGACTTGAACCAGCGCGCATATGGGATGCTGGCATTGCAGATGACACATTTTCCTGCTATAACACAGCACCTGATGTTTTTTCATTCTAAATCCTTCCTTTCCAGGGGTTGTGACTTGCCGAGATTTTGAAGGCTGTGTTCAATGCCCCCACTCTCAGAATTTGGCCTCAGTCTTCCTGTGGGGGCTTCTCAATTTTCCAGACTCTGCAGTGAGGAGAGTCACAAAGCTCTGATAGCCAGGGACACCCCTGGGCTGGGGCCCTGTGGAACAGCTAAGTCCCCGCGACTTCTTTTCTTTTTTTAAAGATTTATTTATTTATTTGGAAGGTACAGTGACAGAGAGAGACAGACAGAGCGAAAAAAAGAGATCTCCCACCTGCAAGTTCACTCTCCCGATGGCTGCCAGCAGCCAGGGCTGATAGGCAGGGGCTCAAGCACCAAGGCCATCTCTGGCTGTTCCCAGGTGCATTAGCAGGGAGCTGCAACAGAAGCAGAGCAGGCCGGCGCCACGGCTCAACAGGCAAATCCTCCGCCTTGCGGCGCCGGCACCCCGGGTTCTAGTCCCAGTCGGGGCGCCGGATTCTGTCCTGGTTGCCCCTCTTCCAGGCCAGCCCTCTGCTGTGGCCCGAGAGTGCAGTGGAGGATGGCCCAAGTGCTTGGGCCCTGCACCCCATGGGAGAAGCACCTGGCTCCTGGCTTCGGATGAGCGTGCCGGTCGTGGCGGCCATTGGAGGGTGAACCAATGGCAAAGGAAGACCTTTCTCTCTGTCTCTCTCTCTCACTGTCCACTCTGCCTGTCAAAAAAAAAAAAAAAAAAGCAGAGTAGCTGGGACTTGAACTGGTGCTGTGCTGTGGGATGCCTGTGTCACACGTGGTGACTTAAACCACAACAATAGCCCCAGTATTTCAGGCTACACTTCATGTCCTGTGGTGAGCTTGTTCTACGAGCAGCTAACCAGAAATGGCAGGAGAGCAGGAGGGGTTTGAATAAGCACATTACTTTTTAAAGATATTCAGTGGCATTTAATACCAGGGGGATCTAACATGTAATGCCATCTTGTTAAAAGAAAAAAATGAGGGGCCAGCGCTGTGGCATAGTGGGTAAACCCACCACTTGCAGTGCTGGCATCCCATATGGACACTGGTTCAAGTCCTGGCTGTTCCTCTTCTGATCCAGCTCCCTGCTGATGCACCTGGGAAGGCTGTAGGAGATGGCCCAAGTCTTTGGGCCCCTGTACACATGAGGAGACCCAGAAGAAGCTCCTGGCTTCTGGCTTTGGTGTGGCCCAGCCCTGGCCATTGTGACCATTTTGGGAGTGAACCAGGGGATGGAAGATCTCTCTGTATAACTGTGCCTTTCAAATGAATAAAATAAATATTTTTTTAAAAATGAACTGATACAAACAAATTTTGAAATCCAAGGAATACTAGGTGCCTTCAAAATTCACTTGGTTAATCCTCCACCTGCAGCGCTGACATCACATATGAGCACCGGGTTCTAGTCCTGGTTGCTCCTCTTCCAGGCCAGCTCTCATCTGTGGCCCGGGAGTGCAGTGGAGGATGGCCCAAGTGCTTGGGTCCTGCACCCCATGGGAGACCAGGAGAAGCACCTGGCTCCTGGCCTCGGATCCGCGCAGTGCCGGCTGTGGCAGCCATTTGGGGAGTGAACCAACAGAAGGAAGACCTTTCTCTCTGTCTCTCTCACTGTCTATAACTCTACCTGTCAAATAAAAAAAATCATGAGAAATCTGTGCTATGAAAAAACTATGGATCTGCGTTGAGGCGTAGCAGGTAAAACTGCCACCTACGATGCTGGCATCCCATATGGGTGCCACTTTGTGCCCTGGCTGCTCCATTTTCAATTCAGCTCCCTGCTAACAGCCTGGGAAAAGCAGCGGAGGATGGCCCAAGCGCCGCCACCCATGTGGGAGACCCAGATGAAGCTCTGGCTCCCGGCTTCAGCCTGGCCCAGCCCTGGCCATCGAGGAGTGAATCAGCAGATGGAAGATTACTCTCTCTCTGTAACTCTGATTTCTTTCTTTCTTTCTTTCTTTCTTTCTTTCTTTCTTTCTTTCTTTCTCTCTCTCTCTCTCTCTCTCTCTCTCTCTCTCTCTCTCTCTCTCTCTTCCTTCCTTCCTTCCTTCCTTTCTCTCTTTCTTTTAATTTATTTGAAAGGCAGAGATACATACAGAGGAGAGAGAGAGAGAGGTCTTCCATCCACTGGTTTACTCCCCAAATGGCTGCAATGGTCAGGGCTGGACCAATCCAAAACCAGGACCCAGGAGCTTCTTCCAGGTCTCCCACATGGGTGCAGGGCCCAAGCACTTGGGCCATCCTCCATTGCCTTCCCAGGCCACAGCCGAGAGCTGGACTGGAAGAGAAGCAACCAGGACAGAATCCAGTACCCCAACCAGGACTAGAACCTGGGGGGCCGGCGCCGCAGGAGGAGGATTAGCCAAGTGAGCCGCAGCACTGGCCTTCTAATGTTTTTATTCTCATTAGTGTTTTGTTGATCATCATAGTTCCTGTAACAACAATATTTGTGAAGAGAATACAATTTTTTCTAGACCTAGTTATTAATATTACTCAGTTGATCAAAGCAACTTAAATACACATTAGTGGTTGGCCTGCACCGCGGCTCACTAGGCTAATCCTCCGCCTTGCGGCGCCGGCACCCTGGGTTCTAGTCCCAGTCGGGGCGCTGGATTCTGTCCTGGTTGCCCCTCTTCCAGGCCAGCTCTCTGCTGTGGCCCGGGAGTGCAGTGGAGGATGGCCCAAGTGCTTGGGCCCTGCACCCCATGGGAGACCAGGAGAAGCACCTGGCTCCTGCCATCGGATCAGTGCGGTGCGCTGGCCGTGGCAGCCATTGGAGGGTGAACCAATGGCAAAAAGGAAGACCTTTCTCTCTCTCTCTCTCTCTCTCTCACTGTCCACTCTGCCTGTCCAAAAAAAAATACACATTAGTGGTTAATTATTAAATAACAAAAATCTTTCTTTAGAAATCTGCTGCTGAGCTAGGAGCTTTCCCTTTTCCCCCAGAAGCTCATGTGTCCTTGGGTAAAAATTACTTGTTAGAATGAAACAGGCTCAAGGCCAACTCCATTTCTATTTTTAATCTTTGCACACACATGCACTTGGGAAATCTTGTTGACATAAACAGGTACACAGGAATGATAGGTGTTTTGCTGTAGTAGGATCACTCAAGGTGTTTTCTTAATTTCCTATGATAAATGCCAGAAATTACACAGTGGTCTGTTGTCACAACAAGCTGTTGAGTGACCTTACACTCGACACCCGGCCCTCAGCAGTGCCGCTAAAAGCAGCAGTCACCGCCGTCCAGGGCACCTTAGTAGGGACTATAATTGTACTGGCGTTTGTCACCAGCACCTCAGCAGCCTCCCCTGCCTAGAGGAAGCCCCCACCCTGTGGTCACCATGTTGCCAGTGCCGTGGGCCCTGTCCCAGCATGCACTGCTCGTGGTCCTTCACGCCCTTGCTGCAGGGCCTGGACAGGGGAGCCGGGCAGGGCTGGATCCTGTCTTTATTTCAAGTCAGCTGTTTCCTTCATTGTGGGTTTTTTTTTTTTTTGGCATGAGTTTTGCTCTTTTGAAATACTGCCCTAAAATAGTGTTTCTTTCATGTACTTAGCTTTTTTGGCATTCCCTGAAATTTCATGTCTGAGGCGAATGCCTCACTCACCTGCCCCGGTCCTGGGGCCGGGCTCCCTCACGGGGGCGGGGACGAGGGAGCATTGACTAACCACCCAGCTCCTTCAGCAGGCAGATCCGGTACCTGTCACCAGCCTTCCCTCCCGCTGCTGCTTCTGGGCCAGTGCCCTGCCCTCAGACACCACCTGGGAAAGAGGTGGGAGCCACTGCCCTGCAGACCCTCGCTGCAGACTGGGTCAGCCTGGGTTCTCGCGGGACGAGGATTCAGCCGCTGTCCTGTCCCCGCTGCAGTGGCCACCTCCCAGGGAGCTCCAGGCGAGGCAGGGGGCTGCATGACAAGGACAGAGTTGCCCCCACCTCCTTCCCGTCCATTGCCCGGCCCAGACCTGGACACACAGTAAACTCACAAACACCTGCCCCGCTCACCTCCGTCCCCTCTCCTCCACCTCCCACCTGACCGTCAGCAGCCACGGGGTGGTGACAGTGATGAACACAGCAGTAATGACAACAACTCACGGTTACTCAGGGCCTGCTGTGTGCCAGGTGCTCCAGCTGCTCCCTCTACATGTGACACAGCCCCATGACACATGACACGGGTGCCGTCATCATCCCCACTTCACAAACAAGGAGACTGAGGCAAGGCCACCAAGAAGTAGAGGGGTGCCAGGCGGAGCCGGATGCATAATCTAGGGGGTCCTCTGCGACTATACAGGGCTCTACCCTTCAAAAGAGATTTATTTATTTGAAAGGCAAGGCGACAGAGAGAGGTAGAGAGAGAAAGATTATCCATCTACTGATCCACTCCCCAAATGGCCATAACAGCCAGGAGCCTGAAACTCCATCCGGGTCTCCCAGGTGGATGCAGGGGCCTGAGCACTCAGACCCCCTCCTGCTCTTTTCCCGGGGGGCATTAGCAGGGAGCTGGATAGGAAGCAGAGCAGGTAGCCATCACACCAGCGCTCGTGTGGGATGCCAGCATCGCAAGTGGCGGCTTAACCGGCTGCCTTTGGAGCCGACCCTGGTACCAGAATTTGAACCCAGAATTCTGACTCTAGAACCCTGGAGGAAGTCATCACTGTGCCTAACTGAGTGCTGGGAGGAGCGGACGTCGCTGCTTCCTGTCTAAGGGAGGAGACCAAGCATTAGACGAGTTACTCACGCAGGTTCCCCAGGGCCGAGTCGGGAGCCTGCTTCCTCTCACTGATCACACAAGCTGTCTCTCGAGAGAACACAAAGGCAGGAACTGAAACAGGGCTCCGAATGACCCAGACACTGTCTTGGCCACTTGGTCTTCAGGGCCCGCCAGCGGGCTATTGAGTCGCCACTTTGCCACCGGGGATCTTCCCCGAGTCCCTTCTCCCCGCTCGGCTCCGAGTCCCAGGGTGAGCTGGCTCTGAGTCTTGTGCCTCACTCTCCTCTTTCTCCTGCTGCTATCAACATCCATGGCCTGGAGGCCCCCTGCGGTGGGACCACCTGTCACCCTGCCAGGGCCCCAGTTGGAACTGACCTCCACTCAGGGTCTTGGGCTTCTGGAACACAGCCACAGAGGCACGGAGAGTCTCCCTCTCCTGGGAGTCTGCAGGAGGTAGCAGGTGGAAGGGACAGACACCCTGCTCAGAGGCCCTGCAGGAACCCTGGTCTGGCAGCCCGCTGCTGCCCACCCCCAGTGCCCGTGATGCAGACAGGGACAGCCAGGAACGGCCGCCAACCCTCTTGCTGGCCAGAGACACCAGGCCAGGCTCCAGGCCCCAGAAAGGCCCCTACCCTCCTCCCTTTGATGCTATGGCTAAAGTTGAGTTGAGGGCAGACATTTGGCAGGGTTTAAGATACCTCTTGGGGACACATACACACATTCTGGAGTGCCCAGTTTAGAATCCTGGCTCCACTTTACTTTTTTAAAACATTTATTTATTTATTTGAAAGTCAGAGTTAACACAGAAAGGAAAAGACACACAGAAAGAGAGATCTTTCATTTGTTGGTTCACTCTCCCAAGTGGCTGCAACAGCCAGGACTGGCCAAGACGAAGCCAGGAGCCAGGAACTTCTTCTGGGTCTCCCATGTGAGTGCAGGGGCCCAAGGACTTGGGCCATCTTCCACTGCTTTCCCAGGCCATTAGCAATGATCTGGATCAGAAGAGGAGTAGCCAGAACATGGACCAGAGCCTATATGGGATACCGGTGCTGCAGCCAGAGGTTTTACCTGCTATGCCACAATGCTGGCCCCTTGGCTCCACTTCTGACTCCAGCTTCCTGCTAAGGGCACTTTTGGAGCTATCAGGTGATGGCTCAAGTGCTTTGGTCCCCGCCACTCGCATGGCAGACCTGGACTGAATTTCTGGCTCCTGGCTTTGGCCTGGCCCAGCCCTGTGGGCATTGGGGAGCAAACCTGATCGCTCTCTGTTTATCTCTATATATCTCTCTGCCTTTCAAATAAAATGAAAATTAATACAAAAAAAATTTTAATTAGTTAAAAAGAGGAAATGAGGTCCCCTGGACCACTGCTGGCCCATATGGAGACTGCAAGAATTTTAGGAGGGTTTCCTTAAGACACTTTACTGCCATCTGCTGGAAGAAAGTGGAAACAAACGGGGCATCTGCGCTGACACTAGTGGTGCCTGCCTAGATACCGTGCACTGGTGCTGTGTGCAACCTGCCCTGCCTTATGTGTGAGCTTCAGGTGCTCCTCGTTTCCCGGGAAACCAGGCTTTTAGGGGTGGTCTCCTCTTCCGTGCTCTCACAGCGGATCTGCTGTGGGTTCTTCACGCAGAGGAGCAGCTGCTGCCCCTCAAATCTGACTGCATCCACCTGTGCCTGCATCCTGCTAAGGCCCCGGACTCTGGTCCTCCCTAGCCCGGGAGAACACAGCTGGCCTCTGGGAGTGAGGGGTCACAGCAGACACATGGGGCAGAGGAGGCCGCGAGCCACAGCTTCTAATAAATGTCTGTGACAAACGTGACCCCTGTGTCTGGTGTCTGTGACGTCAGCAGTGTGTATGTAGCTGCAGCACCTCTGTGCTAGCTGCCGCCGCCCGCCTGGTATGCGAGGTCTCCCTCGGTTCCCCTGCTCCTGGGCAGCTGGGGTTGCAGCCAATGGGCTCCCACTGCTTCCCCTCCCTCCTCCCATTTGCAGGGCTCTGCGTCTTCCCCAGGGAGCATCCAGATGTCCGTGTGTTCTTCGGGGACTACGCCCTGAGCAGGACCTTCTGGGGCTCAGAACTCAGCAAGATGCTGTGGCAGCCAAGATCAAGGTGAGGAAGAGGGGCCGGGGGTGCTATGTGATAGATCTTTCTCTACAGGGGCTTGATGGGCACAAGAGTATGAGTCCTCCACCCCTGGGAAGTGCCCCAGGGACACAGCAGGGGACACGGGTGGGATGGAGGACTCCCAGGAAGGAAATGTTCTTGCCCTCTTGCCAGGGCCTTGTTTTTTTTTTTTTTTTAATATCTATTTATTTATTGAAAAGTAGAATTACAGACAGCACAGGAAGGGGAGAGAGAAAGAGAGAGATCTTCCATCTGCTGGTTCATTTTCCATATGTCCACAACAGTCAGGGGTGGGCCAAGCCAAAGCCAGGAGCTTCTTCTGGGTTTCCCATATGGGTGGCAGGGGCCCAGAGCTTCGGCCATCTGCTGCTACTTTCCCAGGTGCATTGGCAGGGAGCTGGATCCGAAGTGGAACAGCTGGGACTCCAAAAGGTGCCCTTATGGGATGCTGGCACTGCAGAGTGCAGTTTAACCTGCTATGCCACAGCGTCAGCCCCAGGTTTTGTTTTGTTTTGTTTTTAAGATTTATTTACTGGCCTGTGCCGCGGCTCACTAGGCTAATCCTCCGCCTTGCGGCGCCGGCACACCGGGTTCTAGTCCCAGTCGGGGCACCGGATTCTGTCCCGGTTGCCCCTCTTCCAGGCCAGCCCTCTGCTGTGGCCCGGGAGTGCAGTGGAGGATGGCCCAAGTGCTTGGGCCCTGCACCCCATGGGAGACCAGGAGAAGCACCTAGCACCTGGCTCCTGCCATCGGATGAGTGTGGTGGGTGGCCGCAGTGCGCCATCCGCGGCAGCCATTGGAGGGTGAACCAACGGCAAAGGAAGACCTTTCTCTCTCTCTCTCTCTCTCACTGTCCACTCTGCCTGTCAAAAAAAAAAAAAAGATTTATTTACTTATTTATTTGAAAGACAGAGTTATAGAGAGAGAAGGAGAGAGACAGACAGACACACACACACACACACACACACACACACACACACTGATCTTCCATTTGCTTGTTTACTCCCCAAATGGCTGCAATGACAGGGGCTGGGCCAGGCTAAAGCCAGGAGGCAGGCACTTCTGAGTCTCCCACATGAATGCAGGGTCCCAAACACTTGGGCCATCCTCCACTGCTTTTCCAGGCCCATTAGCAGGGAGCTGGATCAGAAGTGGAGCAGCTGGGACTTGAACAGCCCCGGCCCCAGGGATTCTCTGGTGATCCACATGTTCCCAGCCTCCCTTTGATTGGTCAGTGACATGGCATCTTTTAATGACAATGAAGTGGGCTTCAGTCAATCAGGCGGTGGTTGCTTAGCTCAGGGCCTGGGGTTCCCGGGAGAACCCTCAGGACAAGAGCTGCATGTCAGGGTGCTATCTACATGGGAGATGAGTGGCCTCATGAGCCTTGTGATCAGGGACCTATGGGGCCGGCTCTACCACTCCCTCTATCCAGTGAGCTAATCTTAGTGAAAAGGGGCAAAACAACTTTACACTAAGGGAGAGAGACTAGGGGACCAAGGGAAACCAGGACCTGAGAGTAGCTAGGATCTGCATCAAAGGCATGGGATATGGCTAATGCAGACCTGGGAGGTAGTGGTGACGGCTCAAGAAACTGGGTTCCTGCCACCCATGTGGGAGCCCCGGATTGAGTTCCCAGGCATTGCAGGCACTAACGAAGTGAATGGGGGCGCTCTCTCTTAAAAATTTTTTTAAAGACTTATCTGTTTTGAAAAAGTTACAGAGAGAGTGGGAGAGACCTTCCATTTGCTAGTTCACTCCCCAGATGGCTGCAAAGGCCAGGGCTGGGCCAGGCAGAAGCCAGGAGCCAGGAGCTTCTTCCACTCTCCTACATGAGTGCAGGGGCTCATGGACTTCGACCATCTTCCACTGCTTTCCTAGGCCCATTAGCAGGGAGCAGGATCAGAAGTGGAACAGCCAATACAGGAAGCGGTGCCCATATGGGATGCTGGCATTGCAGGCGGCAGCTTTACCTGCTATGCCCCAGCACCAGCCCCTTAAATTATTTTTAATTAAATGGCTTCGGTTATACCGATGCATTGAGTTTTACTGCAACTCCATTC
This sequence comes from Sylvilagus floridanus, assembly GCA_949820135.1. NCBI lineage: Eukaryota > Metazoa > Chordata > Mammalia > Lagomorpha > Leporidae > Sylvilagus > Sylvilagus floridanus. Next base: position 128,806,281 of record OX463227.1, on the reverse strand, counting down.
TCAGGGATATGTGGACATCCAATAATATTTCTGGTGAGGACGGAAACTCAAATGATGATGGTCTTTGGCCTATGGAAAAGGTGAGGCTAAGTGGGCTGTTAAGTTGTGGTCAAGCCTTATCGCAAAGCCTATGATTTACAAGCAACACGGGCATCAGCTAAAAGTTAGGACATTTTTGACCCCTGGCATCCATTCTGTCCACTACTTCGGAAGTGATTGGAGGTGGCGGCTTTGGGTCAGTTCCCGAGGACCCGCCCCTCCACGAAGCCCCGCCCACTAAGGGCTAACCCCGCCCAGGGCACGCCCCTCCTGGCCCCGCCCCACTTTCTGCCCGGGACCGTTCTTGACCCCGCCCTTTCCGGCCTCGCACCCCGCCTCCCGCCCCGAACCCGCACCCTGCTTCCACCCTTCCCCGCAGGACCGCGCGCCGGGGGCTCCGGCCGGCTGTGGCGGGCGCTAGAGGGGTTCACCGCGGGCTCCTCGGTTTTCCCAACCCAGAGCGGAGGCGGCGCGGCGCCCGAGCCTGGACATGGCGACGGCAGACGCGGCCGCCGCTCCGGCGGCTGAGGGCGCGGGGTCGGCCCCCTGGGCGCGGCTGGAGGCCCCCGCCCGTTTGCTGCTGCAGGCGCTGCAGGCGGGGCCCGAGGGCGCGCGGCGCGGCCTCGGGGTGCTGCGGGCGCTGCGCAGCCGCGGCGGGGAGCGCTTCTGCTGGGGCGCCTTCCTCGAGGCGCTGTGCCGGGAGGAGCCGGTCGTGCAGGGGCCTGACGGCCGCCTGGAACTGTAAGTCCCCCACGGTCACGGGAGGCGGGGACCGTGTAGGTATGCTTATGTATAAAAGGTACACGTGTGTTAACATATGCACATCATAGGGGCTGGCGCTGTGGCGCAGCGGGTTAAAGCCCTGGCCTGAAGCGCAGGCATCCCATATGGATGCCAGTTCTGGTCCCGACTGCTCCACTTGCAATCCAGCTCCCTGCTATGGCCTGGGAAAGCAATGGAAGATGGCCCAAGTCCTTAGACCCCTGCACCTGCATGGGAGACCCGGAAGAAGCTCCTGGCTCCTGGCTTTGAATTGGCCCAGCTTTGGTCATTGTGGCCATCTGGGGAGTGAACCAGCGGATGGAAGATCTCTCTGTGCCTCTCTCTGTGGCTCCGTCTTTCAAATAAATGGAATAAATCTTTTAAAAAATGTACATCATAAAATGCACAAAAATGGTTACAACATTTAAAAGGTGGGATAAACGGCTAAGCCTGGTGGCTTCATCCAGTTCCTTTTTGAAACATAAGAACTTTAAGGCAAGATCACTTTTTTTTTTTTTAATTTTTAAGATTTATTATATTACTTGAAAGGTAGAAAAGCAGGAAAGACAGAGGTCTCTCGTCCACTGGCTCACTCCCCAGATGGCCGCAGTGGTAAAGCCAGGAGCTTCATCCAGTCTCCCACCTGCGTGTTGGGGCCCAAGTACCTGGGCCATCTTCTGCTGTTTTCCCGGGTGCAGTAGCAGGGAGCTGATTGGAAGTGGAACAGCCAGGAGCAGGCAGGACTGGAATCCAAAGCCATTAGGGATGCAGAGGTCGCAGGCAGGGGCTTAACCTTTCCTGCCACAACACTGGCACGACACAGGATTGTTGACTGTGAGTCTGTATGTCAGCGTTCTTTATAATTTAGTTTTCTGAATGACTTTGAGTTTGTTCATTTGTTTTTAAAGATTTACTTATTTATTTGAGAGGCAGAGTTAGAGAGAGAGAGATCTTCCATCAGCTGGTTCACTCCCCAGATGGCCACAACCACCAGGGTGAGCCAGGTGGAAGCCAGGAGCTTCATCCAGTCTCCCACACGGATAGCAGGGGCCCAAATTCTTGGGCCATCTCCGCTGCTTTTTGAGTTTGGTGTTTTAAATGCCTCTGCAAGCAGACAGCTTCTGCCAGGAGCAGCATTGCTGTTGGGGTGTGCTCCCATTACTGGCGTTGTCTTCAGTTTCTTTGCAGGCTCCTTTGAAGCGACACATCCACTTCGTTAGAACAGATGACGGGGCATCCACACATGCCCTTGGCTGGCATAGTTGACTGAAATACACAGAAAGTGGCCAAGGAGCGAGGGAGGTGCGCCTGCAGCCCCTCGTGGTGCAGGCCCCTTCCCAAGCACTGAGCTGTAGACTGGTGTAGGAAGGCCAGTCTGTACAGGAAACATTAGTAATGCTTAATTTCTCAGCTTTTAGACAAATAAGTGGAAGTAGATGTTCTGTTATGTTCTTCACATACTGTATTTTGAATTTCTTTCTTTCAGCAGATGGGTCAGGAGAACGTGTCCAAATCCCCAAATTGAAGACTTTGGACATGTTTGTTTAGGGGGCTAGCTTCGTGGTGTAGTGTAGTACCTGCAATGCCAGCGTACCATATGAGTGCCAGTTTGAGTCCCAGTTGCTCCACTTCCCATCCAGGTCCCTGCTAATGTGCCTGGGAAAGCAGTGAAAGTCCTTGGGCCCCTGCGACCCATGTGGGAGACCAGGATGAAGCTCCTGGTGCCTGGCTTCCACCTGGCTCAGCCCTGACTGTTGGGGCCATTTGAGGAGTGAACCAGTGGACAAAAGATCTCTCTCCCTCTCTCTCTCTCTGTAACTCTTTCAAATAAATAAGTCTTAAAAAAATGTTTATCCAGTTGTCTGCTTTATCTAGATAGAGTAGGGGTAAGGTGGGTTGCTTAAACTGGGGCCTTTGAATAGAACATGGATTTCCTTTGTAATCCTAGGTATTTTGTTTAATTCACTTGCTGTGATAAGGGGTATGGGGCCCTTAAAAAGGTTAAGAACCCTTATTGCAGGGTGGGTCTTCCCTTTCAGCCACCAAATACCGTCCCATCTCCCTCACATAGAGTGTTTTGCATAAAGAAGTAGAGTTTGTGTGTTTCTCTCACATCCCAAGTGCCCCTGGGTGATGCACAGTCACGCTGGCAGGAGCTGAGGCATGGTGGGTGGTGGGCTTGATGGCGCCGTGACTTGTTGCCACACGGAACCTCAGGTCACACAGGCTCTGGGTTCTTGTTAGCAAAATTCCGGATGGCTGTGTGTTGCATTATGGGCCTCTGCAGCACCCGGAGGTAGTGCCGAGTAGAGAATGCTGCGTGCTTGTAGGAGGGAGTCTTCATTCTCTTCTTCCTTCTGAGGCTCCGAAACAGCCTCTGTCCCCTCCTCCTCCCCCTTGGCTGACGGGACAGTGAAAGGTTGTTCTCTGGCCGCCTGTTCCAGCTCCGCTGCCTCTGTGAGGCTTGCTCACAGGGAGTTATTTCCTTCACTGAGCGTGAGCCCTGGGCCCTGCTGGGCTGGTGCTCTGCTGAGTACTGGGGTGCAGAGGAGGGAGACACGGCCTCTGCCTTCCGGGAGCCCAGGGTTCGGTGAAAGGATCCTCAGAGCTGGACAGATGAGGAACCCTGAGAATTCTGGGGCGTTGACTGCTAAGGGGTGGCCTCAGGGCCACCGGCTACACATTACTACTCAGTATCCTGGGGTATTATTTTTACCTAAAATCTGGAAATGACTTTTACATAAAAGAACTTGAAAAGGGGCCAGCGTTGTGGTGTACAGCACCAGCACCCCATATGGGCACTGGTTCAAGTCCCGGCTGCTCCACTTCTGATCCAGCTCTCTGCCATGGCCTGGGAAAGCAGTAGAAGATAGGCCAGGGCTGGCGCCGCGGCTCAACAGGCTAATCCTCCACCTTGCGGCGCCGGCATACCAGGTTCTAGTCTCAGTCGGGGCGCCGAAATCTGTCCCGGTTGCCCCTCTTGCAGGCCAGCTCTCTGCTGTGGCCCGAGAGTGCAGTGGAGAATGGCCCAAGTGCTTGGGCCCTGCACCCCATGGGAGACCAGAAGAAGCACCTGGCTCCTGCCTTCGGATCAGCACGGTGCGCCAGCTGCAGCGCGCCGGCCACAGCAGCCATTGGAGGGTGAACCAACAGCAAAAAGGAAGACCTTTCTCTCTGTCTCTCTCTCTCACTGTCCACTCTGAAGAAAAAAAAAAAAAGAAGAAGATAGCCCAGGTCCTTGGACCCCTGCACCTATGTAGGAGACCTGGAAGAAGCTCCTGGCTCCTGGCTTCAGATTGGTGCAGCTCCAGCCATTGCAGCCAACTGGGGGTGAACCAATGGATGGAAGACCTCTCTCTGCCTCTGCCTCTGCCTCTCTATGACTCTGCCTTTCAAGTAAATAAATTTCTTTCTAAAAAAAAAAGATGAAAAAAGCATAGATTTATTATATAGTAGGTTCCAATAAGAATTCCTTTTTTTAATATATATATATTTATTTGAAAGAGTAAGAGACAGAGAGAAAGACACCTCCCATCCACTGGTTCACTTAGCAGATGGCTACCAGGGCTGGGGCTGTATTGGGAGCTCAGCAGCCAGGATTTGAACTACTGCTCTGAAATGGGATGCTGCCATTGCAAGCGGGAGCTTAACCCACCGTGCCACAACACGACACCGGGCCACCCAATGGGAATTCTGGAGCTAAAATGCATCAGGGGTCAAAGAGCAGGGCCTGGTGTTTAATAGATGCTCAGTACTCTCTTGTGCTGCCCCCAGCTCCTTCCACATTGACCCTTGCGGGTCCTGCCTCCCAGCTCTGCCCAGTCTGGTCTGATACGAACTTGCTCTCCCTCTGCCACCCAGGAAACCGCTGTTGCTACGATTGCCTCAGTTATGCCAGAGGAACCTGCTGACCCTGCTGATGGCCGTCCGGCCATCGCTGCCCGAAAGCGGGCTCCTCTCTGTGCTGCAGATTGTCCGGCAGGACTGCATCTCGGACCCTGACGCCTGGCTCCAGGCCCTGGGAGAACTGCTGCGAAGGGATGTGGGGATCGGGGCCTCTGGCCAGGGACCCTCCCCGCTGTCTGACAGTTGCCAGAGGCAGCTCCAAGGCCTTTGTGGGCAGCTGCGGCACGGGGGCAGGAGGTTGACACTGCCCCAGGCACCAGACCCCAAGGAGGAAGAGGAGGAAGAAGACAGGGACTCCCAGCAGCGTGGGAAACGCAGGAAGGAGCCCGAGGAAGAACCTGCCACTTCTGATGGGGAGAGGGCCCCCAAAAGGTTGCGGTGTTCAGAAAGGGAAGAAGAGGAAGATGAGGAAGAAGAGGAGGAGGAGGAGGAGGGGGGATCTGAGCACGAGTCACCGGAATCCCTGGCAGATGGAGGAGTCGTGGCGCCGGTTGAGAGCCACCCTGTTGTGGGAGCAGAGAGCAGTGAGGCTGGCCGGAGCCCGGAAGACGCACGGGGCCCTGCTCAGAGTTTGGAGTTGCCCAAAGCTGTGCAGGTACTGCGGTGGGGAGGCTGGAGTGATCCTTCAGGACTGGGGAAGACTGGTTGGGGTGCTGTTTCCCAGTGGGGTGATTAGTCCATGGAGCTGGGGGATGGGGTGGAGGGTGCTCAGCTTCTACTCCACACGCTAGGGGTAGGGAGGGGAGCTGTTAGAGGTGGAAACACTTGTCCTGATGACCTTTAATGTGGGGTCAGAGGGTAAAGAGTAAGGGGAGAGGCTCTGGAACTGCCCCCGGCCACCCCATCCTGTGGGGGGAGGAGAATCATGCCAGCATCTGCCTGCCCTCCCAGCCCAAAGCCTGCCTCTACCCCGCTAGGGTTGGATGCACAAAAGACAGCTTCAGACAGCTGGTCGCACATGGTCTTGCCTACTTTGGATTCTTAGATGCTTTTTAAAACACAGGCTTCATGTTCTTGCTCTTTGCCCACCCCTGCCCACTGACCAGGGGCCGGGGGAGGGTTGCATCTCAGGAGAAGGAGCCAGGCCAGGGCTTAGGGCGTCACGGCTGGGGTGGGCACTTGGCATTGACCGGACTCTCCTCCGCAGGACCAGGTTCCCAGGCTGCAGCAGCTGCTGAAGACTTCTGGGAAGGTGACTGGCCCTCCCCTGCCCCTGTAACCACAGCTCCCTTTTGCTCCTGCCCAGCCCTCAGCCATGCCCAGGGAGGCCCAGTGCAGTGAGCATGGGCAGGTGGGGGAGGCAGGGATGGAGTGATCGCATCCTTGTGTGAGCATCCCAGAGCGTACCTCACAGATGGAGACGGCTCCAGCTTCCACAGGCCCAGCCCGCAGGTGATGCCTTGAGCCCGCTGAAGCCCATCCTTACGCAGTACATGCCTGTGCAGACCCCTCTCCTCCAATGGCCCCTTCCAGGATCTGCCACTGCCCTTGCCGATGGAAGGGTGGCCTCGGTGACTTGTCACTAAGCCCTCTGCCAGCCCTGACGTAAGATTTGCCTCCCTAGGGATTGGAGGGGTTCGAGGACGCCCCCCCAGTAGAGTTGCAGCTACTCCACGAATGTAGTCCTGACCAGGTGAGTCCAGAAAGCCATCCTGGCCTTGAGGTTACCACTGCGCTTCCCTGCCTTTTCCCATTTCAGTTAGTTTCCATACCTCGTGGGAGTTTTCTGGGGTCAGGGTGGTTTCTTTCAGCTCCCAGTCCCCTCTCCCAGGGCAGCTGTCAGCCTTTGCCTTGGAACGTTGGTGCCCTGCCCCTTCTGTTGCCCAGCTGGCTTGTGACAGCCTGGCCGGGACAGGCTGAGCGTTCCTGCACCCTCCTGCTGCTGTTGCAGGTGGACCTGCTGTGTGCCCAGCTGCAGCTCCCCCAGCTCTCCGACACGGGCGTCCTGCAGCTCTGCACCTGGCTGCTGGCCCTCTCCCCAGACCTTAGCCTCAGCAATGCGACTGTGCTGACCAGGAGCCTCTTTCTTGGACGGGTAGGTGCATCGCGAGGCACTGGGAGTGCCAGGGACCCTGGGGAGAGTGTCCGAAGAGCCCTCTGAAGGGGGTGCCTGGGAGAAGGGCTTCCTGGGAAGTCTAGGGTAAAGGATGCTCGGGACTGGCATTGTGGCGTAATGGGTAAGCCGTCGCCTGCAATGCCGGTAATCCATGTGGGTGCCGGTTCAGGTCCTGGCTGTTCCATTTCCAATCCAGCTCCCTGCTGATGCGCCTGGGAGGGCAACAGAAGATGGCCCAAGTCCCCACCTTGGAGACCCAGATGAACCTTCTGGCTCCTGGCTTCGGCCTGGCCCTGTCCTGGCCATTGAGGCCATTTGGAGATCTCTTTCTGTGTAACTCTGCCTTAAAAAAAAAAAAAAAGGATCCTGGCTCCAACAGCAGGTCACGGACCCCTGGACATCTGTCCACCCACGTGGCATCTGACCTTTCCCCAGGACCCTTCCAGCAGCTAACCCAGGAGCCTTCTGGGATTGGAAGCTGGGGAGGGTGGTGCGCGTCTTTCCCACTGGGTGGGTCCACGTGCGTCCTGCAGGGAGAGCCTGGGCATTTCCCCTCCCCTGTCGGCTGCAGATCCTCTCCCTGACCTCCTCGGCGTCCCGCCTGCTCACGGCTGCCCTGACCGCCTTCTGTGCCAAGTATACCTACCCGTTCTGCAGAGCCCTCCTCGGCCCTGTGCTCCAGGCCTCAGGCACAGGTAATTCTGGAACTCTGCGGCCTTCACCCCAGGGCGGCCCTGGGAGGAGTTCGGTGGGTAAAGGTGCCCGAGGCTTCCATGCTGATGCCCTTACACCAGGCTGGCATTCTGCCCCCAGCACCATCTTTTCCTGCCATCTCTCCCCTAGACTTCTCCCCTCTGCCCTCCCCAACCAGGTCTAGCTCAAACAGAGTTGCTGTGTTGCCTTGTGAAGGACAAGTCCCTGGAGCCGGCCACACGGGTTCTAATGCTAGAGTGAGTGTGCAGCCCCCATGCTGCCCCCATTCCCACCTTCTCCACAGGCCTGCTCCTGGCACTCTGAGGTTGGAGATGGGCACCAGACCCCATGCCTCAAAGACAGGCCACGGCACAGCCCGTGTTCCCCTCCCTGTGCCTTCCTCCTGTGGGCCATGCAGTTGCCATCCCATGCTCCTTCCAGAGCCCAGGGCCGCATTCTTCCTAGCTCTGGCTCTGCAGAGTGTGGGACTCGTCCCAGGCCGGGTGCCCTGAGGACTACAAGGCAGGGGCTGATGGGCGCTGCTGTGGGGCTGCCACAGCACAGCCATTGACCGACATGGTCTCAGATCCCAGCCTTGCCGTCCATTTCAATGTGTGAGCTCAGACAACGTACTCGATTTCCCCGGGCCTCAGTTTGCTCATGGCAAAGGAGGGTGATACTCGCTTTATAGGGTTCTTTCCGAGATTGTTTGATAATACATGTAATGTGTGCACACTCTTTGGCATCCAGTAAGTGCTCAGAATCAGTATGAAATTGGTGTTAAACTTGAATGTTAAAATTGGGGAGTCAAGACAGAGACATGTGAGACAATACAACTGTTGAACACAGACGTGCAATGCATCATGGGAAGTGTGAGCAGGGGACAGCCCCTGAATCATGCCAGCCCCCACTCGTCAAGCACTTCCTGTGCTTTGGATTCTCAGTCTTCATGCAGGGTTGTGACACAGATGGAAAAACCCCTCAGAGGGGTGCAGGGACTTGGCCAAGGGTCACACAGCCAGCAAGTGGTATCGCCTGGCGTCAGACCCAGGCCTGCGCACCCAAGGAGCCACGGCGTGACTGAGGCACGCTGTCATTTCTGCCAAGGGGAGGGCCGTGCAGCTGAGCGGCAGGTGGGGTCCTGCAGGGAAGGCTCCCCTTGCCTCACCCTGCCTCCTTGGTCTCCTTTGCCCGTCAGGATGTACTCTCGCCTCCTGGTTGTTTTTAGGGGCCTTTGTACCTCTCACTACCAAATCCTTCCCTGTCAGCTCCTGGGGATCTTGGGGTTGCCATCTTCCTCGCACATGCTCAACTCTGCAGCAGAAGCCCCGCTGCTGGGGGTGGGGGGTGGGATCTGGGTGGGCTTCCCAGGGAATAGGAGCAGTAGATCCCCAGGCTTGGGTGCGAGTCCAGGCCTCACTCAGCCTGCCTCTGCTTTGCAGGCAAATCTTGGATCTGCCCTGGAAGGAGGAGACTTTCTCGGTATTGCAGTCACTCTTGGAACAACAGGTGAGCCTTGGGGTAGAGTGAACCAAGAACGGCTGCAGGGCTGTGGAGGGCCACAGGGCTCCTGGGTTGAGTCCCTCAGGGATGGAGCAGGCTGGACAGCTGCCCTGCAGCGGGCACCCTGTAGCAGTGGCATGGCAGGTAGCCGGGGCTTGACTGCAGGGTCCATCCAGTTCCACCTCCGCCCACCTGTGCGTTTTTTTTTTTTTGGTGTGTGTCAGCTTTCTTTTTGAATAGGTAAAAGATCATGTGTCCACATCTTTGTTTTTTAAGTTTACTTATTTACGGTCATCTACTTGAAAGGCAGAGAGACAGAGAGAGATGTCTTCCATCCACTGGTTCACTCCCCAAATGCCCGCAAGAGCCAGGGTCAGGCCAAACTGAAGCCAAGAGCTTGGAACTCCATTCAGGTCTCCCATGTGGGTGGCAGGGGCCCAAGCACTTGAGCTGTCCTCTACTGCCTTCCAGGATGCACTAGTAGGAAACTGGATTGGAAGCAGAGTACCAGGGCCTGAACCAGCACTCTCATAGGGGATGTGGTGTCCTGAGCGATGATGTAACCCACTGCACCACCATGCCCACCCCCATGTGTTCATAATATTTATTTATTTATTTTAAAGATTTATTTGAAAGAGTTACAGAGAGAGAGAGAAGGACAGACAGAAAGAAAGGTCTTCCATCTGCTGGTTCACTCTCCAAATGGCCACAGTGACTGGGGCTGGGTCAGACCAAAGCCATAAGCCAGGAGCTTCTTCCCAGTCTCCCACATGGATGGCAGGGGCCCAAGGACTCGGGCCATCTCCTGCTGTTCTTCCAGGCCATTAGCAGGGAGCTGGATTAGAAGTGGAGCAGCTGGGACTTGAACCAGGATACTGGTGCTGTAGGCAGCGGCTTAACCTGCTGCATCACAGCACCGGCCCCCTGCATTCAGAATTTTAAAAGCTCAAAAGGATACAGTGAGGAAGAGTCCCCGTTTCTCCCCCAGCCATGCAGATTCCCTTCCCCGGGCTAACCAGTGCCAGCAGCTGCAGAGGAGCCCTCCTGGAGCTGCTGTGTCCATCGGGGTTGGGATGCACCAGGGCCAGGGCTCTGCACCCCGCAGCTTTTGCTTAGCAGGGGATTTGCCTCCCTTGTGTCTGTCTTAGGTGAGCGGCCTCACTGCTCTACATCTCAGTTTTCTCACCCGAACAAGGGGGGTTCTGCCAGCGCCTCCCCCAGACACCGGGCAACGCCTAAGTGAGCTCGATGGTGTAAAGTGCCTGGTGGTGCCTGCTGCGCCGTGGGTACACACGCTGTTAGGAGGGCGCGGGTGATTACGCAGGCCCCTCGCTCCTGTGTGTCTAACCACGGTTTCCTCTGGGTCCTGGTATGAGCCTGAGCAACAGTAGCCGCCATCCGCTAAGGCCCGTATGTCAGCTCCTATGTGTGTGACCTCAACCTTTTTGCAGGGTTAGGTATCACGAGTCCCACTTTACTGATGTGGAAGCCGAGGCTCAGTCTGGAAGTGGGGGAGTCGGGAATTGAGTCCGGGGCCGGCAGCCTTCTCCTAACGATGCTCCACCTCCCAATGTTGCAGGTGGCGATGACCCCTGAAAAGTTCAGCGTCCTGATGGAGAAGCTCTGTAAAGAGGGGCTGGCGGCCCCCGCCTCCATGGCCTGCGCCAAACTCATGCTGATGGTGATGACCAAGTACCAGGCCAGTGTGAGTGCTGACAGGGGCTGCTCTGGGCCTGCCCTGAGGGGCTGCAGATACGTTTGCCAGGGGGAAAACCCTGAGCTGTTAACTTGGGAAGACACACGCTCAGACGCAGGACTGGGGAATGGGCATGCTTGTGAGTTCCTTCATGCAGCCAACACCTCTTTGAGCCCCGAGCTGTGTGGGCTGTTGGGAAATCAACAGTGACTGTAATACAGTCCACTGCCCTTGAGACAACCCTGTCCCTCAACCCGCGGCCAGTGAGAGGGGAAAGGGGTGGTAAGCAGATTTCTGTGATGTGCACAAGAGCCAGGTAAGAGGTGTGCACGCGTGTTTCTGGCAAAGGAAGACGGGCTTCTTGTTTCTAGGTGGGAATTGGGACAGGCTTCCCGATGCTTATAGGGTGCATGGTCACCAAGGGTCAGAGGTTTGGAAGAGGCGTTCCAGGGAATTCCCTGTGAGCAGTGGTGTCCAGGGGACCTGCAAGGTGTTACTGCGGGAGGGCCTAAAACAGAGAGTGGAGGGATAAGGTCAGACCTCCACAGTTCTCATAGCTCATGCTTCCGTAGCTCCTGCTGGGGCTCAGGCTTGCTTCCAAACCCCCCACGTATATGGACTTGCTGGCTTATTCTGTGTGGCAGCCTTATGAGAGATGCTGTTATGAGCTCCATTTGATTAGGAGACTGGGACTCAGAGAGGTAAAAGCAGCTTGCTTGGCGTCGCATGGCTGGGACTGGGAGTGTTTTATGGAGGGCTCTGTAGGTTGTATGCTGGAGCTTTACCTTGAAGTCCAGGTGATCTTACCTGTTGGCTTCTTACCCTTTTCTTTTCTTTTTTAAAGATTTATTTATTTAGTTGAAAGGCAGAGTTACAGAGAGGTACAGAGAGAGAGGTCTTCCATCTGGCTGGTTCACTCCCCAAATGACCACAACTGATGGAACCGGGTCAATCCAAAGCCATTAGCCAGGAGCTTCTTCTGGGTCTCCCACGTGGGTGCAGGGGCCCAAGGAATTGGGCCATCTTCCACTGCTTCCCCAGGCCATAGCAGAGAGCTGGATCTGCAGTGGAGCAGCTGAGACTCCAACCAGTGCTCAAATGGGATGCTAGTACTTCAGGTGGTGACTTTACCTGCTATGCCACAGTGCTGGCCCCATTTTCTTTTCTTTTTTTTATTTTTTTATTAATTTTTTTTTTTACAGGCAGAGTGGACAGTGAGAGAGAGAGAGAGACAGAGAGAAAGGTCTTCCTTTGCCGTTGGTTCACCCTCCAATGGCTGCCGCGGCTGGCGCGCTGCAGCCGGCGCACCGCGCTCATCCGATGGCAGGAGCCAGGCGCTAGGTGCTTTTTCCTGGTCTCCCATGGGGTGCAGGGCCCAAGCACCTAGGCCATCCTCCACTGCACTCCCGGGCCACAGCAGAGGGCTGGCCTGGAAGAAGGGCAACTGGGACAGAATCCGGTGCCCCGACCGGGACTAGAACCCGGTGTGCCGGCGCCGCAAGGCGGAGGATTAGCCTGTTGAGCCACGGCGCCGGCCTTCTTTTATTTTTTAAAAAGATTTATTCGTGGCCGGCACCGCAGCTCAATAGGCTAATCCTCTGCCTTGCGGCGCCGGCACACCGGGTTCTAGTCCCGGTTGCCCCTCTTCCAGGCCAGCTCTTTGCTGTGACCTGGGAGTGCAGTGGAGGATGGCCCAGGTGCTTGGGCCCCTGCACCCACATGGGAGACCAGGAAGAAGCACCTGGCTCCTGCCTTTGGATCAGCGCAGTATGCCGGCTGCAGCGCGCCAGCCATGTCGGCCATTGGAGGGTGAACCAACGGCAAAGGAAGACCTTTGTCTCTGTCTCTCTCTCTCTCTCACTGTCCACTCTGCCTGTCAAAAAAAAAAAAAAAAGATTTATTCATTTATCTGAAAGGTGTAGATAAAGAGAAAAAGAGATAGCGATAGATATCTCCTATCTGCTTGTTCACTCCCCAAATGACTGCAATGGCTGAGGATGGGCCAGGCCAAAGCCAGGAGCTGGAAACTTCTTCTGGATCTCCCATGTGGGTGCAGGGGCCCAAAGACTTGGGCCATCCTCCACTACTTTCCCAGATCATAGCAGAGAGATGGATCAGAAGTGGAGCAGCTGGGACTTGAACTGTTTGCGCCATCTTCTGCTGCTTTCCCAGGCGCATTAGCAGGGAGCTGGATGGAAGTGGAGCAGCAGGGACTCCAGCTAGTACACATATGGGATGTCAGCACTGCAGGCAGAGGCTTAACCTTCTCCACTGCAGTGCCAACCCCTTGCCATTTTCTCTTAAAATTGTTCTTTAAAAATAGATTTGAGGGGCCGGTGCCATGGCACAGTAGGTTAATCCTCCACCTGTGGTGCCAGCATCCCATGTGGGTGCCAGTTCGAGACCTGGCTGCTCCACTTCCGATCCAGCTCTTGACTGTGGCCTGGGAAAGCAGTAGAAGATGGCCCAAGTGCTTGGGCCCCTGCACCTGCATGGGAGACTGGGAAGAAGCTCCTGGCTCCTGGCTTTGGATCGGCACAGCTCCAAGCTGTTGCAGCCATTTGGGGACTGAACCAGCAGATGGAAGACCTCTCTCTCTGCCTCTCCCCCTCACTGTAACTTTACCTCTCAAAAAAACAAATCTTTAAAAATATATATATTTGAAAAGTAGACAGAAATCTTCCATCTGGTGGTTCACCATCCCAAGTGTCCACAGCTGCTAAGGCTGGGCTGGGCCTAAGCCAGGAGTCGTGGACTCTTCTGTGTCTCCCATGTGGGTGGTGGGGACCCAAAGTAGTTGAGGCACCACCTGCTGCTTCCGAGGATGCGTAGTAGCGGGAAGCTGGAGTTGGAAGTGGGGCTGGGACTTGAGTGCAGGCACTGTGACACGAGATGTAGAGCCTTAACCACTGCACCAGCGGCTCACCCCCTGTACTCTCCTAGGCTGGGAGGAATCCCAGGCCTGTGTGTTGTTCGGGATCCAGAAAAGTCGACATGTGAACATGCATCTGGTGCGTAATTTCAGGGGACTCCTGGACCCCTGGAGACCCTCCAGAGGCCCTAGAGGAAGGACATCCGATGTGAGAGGCATCAGAAGTGGCCTTAGATCCTCAGCCTGCCCGGTGACCAGCACATTTGCATTAAAAGAGGCCTCTGAGCTCTGTGAGAAGGCAGCCTGTACAGTGTGGCTTTGAACCTGTTTTCTCTTCTGTAGAATGGGAGACTTGTAAGGTTTACATGAAGTAATGCACATACGAGTAAGGTGTACGTGTGTGCTGCCCCACAGAGAGCGCCGGGAATTGTTGACCCTGATTGGTGCGGCTGGCTTAGTGGGCCGCATGCCTTCTGCTCAACTCCTGGTCTGTGGTTGGTTCATTGTGGTGAAGCGATGAGGTTGCATGGCCCGGAGCTTCCTCCTCCTCTTTTCCCAAGCAGAGCCCACAGGGCAGCGGGAGAGGGGAAGGAGTTCTGACATTCTTCCTTCTCATCAGATCACAGAGACCCAGAAGCTGGGCCTGGCCATGGCCCTGGAATCCAACACCACCTTCCTGAGGAAGTCCCTGCAGGCTGCCCTGCGACATCTGGCCTCCTGACCACCCACCAGGGGACCCCTGGCCTGGAGCCCCTCCAGGACTCCTGCAGGACGTGGCTGCGCTGACCCCTAGCCTTGGAAGAAGGCTGAGCCCGGCCGTCCCGGGGACCAGCTGCCTCCCTGCTCCAGGCTGCAGAGAGGCTGCTGGGAGAGCAGGGCCCTCCTCCTGGGCTGGGGCCGGATGAGCACTGTTTGCAAGGGTTGCTGGCCCCGGGCTCGCTTCTCATCATTTCTCGCTGTGGGCACAGAGACTGGGCCGCTGGCTTAGGTCAGCCCAAAGCAGACCCAGAGTGGGCACAAGATGCTCCAGGAGATCAGCGTCCTGTGTGACAGCACACGTCTCCTGCTCAGGTGTATGTCTGACCTTCAGTGTTTCATGTGACTTGATAATAGTTCACCGATGGTATTTAAAAAAAGTATGGTATTTAAAAAGTATGGTATTTAATAAAATGTCTTATTAGAAGCTGTGCATGCCTTGCCATTATCCTTGGGTGTGTACTGAACCTCCCACTGCCCACCCTCGCCCCCTGCCCAGTGACATGGGGCATCTTCTTGGTGGAAGGGACAGTTGTCGAGTTTCCTGAGTTCATCCAGATATGGTGTGTCGGCCAGACTGTGTGTGATGTCACCCACCCCAGCTGCCTGCGGGGGGCGGGGGGGCTGGGAGAGGTTCTGGAGTTGGGGGGGGCTGAGGACTCTGTGGGCTCTTGAGGTTTCCTGCGGGGGCTGAGAAGAGGGAGGGGGACCCACTTGGCAGACGACACTTCATGAGTGTGCAGCACTGGGGGTTTCTTTCACATCTGTTTACTTATTTTTATTTTTTAAAGATTTATTTATTTGAAAGAATTAGAGAGGTCGAGACTTAGAGAGAGAGAGGTCTTCCATCCACTGGTTCACTCCCCAGATGACGGCAATGGCCAGAGCTGAGCTGGATCAGGAGCCAGGAGCTTCTTCTGGGTGTCCCACGTGGGTGCAGGGGCCCAAGGCCTTGGACCATCGTTCTGGGCTCTTTCCAGGCCATTAGCAGGGATCTGGATCAGTAGTGGAGCAGCTGGGACTCGAGCTGGCCCCGCATGGGCCGGCGGCGGCTTGACCGCGACGCCACAGCGCGGGCCCGTCTTTATTTTCGTAGACTCAACCCGTAGAGGTTATTGCAGCAACCAAAAATTGAAAGTGCTCAGCCCTGACCCCCTGCAGGCGTTGAGGGTCAGACTGCTTCCTTGGAAGCCAGGAATCCCCGTGAGAGCAAGTTGACGGGGGAGGGAGGGCAGTGTGCGGAGAGCGCCGGAACCGCACGCCGTCGGCGGCCAGCCCGGGGCTGTGCCCAGCAAATGTGACTGCTGAAGTTGGTCCCTGGACGCAGCTGGCTCGGACACTGCCCGGGCAGCAGCAGATCTGCAGCCCCGCGGGTCCTAGCGCGGGTCCTAGCGCGGGTCAGACGGCGAAGAGCGCGGCTGCGCCCTCCCGTGGCCGCAGGCGGCAGCGCTCCGCCGGGCTCGGGCTCTGGGGGGAGTAGGCCGTGGCGCAAGGCAGTTCTCGCGAGAGCGGGAGCACTATTTGAGCGCATGCGCGAAGCCGGCTACTCTCTTTTCCGGTTACCGCGGCGCGAGGAGCCATGAGGTAAGCGGCGATGGGTGACATCCGTATCCATCTGCGTTATTCAGGGAACCCCGCTGCGGGGGGGGGGGGGGTCCTCGCGCCGCCTCTCCCGGCGTTGCGTCCCTTGTTGGGCGCCGGCCTGCGGGTCTCCTTTGCTCCCGGGTCCGGTGCCCGGAAAGGACGGATTCCTCTAGGCCCTAGGAACCCGGCTCGGCGGCCGGAGCCCGCGGAGGGGTCCCGGCGCTGAGCGCGCTCTGGCTTGTGTCCCGCAGCAGCAAAGTCTCTCGCGACACCCTGTACGAGGCGGTGCGGGAAGTCCTGCACGGGAACCAGCGCAAGCGCCGGAAGTAAGCGCGGGAAGGGCAGGCCGGGCCCCGGGAGGGGGTCGGGGCCGCCGCCTGCTGACCTCGCGTCCTCTGCCCAAGGTTTCTGGAGACGGTGGAGCTGCAGATCAGCCTGAAGAATTATGACCCCCAGAAAGACAAACGCTTCTCGGGCACCGTCAGGTTGGCACCATCTCGCCCCACCCAGCCCTCAGGGCCCGCGCGCCCGCCTCCTGCCTTTGAGGCTCGCGCCGAGCCGAGGCGGGCGCGTGCGCGCCTGATGCGCTCGGGTAGTTCGGACCCCCTGCTCCGCGCAGGCGGGGCTGGACGGACCCCCACCCTGGGTCTTAAAACATGAGGGGAGGCGTGGGGAGGCCTCGGCCGAGCCCGCCGGCTAGTCTGAGAAGACAGGCTAGCTGCTGGTGACTGCACGCTCTGGGTAAGGCTCGGTGTCCGCTCTGGCCCCAGACCTCCCCTCCCCCCCCTTCACCTGCCTTTTTGGGGGTCCCGGGCAGGACGTGACCTGGCTGTCCCCGGAAACACAGGCTGAAGTCCACCCCCCGCCCCAAGTTCTCCGTGTGTGTCCTGGGCGACCAGCAGCACTGCGACGAGGCCAAGGCTGTGGACATCCCCCACATGGACATCGAGGCACTCAAGAAGCTCAACAAGAACAAGAAGCTAGTCAAGAAGCTGGGTGAGGGCGCCGCGGGGGCTGATGGGAACGTGTTCCTGGGGTGCAAGGTCCGGCAAAGCAGGCAGGAGTTAGATAGGAGAGGGGCTGTTGTGGCTGGCAGGCTAGCCTGAGGGTGGGTTTTCTTAATTTGCTGAGGATTACATTTTTAAAAAAAGATGGACCAGGCATTGGTTTCCATGTCAACAAGTTGAGTACCCAGGTGCTGGGGTGAGCCGTGCATTAAGGTGGGTCAACTTGAATTGTTGTGTTTCTTCCCTGGTCTTGAGCCTGTGTGGGGCAGTGATTTCAGACTTGTACAGATAGGAAATGTACCCTTGGTTGTAAAACGCCCAAACCCCACAGGCAGGACTAGTGCAGCGCTCAGCCTAGAGTGGGGGCCCCAGCACCCGAGACGCCTGCGGTGCGTGGATCTGGGGCAGATCTCGGGAGCAGTCAAAGCCCGAGGTTGCAGCTTTGCAGCTTACCCCAGGGACCGAGCACACAGGTGTGGGACGGTGCGTCTGGGTGGGGCGCAGAGGCCTGGAGTGGGCGTCTGTGATGGGTGCTGCTGCATCTCTGTCCTGCCCGGTCAGGTCGTCTGCCTCCGTGGACAGGCCCTAAGCATCCAATGGTTTCTCATTACCAGCCAAGAAGTATGACGCCTTTTTGGCCTCAGAGTCTCTGATTAAGCAGATCCCACGGATCCTGGGCCCAGGCCTAAATAAGGCAGGCAAGTTCCCCTCCCTGCTGACACACAATGAGAACATGGTGGCCAAAGTCGACGAGGTGAAGTCCACAATCAAGTTCCAGATGAAGAAGGTAAGAACTGGCGGGTGGAGGTGCAGAGGGTTCAGGTTTTACCCAGTCGCTCAATGTGGGAGCCGTTATGTTGCCTGGCCTGTATTTCTGTGGATGCTTAGACAGTAAGGGCACTGACCAGGACTGGAATAACCTTGGTCAGCCCTCACCCTGGGCCCAAGCACAGCTGGTCACCGAGGGCGGGGTGGGCTGGCCGGCTGCCATGTGGACCGATCCTCCCCTCTCCCCCAGGTGCTGTGTCTGGCCGTGGCAGTCGGCCACGTGAAGATGACAGACGATGAGCTTGTGTACAACATCCACCTGGCTGTCAACTTCCTGGTGTCACTGCTCAAGAAGAATTGGCAGAACGTCCGGGCCTTGTACATCAAGAGCACCATGGGCAAGCCCCAGCGCCTGTACTAAAGCACACCGTAATAAACCTGGTGCCACCGTGCTGTCTGCCTGTGATTGGGGATGAAGGGCCTCGAGCTCCCTGGGTGTCAGGGCTTTCTGGTCCTTGGTGAGAGGTGGTCGAGCACTGCTGGTGGTGGGTGAACCTTGTCCTCTGCCATCAGCATGGAGTCCTGTTCCATCTGTAGAGTGTGTGGTAGGGCTGCTCACCAGAGCTTTTCAAGTAACCCTGAGGGGCCATGCCCCACTTTCATCTACTGACGGGCAGGGGGGTGGGGCTTTACAATGAAGACACCAGTGGCCAGCTCTCCAGCTAAGCCCTGAAACTCCTCATATGTACCATCCATCAGTCAGGTCCTTGGGTGGGTTTGTGGGCCCTCTGTTGAATGTTGCAAATCTTGTTCTGGTTTGGGTCAGTAGCAGTAGGTAAAGTGTTCAGGAATGTGGGCAACAGAGCTCAGAATTGGGGTTGGTGGGACACAGCGTTGAGTAGTTGGGTTACAGAGCAGCCCTGTCCCAGGCAGACCCAGACTGGAGAGGTGGTTTATGCTGTGGAAAATGCCCATTAACTGGTCTTGGGAACTAACAGGTTGATCCAGGATTGATGCTGTAAGATGCTACATATCCCAGCTTTGTGAATACTGAATTCAGGGTCAGATCATTTTAGCTTTAGATTGGAACTTGGCTTTAAGGTAAGAGCTGTAGGCTGGGCCCAGTCCAATGCCTATGTCCACAGGACTGGGCCCAGCCTACAGCTCTTACCTTAAAGCCAGTGGCATAGATGATTAAGCCTTCACT
Organism: Sylvilagus floridanus; assembly: GCA_949820135.1. NCBI lineage: Eukaryota > Metazoa > Chordata > Mammalia > Lagomorpha > Leporidae > Sylvilagus > Sylvilagus floridanus. Next base: position 128,787,432 of record OX463227.1, on the reverse strand, counting down.
TTCAGTACGGGGTCCAGCTCATGCACTTGGGAGCGCTCACGTCTTTGGGAGACCAGGATGAGCATTTGGGGAGTGAACCAGCCCATGAGAGATTCCTCTTATTTTTGCCTTAATAAGTTGTAATCTGCAGGGAGGAGCTGTGAATTTCAGTAGCTAAGGTCATCTAGGAGGGCAAATGAAGCTAAAAGATGTGTATTTGCTGCACTTTACAGGACCCTTGTGCAGCTGCAAGTTTACATACTGAAGCTAAAATTGGGTATAGGTGATTCCCCTCCATTTGGACTTTGCGTATTTCCTAAACACTGATGTTTGCACTCCAGATGGTTGGAGTGCTGTCTGCTAATGCACCCGCGCACTGATGCGTTGAGTACAGGCTGACTAGCCCTGGGCCTAGTGGGTCCTCCAGGACTCAGACCCTGGGCAGATGGAACTTGAGGCCTGGGCTTGATGATGGGCACATTTAATCTCAGTGTGATGGTTGGGTCAGCAGTCTCCTGGGAAAACAAGGTCGTGAGATCTCTCAAACCCTTACAGGTGGCAAAGCTATCCACTGAGGGAGAGCCATCATCCCTCAGGGCCAGGGTGACCAGCAGTAGCCATGGCACCCATGAAGTGGACTGCTCAGCTGAGGCTGAGCAGGTCACCACCTGGAGAAGCTCAAGCCAGTGCTGGGAGAAACCGGGCTAAGATTCCTCAGGGAGAGGAAGGAACACAGTGGGGGTGACACCAGGGCACTGGCCACCTAAGGTGTTCTAACCAAGGATCTGGTGTGTAACCGGTCACATGGCAGACCCACAAACATAACTTTAATTCTGTTTTTGAGCAGGAGCTGGGCCTTGAGGACCAGTGCCCTAGCCCAGAGCCACATTTATGACAACCCATCACAGCTGAATTTAAAAAATACACAAAAATATATATAATATACATTATAAAACCTAGGTGGGGGTCGGGGGTGGCCTGAGCGATATGCAAACTGTGAGGACCTTCGGGAAGCTCGGGCGGGGTGGGGCAAGGAAGGGAAGGGGCACAGTACTTCATATGAAACTCATAAATACCCAGAGGGCTGGTGGGCAGGCAAAGGGTTGACCCTCAGCCCCAGAACAAGGTCTGGGCAGCTGCTGGCCCAGGGCAGGGGGACTGAGGTGGGAAAGACCGGAAGGCAGCAGGACCCTTCCAGGGTTTGGCGACCCCAGGTCTCCGGCAAAGGGGAATATCCAGGCCGCCTGCTACCTCTCCTGGGGCTCCGCCTTCCTCTACCAGGTCCTGGACAGTGGAGGGGAGGGGCTGCTTGGAGGCTCCTGGGACCCTGGCGGCTTTCAGGCGGAGAGGGTGCCTAACAGGCCTAGTAGCTGCTGCAGAGCCCTCTGGCCCTCCTGCCTGGGGGGTGCTCTGTCCAGGCCCCCAGAGAGGCCCCCTCACTCCCTGGGCAGACACTGCCCCACTCGCCATGCGGCCAGCCCTGCTCCAGGGAGGTAGTGTAAGCCTGGGCTCCAGGATGAGCACCCTGGCGAGAACTCGCTCATCCTGGGGCCCTACGTTGGCACCTCGCCTGAAACGGAGTTCATGCCCGCTTTGCAGGCTCTGGACAGTATAAGGCATGCAAGGGGCTGGACACCCAGCGGGTGCGAGGAAGTGGGGCCCCTTTCCAACCCAATCCCAACTTGCCACTCCTCTCCTAGGGCCTCTGCGCCCACCACATGCCCCTGGGGGGACAGCCAGTGGCCACACCTGCTGGAGCCCGAAGGTGTCCTCCAGCCCCAGCTCTCTGAGGTCACTCAAGCCACACAGCTGCACGAGAGTGGATCATCGCTGCAGCCTGGCTGCCCCACTGCCCAGCCCTCCTCTCTTCTCCCACATTTAAAGCGCAGAACAGTGGCAGGGAGCGTGTGTGCTGGGGGTGGGCGGGGTGGCCTCCTGGGTCCCGGGCCAGATGCCTGGTGGGTGGATGAGTCCTTGATCCTGGACCCCCCAGAGGCGCCAGTTCTGCAGCCTTGTGGCGGCTCCGAAGGCCCTAGTCTTTGACAAGCTTGTAGACGTGGTGCTGGGCCCCGTGCTCGCTCGTGGAGACTTCGAAGACAAAAGCAATGACGAGCAGGGTCTCCTGGGAGTCTCGGCTGGTGACCACCTGGGGGTGGGCAGGAGAGTTGCAGGGTCAGGCAGATAGGGGCAGGGGCCCAGTCTCCACTCACTTGAGGCCTCTGGCCCTCGCCGGGCCCCGTCCCAGCCCTACCGCCCGCGCACCTGCAGGATGGTGAAGTTCTCCAGCACGCTGTTCATCATGTACTTCTCGGGCAGGTGCTTCAGCTTGTGGATGAAGTTGATCATGTACTCGCACATGGGCGAGCGGTGGATGCGGTACACGAAGCGCCCGTTCTCCAGCCTGGCGTACTCGGTCTGCGCAGAGCGGCCGAGAAGCCGTCATCAGCCTGCCTGCTCCTGGCCCCGCCACGCCCCCTCCGTCCCGGCCCCCACTCACCTCCACCTTCTCCACCACCTGCTTGCCAAAGGAGCACACCTTGGTGGAGACGCTGATGGTCATGCTGTCGGCAGAGCTGTACTGGGAGCTGACCCCATAGAAGGCGCCCGGGCCCTCCTGGATGGTGCTGTTCAGGTCCGCCTGTGGGTGGGGCGGGCGCATGAGGGGCTGGCAGAGGCTGAGGGAGGCCTGCGCCACAGCACTTGGGCACCCTGCCCAGGGCCTGTATCCAGCACACTCCACAGGCCACGGGCAGGAGGCAGGGCTGGGGCGGCACGGGTGCTGGGGGTGCTGCCCGCGTTGGGTGGGGGAGGGGCTGGCAGCAGAGAGGGGGTAGCGGGTAGCTCACCCAGAACTTGACGAGGAAGAAGGCGTTGGGGGGCCCCTTCTCATAGAGCTCCTTCAGGCCTCCCTTTTTCTCGGGGAACTTGTCGTAAATCTGCCGCACGTCCACGGCCTCCAGGGGCGGGTCTGAGAAGGCGGGGTTCGTCTGGCCGATGTGCACAAACAGGTGTTTGCTGTACTGTGGGGGGGGCCCAGACGGGGTCAGGGGAGCAGGCCGGACTCCCGCCCCACGGTGGCAGGGTCTCCAGGATAGCAGGGAGCCTCACCGCCCCCCCCCCCCCCGCACACGTTACCGTGTCAGGGTCTCGCTGCACCTCCATGAAGGCCGAGTACTCCAGGAGCCGCAGCCGGGAGGAGGCGATGGTGCGGTCCTGCCACACGGGCACAGAGGCAGCGGCTGGGGGCAGCGGGGCCAGGGGCTCGTAGCCTGGGAGGGAGAGGGAGCCGCGTTTGCACACGCACTGTTCCGTATGAAGCCGCCCCTGCCCTGCCCACAGCCCCTGAGCAAACTGGAAAACGGTGCCCTTTGGGAAGGAACCTGGTTGGCTTTTGACTCCCCTACTGGTGTCCTTGTACAGTCTACAACCTGCACTACTGAACGTGGTAGCCCCAAGGGCTTCCATCAAGGACATTTTCCCAGGGTGAGCACTGTGGCGCAGCTGGTTAAGCCACTGCCTGGGACATCCATAACCATGCTGGAGTCCCTGGTATCTAGTCCCAGCTCCTCTGTGCTGCTGTTTCCTGCTAACATGCCCGGGAAGCAGTGGGTGATGGCCCAAGTACTTGGGCTCCTGGCTCCTGGCTTCAGCTTGGCCTAGCCCTGGCTGTTATGGGCGTTTAGGGAGTGACTCAGCAGATGGAGGTTCTCTTTCTGTCTGTCTCTCTGTAGGCTCTGCCTTTCAAATAAACAATAAATAAATAAATAAATAAATCTTAAAAAAAAATACATTTTCCTTGTGTCATACTCGTTAATAGAAACACAAAACACAGGAAGTAAAAAGGGAAAATAACAATTTCCAGAATCCCGCCACCCAGAGAGAGTACAGCCCTATGAAGACTTCAGAGCACTTTCCTAGACCGAGGGACTTTGTGACTCACACAGTGATCACTATAAATGTGCTACTTCTGACGGTGGGCGCCCACAGCTGCACATCGGCCGTGCGGTGGTGTGCCAGGGTTCCAGAAGCCACGTCGTACAAGGCAGAGGCAATTCCTGGCTGGTCCCACCCCCCTACAGATGCCACACCCCTTCCCTCCCTGTATACACACAGACACACACACACACACAGCTGGGCCCTGGCTCTCCCAGACAGAGGCGCAGGCGCCGCCAGACAGAGGGCAGCCTCCCGTGGGGCACTTACTGCTGAGTGTCGGTGGCAGGGGCGGCTGGATGGGGTAGGCTGGTTGTGCAAAGGGCTTAATGCTGCGAACAGGAGCAGAGTGCAGTCAGAGGGGACCCCTCCTCCTTCCCTCCCACCTGCCCCAGCCTCATCCAGGACCCCCGTGGGGGCCCCTCCCAGACACAAGCTGACAGCCTTCTGCCATCTGCTCATTTTCTGTGAACTCCTGCATCTCACAACAGGTGCACCTGCAATGCCATTTCAACCCCTCCCCACGCCCTCACTGCACAGACCTGTGCCTTGTCTTGGAGCCGAAAAAACCCAGCATCCTGGACCACCTGACCTGTCAACTGAGAGACTGACTCAGAGCTGAACTGAGTGAGAGAGAAATGACAGGATGAGCGGCTGGTGGACGAGTGGACAGACAGACGCATTATCGCTCTGTGCTGCTCCCCATCCCTCTACCTCTGAAGGGCAACCTGGCTCAGCTGTTGCTAGAACCCAGCTGGGAGGGCAGGCCACGGGCGTGGCGAGAATGAGCGCCATACTCACTCCTGAGAGGGTCCAGGCTGCTGTCCCAGGAGAGGGGGGCTGCTCCAGAACTGCAAGACGGGACAAGCCAAGGGCGCTCAGTGTCCAGGGGCCCCAGGAGCCCATGCTTCAGGGCAGGCCCCCGCCAGCGCTCCCCCTCCTGGGACCCCGTGCCCCCGTACCCGTGAGGAAGTAGAGAAGACGGCCTGGGGCAGAGGGGAGGGCGGGCTGAACTTGTTCTGCAGGACACTGGCGGAGACGATCTGGGCAGAGGACATGGACGCCATGCTCTGGAGGGCTTTGTCCTTGGACACCTGGTCCTGGGGAGGGAGGGCTCGTGTGAGGCCTGGGCTCTGGCAGTCCCAGACTGGTATCCAGCCCCAGCTCTGCACTTCCGGAAGTCTTTACCCCTCCCTGGGTGTCAGCTTCCGAAGGGGGCATCGCCCCACTGACCATGGCCACAGTGAGAGGGAACATGAGCTGGGACACATCAAAACAGTAATCCTTATCAGGCCCCCTACACGGTCCTATTTTCTGTTCTGTTCTATTTCTATTCTGCTCACTGGTGGTTCTCAAAGCAGGGGCCCTGGACCAGCTGCTCCAGCATCCCCTGGGAGCCTGGTAGACAGGTGCATCCGAAGCCCCAGCCCAGACTCCTGGATCAGGCTGAGGGCAAAGCCCTCCAGGTGATTCGATGCACACTCAGGTGTGAGAGCTGCTGGTTTTCCTTTATTAACAAGACACTGGGGTGGCGGCAGGCCTGTGGCACAGCGGGCTAAGCCGCCTCTTGTGATGCCAGCACCCCATCAGAGCGCCCGTTCAGGTCTCTGAATTTCTCCCGCGGATCCAGCTCCCTGCTCATACATCTGGGAGGCACGGGATGACGGCGCAAGTGCTTGGGTTCCTTGCACCGCCATGGGAGACCTGGAGTTTCTGGCTCCTGGTTCCGGCTATCTTTCTCTGGGCATTTGAGGAGTGAATCAGTGGATGGAGGCTCTGTCCCTGTCTCTTCCTCTCTCTGTCACTCTGCCTTTCAAATAAATAAAGACGGTTTTAAAATAAATAAAATTAAAAACGGTGCTTGCAAACCCTTTGACGCTGATTTCACAATCCCCGATTTGCAAGCCCGTGTGATGTGCCGAGGCCCTCCCCACCGCCTCCACTCCCGAGGGGAGGTGCCACTCACCAGATTCATGGCCTGTGAAAGAGAGGGGGGAAGGATGCGTCAGTGCAGTGGGGGACACGGCTTCCGGCCTCCCACCACCCAGCACCCACCTGCTTTCAGCTCCCAGGGAACCCAAGCAAGCTGAGAGGCAGCCGTGAGCCACCCCCGCCCCCTGAGGACTGCCTGCCAGCTGGGGGGTGCCCTGGGGAGGGGGCAGCAAGCTGGAGACCCGGAGGGTGGGCCACGCTGGCACCCTGGGGTCTGTGTCCTCTGGCCCCATGCCCTAGGCATGGGGGAGCAGGGGCAAGGGGATGGCACTCAGCCAGTGTGGGCCCAGAGAAGGGCATGGGCTGTAAACCCTGAACCTAGGTCCTTGGCTACACAGCCGGCAGGGGACAGGGAGCTGCCGCGCCGGCTCTGCAGCCCGTCGCCCTGTGCACCTGAAGTCCCCGTGCAACCGGCAAGCAGCACTCAGGAGGAGAAGAAAAAAGAAAATGAAGACAAGGAGAGACGGGCCCGAGAGGCTCCCAGACGTCCACCATCTGCCCCACTGAAGGGCTGGCTGTCCCCTTGGGCTCCCGCTCAGTCTCCCTGGACTGTGGCCCTCTGCTGGTTCCTGCCGCTGCCTGTGTTTCCGAGACCCCCTCGCATCTTCGCGGGCCCCTGCCCTGCCCCAGGCCTGGGTCTGGGAGAGGGGCTGGGCTAGGGCCAGGCTAAGTGGCAGGACGCCCCCTACCTTCAGCTTGGACTGAATCTCCCGAGATTTCCGCCTGGCTAGAACCTGCAAGTGGCTAGAGACCTGCAGAGAAAGAGAGAGAGAGAAAGAGAGAACAGAAAGAGTGGAAGGAGAGGCCAGGACAGAGCTTCAGCCGGAGAAGAGGCAGACGCCGGGCCGTGCAGAGACAGCAGCAGGGGCGCCGTGGGGAAGGGCCCGAGGCAGGGGCTGCAGGCCCGGGCGGGCGCCCAACGTACCTTGATGCCAACCTGGTACTCCCGCACCTTCTTCCGAGCTAGAACCTGTATGTGGCTGGACACCTAGGGGCCGCCCCGCGCCCGCCAGAGAGGAAAACACAGACAGTGAGGAGGCGGGGCGCGGGCGCCACGGGCGAGGAGCACCCCAGCCCCCATCTGCACACAGGACCTGGCCAGGAGGGCACCTGTGAGAGCTGAAACCGGCCAAGCTGCGCGCCCTGGCACGGGGCTGCCCCTCCCCCCCAGCCTTGCTGGCGTCTTCAGGGGAGCTGATTCTAACTGGTCAGTGGCAGCCACAATGCTCCTGTTGCCCATTGGATCACCGACCAAGGCCATACCCTCCAGCGAGGATGCCCCCCACAACACACTGCCTAAGTCCCACCCAACAGCCTCCTCCTGCTCCTCCTGCTGTGGGGCTCCCAGCATCTCCCCCTCCACGCCACACACACGCGTGCCCTCTCCCTGTACTGACAGGAGCGCTCACGGACGGACACGGGAGCTACTGGCAGACCTGGGCTAATCCCCGTCTTCACAGGCACCCCTGGGCTGGCGCACCGGCTCACACATGGACACAAGGGCTTGCACACAGACCCTTGCCACTGAGGGCCTGGACGCCGAGCCTCGGAGACCCAGGGGCACCTGCTTCCGCCAGCAGCCCCAGGCACCCCCGTCACACTGGCTTCCCTCGGGAGCTGCTTGCATCCACTCAAGGAAGTTTCTTTTTTCTTTTTCATCGCAGCCTGAAAACCACCAGGTGCATGACACAGGGGGCTTAGGGGGGCCCCTGGTTGGGATGCAGGCAGGCGCTCCACACACAGGAGTGAGACTCAGGTCCCGCGAAATGACTGATGGCTTCACGCCATGACAACACAGATGCTTCTGAGCATGCGTGCTGCTGTTCTTGGTGCTGCACAGGTAAGGGCTCAAGTGATCTCTACAGCAACACTAAGAAAGTTCTACTACTACGTCCATTATCCCTGACTTGCAGATGACGAAACCTAAGCACAGAGAGGTAAGGCAACTTGTTCCAGGTCACACAGCTGGGTGCCGGAGCTGGGATGGTCACCCAGGCAGTCCGACCCCAGGGACCCCCGTCACTTCACCAGCTACACTAGTGGGAAGCGTCAGACCTGAGCCCAGAGGGTGGATTCTGTGACACTGGTGACCATTTATTTAGCTGCTCTGTCAGTACAGAGGCACGGTACTTGTTCTGCACTGCTGTAGGGGTCTGAAGACAGCCACACTGTGTTTCTTTGCAAGAGTAAAATAAAAACAACCCCAAACCTTGGCTGTTGGCTGCTCTCTCTAACACCTGATGATGTGCCTTTCTTCACAGCCACAGTATGGAGCGCATTTGAACTGAGTGTTAGAAAACCCAGAGTTTGAGGGAAGAATAGTCAAGGGCTGGCACCATGGCGTAGTGGGCTAAGTCTCTTCCTGTAGTACCGGCATCCCATATGGGCTCCAGTTCGAGTCCCGGCTGCTCCTCTTCCTATCTGCTCTCTGCTACAGCCTGGGAAAGCAGTAGAAGATGGCCCGAGTGCTTGGGCCTCTGCACCCATGTGGGAGACCTAGAAGCAGCGTCAGGCTCCTGGCTTCGGATTTGCTCAGCTCTGGCCACTGCAACCATTTGGGGAGCTGGGAGACTTTTCTCTTTGACTGTCCCTCTCTCTGTAACTCTACCTCTCAAAAAAGAAATTAAAAAAATCTTAAAAAAAAAGTTTAAAAACAAAACAAAACCAAAAAGAATAAGGATAACCCTACACTGGCAACACGGTTAAGCCCAGCGGTTTTTAAAATTCTAAGCCTGCCGACAGCTGGCCTGGAAAACCCCATCGTAAGGGATGCCTGTACAGTGAGTTATAATGCTGCACCCAGGATTAAGAGGCTGGCGAGGGCTGGCACTGCAGCACACTGGCATCTCATGTCAGAGTCAGTGCCAGTCCTGGCTGCTCTACTTACAATCCAGCGTCCTGCTAATGCTCCAGTGGAAGCCAGCCAAAGTCCTTGGGCCCTCGCCACCCATGTGGGAGACCTGGATGGAGTCCCTGGCTCCTGGCTTCAGCCTAGCCCAGCCCCAGCCATTGCGGCATTTGGGGGGTGAACCAGCAGGTGGAAGATCTTCCCAGCCTCCTCTCTCTCCCTTACTCTTCCTTTGAAATAAATGCATAAATAAATCTTTGAAAAAAAAAAAAAAAGGGAAAAGGGGCTCGTGCTGTGGCACAGTAACCTAAGCCTCTGCCTGAGGCATGGGCATCCCACATGGGCACTGGTTCGAATCCCGGCTGCTCCTCTTCTGATCAGCTCTCTGCTGTGGCCTGGGAAAGTACTAGAAGATGGCCCAAGTCCTTGGGCCCCTGCACCCACATGGGAGACCCAGAAGAAGCTCCTGGCTCCTGGCTTCATATTGGCCCAGCTCCGGTCATTGCGGCCATTTGGGGAGCGAACCAGCAGATGGAAGACCTCTCTCTCTGTCTCTCCTGGTCTCTGTAACTCTGCCTCTCAAATAAAGAAATGCAATCTTTAAAAAAAGAAGAAAAAAAGGTTGGGGGTGTGCCCCAGGCTCTGCCACTGCGCTGGGCCTCGGTTCAGGGTGACTGAGTTTCTGATCATTTTGACAATCAGGGTCCCTGTGACCACATGGACAGTGCTCTGTCTACAGGAACAGCAGTGACAGGAACAGCAGCGGCGGCCTCTCTGTCCTGGGTGTCTTCATGCATTAATTCCCGGGGGGGGGGGGGGCATGGAATCAAGGCTAGAAGGCAAATGGCACAGAGTCTTCAAAAAGTTCACGGAAGATGTGTATCATGAAAAAACTCGGCATGGATCTGTCCCACTGGAATAAGCTTATCGCCTCGCTCCACTTCCCCCAGACTTTCTGAAGTCCCCTCCTGTGAGAGCCCAAAGGTCTGACGTCTGAGCCACCAGGCTCCAGGGAACGGGGGCCCTGGCTGCTGCCGCCCCCTGCCGCATCCCTGGTGCTAGGACATAGCGGTAGCTGAGTCATTTACCGAGTGCGGGCTACAAGCACAGACGGCGGCCAGGGAGGGAGGGGCTTCAGAGAAGGGGACATGGGGCAGGCCACCTTTGTCCTGTGAGCACCCGGACGGGGAGGCTGCGAGGGCGGAGGGCTGACAGCCATTCCTCCAGCCTGGCCGCCCTCCCAGGAACCCTAAGGCCGATGGATGCCCCTTTGGGCTTCGCGTGACCACACGGCCACCTTCCCTGTACAGGAGCCATCATCACTTCTCCCCACCAGCACCGTCCCCACTCTGCAGAGTGAGGCTCAGCCTCCATCCACCTGGCCCTCCCTAGTCCCCGCCCAGCTGCTCTGTTCCCTCCCAGGGACCCTGATGCCCTAGGGGGAGCCAGTCTCCCAGCCTCCCCCAGCCCTGCCCCATCTCCTCAATATCACAGCTCCTTCCTGCCCTGTGGGTTGAATCCTGGATCACCACCTGCCAGCTGCCGTATCTACCTCCCGACTCCCTCCCCTCTGCCTGGCTGACTCCCAATTCCTTCTTAAAGAAGTCACCTCCTCTGAGAAGCCTTCCCAGCCTCCCTGCCTGGTCTGGGTGAGGCTCTGGTCCCTGTCTGGCCGTGCCCTGCAGATAGCCCTTCAGCCATGCCCCCCTACTCTGTACTTGTCCTCTGTCTTGCTGACTGGCAGGTGAGCCACCTGGGGCAGGCATGAGGCAGCTTCCCTGGGGCTTATCTGGTCCCTGAAGCAAAGGCTGCATTGGGGGGGGGGGGGGGCTCCATGAGAAGTGGGGAAAGTGGATGGCGCCGCCTGGGCGAGGGAGGGGGCTGGGATGAGAAAGGGGGCAGGTGTGGAGCTAGGCACGGGCGGCTCTGAGGGGCGGGGCAGGACGGAGCCGGCCATGGAGGCTGTGTGGGCTAGGGGCTGCTGCACGAACCGTCTCCCTACCTGCTTTCTCGTCCGTGTCTTCCCTGTCCGTAGCTTAATGTAGCGCGCGATCAGCTCATTTCGACCTAGATTGGGGTGAGAGAAAAAAAATGAGGAGTGGGCAAAGGGAGGCGCTGGGGCTGAGGATGCCCCATCCCCGCAGGAAACCCCAAGGGGGACCTCCCCAAGCGCTGCTCTTCTGCCCTCCCTGCCCGAGGCCCCAGCCCAAGACACACAAGCATGAAGGGAGGCCAGGGAGTCCGGGACCATAGTGGGGCTGCTCACGATGGGAGGGGTCGGGGGGCCACCGAGGAGGGGAGGAAGGGGCTGCACCCATCACGTAGCCCCGACAGGCTGACCCTGCAGACACACTGGGCAGGTAGACACAGGGCAGTAGCACCCCCGGCACTCCCAGTCCCCACACCGCTTCCTCCCGAGCCAGCAGCCACGGAACAGGGGCAGGGGTGCCCATGTGTGAGAATGCGCCATGCCACGGGCATGTGTCCCCCATGCACGAATGAGACATCCGGACTGGGTTCCTGCCAAGTGGGCAAGACCCTGGACCGGTCCCTTCCCTTCCGTGGAGAAGGGTGACCAGGAAGGAAGGAGTGGGTGGCCTCCCACGTGCCCCCTCTGACATTGACAGCCTGTGCAGGACGTCTCATTGTGACCTCGTGCCCGTCCCTCTGTGTCACGGTTGCCAGTGTCTCTCCCACCCTGTGCGCACGTGCCCAGCTGCCTGCGAACCCCAGCACCAGATGTCTGCGGGCCCCGCTGGCCCCTGGCTGAGCTGATGACAGCATCCGCACCCCAAATTCAGGCTCCCTGTCCCCGCACCCCATGGGCTCCCCCAGAACAGCCACATTCCCCTAATTCCTCTCTGCTGATAGAACCAGCCCCACTGCTCCTCCCTCCCCGGCTGGGCCCCTCTCCGCCCCACTCCCTCCACCCTGTCTAAAAATACTCTGTGGGGCTGCCCCAGCCATCTGCGATGTAGCAATGGGGGCAGGCGCCCCTGCCCTACAGAAGGTGCCCAGAACATCTGCCTGCCCCACGAGTGGGCTCTGGCGCACAGGGGCTGTCGGGCCAGCACCCCCCACCCAGACCCTCCGGGGCAAGCCTCCACACCCACCTGGCACTGTGGGGGAGGCCTCAAAGGGGTCAAGTTAGCCTACAAAGGCAGCCCTGGGTCAGCCTGTCTGGAGGCGGGGCGCCTCCTCTGTGCAGCTCCCAGCTCCCCTCCCCACACAGGCGTCTGTGACAGCCTCACCCCAGGATGCCCTCCCCCCCTCCCAGGGCAGGGACCCTCTCCCAGGTCTGGGGCAGACCAGACTGACCCAGTTTCCTGGGCCCACTGAGTCACCGAACGCTCCAGGCCCAGGCCAGCAGGGGGAGGAGCGGCGGGCGGGCGGGCGGGGGTGGGGGTGCGGGCCGCGCTGTGGGGGCTGCCTTGTTTATGAGGAGGATCCGGACACACAGGCTCACACGCCCAGACTCGCCCCGTGGCGGGCTGGCGGCCTCCAGGACTTTGCCAAACCGGTTGGGTGAGGGGCCAGAGAGCAGGGGGAGGGGCCGGGGAGTCCAGTCCAGTGTCCCCGGGCCGCCCGCACGCACCGTACATCTTGCCCTCATCCGACAGTATGATCTTGCGCCTGCCGCAGGGCGGGTAGATGGCCAGGGCCTCCTGGAAGCTCTGCTCGATGTCCGGGCTCCACACGCCCTCCGCATCGTTGTCCAGGCCCTTGTCCAGGCCTTCGGGCCCATCCTCCCGGGCCTCGCCGGGGCTGCTGCTGGTGTTCCAGCTGTTGGACGCTATTGTGCTGGTTGCTCCGGGCTCTGGGCCTGAGCCCACGGGGCTGCCTGAGCCTGGGGGAAGATACGGAGGGGTTAGGGCAAGGGGGGGGTGTCCCTGAGCACAGCCATTCCCCTCCCACCCCCAGCCACTGGTCCCCAGAGGCAGGTGCTTCAGGTGGGGGTAGAGAGAAGCAGAGTGTGTTGAATTCAGAACCGTGTCACGTTGCATGAGCTCCCACACCACCCCGGGCCCCTGCTCTGTAAAATAAGGAGGGGGGCTCCTGGAGGTTGCCAGGGCCGAGATTTAAATGACCCGAGCCTCAGTGCCTGGCTCAGAGCGGCAGGTGAGCACAAGGATGACAGAGAACCTCTGTGGGGAGCTCTTCCCCACACAGCAGGGAGCTGGAGCGGCACCCACTACCCAGTGAGCCAGGACGGGATGAACAGCAGTGGCAGGGGCTCTCCATCCCTGGCTGTGGGCTTCTCCTTCCTGCCATCCCGATCCCCAGCGGGAAAGCACCCCCACTCCCCCGACACCTCCAGCCTCAATGCAGCATGGAGGACCCTTGTGGGAGGAAGAGGGTTTCCTGATCCAGGAAGGGCGAGGCCTCACCCTCCAGGAGAAACCACTGCAGGGAACCCTGGCTGGCCGGGCAGGAGTCGCAAGAAGGGTGACGGCAGCTGAGCGAGTGCCCAGCCAACAGCCTCAGCCCCCGGGTCCTCCATCCCACTTCCTGTCCCTGCACCTCCAGGCCCCACAGCAGCCCATAAACCACCCACACACCAGCCCCTACCCTGGCCCACATCGCAAACAGCCCTTGTTCTGTAATCTTGAGTACCCCGCGATCGCTGGGCGGGGTTATCAATCTAGACCACACCCAGACGGTGCCCCCAACACACACCACCTCCCTGCAGCCTCCAAACCCACCTTCTCAGAGTATGTCAGGACTCTGGGGCAGGGGGACAGGCAGGGCCTGTCAGCAGCCCGGTAGGGGAACATGAACCCCAGGTCCTGCTGAGTGGGGGGTGGGCTTCTTCCCGTGGATGAGGGGAGGCAGGAGTGTCAGCTAGGTGTGGAGTGTGGACCTCACATCACCGCCAGCAACACCTGCCCCATGGCACACAGTGTTGAGAGTCCGCCTGCACTGCCTCATTTAGCCTTACAAGAACCCTATGGGCAGACACCCATTATGTCTACTCGATGAACAGAGTTGTTAAACAACTTGCCAAGGACACACAGCATGTAAGGCTAGAGCTGAATCCTGAAGCCAGGGAATCTGGCTTCAGTCTGAACTAAGTGGGGTGGGCAAGGAGGCCTGGCTGTCCCAGCAACTGCCTCCAGTCTGCAGTGGGGTCCAGGTGCGCCAGTCCTGCTCGGACCCCACGCTGCGAGGCCCCCGGGGTCCCGGAGGGTCCCTGCTCTCCCGTGGCCAGTCCCTCAGCCCTGGGCAGAACGCTGGGCCAGAGGCTGAGGGGCAGACCAAGGGGCTGTCCCAGCAGCTGTGAAGAGCTGAGACCTCTCCCAGCTAGGTCCTCAGCCCGCTCCCCTCCACTCCAGCGCATGGGGGGCCGGGCAGCTCCAACTCTGAAAGCAACTTGCCCGCCTCCCCCTAAGCAGCGCCCCCCCTCTGGGTGATGTCAGCCCCGCCCCGCCCCCCGCGGGAGCACTGTGGCCAAATATGGCGAACGCAGCGCTTGGGAGCTGGGACAGCCTGGGGGGGCGGGGCGGGCAGCCCCAGGCTGGGACGGCTGGCAGCTGCTGAGGGGGAGGGGAGGCGGGGGCGGCCCACAGGTCGGGTCAGTAGACTAGCGGGACCACCACCGTGCCTGCCCCTAGACACACCCAGGGTCCACTTTCTAGGAACACTCTGGGGCAGAGGCAGTCACCAGGGGCAGCAGGCAGGTGGTGCCCCAGTACACAGCCATGCATGGGCACACACGTGTGCACGGGTCGCGTTTGCACCCTCAAGCGAGGCACACAGGTGGGCAGTGGCAGGCAGAGGCCGAACGGGGGTCTCATGTGAAGCCTCCACTCAGGAGTGGTGGAAGTCCGCTTGGGCAATGAAGTTGGGGCTGCTGTGCTGGGGGTGAGAGCCGAGGCAAGCATGTGCCCCCCACACACACTAGACCCCCGCACCACGGGGACCCAGCCTGCCGGCACAGGCTCCCTGACAAACATGGGCTCATGAAGGGCAGAAGGCGAGACATCCTGCTGGGGGCAAGAGGGCAGCTCCACAGGCAGAGGGGCAGGTGTCCAGAGCCTGGGAGAGGAGTGCCAACAGAGGCCTGCAGGGGCCGCGGGGCTAGGGGTAGAGAGAGCAGGGCCCACTGGGACTGGCAGGGGAGTCCCTAGGAGGCCTGCAGGGTGAACTGTGCAGAGAGGCAGAGGCAGAACAGGCTGGAGGGGCAGTGAGACCCACAGACAAACAGCTGGGACCAGAGACTGTGTGATCGCCCCCACGAAGACCCAGAGAGAGATCAGAGCGGGAGTCGGGGACGTGAAGGGAAAGGCCAATAAACTTCCATGGGACAGGCGCTAGCAAGGGAGGCACAGGACAGAAAGCCAGAGGGAGGGAGTGATGGGGAGGGGCATTGCTGGGGCTGCAGTCAGAACATCTCCAGCCCTGTCCCTCCCCACACAGCCAGCCCACATCTCCCCCTGCAGAAGGCAGCTCGCTCCACCTTCACCCTCCACTGGACCAGCCACGCCCCACTGTCCCTGGCCCAAGGCCCTCAGCCTTCCGGGGTCAGAAGGTGCCTCTGGGTGGTGGCAGGGATGGGGGCTAGGAGGCTGGGCGAGCAGGCTTTGGGGCCCTCGGGGAGGTAAGGGGCACACTGCTGCCCACTCCCCACCCTGGGGCCAGACCTTCTGGAAGAACTGGCCGGACAGCTCCAGGGCGGAGGCCAGGGCCAGGGCAGCTGCAGAGGCCCTGGACCCCCACCCCATCAGCCCTGCCGTGTGCAGACCACCCAGCCTCTCTCTAGGGGGAAGGAGGGACAGGTCTGAAATGTGGGCTCAGGAGTGCTGCCCTGGTAGAGGGGCAGACCAGGCAAGTTGGGGCAGGTGGGCTCCTCTGCACCCTGCCCCCACCCCTACATACATCCCACAGGGAGGACAGACTGAGCCGTGGCCTTGCTGGGTCTAGCAGACAGCAGCTCTCCGCCCTGGCAGGGACCCCAGCCCCCAAATGCTCTCCCCCTGGGTGATGCCCTCGCTCAGAGTGTGGGAACATCAGCAAAATCAGCAGTTTCCTCCCGGAGCCTCTGCCCTCAACTCCGGGTGGGCCAGGCTGCCCAGCCAGGGGGCTGGGGACACGGAAGGGCAGCTGAAGAAGGCTCCAGGAGCTCCCCACCCCCTCTGCCTCCCCGCCCCGCCCCCATGGCAGGCCAGCTGTTCTCCAGCTGCCAGAGGCTTCCACCCCAGAAGTGGCTGTGCTCTGCTTGGGACCAGGCTGGGGTAGCGGAGGGGGAGGGACGGCGTTTGCCTCCCCCACCTCCAGCCCAAGGACCCCAGAGAGACCCTGCCAAGTGGCCACACCCTGCCAGGCTGGGGAGGGAGGACCCTCCTCCCTGGAGCAGGGGCTTGATTTCTCCAGGAGGAAGCAATTTGCAGAGGCCACGAGGAACGAGTGGGGGCCTCCTCCCCCCACCCCTGCTTATTAATATGCTTCTAATTTGGGAATCCAGACTCCGCACCCCTCCTCCCTCAGAACATGGGGCAGGGGCTCTCTGGGGGCGGTGGACCCCCTGGACTCCCTTCTCATCCATGGGCAGGCTCCCTGCCCAGAGAGGAGGGGCCCAGTTCCCAGACTTCCCTAGCCCCCTCCCGGGGACTGCCCTGTCCCCTCATCTGGCCCCCCTTCCAGGGAGGGGATCCTCCCAGGTGTCCAGTGGGGGACAGACTGCAGGGAGGGGGGTGGCTCCAGGCTTCACAGTTTTCAGTCACCTCCTGAGTGGGTGTCCCTGCCTCCCAGCCCTGACCCTGGTTGTCCAGTGAGCTGCCACCAGTCACCGGGTCAGCTCCCCACCAGAAGAGCCGCTTCTGCGAAGACCAGCTTCTTAGAGACCCTCTTATGGTCTGCCTGCAGCCACATTCTCCTACCTGCACTCTGCTCTTTACTGGCTTAAAAACTTTTTTTTTTTTTAATTTTGGTAAAAATACTTACGATGTACCATTTTAGCCACGTCATCCCTTCTTCTAGTCTTAGTACCTTTTCCAGAATATTCCATGTAGTCACACGTATGGGCGTCCCACAGGGTGCCCAGGCCCTGCCTGGCACAGCCACCAAGGACGTCACCCACACACGCTCTGTGACCACCCACATGGCTGTCTCAGTCCCACCCCCCATGGCCCCGCTTCACACACGGGGATGTGGCCTGCCCGCGGGTCATGCCGTGGTAGACTGGTCACACAGAGACAAACTGGAGTCCTCTCACACACAGGCCTGCAGCAGCCAGGTCCCAGGCAGTGACACCACAGGACTAAGTCACACCGAGTGTGCCCTGTTCTGCTTCCCACACACACACACCCGTGTCACCGGCAGTCACATGCAGCGGCACACCCAGCCCATCAGTCTCCTGGTGCACACCACCAGGCACACACTCGGTGTGGCACAGCTGCTCACCCCCAGTCTCAGCCCACCACACACGTAGCCTTCCCCACTCCCAGCCTTCCCCGCTCCCAACTCCTCTCACACTCTCAGCGTCACACACAGTTGCACTCCCATTTCCCTCTATCACTTCCTGTCCTCTCGGGCCTGGCAGGGAGCACAGGAAACAATCGGCAGTCGAGGAAACACCAAGGCCCAGGCTCTGGGGATGTGCAGGGGGGCCCGGCTGCAGCCACGCGGGCAGGTAGGGCCCGTGCTCCTCTGCCATCCTCCCCAGAGCAGGCAGCAGCCTCTCCTGCACACAGGCGTCCCTCGGCTGGCCCAGCACCAGGAGGGGTGGGAGGGGCGGGCAAGGCCATGGGGCCAGGGTCTGGTGGGATCCACGAATCTTCCCAGCTTTGGCTGGGGAAGCGGCCGCTCAAAGGCCTGGATTCTCCGGGCCGCCCCTGAGACCCAGTTTCTGCCGTCTCATGTGGGAAAAGGAGGCTGGGACCTCCCCTCTACCTCCACACAGGAAGCTGGCCCCCGCTCCCTGGGGCCTGGCACCACCAGCTCCCTTCACTCTGCTCACCGGGCGCTGACCCCTCTGCTCCTCCCCTTCCTGAGCCAGGAGGTGGGTAGCCGGACTGCTTCTCCTCTAGACTGCAGCCACATTGAACCTCCAGGGGGTCCCAGAGGGGGCTGGGAGTGGGAGAGAGGGGCAGACCCCACTGCCTCTTGAACAGCTGAGCTCCCCCAACTCCCTCAGGCCTGCCTGTCCCTGGCCCCTGCTGCCCGCAGCCTCTTCGGCTGGGCCCACCTGCGCCGGCCCCTCCTCTGTGGCCCCCTGGCTGGTTCCTGCCTCCTTCCTCGGGTCACTTTCTGGCTGGATCACCCACTCACCTCTCTGGAACCCACAGGGTTCAGGCAGAGGAAGAAGGCAGATGGAGAAAGAGTCTCTGGGAGGAGATCAGAGAACAGGGACCCGAGAAGTTACGTATTCCAAGCAGGGAGACCGAGGCCCAAAGGGCCTGCCAAGGTGACCCGGAGGTTGGAGGTCCAGCTGGGACCACAGCCCTGATTCTCGACCTTCTCTGTCGACAGCAGGACGCACCAGGATCTGCACACCCGAGGGTGAGGGTGGGAGCAGGACTCAGCGTGCAAAGTGCGCGCACGAAGCTCCCTCCTGCTAACCACTGACCACTCTGCTCAGCCTTTCCCCAGCCCAAGTGCGCTAATTAGCATTAATTACGGTTCCCTCCCTAGGAGAGCCAAGGAAGGCTCCAGCCCCTCCCTGAAGAAGGCACCTGGGCCCCAGAAGATAACCTAGTCCTGAAAGACACATCTGCCCAGTCCTGGCTGGGCAGGCAGGGGCCCAGAACACATGACCACGTCCTCTCGGGGGTGCCTCTAGGGGAGGGGTCTTGGGACAGGAGGGGCACATAGTAGCCCCTGACGGCCAGTTTCTGGGGAGCTCTGCAGTCCCTCTTTGCCCCAGGCTGCCCCCAGTGCCCTGGGCCGGCACTGAGGTGGACCATGTGTTCACAGAGCCGGAGGCAGCAGCCCCTACAGGCGGCAGCCCGGGGCACCAGCCCCTCTGTGCTGTGTCCGGCCCCCACCCTCATCCCCTGTTCTCCTGGGCTGCAAGTCTAGGCCTGAGCAGACTCTGCCCTTACCTGGAGAGAGGTGAGACCCTGAGAAGCCCTCCCCCAAGGCCTCTTTTCCCCAGACCCTGGAACAATCTCAGCCCGGCATCAGACTCGTCTCCAGGAAAGGTGGCAGAGTGGGTCTCCACGACGCTGCCCCAGGGCCTGGCTGGGAAGGCCCAGCACCAGGCAGGAATACACCAGGCCCGGTAGGGCAGACGATGTAGGGGACTCGCCTCCCTCTAACCCTCTGGAGTCTATAAACAAGGGCCCTCAGGACGTGCGGGCGAAAAGGCCCACTGCGGGCCTCTCCAGAGCCAGGCGCACTGAGCTCCGAGCTCGGAGCCCCCACGCCGACGCAGACGGTGGAGCTGGAGGGTAGCTGAGCCCCTGCCTCTCCGGGTTGGGGAGGCACACGCCCAGAGCGCGCAACTTCGCTCTCTGGCAAACCCAGCGCAGCCGCGGACACCGCGCGCACGAACCGGCCTGGGCGCCAGGAGCCGGGCCCGAGGCCTGCGCGGAGCTGGGGCCCGGCGGGCTCCAGGAGAGCGCGGGCCGGGAGTCCAAAGGGCGGCGGGGCTCGGGATTGGGCGCCCCGGATGCCAGCTCCCGGGTGGCAGGCCCGGCAAGCCGTACGGCCCCCAGTCCCGCAGCCCGCACCCCCAGCGCGGCCGGCGGAGCCGCGGACCGCACGGGGGACACAATCGCCCGGCTTCCCCACCTCCCCCGACCAACTCGCCCCGGGCGCGGGGGGGCGGCGGGGGGGCGGGGCTTCCCGGAGAGAGATCGTCTCCCCCTTCCCTCTAAACTTCCCGGCACCCACATCTGGGGCTCCGGCTCCGGCTGGACAATAGCTTGGGGACCCAGCCCCCCTCAAGGGCCCCCCATCCAAACCAACCAACCAACTCCTTCTCCCGAGCGAGGCCTCCTGCCGGCGTCCGCCCGACTTACCTGGTCCGAGCTCGGGGGGGCGCTCCGGCCGGGCCGCTCCGCCGGGCCCGAGGGGGCCGAGAGGGGGGCCGGGGAAGGGGGGTCGTGGGGAGGGGGCTGGCCGGAATGTGCGGAATGAGCCGGGCTGGAGCGGGAGGCGCCGGGAGCGGAGGAGGGAGCGAGCGGGACGGAAAGTTTGTGTTGAGAAGCCGGGGCGGGGGGTGGGGGCTGCGGCAGAGGGGGCGGGGCGCGCGGGGGGCGGACCCTGGCTGGGGGCGGGGCCGCTCGGGGCCGCCCCCCGTCGGCGCTCAGGCCGCCCAGCCCGCGACCGCGGGACCCCGAGCCCCAGTGGCCAGCCCGCCGGGCCTGGGCGCCCCTGGGCCGCCCGCCGGAGCGACGCGCCCCACCTGCCTCGGTGCGCTGGGCCCTACCACTCCCTAGCACTCTGCAGAATTTGGGGCTCCGGCCAGGGGCGGGGCGGAGGGCGGAGCTCCCGCCTCGCGGGCCGGGCTCCCCTCGGTGAGGGGGCCTTGGGTGCCGCGTCACGAGCAGCCCGGCAGAGCCGCAGCACACGGGCCTAGGGGCTGCCCGCCCCCGGCCCCTACCCCCCATCCCCGGCCCGAGCCGTCCGGGCAGGGCGCCCCCTCCCGCCCGCGAGCTGCCCCCAGCTCCCGGGGCCCCAAGCCCAGCTCCGCCCTGACGGCTGCGCCCGCCCTGCCCGGACCCGGTTTGTCTGGTTCTCCCCGAGAGGCTTGTTTCTCGAATTTCTCCCTTTCTCCCTCTTCCCGGACCTCCGGGGCCCTCCCTCTCAGCCCAGCTTCCCCGGGCCCCCAGCGGGGGGGGGGGGGACGTCTGGACGCCGCTCGCCCTCCGAGTCTCGGTAGGACCCGCGACGGGCACGCCCGGGCCTGGGCAGGAGGCGGCGCAGAGCCGCTCTCGGATCTCCGCGCGCTGGCGCCCCGGTCTCCGTGCGCGCCAAGGAACCCCCGATGCCCTTAGCCAGGAACAAGGCTTTATTGGAGATGTGGGCGTCTGCTCCTAGTCCCCGTCACCCACGCGCCCCGGCTCCCTGGCCTCGCGCTGCCCCAGTGTAGGGGGAGGAGGTTAAGACAACACCAACTACTGCTCCCGACAGGAAGTGACTGGGGCGCGGGGCGGGCGCGGCGCGGGCCGACTCCGCTGCAGATGTGCCGCTCCGAACCCAGATGTTCTTCCTCTTGGTCCACCAGCCGCCGGAGCCCCTCCTGCCGGGGCTGTGCCAGATTGGGGAGAGGACGGAAGTCACCGAGAGGCAGTGAGGAGTCAGCCTCCGACTGGGTGTGTGTGTGGGGAAGGGGGGAGTCGCCCGCTGGGGCTTCCGTGGAGGGAGTCTCTGGCCGCCGGCTGGGGGTCACTCGCAAGCCAGCTTGCCGTCGAAACTGGAGAGGGCGATGGCGAAGGCCTGCAGGGCGCACAGTGGGTACCGGTAGTCTAAGGTGAAGGCGTCCTCCGCCACGCGGCCGAACTGCAGCACGATGTAGTCGGCTGAAGACACCAAGCGGAGAGCGACTGAGACTCCCTTGACCAGGATCCTGGCAGACAGCGCCCTCAAGGTGTGTGGGGGGAGATCTCCCCTCTTCGCATTGGACCCCCAAGCCTCAGTCTCCATCTCCCTACTGCCCCTCCACCCATCCCCCCTTCTTATCTCACCTAACCAGCCCCACCTGTAGCTTTAGGGCTTGTTACACTGTACACCCCCAAGGGCAGGGACCTTATCGGTGGCGGCCCAGGGCCATGTCTCCAGCAGGCACTTCATCCAGTACTGTAGTACCTTGTCAAACTTAGCCAAGCCCAGAACCCTGCCTTTCCAACCTTTACCCACCCCAGCCCCCAAGCCCCACTTGAGATGCTGGGCTCACCCCCTGCCCCCTTCCTGACCTCGGCCAGTGACCCCACTCACCCTCCTCCTTTCTCGGGGCCAGGCCAGGTTCCCAGCTCCAATCTCAACACCTCCCCCAGATCCCATCAGGTTCAGAAGCTGCTGACAATACAACCCCAAACCGGAAAAGTGATCTAGAGCGGTCAGCCCCCAGCTCACTGGGCGGGTGACAGTAGGGGCACTGTCCCTGGGGTGCAGTGGCGGAGGGGCTATGTGGGCCCAACCCTGAGAAGGTAGAGTCCCAAACTCTCACCCCAGAGGGGACCTCTCCTGTAGAATTGCAACAGGGACATTTTTACTTAGCGGTGTTCCCAGTACATCTTGTTTCCCGAACTCCTTGAGGGTAGGCCTTTGACCTCATTTGGGAAAAGACTTAGAGTAAGCCCTCAGAAATGCTGGATTAATATTCCTTGCTACAGGGCCAGCCTTGTGGTACAGCGGGTTAAGCTGCAGCTTGGGACACCCCTTTCCCACATTGGAGTGCAGGTTTGAGTCCCAGCCACTCCACTTTTGGTCCAGCTTCCTGCCAATGCAGCTGGCAAGGCAGAAATGATGACCCAAGTATCTGAGTGCCTGTCACCCACGTGGGAGACCCGGATGGAGTTCCAGACTCCCGGCTTCAGCCCGGCCCAGTGCTGCCCATTGTGGTCATTTGGGGCATGAACCAGCAGATGGAAGATTTCTCTGTCTCTGTCTCTCTCTCTCTCATTGTGTCACTCTTCCTTTCAAATAAATAAGTTTTTTTTTTTTAAAGATTTATGTATTTATTTGAAAATCAGTTACAGAGAGGAGGAGAGACAGAGATCTTCCATCAGCTGGTTCACTTTCCAAATAGCCACAATGGCCAGTGCTGGGCCAGGCTGAAGCCAGGAGCTTCGTCCAGGTCTCCCATGTGGGTGCAAGGGCCCAAGTACTTGGGCCATCTTCTGCTGCTTTTCCCAGACCATTGTTAGGGATCTGGAAAGGAAGTGGAGCTGCCAGGCATCCATAGGGGATGCCAGCATTGCAGGCAGCAGCTTTACCTGCTACACCACACCACCAACCCCTCAGATAAATACATCTTTAAAAAAAAAAATCCCTGCTACAGCCATTAAAAAAATATTTATTTATTTATTTATTTATTTATTTATTTGAAAACCAGAGTTACAGAGAGAAAAGTAGAGGGAAAGAGATCTTCCATCCACCGGTTCACTCTATAAGAGGCCACAACGGCCAGGGCTGGGCCAGGCCAAAGCCAAGAGCTAAGCAGAGGGCAGGATGGGAAGTGAAGTAATAGTAACCTCTCACAGAGTTGTTGAATTAAGATTCAGTGTCTGTAAAATCCTGAGAACAGTGCCTGGCATGCCGAAAGCACTCTGTGTGTTCTGTAAATGACATTTTGAGGGCCAGGGTAACTGCTGGCGGAGCTGAGATTTTGGGCATAGGGTACCCCTTGGGAGCCTCAGCTCCTTCTTTGACCACAAAGGGCCTGGGCTCTCTGGCTTTCAAACTCCAATCGCTTAACACACTTCCACACAGTCTCACCCAGAGTGTTCCAGTGTGCAGCCCACAGCTCTGGCCAGTGGCAGAACCAGAACCTGGAACCATGAGTCCCAGGACGTCTGCTTGGGATATCTGAGGCTCCTGGGAGCAGTGTCATAGCCAGGGAGGAGGAAGTGACCCGGAGGCTAGGGCCAAGAGAAAGGAGGTAGGCAGCATTGTGGCTTAGGCTAAGCCTCCACCTGCGGTGCCTCATGGGTGCCGGTTCGAGACCCAGCTGTTCCTCTTCCCATCCAGCTCTCTGGGATGGCCTGGGAAAGCAATGGAGGATGGCCCAAGTGCTTGGGCCCCTGCACCCACGTGGGAAACCTGGAGGAAGCTCCTGGCTCCTGGCTTCGGATCGATTCAGCTCCAGCCACTGCAGCCATTCTGGGGAGTGAACCAGCAGATGGAAGACCTTTCTCTCTGTCTCCCTCTGTCTGTAACTCTACTTCTCAAATAAATAAAAATCTTTTTAAAAAATAATAAAGAGAAAGAAAGAGGGGGAAAGGAGAGAGACAGAACGGGGAAAGGCCTGGGCTGGGCCCTCAGGTACTTACGGTCATCGGCGTGGACAATCTGGAAGTTCTTGACCGAGGCCTGGGTGACCCGGCCTTGGAAGTTGAGGGTATAGGAGCCACTGTCTTCATTCCAGATAGGTGGCTTATTGTGGAGCTCAATGAGGCTCTCCAATGTCTTGTTCTGCCAACGCACCAGCAGCCCATCACTGGCCTGCGGCCCCCGGCGATAATGAGGGAGAAGACAGTTAGAAGTGGCCTGGATGGCTCAGGACTGAACACAGAAGAGGACTGGGCTCCTGTGCACGCCCTGGCATGTGTATGCAGCCGTACAGCCTGGGTCTGGATGTCCATCAAGGGTACCCTGAGAGCAGGCTTGGGCATTGGCAGGAGGCAGGGCGCATGTCTTTGAGAAAGGGGCTTTGTGGGATGCCAAAATGCTGGAAAATGGAAAGGGGCATCGGACACAATGTCTCTCTACTCTCTCTTTCCACTAAAATGCCAGCTTCCGGAGGCCAAACCTTTGGGGCTGGTGTCATGCTGCAGCAGGTTAAGCTGCTGCCTACAACACCAGCATCCCATACAGGAGCTTTGGCTCAGCTCCCTGCTAATGTACCTGGGGAGGCAGCAGCAGATGGCCCAAGTCCTTGACACCCTGCCACCCACATGGGAGACCCGGATAGAGTTCCTGACTCCTGGCTCAGTCTGGCCCAGCCCTGGCTGTTGCTGGCATTTGGGAAATGAACCAGCAGATGGAAAATCTGTCTCTGTTTCTCCGCCTTTCACATAAATAAATACACCTTTAACATTTTTTAAGACGAGGGCAGATCTTTGTTTTGTTCACTGATATCTTCCAGGTGCTAGAGTAATACTTGGTGCTTAATATTTGTCTGTTCAACCCATTGCGCCATAGGTACCCATGAGTACAGGAAGCAGCCACTGGCTGGCGTCTGGTTTCAAGAATGTGCCAGGCATTCTAGAGCTAGGAGGCACTCACAGTTGAGCTTGGGGAGACGGACAGGTAAGCAATCATTAAAAGAAAATGTCCACGGGGAAGAGCTTCTAAGACAGGGGCCGCGTCTGGAGCTCCTTCCCTGCCGACTTTCCTGTTCCCTGTTCACATTCATGGCTGAGCGGGAAGCTCTCAAGGTCACCTCCCCCAAGGCTTCCTGACCCATCAGCCTTGAGCTTCCAGAAGGCTCGGGCTTCCCACTCCTCCCACTGCACTGCAGTGGACAGGCTGAGACACTCTGAGAGCAGGAACGGTATTTTACTCATGTATCTGTGCCTCAGTTTCCCTCACAGTGGAGTGTGGTGAGGACCGTGTAAGTGAACAGTATGTGGCGTGTTTTTTGGACCAGTTCCTGGTGCATGGTGCCTATCAGACATTATTTTGCCAACTGCTCTGTTGCTCTCTGGTGTCTGACACAGAGTCTGTGGAATGAACGCACCACAGGCTGATGACAAGACCCAAAGCAGCACTGGACACTTCTTACCGCGCCCAAATGGGCAGGCAGCGCTGGGTCCAGGGGGGTTATGTGTTTATTCCAGGCATGGAAGGAGCAACTGAGGGACCCACAGGCTAAGCAAACCCTCCCAGGGCCGGCGCCCCACAGGTCAGCCTGGCCTCTGACTGCCGATGGTGTGACTTTCCAGTGGGAAAGATGTGCGGTCAGCTGACAGGCGTATTATTTTTCATTTTAAATGAGTAAAGTGACATCAGTCTCCTGTGAGTTCTCTGCAGGGCGCAGGACTGGCACGGGGGAGGCCACGGCACGGTGGGGCCACTCCCCGTCTCCCCCTGCACCTGACACGCGCAGCTTTTGCCTTTACAAACACTTCACACCACTCCCTCACTCAAAATCCTGCTACCATTGCTCTGCAAGTGAAAGCCAGTTGGGCACGAGGCCATATCTGCCCCCAGCCTCCCCTTTCCACGTGTACCTCCCTCCAGCCGCCCTGGCCACCTAGTTCCTCAAGCCCACCAGCCACCCCACTCTGTCTCAGGGCCTTTGCAGTGGCTGGACCCTGTCTAGACGCTCAGCCCCCAGATACCTGCAGGCTCACTCCCTCCCCTCCAAGACCCTGTGCAACCCCCTGCCTTGTCTGCGAGACCCACCCGACCGCCCTATTTGATACTGAACACTGCACACACCTGCCACTGGCCTCCTGTGTTCTAACCTGCTCCCTACCTGCCCCCGTCATCGCGGTATCTGCCTGCTCTGTCATCTGCTACTAGAAATTCCAGCTACAACGGGGCAGGTCTCAGGCGCCTGGCATAATACTTGCAGGGGGTAGGGGTGCTGGGGGTGGGACGGGGGTGAGCGAAGCCCCCACCCTTCTGCCTCCCCGCCCCCCCCACCAGTGGGTCTCGCAGCAGACAGGGCCCTCGGGTGCGGGGCTCACATTTCGGGGCCGGATGGGGACCCTCTCGTTGTCCGCGCTCATGCCTGGAATGATGACGGTCATGCGCCGGGGACCGCGGAATCCCAGCACATTGGTTTCCTGGAAGGGAGGTGTGTGTTAGGTCAGCCCTCCCCTCCCAGTGTGGGGAGCAGCGTGGTGGGGGTGGGAGCAGGCGGGGTTCTCACGTAGATCACGGCCGCCAGCTCCTGCCGAAGGCTGCCCACGTCCGCGCCGCTGCCTCCACGCTGCGGGTTCTGCCCGTTGTCAAAGACGGTAAAGCGGTTCCCCAGGAGGTTGGACCTGCAGGCAGAGGTGGGGAGCTGGGGGCGCCAAGACCCTCCAAGCTAGGCAGCTCTGACACCTCCTGTGTCGCTGGTGTCTCAGACTGAGCGATTAATGTCTCCTACCCCAGGCAGCCCTCCATGGGGAGGTCTGTTTAGAAACTACAGCTACCAGACGGGGCAGCATCACATCCCAGCTCCATCTTTTACTAGCTGTGTAACCTTCAACAGGTTGCTCTAACGCTGAGCCTCGACTGCCCCATCTGTAAATCGGGCACAGCAACAGTATGTCCCTCATTTGGCTGCCAAGAGGATTGCGTGGGCTACCATTTGCAAGTAGGGTGGGCACTGTGGTGCAGTGGTTAAGCCGCTGCCTCAGGGCACCCACATCAGAGTGCCAGTAAGAGTCCCAGCCACTCCGCTTCGGATCCAGCTCCCTGCTAATGTGCACCCTGGGAGGCGGCGGCAGATGGCCCAAGTGCTTGGCCCCTGTCGCCCATGTGGGAGACCAGATGCAGTTCTTGGGCTCCCAGCTTCAGCCTGGCCCAGCCCCCAGCTGTTTCCGGCATTTGAGAAGTACACCAGCAGATGGAAGATATCTGTCTCTCTCCCTCTGTCTCTCTCTCTCTTTCTCTGGGCCACTCAGCCTTTCAAACTAAAAACAGTTGTTCTGCAAGTTCCCTGACCCACAGTCATGCCCTGACTTTTGTTAAAGGCAAGCGTGAAATAAGGACCTGGCTGGGAGCCAGCTCCGTCTGCCCCTCTGAGGCCTGGGTGACAAGCAGAGCAGACACAGCACAGCTGTGCCGCGTCTACTGTGTACCTACTGTGTGCTAGGCGCTAGGAATTCAACCACAAAGGAGACAGGTGTGGCCCCTCGGATGGAGCTTAAGCCCCACCCCGCAGCAGGTGAGCCTCCCAGAGGTGCTCACTAGAGACGAAAGCCCTCAGGCCGCCCCAGGTCCACTGAGCCATTTGCATATCAAAGCGTGAGAACCCTGGGCTTGGGGCGGGAGCAGGGCGTCCCACGTGGTGGGCAGGCTTGGCGGCACACAGCATGCGAGTCGTGGCCCCCTTGCTGTTGCGCGCCCCATTGCCCGGCCCCACCTCAGCTTCCCGATGAAATTCTCCCCTCCTCGAGACAGATTGGTGGGGTCGCTGGAGATGAGGTAGTTGGCCGTCTTGCTCCGTTTCCGCTTCCGGCCAGCCAAGAGGAACACCTGGAGAGAGGGAGGCAGGTGGGAGACGGGGTGGGGGGAGGGGCCAGGCAATGGGGCTGAGGGCAGGGTGGCCCTCGCTCAGCCCGGCTATGCCCTGCTCGCCTGTCTGCCTACCTACCTTCTTCTCGGCGTCCAGGTGCAGGAAGTAGGAGGGGTACATGCCCCGGTCCATGCCCTTCTTGTCCCGGGTCAGCCGGCAGCGCACTGTCCGGCCCTGGGGGGCAGGCCGCAGCACGAACTCCTGGGGGTCGTCCACCTCCACAGGGGGAGACGGGGCCCTCTCCTCCTTCTGCGTGGGACAGAGGGTGCCTCAGCCTGCAGCTCCACCCCCAACTGCAACCCCAGCAGGCCCCAGGCTTGTGCATGGGATGGGAGGGTGGGCGGGTAGGGTGTGGAGGGTGGGAGGGGCACATGTTGGGCCAGACCACCTGCTGCTTTATGTGTGCAGGGAAACACATTTACAGCAGGGCCCTCCTGCCTCCTACTTTTCCCAGTAACCCAGCAGGCCCCCTCCTGGGGACTCCCTGAAACTTTGCTTTGTTATTTTGTTTAGCTCCTAGGCAAGGGTCCAAGCTCTGGAGCCAGTCTGGATTCCAAACCAGGGCCCGCCACAGAGGGTCCTGTTTCTGCCTTAACCATGCTATGACTCGCTTTTCTCATCTGAGAAGTGGGTATAGGGAGGGTGGACACCTGGGACAGGCCCCCGTGGATTTCTGCACCCCGTAAACTCCAGCAGTGTGCCATGTAGTTCTAAGCACTTTCCAAATCCGAACTCATTTCATCCTCTCAACAACCCGCGGAGGCGGTTGTCCCCACTGCTCAGACGGGGTAGCTGAGGCTCAGAGAAGTGAAGCGGCTTGGGGAGAGGTGCAGTCCAGCCTGAGCCGGCCTCCCTCCCGAGGACACGGCTGTGTCCCCAGCGCAGGGCAAGCCCATGCAAGTATTGCCTGCTAGGATTCTTGACACAGCACGCCCTCAGTGAACGTGGTGGCCAGCCTCCCAGATGGCCCAGTGGCCCCGGAGAGGCGCCCGCCTGCACAGGCTATCAGAGTTGGAAGAAGCAGTGTGGGGGAGGGTCACTCCCAAGGCTGGGTGGTAAAAGACACTTCTGGTTCTGTCTCTTGGGTTCCAGGAGACCTTGGCTGTCATGCCCAGCAGTGGGAGGGAGCCATAGCCAGCAATCAAAACAGCGAAGTGCCCCCTTCATTTCCAGTCACGCCCAGAGCCACTGCAACCCTGCTGACCCCTCGGCCACCACCTCCTGGGACCACCAGAGCCGAGCTGCCCTGCTAAGCTGCCGAGTCTGGGCGTGCTTTGTTACACAGCAGTGCCTGGCCAATACATGGTTGAATACGTCCTCACTTGGCTCAGAAAGAGACTTCCGGCTAACCACAGTTAAGCCCCATAGATTCTCAGCCTAGCTCACCCCACAGGGGATGGTGCGCACTGCAACCTGGGCTGGGTCTTTTGAGAATCAGATGCTATTTGCGAAACACAGACAGCCCTGGGGTGCGGGCAGGGGCCCTGGGGGCGAGTGGCCATCTCTTCTCCACCCCGGCCTGTTCCAGAAGAAACTTGGGAAACACACAGATATGTTTGGAATGTGACCTGCAGACAGCCGGGACTTATCCCAGAGCTCCGGCAGCTGTGAGTTTCAGGACCTGTGGGTCTGGAGGCGGCCCTGCAGCCACATTCTCCCTCTGGGGAGGTCATAAACTGGACTTTCCGTTTATACATCAGCACCTGGTGATCTTGGTTACTGTGAATCAGACCCCGAAGACCTGGCCACTCCTGCGCAGACTAATAAACCCACAGAGCTGAGCCCCGGGCCCTGCACCTTGGAGACGCGTGGAGATCTCTTCCTAGATGGGCCTCCCTCTCCTGCACAGCTTCTGCAGGCTGGGGTCATATTCCCAAGCTTTAAGTCTCCTCTGACCCTCAGGAATGCCCAGTGGGCTCTCAGGTGGAGGCTGGAGGGCCCTGACAGTCATTGTTGGATTGTTTGGTTGCTGGGTGGGTGGGCAGTCTTGGGTGGGGAGCTCAGGGCTGTAGCATGGAAAGGTTTTCCCGGGCAGACTTGACCACCAGTCATTGTGTCCAGAGCTGTGCACACCTGTGCCTCCACATGCCCATGCCACTGCCCTATCTCTTCACGTGGGACTGGTAGGGACCTCTCCGGCTATGCCTGATGGTTATGCCGCAGAGGGGAGACCTCAGATACCAGATGAGCGGGCCAGACCTAGCCTGGTGACCCCTCCAGTGCCTCTCCTGTTCTCCTAAGGCTGGGGCTTTGTCCTTGTAACCTGCTGCAGAGGGGAGCTAAGGTGACCCCAGGCCCCTGCCACTGCTCCCTCTGGGACTTCAGGCCTTGCCCTGGGACCTAACCTTTTTGCTTTTTCCCTTCGCTTTGCCCTTCTGGTTGCTGTTCTTGGTTGCTACAGCTGCCGCCGCCTCCTCCTCACTGTCTTCCTCCTTCTTCTCCTCTTCTGGGCCCTTGGGTGTCCCTGGGCATGGAGGGGAAACAAGGCTGTGAGCCCCAAATCTCACGTAGACCCTTGCCGTACCCCCCGTACCTCCGGTCAGAGCTTTAGGACAGCTGCACACCTGCCAGGGTCACACAGCTGTCGACGTGGGGGTCAGGAGGCCCTGTGCGTCTCCTGTAGGGCACCCCAGGGTGGAGGCAGGGGTGCCCAGCACCCAGGACCCCAGCCCCATCTCCGGCTGGCACAGTGCTCACCTTTCTTCCTCGGAGCTTTCTCAGTGGGGCTGCCTTCCCCCACGAGAAACAAGGCTGCTGGGCTCTTCTTCCTCACTGCATCCGGGCTCTCAGGGGGGTCCTGCTCGGCCTCACCGGGCCCTGCAGGTGTAGGCGACAGAGGTCACAGTCCCCGCCACGTCCCAGGGCCCTGCTCCTCCAGGCGCGGCTCACCTTTCTTCTTTGCCTTCCTCACCCTGGGCCCCTCCCCAGCTGCGGCCTCCTTCTTCTTAGTGCGCAGAGGTTTCTTCTTTGTTGCCAGCTCTGGGCTGCCCAGGTCCCCTGGACACGGAGGATGGTGGGGGGAGACAAGGAGCCTGTGCAGTCTGTTTTCCAATGCACTCCCACCCCCACCCCCAGGGAGCCAGAATGCTTGACAAGGGCCCGCAGCCTGCCTTTTTCCCCAAGTCCAAAAAAAAAAGCACTGGGCCAACCAGGAGCTTAACCAGGAGCAACTGAATGAGCAAATGAGGATGAAGGAATGCCAGGCCTACCTCTGGGTCCTGCTTCCCACCCTACCTCCTGCAAGACACCTGCTACAGAGACTGCTCACCCTCCGCCAGAGGCCCAAGGTTCTGGGGGTCTGTGCCCATTCAGACCAGACTGGGGGTGCCTGGCAGGCGAAGTGCTGGCTGGGGGAAGCTTCATTGTAGTTATCCACTGATTTTCTTTTTACTGTAATCACTTTGATACTTTTATTAAAATCATAACCATCATTCACATTGAGTTAACCAGGGACAGGCATGGTAGCACGGTTGGGTGGGCTGCTGCTTGGGGCGTCCTCATCCCATTTCGGAGTGCCTGGGATTCAGTCCTGCCTCTCTTCCCATTCAGCTCCCTGAAAACGCACCTGGGAGACAGCGGATGGCGGCCCAAGCACTTGGGTCCCTGCCACTCCATGTGGGAGCTCTGGACGGAGTTTGTGCTTACAGAGTACAAGGGCAGGGATGGGATAGAGCACACACTGGTCTCTGTCTTCAAGAACTGCCAGCGGTAGGGACCTCCTGGTTGGGGGCTGGTATTTGGCACAGTGGTTAAGCCACCGCTTGGGGATGCCTGCATCCCAAATCAGAGCGCCTGCTTGAATCTGGGATACTCCACCTCCTGGGAGGCAGCAGGTGGTGGCTCAAGTACTTGGGTCCCTACCACCCATGTGGGAGACCAGGATACAGTTCTGGGTTCCTGGCTTTGGCCTGCCCCTGCCCCGGCTGTTGTGGGCATCTGGGGAGTGAAAAAGTGGATGGAGGGTAGAACTCAGTCTCTCTGCCTCTGTCCCTGTCTCTCCACCTTTCAAAATAAGCACATTCGCCTGCTGGAGGCCCTCAGGAGGCCACGGCTCCTGTGCATCCATGATGCACCAAAGTCAGGGGTCGCGTCCCCGCCGTGCCGTGCCCGCACCCAGCCCGCCTACCCTGGGCCTTGGCTCTCCTCTCCTTGGTGGTCGCAGGAGGCTTCTCTTTCGGAGGCTTCTTGGGAGGCCCAAGGATTTTCTCTTTCTCCTCCTCCTCCTCATCGTCCTCCTCCTTCTCTTCCTCCTCCTCCTCCTCTTCTGAAGGTAGAAACCTCTCACAGCAGGCGCTAGGGTGGTCCCCTTCTCCGGGGAGCCCAGTCCCTGCAGATTGCTACCAGGGAAGGAGCCTGCCTGCTGGAGCCAGGTAGGGGAGTACTGGAACCTTCTGGAACCACACGGTTAGGAGCTGGGCTGGTGGGGAGTGGGGTCGCAGCCGAGGATACCTGTTCTCTAGTCCCCACCCCTCTACCTGCCGCGGCCCCCCTTACACTCCGCCCCTCTCGCTGCCCCCACTCCCGTTTCCCCTGCCCTCCTCCGTCCCGAACGCTCTGTGCCTCAGTTTCCCTATCTGTAAAACGGCGGAAAGTGGACAAGAGCATCGATCTCCTAACCGTGGTGCTTAGCACAGGCCCTGGCTCCAAGGCTAGGCCGGAGGCGGGCAGTTAGTGTAGGGGTCCGCCTCTCTGCCAGCCCTGAGCCCCTCCTCTCCACTCAGCCCCTTTCCCCGGCGGCGCTGCGTCTCTCACCGTCGGCGGCGGCGCCTGGGGCGCGGGCTACCAGAAAGGTTTCCCGGGGGTCCGGCTTCTTGGCCTCAGGGTCCCGGAGGAACTTGGCGTAGACGCTCGGCTGCGGCGCGCCGGCCTGGGCCGGGTCGGGGGCGCTCTCCTCCCGTGGCCGCCCCCTCCGCCCCGCTGAGCCGAAACGTGGGGTTCAGGAGGGCCCCCCAGCTTCCCGGGGCCCGGGACGCAGCGCCTCGCCCCTCCCGCAGCCCCGGGGCGCGCCCTCGTCTCCTCGCTCGGGGTTCCCACCCCACTCCGGGCACCCTCGCTCCAGCCCACCTCCGGGTCTACGGGGCTTGGATCCCGGGGCGCTGGGGGACCCGGGCGCCTCGGTCCTCTTCTTCCTCAACTTCTGTCCTGGGGCGGGTCGCTGCGGAGTGGGGGGGGGGGTCACGGAGGAAAGTGGGGGCGGCTCCGAGGGCTGCCGGACACCCTCTAATCCCTTGAGCCGCCAGAAATAACCGCGGATTATCCGGAGGGGACCTGCAGCCCCTTCTCGGGGTGGGGAAGGATGACGCCTCCCAGGCACCGCCGCTCCCCCCACCGTGTCCTAACGCCCCCAGACCCCACACCTCCGAACACCGCCTCCCCCCAGAACCTTCTGACGGGCAACTCCCGCTCCACCTGGGACCTCCGCCCTGCGCGACCCGACAGCAGCGGGGACTCCTTCTGCCCCTCCCAAAGGGTGGCGAACCTGCTGGGGACGCCGCTCAGTCTCCGGACCGGGACCTTCCTCCTCGTGCCCGCTGCGGGGAGAAAGGAAGCGACCTGTCTTGCTCCCGGCTCGCCCCCAGCCCCGCACCCGGGCTCCGCGGGGCCGGTGGTCGGGGGCTCCCACCTGTCCGAGGCCCACACCTCCCGCAGGGTCTCGTCCTGCAGCGGCATCGTGCCCGCCTGTGGCACCGCGCTCTGGCCACTCCGCGGCCCCGAGCTAATCCCGGCTCAGCGCCTGTCCCCCCCACCCCCCCCAGCCCGGCCCCTGCGGGGTGAGGCTGAACTGCCGTGTACTCAGACCCTGGCAGCGGAAGGGAGGGTGGGACCAGCTCCAGCCGCCTTCCAAAGCCTGGGGTCGCACGCAAGGGCCCACTCCTAATCCATCAGCAGTCAACGAGGCCTGGGAGAAAAAAAAAATAGGAGACCAGATTTGTATTTATTTCTCACAATAAAATAAGGAGGATTGACTAATACTGCGGGAGACTTCAGAAAAGTTCGCGGAAGCGCATCTTACGGACAACCTCGGCTTCAGTAATTCTAATTCCACGATCATTTTGAAGTTCCCTGGTGTTTGTGATTGGCAGGTGCATGTGCATAGGGCCTGTTTAGAGAGTGTCTGCTTAAATGTGTTTTGCTGCAGGGGCACTCAGTTTTGCAAAAGCTTGGAGCCCAGCGAGAGCATCCTGGTGCCGTAGGGGTTGTGGGGAGCAGGGGCTCAATCAGGGATCCTGGGAACTTCCCGAAGCCTGAGCTGGAATTTGAGAGCTGAGTGAGAGCTCCCAGGGCAGAACACCAGGGACAGGCCACCAGGAAAAGGAGCTACCAGACGAAGGATGGGAGGGCCTGTGTGCCAGAGGCGGCAGGGTGGGAGCTGTCAGCCTTGAGCCCTGGGGAGCTGAATGGCGGTGGGTGAGGTGCCTAGCCTCTTGAGCCTCTGCTTTCGTGTTAAAAACAGGTCTGATACTAGGTCCGAGCTGGCAATGGTGTGCTGCGGACTGAATTCAATGACAGGTGGAAAGAGCTTGCCTACAGTAAGCTCTTAATAACTGGTGGCCACGTGTCCCCTTTCCGGACACTTGCGCTGCATGTCTGTCTCCCCAGCGTCAAGAACTTGACACTTGGTTGGTGCTCAGTTTGTGCATGAGTGCATTTTTTATTTCTTCTGATTCTCACAGGCGTCCAATGAGATAGGCTGGGTAGAGATCCGCTCATCTCCATTCCACGGGGGCAGAAGCTGAGGCTCAGAGAGCCGGAGGGACCTGCTCAGTGACAGTGGGAAGTTGCTGGGCCCAGGCTCAGATCTCAGATCTCTCCTGTCTTGCTGCTAATCTCCTTGCACACAGGATCAGAGAGATAGAAGCTGAATGAAATGGTCATACTTAAAAAATATATATTTTTATTTTATTTGAAAGGTAGACAAATACAGAGACCGAAAGATCTTCCATCTGCTGGCTCACTCCCCAAACTCCTAAAACAGCTGGAGCTGGGCCAGGCTGAAGCCAGGAGCCTGGAACACATCCAGGTCTCCCACGGTGTGGCAAGGACCCAGGCACTGGAGCCGTCTGCTTCCTCTCCAGGTGGACATTAGCAGGAAGCTGATAGGAAGTAGGGGAGCCAGGACTCAAACCAGGCACTGAGATGTGGGAAGCAGGCGTCCTAGGCAGTGTCCTAGCCACTGGTCAAATGCCCACTTGGTAGTCATACTTTATTTCCTTTACTCCTTGGTCTATGTGATATATATATATATAAAGAGACAGAGGTATTTTCCTTCGGCTGATTCTCTCCCCAGAAGGCTAAAACAGCCAGCACTGGGCCAGGCAGAAGTCAGGAGCCAAGAGCTTTTCCCGGGTCTCCCACATGGGTTCAGGGGCCCAAGCACTTGGACCATCCTCTGCTGTTTTCCCAGGCACATTAGCAAGGAGCTGAATCAAAAGTGGAGCAGCCAGGACACAAACCAGCAACCAATTGGGATGCCAGCACTGCAGGTGGTGGCTTTACCTGCTACGCCACAGCTCTGGCCTCCATAATCAATCTTTCCAAAACACTACTGCAGGTGCCTTCTTTGCTCAAAAACATTCATTAGCTCTCTACACTGCCTAAGGGTCAAATTTAAATAGGTTAGGTTGAAATTCAAGGCCATCTCTAAGTTGGCCCCAATCTTCCTATCTGTTTAATTCTTTATTAAATTAAATTCATTAATGTATTAGAGAGAGAGGGAGGGAAGAGTGAGAGCGAGGGAGAGGGAGAGAGAGAGAGAGAGAGAGAGAGAGAGAGAGAGAGATCTTCTGTCCACCTTAATGGCTAGGGCTGAGTTGGGCAGAAGGAAGGATCCAGAAGCCCAGCGGCCTCCTAGAGCCCACATCAGCAGGAAGCTGGGGTCAGGAGCCAGTGCAAGTATGGAGCCCAGGCACTCGGATGAGGGGTGTGGGCATCCCACCTGTGTCCTCACCCCTGAGCTAAAGGCCCGCCTTCCCACCCCTACTCTTCACCCAGTCACACAGGTTTCCCCACCACCTTTACACGCCGCCTCCTCCACGCCTCTGCTCAAGCTGGTTCCTCCTGGCCGGCGCTCCCGGTTCCAGGACACCTGCTCCACTCTGAGCTGCCCTCAGTCCCTGCCTCCAGCAGGCCTCGGTCCTCACCTGCTCTGCATGCCCAATCACAGCAGCATCCATTCCTTTTCTCTTTATCTCCATCTCTTTGAAAGGTGGAGCAACAGAGAGAGAGAGAGAGAGAGAGAGAGAGAGAGACAGACAGACAGACAGACAGAGACAGAGGGATCTTCCATCCAGTGCTCACACCCCGGACTTCCATAACAGCTAGAGCTGGGCCAGGTGAAGCCAGGAGCCAGGACTCCCACCCAGGTGTCCCACGTAGGTGACAGGGCATCACTTGAGCCATCACTGCTGCCACCTGGATGCATTGGCAGGATGTGCAGTAGCCAGGACTCAAGCTGGCTCTCCAACGCGGGATGTGGGTGTCCACCCGCTGCTCCACACACTTGCTCCAGTAATAGCATTTGTTGACCCCCTCCTGCGACTCAGACCCCTTGCTCCCGGACAGCAACGCCCCGAGGTGAAAGGAAGGGACCTGGCAGCTGAGAGCAGTCAGCAGGTACTTCCTGAATACCCGCCATGTGCTGAGCACTAGGGCAGTCTGAGGAGGGAAGTTTTCATCGGAGCTTGTAGGGAAAACAGTTCAAGACACCCTTGCAGACACAGCGGAGAGCTCCCGAGGACCCGGAACTGCAAACGCCCAGGCCACCCGATGTCCCCTCTTGTCCTCTGCTTCACTTTCCATAGTTTCCATCACCCACAGGCAGGAATGTTCCAGGAGCAAGCAACTTCCAGGCTTCAAATTGTGCACCTGTCTGCGTTGAGGGATGAGATCGTGTGCCATCCAGCCTGCGATGTGAACCACCTCTGTGTCCGGTGTGTTCATGCCTTGTCCCCTCCCTGTCTACTGCTCGCCGAGGAATCTGGAACTCCGTCTGCATCTTCCACGTGAATGGCAGGGACTCAGGTACTTGAGCCGTGTCTGGTGCCTCCCAGGGTGCGCATGGGCAGGCAGCAGGAGTTGGAGGCAGAGTAGGACTTGAACTCAGGTACTCAGCATGGGGTGGGAGGGTCCCAACGAGCATCCTCCCACCTTTTAATTTTAATACGTAATTTGGAAGAAATTTGAAGAAAGTCACTTTTGACAGCATAGGTGAAAAAAATTCTATCAAATCTGTTAGTATATCCGTTAGTCACTTTTTGAAGAGAACGCGTGCACATTTTGGAATGCAATCACATTTGCTTTCGTCCCTTGGGGGTTAATACAGATCCAGATCTTGATAGATGGAGAAAGTATCAAAGTGGAACTCAGAAAAAAGTAAAAAGGAACTTCATGAGTTTTTGGTTTTGGGGAGGCTGGAGTGCTGAATCCAGGGGGCATATACAAGTTCAGATTTGGGTCAGGAGTTAGGACTGCAAGTCAAGATTTCAGTTAAAATGAGGGGCAGGCCTTTGGCCTGGAGGAGAAGTCGCTGATTGTGATGCCCACATCTGATATCAGAGTGCCTGGGGTCAAACTCCGATCGAGTCCCGTGCACCCGGGTGAAGCCGGCAGGTGAGGGGCGCGCAGCTGGGTCCCTGCCAGCCAGGTGGGAGACTTGGCCTGAGTTCCTGGCTTCCGACCTTGGCATGGCCCAGCCCTTGCAGACATCTGGGGAGTGAAGCAGGGAATGGGGACCCTCACTGTCTGCCTGGTTGTCTGTTCACCCAGGGCAGAGTGGGAGCAACTCAGGCTGCGGACAGACAAGTCCCGTGACTTTTAGTGAGTCTTGGGTGGTATCCTGCAGGCGTCCACTGCAGTCCCAATCCATGGGCCCCGCCACAGTCAGTTTCCACTCGCACGGTGAACATACCCTGGCGTGGCCCCACGAGGCGCGCTGTAGGTAAGTGGGGGTTGGAGATTGCTACTTCCTTTAGAACATGATTTTTTAAAGACACTGTCTCTGAAAAGAGGCCGCCAGAAACCAGGCTCCTGGTGAGTGTTGAAAAGGACATTTCTGGGAACAGATAAGGGATGTGCCGATAAAGAACAAAGGATTGCGCAAAGTCTCTCCGGAGGCTGAGATGAAGCTGACGCTGCCTGCACGGGGCTCCTGCAGCGCTCGCTCACCTGCGGGTGCGAGCTTTCTCTCCAAGGCTTTGCAGGCTGTGGGGCAGTTTGCTCCCATCTCCCACATGAATAACAACAGCATCCCAAGACTGTGCTAGTTCAGTTTAGGGATCATCTGTGGTCCTCTGTGACCTCAGGGGGTGGGGGGTGTCCTCCAGGTGTGTTTTTGTTTTTTTTTTGACAGGCAGAGTGGACAGTGAGAGAGAGAGACAGAGAGAAAGGTCTTCCTTTTTACTGTTGGTTCACCCTCTAATGGCCGCTGCAGCTGGCACGCTGCGGCCGGCGCACTACATTGATCTGAAGCCAGGAGCCAGGTGCTTCTCCTGGTCTCCCGTGCAGGTGCAGGGCCCAAACACTTGGGCCATCCTCCACTGCACTCCTGGGCCACAGCAGAGAGCTGGCCTGGAAGAGGGGCAACCAGGACAGAATCAGGCGCCCGGACCAGGACTAGAACCCGGTGTGCCGGCGCCGCAGGCAGAGGATTAGCCTAGTGGCCTGGAGTTCTAGCAGCACACCCGGTTCCGGTCTACAGACGACATTTCTCATCTTGATCCCTGGCGTTGGTGACCACACTCAGTGCCACATGCATGTCAGCTGTTCTCTCAAATGTACCTGGGGCCTGCGTTGTGGCGTAGCAGGTTGAGCCACCTCCCGTGACACCCAAGAGCTCCATCCCTGCCTCCCACATGGGAGACCCGGAAGGAGCTGCAGGTTCCTGGCTTCCGCCTGGAACTTCCTGGCCCAGTCCTGGCTGTTTTGGCCACTTGGAGAGTGAACCAGCTGATGGAAGAATTTTTTTTCTCTGTCCCTCTGCTTTTCAAACAAAAAGAAATGAAAAAAATTCAAATGTACTTTCAGAAGAGAAAGACTCGCCGCCATCAACAGTGGCGCTCGTAAACGATGAAGCTCAGAGGTGTTCAGTCACCTGCTCAGACGGGGAGGGGCGGCCTGCCGCTGGCCGAGCACCTGCTGCGTGCCTGGGGTTTTCTTGTGCTAACTGCAGACTCTGCAAGGCAAGCGGGCACGTGACTTCATCCTGTGGGCCAGCCTCGGGTCCTCCAGCTGGTAAAGTGGTCACAGTAATCGCATGAACCTCCCGGAAGTCATCCTGACAGTTAGGCAGTAGGAGCCTCTTCCGCGCTCTCTGGTTCAGCTCATGCGGCTTGAAGGTGAGAGGAGGGCTCTAGGGAACGTGGGCGTGGAGAGCTGCTGGTTCTGCCCAGGAAGCTGCCGGGCCAGGCCCCTGCCAGGGCGCCTGAGACTGGCTACCTTCTACTGCTCAGAGTCCAGCTCTCCATCGGGCCCTGGTCAAAGGTCTCCAGAGGACCCATTCCGGGGAGGCTCCTGTAGAAGAGACAGTGGGTCTGGGGTCCGCCCGGGCTTTACCTGGTGGTGCACATGGGGCCGCATCACACCGCCTTGGCAGATGGGGCTCACAGGAAGCCTCTCTTGGTGAACCTCAAGCCTTGGCCTTGCCACCCAGAGAGCAGCTGGGCAGGAAGAGAGTGGGATTCAGAGCTGGGGCAGAGCTGGGCCCTCAGAGGAGAGAGGTGGCAGGGGAGAGCCAGCTGTGGCGGCTGGAGGAGGGGACAGGGAATGAGACATGACACTCACGTTGGGAAATGTGCGTGGGAGCGGGCATTTGGCACAGCGGGGAGCACCCTGCTTGGGACGCCCCCATCCCATGTTGGAGTTCCTGAGGTTGGGTACTGGCTCTGTTTTTGTGATCCCAGGTTCCTGCTAATGTAGAAGGTGGCAGATGGTGGCCCAAGTACTTGGATCCCTGCACCCACGTGGGATGGAGACCTGGCTGGAGTTTCCAGCTCCTGGGCTTGGCCCGGCCCAGCCCTGGCCCTGGCTGTTGCAGGAGTTTAGGGAGTGAGGTAGATAGGAGATCTCTCTCTCTTTATTTATTTACTTGAAAGTTTGAGTTATATAGAAAGGGGGAGAGAGAGAGAGAGAGAGAGGAAGAGAGGGAGAGAGAGAGAGAGAGAATGAGAGGGAAAGAGATATTTCCATTAGCTGTTTCATTCCTCAAATGGTTACAATGGCCAGAGATGAGCCAGGCCGAAGTCAGGAGCCAGGTGCTTCATCTGGGTCTCCCACATGCATGGCAGGGGCCCAAGCACTTGGGCCATCTTCCACTGCTCTCTCTCTCTTTTAAAGATTTATTTGGGCTGGCGCCACGGCTCACTAGGCTAATCCTCCGCCTGCAGCGCTGGCACCCCGGGTTCTAGTCCCAGTTGGGGCGCCGATTCTGCCCCGGTTGCTCCTCTTCCAGTCCAGCTCTCTGCTGTGGCCCAGGAGTGCAGTGGAGGATGGCCCAGGTGTTTGGGCCCTGCACCCGCATGGGAGACCAGGAGGAAACACCTGGCTCCTGGCTTTGGATTGGCACAGTGTGCTGGCCATAACAGTTATTTGGGGGGGAGGGGTGAACCAACAGAAGGAAGACCTTTCTCTCTGCCTCTGTCTCTCACTGTCTAACTCTGCCTGTCAAAAAAAAAAAAAAGATTTATTTTATTTATTTGAAAGGCAGAGCTAAACACGCACACACATACACGCACACAGACGGAGAGAGAGAAAGGTCTTCCATCTGCTGGTTCACTCCCCAAATGGCTGCAATGGCTAAGGCGGCACAGGCCAAAGCCAAGAGCCAAGAACTTCTGGGTCTCCTATGTGGGTGCAGGGGCCCAAGCACTTGGGCCATTCTCTGGTGCTTTCTCAGGTACATTAGCAGGGAGATCAGAAATGGAGCAGCTGGGACTTGAACTCACACCCGTGTGGGATGCTGAAGGTGGTGGCTTTACCCACTATACCACAATGCCAGCACGTCTTTCTCTGCATGCTTCTCTTTCAAAATGAATAAATACACAAATCAATGCAAGTTAAATGTGACAAATGACACTACTGGGGGAAGTCGGTGGATGGGTCTGAGCTGGCCTCCTGCAGGGTCAGGAGTCCCCGTGCAAGCTTGTGCACACACATGCACACACACACATTCCTCTATGCTCACGACTCCCAAAGCCCTCACGCTGGGCCAGGCATGGTTGGGAGAACTCCTGGTGGGCTGAGCCCCACTCGGTGGGCCAGGCACGGTCTGAGCCCACCCAGAGAAGGGCTTCCACCTCTCAAGGTCCCAGGGACCCAGGCTGCAAAGAGACCATCAGCCGCCGGCCACCAGCTTCAGAGCCCATGTGAGTGGGGACCATTCCTGTTGCTGAGGTGGGGGCAGGGGTGAGGTGGAGGAGGAGTTGCAGGGAGGGGTGGGCTGCCCCAGCACAGAACGAGGCTCCCCAGGGGCCGGGCACTTCCAGGCGGGCAGCACTCTGCAGGGAAGGGGTTGGCCAGAAGGCCCTGCCCCTGCCTCGCCGTTGTTCTGAGTGACTGCATGGTGTGTCGGGTGACACCGGAAAAGGAGAAGCAGTAAAGGTGTGGGGGTGCACTGAGAAGGAGACCCCTGAAGAGGTCGGGATGAGCTGCCTCAGAATCCCGGCAGCTGGGCCAGCAAGTGCAAAGGCCCTGGGGCAGCCACCGGCTTGGCCACCGTGGAGGAAGAGCAAGGGGCCAGTGGGGCTGGAGCAGAGTGAGGGGCACAGAGCGGGAGACAAGGTCGGAGGGGTAGCAGGGAGGAGAGGGCACTGGGCAGCAAGGCTGAGGGTCCTGGAGGGAGGCAGATGTGGGGGAGGGGGCAGGGAGGAGGCTGTTGCTGATTGGCAGGTTGTGCCCTGGTGAGGCGGGGTGGAGGAAGTGGCCTATGCTGGCCCACAGGAAGCCAGGGGTGACCCTGAGGCTTGGGCCCGAGCAGCTCTGAGGACTGAGAGTCCCTTACTGGGACGAGGAGGGCTGTGGGGAGTTGGGGAGGGACATGGTCAGTTTTAAAATTTATTTGAGGGGCCAGTGCTGTGGCATAGTGGGTGAAGCCACCGCCTGCAGTGCCGGCATCCCATATGGACACCGGTTCGAGAGCCGGCTGTTCCACTTCCAGTCCACCTCTCTGCTATGGCTTGGGAAATCAGTGGAAGATGGCCCAAGTCCTTGGGCCCCTGCTTCCCAGGTGCAGGATCAGGGAGCTGAATCAAAAGTGGAGGAGGCAGGACTCGAACCAGGTGCTCTGATGTGGGATGCAGGCATTGCAGATGGCTGCTCAACCCGCTGTGCCGTAACACCTGCTCCGGCTGCAGGAGTCTCAGCCAGAGCTTTACCGTGGGGCCACATGCCCACGTAGGACATGGGGCCAGTTTGATGAGCCATGGGGCATCCATGTGGAGGTGCCACACGAGCAGTTAGACACAAGGAGAGAGAAAGTTGGGCGTTGCCAGCCAAGTCCCTGGCTGGGATGGCCGAGGGAAGACAGAGGTGGGGGCGGGGAAGAGGACCCAGGGCTGAGGCTGCATTGCAGAGTGTGGAGGTCCTGGGGTGGGGGGCAGGGGGAGCTGCAAAGGATTCTGGGAAGGAGCTCGGGGGAGGAAGGGACAGACCCTGGCAGGTGGGAGGAGGCCAGCCACTGTGTCAGATGCTGCTGAGAGGGGCTGTGGGCATGCGGCTTCCTGTCCTGGCCACTTGAAAGAGCAAGAGGGGTACTATTCGCCATCAGGGGAGCTACAGCCACGCTTCAGGGCTGGCCCCGGGGCCCTACGCACACATACCTCGGAGTGCCCTGAACCCTGCAGACGGCCCAGCGCGGGGCTGGCCGAGGGGTGGGCGAGCGGGTGGGATGTCCTTGGAGCTTGGGCCAGGAGAAGACCCACCCGGGGAAGCTGGAGTTCAGTGTGGTTTGGGGCAGTGGTGCCAGCCGTGGTGGTTCATGGGATGTGGTGGGCCGGGTACAGGGAGCTTGGCAAGCCCCTGGAGCAACGAGGGCCTTCTGGGCCTGCAACTCTCACTCTACATTCTTAATTTTTAAAAGCAATTCATTTGAGTGAGAGAAACAGAAAGAGGCGGAGAGAGCTGCCATCTGCTTGGTCCCCTCCCCAAATGCCCTCAACAGCCGGGCTGGGCCAGGCCAGTGCTATCCGGGTCTCCCATGTGAGCGCCATTGACCCAACTACAGGGGCCATCAGTGCTGCTTCCCGGGGTGCCCAATAGCAGACGGGGAGACTTGGAAGCTGGAACATGAACTTGACCGAACACAGGTGCTTCAAGAGGGACGTGGGTGTCTCAACCATGTCTACATGCCCGCCCCACTGGCTCTTGAAGTGACTCTGCTTAGTAAAGCAGTGGTTCTCGGAGTGAGGTCCCGGGACCAGCAGCACGGGGGCACGGAAGGGGCTGCCTGACCTCCAGGAGCCCAGGTGGGCCCAGCCGCCCCGTTTAGCCCAGCAGGGTGGGGACGCACAAGAAGCGCAGCCACAGGGGCCCTCCGGGGAAGGCTGGGCCAGCTCTGAGAAGTCCTCGGGGGGACTTTGTCCACGTGGCTCACAGCTGCAGCGGGCCTGTGTGGAGTGACAAGGGGCAGGGCAGAGAGTGTGGCGCGCTGGAGGACACCCGACTCCACCCTCGCAGCGGGAGGCAAGGGGTGGGCTCTGTCAGGCCCTGTCCTGAGAGTGCACCTCCCTGGGCAGCCTCAGGTGGGTCCCAGGGGATGGGAAACAGGGTGGGTGCATTTGACTCTCATTCTGGCTGCTGGTCAGAACCAGAGCCCCACAAAATCTCCTAGACTGAGTCATCAGACCCTCCAGGGTGCGGCCCAGGCATCAGCATTCTTCAACGTCCATCCAAAGTGCAGGCTACTGGTTTAGAGTTCTTGTGGCTTCGTGGGCACAGCCGCGGGCTGAGAGCCACCTGGTCTGACACTCGCCTCCATCAGTACAAGCTGTGTGCCCGTGCCACTCGCTTAACATCTGTGAACCCACGTCCTCCTGTGGAAAAGGCACAGCTGTCTCTGCCTTACGGTGGGGCTGGGAGGGCCGCTGAGCTCATGTTTGTGGCCCCTAGCACAGAGCTGGCTCAGAGTCCCTGCCTCACTGATGAGGGGCCTGGCGGCGGGGTCAGGGCTGGGCAGAGCCACCCCGGGGGGCAGAGCAGCGCCCAGCGCCAACGGCTCATAGACGCTGCGATGGGGCTGCGTCTGCAATTCTGGGCTTGTTGGGTCCCCTGAGCTCTGAGCCTCCCACCTTGGGCTTCTACCTTCACCCAGGGGTCCGTCTGTGGTGTGGCTGGGAAGGGGTGAGGGCGGGGAGGCTGTGTGAGTGCAGTGACTCATCCTCGCCACCAGATGGCGACACAAACCCGCCCTCGGAGAGGACGGCCGCGGCGAAACCGAGGGCTGCTGGGAACGAGGCTCAGGAGGTGGAGGAGTGGGTTTGGTCGAGGGCTGGGTGTGTGCTAGGGCCTGAGTTTCTTTCCTTTCCGTTTACTCCGGGCAACCGCCCTGCAGGAACACCATCATCCTCCCGGAGGGGCTGCGGAAGCTGCCGTGTGGGGGGACCCCAGGTCCTGCTCAACCCGAGGTTGCAGGGGCCTTGGGGCTATGACAGGTCCCTGAGTCTAAGAATCACCTGGTGCTCTTTTGGAAAAAAGCTGTGTTAATTAATCAATTAATGTGAGAGGCAGAGTGACAGAGAGCGAGCGAGAGTTCTCCCATCGCTTGTTCACTCCCCCAGTGGCTGCAGCAGCCTAGGCTGGGCCAGGCTGAAACCAGGAGCCAGGAACTCCATCCGAGTCTCCCACATGGGTGGCAGGGGGCCGTGACTTGGGCCATCTTCCTTTGCTTTTCCAGGCACCTTAGCAGGGAGCTGGATGGGAAGTGGAGCAGCCAGGACTCAAATGGGATGCCGGCGTCCCAAGCAGCTGCTTAACCCACTGCACCACAACGCCAGCCCCAGGAGGCATTAAAAAAAAATAAAATAAAAACTCCAAGTGCCTGCATCCCGGGCCAGGCTCTGCGTTAGAACCTCCCAGGAAAGTGGATCTGGGGATGTGAGTGGTTAACAGGAGTCGCCACCCCACCCCATTCCACCTGGAGCCAGAACCATGCATGAGTGCCCACAGGGGACCGCTCTGCCCAAGGTCATGGCTCCAGGTGCCTAAGGCCCTCGGAGCCGGAAGCCAGGCTGCCCTTCCTGTCTGCCCTGCCTGTGTTGGATACAGCGCTTCTGCTCCTGGAGGTAGATCCATGAGAGCTGAAGGCAGGGGCTTGGAGAGACCGGAGCACCCACACGTGCAGCCGCCTTAGAGACGCGAAGTGGCCCAGACTGGTG
Source organism: Sylvilagus floridanus (assembly GCA_949820135.1). Lineage (NCBI taxonomy): Eukaryota > Metazoa > Chordata > Mammalia > Lagomorpha > Leporidae > Sylvilagus > Sylvilagus floridanus. The sequence continues at coordinate 128,742,476 of OX463227.1, read as the reverse complement.
AGTGCACAAGCCAAATGGGACAGCTGTAGACAGTGGGTGATGGCTTGGTTGTACACAGGAAATTCTGGCACACCCTGCCGTGTAGACGAGCTGGGGAACAGTGTGCCACGTGCAGGAGGTTGCCTGTGTCCACTTGTACAAGGAGCCCCAGGGAATCACGTTCGCAGGGAGACAGGGGGAGTGGTGGCCTCGGGGCTGGGGCTACTGTTGAATGGCTGCAAGATGAGCGGAGGGGCTGCATGTGAGCAGGACAGTGCCATGGAGCTGCAGGCTGAGAGTGGCTGGGGGCGGGCGTGGGGCACTGTGGGTAGGACGCCAGCCTCCCCCATCAGAGTGCCTGAGTTCAAGTCCCAGCTCTGCTCCCAATTCCAGCTTCGGGCTAACACATACCCTGAGAGACAGCAGGTGATGGCTCAAGTACGTGGGTCCCTGCCAGGCGCATGGGAGCTCTGGATGGAGTGCCCGGCTCCTAGCTTCAAGCTGGCCCGGCGGGATGAACCAGTGGATGGAAGATCTCTCTCGTCTGTCTCTCTGCTTCTCTGCCTTTCAAATTAAAAAAAAGAAGCAGCAAAGAATGAAATGGGTTTTTCGTTACTTTAGATGGCCATCGCTCTTGACTCGGATGCTGTTCTGAGCGGAGACTTCGACCAGAGTCCCGCCCTCGCTCAGGAAGACGTGGGCACGTGGCTCTCAGGCCGGCGGTGCCTTCACGTCTTGGCTCCTTGACAGCCCAGCCACCCACTGCCATGGCCACACCTGGGCCCTGTCATCAGCTGAAACTGCCCCACCTCTGCAATTACGGAGTGAGCACCCCACTCTCCAGCGCCTGCCCCTCCCTCCCCGCCACACCTCACCTTTGACCCCATTGGGACTTGGATCTCCGGACTTCTGCCCAGGCGTCTTCCCTTTCCCCTTGGGAACTACACCCAGCCTTTCCGTTGAGGAAGACTCCTATGCCCCCATAGGAATAACAGAATTCCTCTGCGTGCTGGCTCTGCCCTCCACGGCTCCAGGGCAGTCCCTGGCCACACCTGGGCAAACGCTGGTCAGGGATAGGGCTGGGAAGCCAGTCGGTCCAGGAAGAGCCAACCCCAGAACTCCAGCATCTGCTGGGAGGACAGCTGGGCCCTGTGGGGGCCGTCTTGGGTGGACAGCCTATGGGAGGAGATTCTCCATCATCCTGGGGCATCTGGAGCCAGCCATTCCTGAGACTGCCTTGGCTTGTCACATGTGTGAATCAGTGTTGCAGATCCATGAGTCATTTGAGACAGATCTGTTTCCATGTCCCTCCTGTACATAATCATGAAATCAGAATCATAATCACACATGAACTCTGTTCCCCCCTTGAACACCTCTCTGTAGGGGTAAGGCTGTGCTGCCGTGGGTTAAACTGCTGGGAACAGGTTCTGCCTCTGCTTCCGATCCGGCTTCCTGCTGATGAGCACTTAGGAGGAGGCAGCAGGTGACGGCTCAAACACTTGAGTCCGTGATGCCCACGTGGGAGTTCCGGACCCTTGGCTTCACCTGCCCCAGCCCTAGATGTTGTGGGCATTTGGGGAGAGAACCAGCTGGTAGAAGATCTCTGTCACTCAGCCTTCCAAATAAATAAATCTTTTTAAAATTTTTTAAAAATTTTTAAAATTTTTTGACAGGCAGAGTGGACAGTGAGAGAGAGAGAGAGAGAGACAGAGAGAAAGGTCTTCCTTTGCTGTTGGTTCACCCTCCAATGGCTGCTGCGGCAGGCACACCGCACTGATCTGATGGCAGGAGCCAGGTGCTTCTCCTGGTCTCCCATGGGGTGCAGGGCCCAAGCACTTGGGCCATCCTCCACTGCACTCCCTGGCCACAGCAGAGAGCTGGCCTGGAAGAGGGGCAACCGGGACAGAATCCGGCGCCCTGACCCAGACTAGAACCCTGTGTGCTGGCGCTGCAAGGCGGAGGATTAGCCTAGTGAGCCGTGGCGCCAGCTCCCAAATAAATAAATCTTAAAAGCCAAAAACCAGGCCGGTGCCTGGCTTTCAAATAAATAAATGAATCCAATATGATAAAGCCAACTCACTTTTTTTTTTTTTTTTTGGACAGAGTTAGAGTGTGAGAGAGAGACAGAGAGAAAGGTCTTCCTTCCGTTGGTTCACCCCACAAATGGCCGCTACGGCTGGCGCTCTGTGCCAATCCAAAGCCCAGGGCAACCAGGACAGAATCCGGCGCCCCAACCAGGACTAGAACCCGGGGTGACGGCGCCACAGGCGGAGGATTAGCCTATTGAGCTGCAGAGCCGGCCTGCCAACTCACATTTACCTTGTCAAATTATCAAGGAACAGAACATTGTTAGGCCCCCAGAGCCTCAGCCACGCCCTTAGGGCCTTGGGCACGCCCCTCCAGAGGCAGCCAAAGCCCTGACTCTGATGGCTGTCACTTCCTTGCTTCCTGCCTTAACTGTCGGTCTGAACTGCGTCCCTAAGCACCAGGCTCGGTTTTGCCTGCTTCAGGATGTGACGTCAATGGTGTTCATCTTAACGAAGCCAAATTGGCCAGACTTTTCGTTTAAGGTCAGTTCTTCTGAGTCATGAAAAATCTTTCGCCATACTGTGGCTTTCATCCTAGATTTTCTCTGCACTCTCTATTTTTAGAAAAAGTTTTATTTATTTATTATCTGAAAGGCAGAGTGACAGAGAGGGAAAGAGGGGGAGACAGAGAGAGAGAGAGAGAGCGAGAGCTTCCATCAGGTGGTTCACTCCCCAAGTGCCCACAACAGCTGGGGCTGGGCCAGGCCAAGCCAGGAGCCAGGAACTCGAGCAGCATGTGTGGCTTCGCAGGGTGTGCATTAGCGGGAAGCTGGGGGAGAGGCGGGGCTTAATCCCGTGCACTCTGCTGCAGGAGGCAGCAAGAAGCAGCTAAACCGGCCGCGCCCTAACACCCGCCCCTGTTTGTTTTTTGTGAGCTTCATTGTTCTGCTCTCCATATTTAGGACTTCCAGCCACCTGGAGTTTATTTGTTTGTGGTGTGAGGTAGGCTCAGGTCTCATCTTTCCCCCTGTGGGCCCTCAAGCCACGAGACTCTGTTCTTCCTGGGCTCCTGGTGGATCCCAAGCCGTGGGCAAAGCCACGTCCGTCCATCCGTCTGCTCCGCACACTCCTGCCCGCGCCCCTGCCTTCGCCCGTACAGATGTCACGGAGCCCTCGCCCTACGAGGTCTCCCTCCCTGTCTCAGCTGTCTCAGGGCAGCCGGCCCGTCCCTGTAAGCCAAGCCTCCTGTCCTGGCCGTGGCCCAGGCCCCTCAGCCTGGCCATTGCCTTTCCTCCCACTCTTAGCCCCATCTGTGAGGGGTCGTCTCCACCTGTGATTTCAAAGCTCTCTGCTTGCAAACTCCTTAACCTCAGTGAAAAGCCACGGCGCTCCTCACACAGTGCAAAAACATTTTTAGTTTGAGAGACAGGGAGAATGAGAGGGAGCTTCCATCCACTGGGTCACTCCCCAAATGTCCGCAGTGGCCGGGGCTGGGCCAGGCCAATGGCGGGAGCCAAGAACTCCATCCAGGTCTCCCGTGTGGATGGGCTTCACACACTACGCCCCCACTGGCCCTGCATTTGTATTTTCCATTTTGTTCATCTGTGGGTATTTGGTGATCACACACCTGGGTCCCCCGACCCCTGTCAGATCTGCGGGCGTGCGCCTCTGGGCATATCTGTTTCCACGATTCTTTTCTATAGGAACACTTTGTATAATGCATGAGCTCTTACCCCTCGGAAGTTCACTCTGTCTGTCACACTGATTGCTTACTTGCTTACTTGCTTGCTTGCTTGCTTTCAAGATTTCTTTATTTATTTGAAAGAGTTACAGAGAGAGAGAGAGAGAGAGAGAGGTCTTCCAATCCGCTGGTTCACTCCCCAGTTGGCCACAATGGCTGGAGCTGAGCTGATCGGAAGCCAGGAGCCAGGAGCTTCCTCCAGGTCTCCCACACGACTGCAGAGGCCCAAGCACTTGGGTCATCTTCCACTGCAGAGAGTTGGATTGGAAGTGGAGCAGCCAGGACTTGAACTGGTGCCCATATAGGATGCTGGCACTGCAGGTGGTGACTTTGCCCGCTATGCCACAGCGCCGGCCCCTGTTGCATTGACTTCAAGTGGCTTCTGTTCTGTTCTCTTGACTTTGATTGAGATATCATGCCGTATACACTTTTAAAAATATATTCATTTTATTTATTTGAAAGGCATAGTGTGAGAAGAGAGAGAGAGAGAGAGACAGAGACAGAGACAGAGAGAGAAATCTTGTTCCACCCTCTGGTTCACTCCCCAAATGGCCTCAATGGCCAGAACTGGGCCAGGCTGAAGCCAGGAGACAAGAACTCCGTCTGGGTCTCCCATGTGGGCCATCTGCTGCTGCTTTTCCCAGGCCATCAGCAGGGAGTTAGGTCAGAAGTGGAGCAGCTGGGACTTGGACAAGTGCCTCTTCCCCTCAAGTGCCAGCATCCTATATGGGTGCAGGTTCGAGTCCCAGCTGTCTCACTTCTGATCCAGCTCCCTGCCAATGCACCTGGGAGAGCAGTGGAAGATGGCCCAAGTGCTTGGGGCCCTGCACCCATGTAGGAGACCCAGAAGAAACTCCTGGCTTCGACTTGGCCCAGCCCTGGCTGTTGGGGCCATTTGGAGAGTGAACTAACAGATGGATGACCTCTTTCTCTGTGTAACTTTTTCAAATAAATAAAATAAATTTTAAGAAAGGATATGCATAGTTGATAAATTCTGGCTACTGTTTGCATGTGTGTGCTTGAGCCACCTGAAATGTATTTTATGGGGTTATGGGGTGAGGCAGGGGCTGAGCCCCGTTGTCTCCCTGTGGGCCTGGCTCTCCCATCAGCAGCACTTAGCATCCAGCAGGTGCCATCCTCTCCCACCAAGCGATGTCCCATGGCTGGCAGCTGGCGTGTGCCACCTCAAATCTGTGTGCTGACGTTCCCACAGTCTCTTTTCTGCACTGACTTCATCGTTTTCTTAACCGTTCTTAGACAGGCACTGGCTGGAGTCAAAGTTCTGGAAAAGACCATCTCTCTCTCTCTCTCTCTCTCTCTCTCTCTCTTTTGACAGGCAGAGTTAGACAGTGAGAGAGAGAGAGAGAGAGAGAGAGAGAGAGAGAGAGAGAGAAAGAGAAAGAGAAAGGTCTTCCTTCTGTTGGTTCACCCCGCAAATGGCCGCTATGGCCGGTGTGCTGCGGCCAGCGCGCTGCACCGACCCGAAGCCAGGAGCCAGGTGCTTCTCCTGGTCTCCCATGCGGGTGCAGGGCCCAAGCACTTGGGTCATCCTCCACTGCACTCCCGGGCCACAGCAGAGAGCTGGCCTGGAAGAGGGGCAACCAGGACAGAATCTGTTGCCCCATCTGGGACTAGAACCTGGGGTGCCGGCGCCACAGGCAGAAGATTAGCCTATTGAGCCGCAGCGCCAGCCTGGAAAAGTCCATCTCTGTCCACACCATTGACCAGGCTTGAAGGGTGGTGGTCCTTCCCCAACACACGGGCTCCCTTCCTGCCTCTGCACCTGCTTGCTTCCCGCCAGCCCAGGGCTAATCCCATCAGCTCATTATCTCTGTTCACAGCGGAGGCCATGGACTCCCCAGCTGGCTGCCCTCCCCGCGCCTAATCCCCACATGGCCCCGCGTCCCCTTCTCCTACCCCAGCTCCCATCCCCACCCCGCCCACGACCCACGGCCTCCGCGGAGCCCCCAGGCAGGCACAGGGCACCCTAGCGCTCATCTCGCCTGTGCATCCCCAGCTCTGCCGCACCCTGGCTCCCCCCAGCTCACTCCATCCTGGCGCTGCTGCCGCCACCGCTGGGCAGGGAGGTGGGGCCGGCTCCCGCGTCCGCTTCCAGAAGTGTCCTCCCCCCCCCTCAAGTCCTCAGCTTGAGATCTTGTGCGTTCTGGCGAACCCCCCGCTGCAGCCCTTCAGTGGCCCTGGGCGAGTCCTGGTCCTTAGCAGCGTTGACACCAAGCTCCCCACCCTTATGACACCTGTCCACCCGCGGCCATCCCCAGGCAGTGCCCATGCCAGGGACAAGCCTCTCACCTGAAGGTCTGACTTTTTGGTGACAGGGCTCTGGGCACTGCCTTTGCCCTTTTTGGGGCTCGAGTGGGCTCCTGGTTCCATCAGGTGCACCTGCACCCGATTCACTGATGGACGCAGCTGTACCAGAGGCTCTGGAGAGGATGAGTGGCCCCACCGTGACCATGCAAATCTAAACAACCACCTTTTCAAAATATAGCTTTAGGGGCTGGCACTGTGGTGTAGCAGGTAAAGCCACTGCCTGAAGTGCCGGCATCCCATATACATGCTAGTTCGAGTCCCGGGTGGCTGCTCCACTTCTGATCCAGCTCCCTGCTAATGTGCCTGAGAAGGCAGCAGAGGATGACCCAGGTGCTTGGGCCCCTGCACCTGTGTGGGAGACCCAGAAGAAGCTCCTGGCTCCTGGCTTTGGATTGGCCTAGTTCTAGCTGTTGCAGCCATTTAGGGAGTGAACCAGAAGATGGAAGACTTTCTCTGCCTCTGCCTCTTTGTAACTCTGCCTTTCAAATAAATAAATAAATATTTAAAATATATAGCTTTAAAATGTTTATGTGATGGGCAGAGTGACACAGAGAGATCTTCCATCCACTGGTCCACTCACCAAATGCCCACAGTAGTCAGAGCTGGGCTAGGCTGAAGCCAGGAACCAAGAACTCCACCTGAGTCTCCCATGTCTGGGGCAGGAATCCAAGTGCTTAAACCATCACTTGCTGCCTCCCACGGTGTGCATTAGCCGGGAGCTGGATTGGAAGTGGAACAGCTGAGACTTGAACTGGCACCCATATGGGATGCTGGCACTGGGCAGTGGCTTAACCTTCTATGCCATGGTGCCAGCCTCAGCGGCAGAGTTTTTTTTTTTTTTAATTAAAGATTTATTTATTTTACTTGAAAGTCACAGTTGCACAGAGAGAGAAGGAAAGGCAGAGAGAGAGAAAGGGAGAGGTCTTCCACCCACTGGTTCACTCCCCAAATGGCCACAATGGCTGGAGCTGCACTGATCTGAAGCCAGGAGCCAGGAGCTTCTTCTGGGTCTCTCACATGGGTGCAGGAACCCAAGAACTTGGGCCATCTTCTACTGCTTTCCCAGGCCACAGCAGAGAGCTGGATCGGAAGTGGAGCAGCCGGGTCTCGAACTGGCGCCCATATGGGATGCCGGCGCTGCAGATGGCAGCTTTACCTGCTATGTCACAGCACTGGCTCCAGCTACAGAGCTTTTAAAATCACCTGGAGCAGGCAGTACCTTGAGGCCCTCTGGGGGTGGGCCCAGCATCAGTTTTTATGGCCCCCCCCAGGTGGTTCCTATGTGGCTGGTGAGGAGGGCTGGCTTGTCCTCTGCTCACCTTTGGGCTCGTCCACCTACGAGCCTGGCCTGCCTTCTCTGGCGGTGCCTCTGTCAGGATCGCCCCAGTTCCATTGTCTTCTGGGCTTGCTGCACACGGATCTACCCAGACAGCTTCCCCTGGGCCTCAGCCCCTCCCCTACCTGGCCACCCAGTGCAGGACTAGGGCAGGAGGCTGGAGGGGCGGGGGGACCTGGGGCAGGGGCCTGAGACCACCTAGAAGGCCTGAAGAGGGGGCTGAAGTGAGGGGGGGCAAATGCTGAGGACCCCCTGCTTCTCCCAGGCTGGGCTCTGTGGCAGGCTGGCTGCAGCCACCAGGCAGGGCTTCCCAGCCAGCTCCCCGCTCCCTCCAGCGGTCAGGCCCAGCTTTTAAAAAAATATTTAGTTTCATTTATTTAAAGATTTGTTTATTTTATTTGAAAATTTTATTTACTTGAGAAGTAGAGTTACAGACAGAGGGAGAAACAAAGAGAGAGAGGTCTTCCATCCACTGGTTCACTCCCCAGATGGCTGCAATGGGCAGAGCTGGGCCAGTCCAAAGCCAGGAGCCAGGATTTTCTTCCAGGTCTCCCACGCAAGGGTCCAAGGACTTGGGCCATCCTTTACTGCTTTCCCAGGCCATAGCAGAGAGCTGGATAGGAAGTGGGGCAGCCAGGACTAGAACCAGCACTCATAGGGGATGCTGGCACCACAGGCGGAGGCTTAGCCCACAATGCCACAGCACCAGCCCCGCTAAAGATTTATTTATTTATTTATTTATTTGGAAGTCAGAGTTACAGAGAGAGGTCTTCCAGCGATTGGTTCACTCCTCAAAATGCTGCAATGGCCGGGGCTGAGCCAGGCCAAAGCCAAGAGCTTCCTCCAGGTCTCCCATGTGGGTTCAGGGTCCCAAGCATTTCAGCCATCTTCTGCTGCTTTCCTGGGCACATCAACATGGAGCTGGAACAGAAGTGGAGCACCTGGGACTCGAACCAGCACTCATATGGATGCTGGCGTCCCAAGCAGCGGCTTAACTTCCTTAAGCCACGCTGCTGGCCCCAGGACCAGCCTTATAATGCCATCTGTCCTGCTCCAGAGTGGGCAAGGGGCATCCAGGCCAGAGGACACTAGTCCTCTCCCCATCAACTAGTCCCTGTCCCCTGCCCGTCCCCATTCCACTCTACCCCTTCCCCGGTCCTCACGCCCGCCGTAGCTGGCTTCCTAAGGTCTCAGCGGCCATCTGAGTCTTCCTGAACTGTAGGGGAGGGGTGCTGAGGCATGGCGGTGGCCACATGAGCCCCAGGTACTGGCCGTAAGGAGGTCCATGGGCTGTAGAGAATGGTAAACAAAGCCGGTTGGCTTCTTTGCTTTGTTTTTGCAGCCCCTGGTGCTGTGAGTCCTCAAAATGGCAGTGATAAGCCATTCCTCTTCTCAGGACTTTCATTAGGATCTAAGTTCTATATGATTGGGGCGGGCGTTGCGGCACAGTGGGTTAAGTCACAGCCTCTAATGCTGGCATCTCATATGAGTGCTGCTTCAAACCCCAGCTGCTCTGCTTCTGATCCAGCTCCCTGCTAATGCACCTGGGAGAGCAGCAGACGATGGTCTTAGTCCTTGGGCCCCTGCCATCCACATAGGAAATACGGAGTTCCTGGTTCCTGACTGGCCTGGCCAGGTCCTACCATTTCGGCCATTTGGGGAGTGAACCAGCAGATGGAAGATCTCTGTCTCTCACTCTCTTTCTGTAATTCTGCCTTTCAAATAAATAATAAAATTTTTTTTAAAGGATGGTACCCCTCTCTCTCAAAAAAATTCTCTCTGATTGCTTTGGCCATGATTGAATTTAAACAAACATGCTCTGTCTGTTTGCTTCAAATCAGCCACTTTGGTCCCTCGCCCTGTGCATGCTGCATGCAAGCTGACCCAGGCTCCCAGCGGATGCAGCAGACCCCTTCCCCAAACACGTGCCTCAGCTCTCTGAGGGCTGCACCTGCTGCTCATCTCACCCCCAACCCCTGAGTCACACACAGTCCTGCATTTCCAAACTAAATGATGACACAGTGATTGTGCACAGTGTAAAAATGAGGACACAGGGCGCTGGCATTGCGGCGTAGAGGGTTAAACCACCATCTGCCAGCTGCACACCAGCATCCCATCGGGGCACTGGTTCAAGTTCCGGCTGCTCCACTTCCAATCCAGCTCCCTGCTAATGTGCCTGGGAAAGCAGTGGAAGATGGCCCCAGTGCTTGGGCCCTTGCACCTGCACGGGAGACCTGGAAGAAGCTCCTGGCTCCTACTTTAGATTGGCCCAGCTCTGGCTATAGTGGATGTTTGGAGAGTGAACTAGTGGATGGAGAAACTCTCTCTCTCTCTCTCTCTCTCTCTGTAAACTCTGACTTTCACATAAATAAATATTTTTAAAAGAATTATGATACAGAACTTGGGTCATTTCCATTCAGTTATGTGATTACTTGGAGTTTCACTTTTTGTTCTTGAAATTTAAAGCAGAAAAATAGGGTAGAGCACAAATGTGTGATCTTTTTTCCCTTTTGGACCATGTAAATTTTAATTGGTACATGAAATATTTCACACGATTGAGCAATATTTTAAAAATTTGAACTCATTTTTTGTTGTCTTAAAAGAGGATGAAGATGGGGCTAGTGCTGTGGCATAGCAGATAAAGCCACCGCCTGCAGTGCCAGCATCCCATATGGGTGCCAGTTCTAATCCTGCCTGCTCCATCTCTGATCCAGCTCCCTGCTGATGTGTGGGAAAGCAGCAGAGGATGGGTCAAGTCCTTGGGCCCCTGCACCTGCGTGGGAGACCAGGAAGAGGCTCCTGGCTCCTGGATTCAGCGTGGGCCAACTGTGGCCATTGCAGCCATTTGGAGAGTGAACCAGTGGATGGAAGACTCTCCCCGCCCCCCCATCTCTCTCTCTCTCTCTCTCTCTCTCTCCCCCCCTACCTCTGCCTCTCATAACTGTGCCTTTCAAATAAATAAATAAATCTTAAAAAAAGAAGAAGACATGCTATTGCTGCTTGGGACAGGATTCTCACTGTTGGGCAAAGGGTATTGGGGTGACCCACCTGGGCCGGCGCAGTCCTGGAGCCAGGACAGCTCTGCCGTCAGCCCAGGCATGGGCGCCCTTGCACCCTTGCGCGGGTCAGCCCAGGAGACCTCCCTGCTCACCTGCTGCCAAGGCCGCCCCGCTGGGGTCTGTGTTTCACCTTCTAGCGTTTTCTTCAGGAAGAGCTTGGGAGAAAGTGTTCCAGAGTCGGGCATGTTCGTGTTTGGGCTGCATGTAAACGTCTCGGGCGACCGCGGCTTCTTTCAGGATTCTTTTATTTCTTTATTTTTTATTCGAGAGGTAGAGTTACAGACAGAGAGAGGGAGAGACAGAGAGAGAGAGAGGTCTTCCCTCCGCTGGTTCGCTCCCCAAATGTCCACAACAGCTGGAGCTGAGCTGATCCAAAGCCAGGAGCCAGGAGCTTCCTCTAGGTCTCCCACATGGGTGCAGGGGCCCAAGGACTTGGGCCATCTTCTACTGCTTTCCCAGGCCACAGCAGAGAGCTGGGTTGGAAGTGGAGCAGCTGGGACTCGAACCAGTGCCCATTTGGGATGCCGGCACTGCAAGTGGAGGCTTTACCCCCTACGCCACAGCGCTGGCCCCTTCTTTCAGGATTCTGAGGCCTCTCTTGCTCACTGTCCTGCAATGCTGGATGGGGTGTGAGACGTCACTGCCCAGCTGTGGTCTTTTCTTCCTAAATGAAGGGTCTCCAAAAAGTCCATGGAAAATACATATTATGAAAAAGCTGCATGAATTTCATTTTTTTTTTGCACCACAACAAACCTATCATTTAATTCCATTTTTTCATTGACTTTAAAAATATTTTTCTTTGTTAAAAGAAGATTTATTTATTTATTTGAAAGGCAAAGTTACAGAGAGAGAAGGAGAGGGGGAGGGGGAGGGAGAAGGAGGGGAAGAGGGAGAGTGAGAGGGAGAGGGAGAGAGGGAGGAGGAGGGAGAGGGGGAGGGGGAGGGAGAAGGGAAGAGGGAGGGAGAGGGGGAGGGAGAGGGGGAGGGAGATGGAGAGGGGGAGGGGGAGGGAGAGGGAGAAGTCTCTTACACACACAGCAAGGGCCCCAGCACCTGAGTCATTATCTGCTGCCTCCCAGGGCACGTTAGCCGGGAGCTGCACCGGAAGTGACGCAGCTGGGAAGTGGCCCTGATAGGGGATGCGAATGTCCCAAGCCCTGGCTTGACCCCTGTACCACCCGCCCACCCCTCATGAACTTCCTGAAGCGTACTAACAGGAGATGGGATCTGTTTGCCTGTTGTAGGGGAGAGGTCCTCCCACCTGCTGGTTCACTCCCCGGATGGGGCTGGGCTGGATGAAGCCAGGAGCCAGGCCCTCCATCTGGGTCTCCCACATGCGTGGCAGGGACTTGTGTGCTCCTTCGCAGGGAGCTGGACCAGAAGCACAGAGCAGCCAGGACAAACCAGGCACTCTGCCATGGGGTACATGCGTCCAAGGTGGTGGCTTAACCTGCTGCCCCTCGACACCCACCCCAAATGTTTACACTATTAAATAGAAAATAAGGAAGTAAAGTTGGAATAGCAGAACAAAAAGGACAAAACATTTAGCTACATAGAAAAATTGCAGATGAATATCCTGTGTTATTAGTGATGACATTAAATGTAAATGGACTAAACACTCTAATTAAAAGACAAAGATTGGCAGAGTGAGTTTAGAAATATGTTCTATCTATATACTGTCTATAGGAGACACTCATTAGAGTCAAAAACATAAAGAGTTGGAGAAAAGATAAGTTATGCAAATGGTAACCACTAGCGCTTGAGGGCTAAATTAATATAGGAAAGAGACGATAAGATAAACAGTGTTATTTGAAACAAAGAACATTTTATAAAGACAGAAATAACAAAGAAACATATTTGGGGAGTGAATGTTTTGCCCAGAGGTTAAGAGGCCCACCTTCCATATCAAAGTGCCTGAGTTTGATTCCAGCCCCAGCTCCTGACCCCAGCTTCTGGCTACAATGCAGGCCCTGGGAGGCGGTGATAACAGCCTAAGAAATTGGATTTCTGTTACCTTCTTAGGAAACCTGGATTGTGTGTGGGGCTCCCAGCTCTGGCCCTAGTCCAACCCTGGACATTGTGTGCATTTGGGGAGTGAACCACTGAATGCAATTTCTCTCTCTCTCTCTCTCTCTCTCAAATAAATAATAATAATATTATTAATAATAATAAAACAGAAGACTTGAGCAACACAGTGAGCCAGTAGACCTAAGAGACATTTGTCAGACCATCTGCACAACATGACAAGTGCAGGTTCATCTCATTCTCCAAGAGAGATCTTATGTTAGGCTACAAGACAAGTCTCACATAGATTAACAAAGAATCACAGGAAGTACCTTCTCTAACCACAAAGGAATGAAACTAGAAATTAACAATGAGGAAATTTGGAAAATTCGCAAATATGTGGAAATTAAACAACATGTTCCTAAGTAACCTATGATTCAAAGAAGAAGTCACAAGGGAAATTAGAGAGTACTTTGAGGTGAATGAAAACAAAAGAGCAACTTGCCAGGGAGTGTGGGAGGCAGTGACAGCAGCCCGGAGAGGAGACGCAGAGCTGTGGGCGCCTGTGTTCACAGTGGAGAAAATCTCAAATCAATAACCGGGAGGGGCTGGGAAGGGAAGCTCGAACTAAGCCCAAAGAAGCAGAAGGAACGAAATAATAAAGACTAGAGAGGAAATAAATAAAATAAAGGTCATAAAACAGTAGAGAAAATCAATAAAACCAAAATTGGGTTTGAGTGTGTGTGTGTTTTAATTAATTAATTTTGAAAGAGAGGGGAGAGAGAGAGAGAGAGAGAGAGAGAGAGAGAGATCCCATCCACTGGTTCACTTCTCAGATGTGTGCAATAGCCAGGGCTGGGTCAAGCTGGAGCCAGGAGCTGGGAACTCAGTCTGGGTGTCTGACTTGGGTGGCAGGGACCCAAGTACTTGAGTCATGGCTACTGTCTCCCAGGGTGCACATTAGCAGGAGGAAGCTGTAGTTGGAAGCAGAGCTGGAACGCGAACCCCAGGCACTCCAGTATGGGATGTGTGCGTCCTAAGTGATGTCTTACCCACTAAGACACATGCCTGTCCCAAAAGTTGGGTTTCCAAATAATCAACAGACTAGACAATGCAAAGCTACTTTTCTCTCACCAGAGACTGATTTCTGGAAATAGTGTTTCAGTTGTCTATTGTTGCATGACAATTCACTCCAAAACTTAGTGAACTTAAAATAGCAGCGACCATTTATGTGCTCAAAATTCTGTATTTTAGGTGAAGCGTAGAAGGCGTGATGTAACTCAGTTCTGCCCTCATGTGGTGGAGTCTGGGATTGCAGTAGCTAGGAGGCTCCCCTAGGGGAACTTCCACTCCCAGGGGTGCAGTTGGTGTAGTCAGCTGGGGCTGCAGTTCTCCCAGACCAGGGTCTTTCCTTGTGCCATCCTGGGCTTCCTTACAGCATGGCAGCAGGTTCCTGCAAGGAGCGTTTCGGTGGTGAATGTGCAAGCTCCCAATTTCTTAAGCCCCGAAACTCACAGAGCGTCTCTCAGATGCATCCTACTGATCGGAACACGTCACAGAGCCGGTCGCGATGCAGAGGAAGGGAAACAACCTCCACTTCTTCATTTGAGGAGAGGGGGCAAACTGTGGCCACCTTTAACCCGTCACCACCGGCCCCGGATGGCTTGGCCCGTGACCCTCCGCCAGCCCCCACTTAGTCCTTGGGACAAAGTGGATCCAGGCATGTCGCAGCCCGCAGCACAGATCTGCTGCAATGGCTGCCAACAGAGGTTTTGCCTCCATATACTGGGGTGTGCCTCTCACCCTCAAGGCATGCACTTTGCCACTTTTCCCGTGTGTGTGTGCGCGCGCGCCCGTGTGTGTAGAGGGGATGCAAGCGAGGCAGCATGAGACAGAGAGATCAAGGCCAGATGGCCCGGGCTTGAATCTGCCTCTGCCACCTACTAGCTGTGTGCACGGGCAGTCCCTTGTCTTTCCCGTGAATGCTGTGTGGGTGTCAGCCGTGGCCACCGCTGAGGTCCTTGTGCCCCGCTGCGGCCGTCCCTCACCCCTACTGCCTGGTCGTGGCTGCTGTGGGACGTCCCAGCTGTTTTGTAGCTTGGGCTTTGAGGTGCCCCTGGGTTCCCTGGAGATGGACCTCGGACAACTGTATCTTATTTTCTGCCTTCCTTTGGAGTGATTTTTTGAAGGAGGGAGCAAAAGGCTGATTTTATTCAACTGCATTCAAACCAGGAGCCCGATTAGATAATTTGGAAGCTAAAATAGGAACAGGCTTTCTCTGCCAGCTCGCAGCAGGGTAACTATGGCTGACAGCAGTTTTTGTAAAAGTTTTGATAGATTTCTGTATATATACCTTATGTTTATGTGTATATTTGGAGAGTGAGCACTCACTCCCATCTCCATCTGCTAGTTCACTGACTAAATGTCCCCCACGGCTCTGGGCTGGGCCAGGGGCTGAAGCCAGGAGCTAGGAACCCAATCCAGTTGCTCCCATGTGTGGCCAGGACCCGACTACTTGAACCAACCTCTGCAGCCTTCCCAGGGTGCCGTCAGCAGGAAGCCAGATGTGGGAGTGGAGGAGCTGGGACTTGACCCAAGCACTAAGTGGTGCCCAACCACTGAGCCAATCCCTGCCCTGGAAGTCCAGTTTGTAGAGCTATCACCGTGGCCTCCCGGGGCGCACATTAGCGAGAAGCTGGGGGCTGCCGCTGTGGCACAGCAGGTGAAGCCGCCGCTTGCAGTGCCGGCATCCCATATGGGCGCCAGTTTGAGTCCCGGCTGCTCCACTTCCAACCCAGCTCCCTGCTATGGCCTGAGAAAGCAGCGGAAGATGGCCCACGTGGGAGACCTGGAGAAGTTCCTGGCTCCTGTCTTCCACCTGGCCCAGCCTCAGATGTCGTGGGCGTTTGAGGAGTGAACCTATGAATGGAAGATCTCTCTGTTGCTCTTTGCCTTTCCAATAACATACATTTTACAAACTTAGAAAGTGATCCTATTTTTTTTTGAAGATTTATTTATTTTTATTTGGAAGTCAGAGTTACAGAGAGAGAGAAGGAAAGGCAGAGAGAGAGAGAGAGAGAGAGAGGTCTTCCATCCGCTGGTTCACTCCCCAGATGGTCGCAATGGCCGGAGCTGTGCCAATCCGAAGCTGGGAGCCAGGAGCTTCTTCTGGGTCTCCCACGTGGGTGCAGGGGCCCAAGCACTTAAACCATCTTCTACTGCTTTCCCAGGCCATAGCAGAGAGCTGGATCGGAAGTGGAGCAGCTGGGACTCAAACCAGTGCCCATATGGGATGCCGGCACTGCAGACGGCAGCTTTACCCACTATGCCACAGTGCCGGTCCCGAAAGTGATCCTATTTTTAAAAATATATATAAATAAATGAATGAATCAATGTGGTGGCCCCTGTAGAGGAGAGAGAAGGATCCGAGAAGGCATAGACCCGGGAGAGTAAAGAGAATGAGCAGGAGAAGAGAGAGAGCTGTATGCGAGAGATGAGAATGTTCTGGAAGCCAAATGGCCACTCAGGTAGCAGAAGCAAGAGGGTGGCACCTAAACAGACCGAGGGCTGAGCCAAGGACAGGGAAGCTTTGCAACATGGACCCTGGCAGGGGAGCAGGTGCTGTGAGGGGTGGTTTGGGATGGGGCAGCTCCGCTCAGAGCAGGGCGCCTGTGCCCTCTCCATCCTGGGTGCGGTGACCTCAGCCGAGGAGGGGGTCACAGCCTGGAAGAGCCCTTCCTCACCTCAGCCGGGGGACTAGGGACAGCCGGGCTTCCATGCTCCAGGCAGGAAGCCGGAAAGTCCCAGCCGCTGGGGTGGGAAAGAGCCCAGGGAGACTGCAGAGGGCATCCCAATAGGCTTTCTTCTGTTTCTTTTCTTTCTTTTTAAAGAGATGTATTTACTTATTTGAAAGGCAGAGTTACAGAGAGAGAGAGATGGAGACATAGACACACACACACACACACACACACACACACACACACAGAGCTTTCGTCTGCTGGTTCACTCCCCAAATGGCTGCAACAGCCAGGGCTGGACCAAGCTGAAGCCAGGAGCCAGGAGCTCCATCTGGGTGCAGAGGCCAGAGAAGTTGGCCTGTCCTCTGCTGCTTTCCCATGATGCATTAGCAGGGAGCTGGATCAGAAGTGGAGCAGCCGGGACTCGAACTGGCATCCGTATGGGATGCCAGTGTTGTAGGCAGCGGCTTTGCCCACTGTGCCACAGTGCCGGCTTCCCCAGTAATCTTTCATATGACACGATGCGTAGCCTCACTCACAATCAAGAAATTGCAGATCAAAATAACATGGAGATACAATGTCCCACAAGACTGAAGAAAATTAACAAATAGTTTTGCTGAAACCAGATGTTGGTAGTTAGGCAGGAGACCTGACCATGTACGCACACAGATGGGTGGGCAAACAGATACAATGCCCTGGCAGAGGTCAGCACCAGGCAAAGTTGCAAACGTGCGTACCCCAGCTGCGCCTCCCTGCACCGGCCCAGGGCAGGGCCCGTGCATAAGAGCAGACGCCTGGACGGAGCCCAGCCCGAGCCTGGGAATGGAATGGGTGCCGTTTACACCAGGGGCCAGTGTGGGCAGTGACCGTAGGTGAACCACATGTAACGTACGTAGCTCAGCAGAACTTCAGGCTCTTAACTAAGATGCAGGAAAGGTTTCTGAATTAAGCAGAAAACGGGTTCCCTGGCGGGGTTTTGGGAAATTCACAGGATCACAGGAGAGCTCACCAGGCCTGACCGTCACCCGCCGGCTGTGGGCAGCGACAGCGCTGTCCCTGGAGCTGCTGCTGCCCGGGAGCCTCCTTTTCCAGGCGCCCCGTCTCAGGCCGCCCCTGCAGCTCCTCAGTGCCACATGCAGGCTAGCGCCTGGGTCGAGCGCCCGTCCCTTGCTGCCAGGGCAGGCGGGCAGCTGGCCTGCACTCACGCCTCCTGCACAGCGAGGGCTGAGCGGCCCTAAAGCGACAAACGGCGCAGAGCCAGCATTTACGTAAGACTTACAGATCCCCAGGCAGGGAGGAGACAGGAGGAAGTTACACAGTCGCTCCTGGGGGTGACGCCCCCACCCTGCAGTCGCTCCTGGGGGTGATGTCCACCAGCCCTACAGTCGCTGCTGGGGGTGACGCCCCCACCCTCGTGAGCGCAGGTTCCAATGAGGGAGGCAGGGAGAAGAGGAGGGACTTGGGTTGTATCTGTACCATTTCTTTCTCAAGAATGAAATCTCGGAAGCAAGGATGGTACAATTTTTTCTTTAAGATTTATTTATTTATTTGAAAGAGTTACACAGAGAGAGAAGGAGAGACAGAGAGAGAGAGAGAGAGAGATTGAGAGGGAGAGATCTTCCATCTGCTGGTTCACTCCCCAATGGCTGCAGTGGCCACAGTTGGCTCACGCTGAATCCAGGAGCTTCTTCCTGGTCTCCCACGTGGGTGCAGGGGCTCAAGGACTGGGGCCATCTTCCACTGCTTTCTCAGGCCATAGCAGAGAGCTGGATCAGAAGTGGAGCAGCCGGGACTCGAACCAGCACCCATATGGGATGCTGGTACTGCAGGCGGCGCCTTTACCCACTATGCCACAGCACCAGCCCCGGCACAAATGTTAACATCTGTTTAGATAGGTATGTGGATACCTATTTCTCTGACTTTTAGAAACAGGTGCCTGGGGCTGGCGTTGTGGCTCAGTGGGTTACATTAAGCTGTTGCCTGTGACACCGGCGCCCATATCAGAGCACAGGTTCCAGTCTCAGTCGCACCACTTCTGATCCAGCTCCTTGCTAAGGATGCCCTGAAAAAGTAGTGGAGGGTGGTCTGAGTGCTTGGGCCCCTGCCACCCACGTGGGAGACCTGCGTGGAGTTCCTGGCTCCTGGCTTCGCCTGGCCCAGCCACTAGGGGGAGCAAACCAGTGGACGGAAGATCTCTGTGTCTTCTCCTGTTACTTTGCCTTTCAAATAAAATAAATAAGTAACTGGTTTATTTCGAATGTAGTTCCTAATTTCAAATGCAAGAAGGGAATCATTTCAGCGAGTCAGAAGTTGGTGCCCTGGAGCTCAGGTCTCTGCGGGAAGGTGAGCTACCCCACGCCCAGGAGAGAAGTGGAAGGCTTTGCTGCCTGGAACCCACCGCTCTTCTCAGTACCGTGAAAAACAACACGAGGCCGGCGCTGTGGCTCAACAGGCTAATCCTCCGCCTTGCGGCGCCGGCACACCGGGTTCTAGTCCCGGTCAGGGTGCCGGATTCTGTCCTGGTTGCCCCTCTTCCAGGCCAGCTCTCTGCTGTGGCCCGGGAGTGCAGTGGAGGATGGCCCAGGTGTTTGGGCCCTGCACCCCATGGGAGACCAGGAAAAGCACCTGTCACCTGGCTCCTGCCATCGGATGAGCGCAGTGCGCCGGCCGCGGCGGCCATTGGAGGGTGAACCAACGGCAAAGGAAGACCTTTCTCTCTGTCTCTCTCTCTCACTGTCCACTCTGCCTGTCACACACACACACACAAAACCAACATGCGTGCAGTCTCCCTCTGCATCCACTGACCCTGGGCACCGAGCCATGCTCTGCGGGACTCCCCAAGAGGGAGCGATCATTGCAGGATCCACAGGCACAGCCCCTCGCCCTGCCTCCCAAGACCGTCTCTGAGTCAAAAACTGAAGCCAGAACAAGAAACCCAGAAAAAGGAAGTTTTTTTGGTAGAAAAATCTGTGCCCAGCAGATCAGAATTGCCGAGTCTGTTTCTATATATAATATGTTTCTTTTTGTTTTTAAAGATTTATTTATTTATTTGAAGCAGAGAGAGAGAGATCTTTCATCTGCTGGTCCACCCTCCCCCCCAAGAGCCAGGAGCTTCTTCTGGGTGTCCCATGGGGGTGCAGGGGCCCAAGCACTTAGACCATCCTCTGCTGCTTTTCCAGGTGCATTAGCAGGGAGCTGGATCGAAAGTGGAGCAGCAGGGACTCAAACCAGTGCCCATTCAAGATGCTGGCACTGCAGGCATGATGCCTTACCCTCTGTGCCACAGCAGGTGGGCCATGCCGAAGTCAGATGCCAGGAACCTAATCCAAGTCTCCCACACACAAAATTTGCCCAATACCACTCATCATCAGGGGAAAGCACATCAAAACCACAAGGAGACAGACCTACAACCTCACACCCAACAGAACGTGGAACAGCAATAGGAGCAGGTGTTTGGCCACACCTTACATTCGGGTTCCTTAGCTGAGTGCCGGCTCTGAGTCCAGTTCCGGCTTCTTGCTGATGTTCACCCTGGGAGGCAGCAGGCGATGCTCAAGTGGGCGGGTCCCTGCCACGCACATGGGAGACCTGGGTGGAGTTCTCGGCGCTGGTTTCCAGCTGCAATCTGGCCTGGCCCGGCAGCTGTGGGAATTTGGGGAGCAAATCATGAATGGGAATGCTCCCTGTCTGCCTCTCTGCTTTCAAATGAAAAGAAATACATAAAATAAATAAAATGCACAAAACCTCAGCAACAGAAAATAGCACGTGTCCCCGACATCGGAGCCCTTGGAGGGGCAGGGGCTGGGAGGCCATAGGTGCTGTTCCTCCAAACGTTGACGACTAGTGACAAGGGACCCAGGAGTCCCCTGGGAACCCACGTGTGTGCAAGACCTGGAAGCGGGGCTCATGGAGCTGCGTGCACAGGACATCGGTGGCCACAGCGGTACTCTTCCCAGTGGCCAAGGGTTGGAAGCCCCCCACGTGTCCGTCAACAGACAGGCAAGTTAGCCTGTGTGCCAGACAGAGATGATGGTGGGGGAGAGAGAGGCGGGTGGCAGGGAGTCTGCTCCCAGCTGTCGCTTCTCTGAGCCCGGCTGGCAGCCTGAAGGTGGCGTGGTTGGTTTGCTTTCTGTCAAGTTGGAGCCCAGCCAAAGCATGCACACTTCACGCCCTGTCAAGCCGGCAGCTCTGGGTTCAGAGAAACAAATCTGTGCAGAAACCACTGTGTGTGTGAGAGTGATCGAGCGAGCGAGCGAGCACCAATCCGCCCCAGGCAGCTTTCTCTGCTGCCGGCAGGGCTGGGCTCCTCTTTGCACAGCTGCCGTCCAGGGGGCAGAGAACTGAGAGAGGACCTTGGGACACAGCTCCCTGCTCCCCAGACGTGTGCCTGGAGGCCTGGGATGGGGAGGCACTGCTCCAAGGAGGACAGCGAGACTGGCATCCGGGAGAGGCCACCCAGACTGAGCCTAGGGCCAGAGCACCTGCGAGGCTCAGGGCCGAGCTGGGGGCTGTTGCCCACGAGGGCACCTTGTGCCGCCAAGTGCAGAGGGTGGGCTGCGGAAGGCCCTCCGGGTGGAGTTGTCTGGACCCAGCAGCGGGTGACCCCGGCCGGACAGCAGAGAGGCAGGACTGAGTTTCCTGGGACAGGTAGGTTTCTGTAGCAGACAGCTGTTGCTCTGCCATGATGCAGCCACCTGCAGGCCTCATTTTAAAGATTGCTGCTTTATTTATTTGAAAGGTGTTGGGTGAGAGGCAGAGAGATCGATCTTCTTTTTTTTTTTTTAAGATTTATTTATTTATTTGAAAGGCAGAGTTACACAGAGAGAGGTGAGGCAGAGAGAGAGAGAGAGAGAGAGTCTTCCATCTGCTGGTTCACTCCCCATATGGCCACAACGGCCAGAGCTGCACCGATCCGAAGCCAGGAGCCAGGAGCCTCCTCCACACAGGTCAGGGGCCCAAGGACTTGGGCCATTCTCCACTGCTTTCCCAGGCTACAGCAGAGAGCTGGATCGGCAGAGGAGCAGCTGGGACTAGAACCGGCACTCGTATGGGATGCCGGGGCTTCAGGCCAGGGCATTAACCCACTGCACCACAGTATTGGCCCCAGAGAGATCAATCTTCTATCCACCGGTTCATGCCTCACATACCTGCAACAGCCAGGGCTGGGCCAGGCTGAAGTCAGGAGCCTGGAATATCATCCGGGTCTCCCAGGTTGGTGGCACTAGGGCAAGCAGTTGGCCAACTCTAATGAGCAGGTTCCCAGGCTCATTAGCAGAAAGATGGATAGGAAGTGTGGAATGGCAGGGGCTTAGCCTAGCATTTCCAAGTGGGCCATTGGCATCACGAGCGGTGGTCTGCCCTTGGGCCAGTGCTGTGGTGCAGTGGGTTAAAGGCCTGGCCTGTGGTCTTGGCATCCCATATGGGAGCCAGTCCGAGTCCTGGCTGCTCAACTTCTGATCCAGCTCCCTGCTTTGGCCTGGGAAAGCAGCAGAAGATGGCCCAAGTCCTTGGGCTCCTAAACCCACATGGGAGACCCAGAAGAAGCTCCTGGCTCCTGGCTTCAGATCAGCTCAGCTCCAACCGTTGTGGCCATCTGGGGAATGAACCAGTAGGTAGAAGATGTCTCTCTCTGCCTCTGCCTCTCTGTAACTTTGCCTTAAAAAAAAAAAAAAAAGTGGTGGCCTGCCCCATCCTTGGGGCAACTTTGGTATCTGCAGGGGGTAGTAGTGCACACTTGGGTTTGTTTTTAAACTGAAAACAGGAGTCGCCAATGTGGAAACATGTTTGTGAGTGGATAAAATACAAAGTCTTTGATTCATTTAATGGGAGTAGAGGAATGTAAATTGTACTTCAAAGTAGCCTCAGAAATATTTAATACATTAAGAAAGGCTTAGGGGCAGGCATTTGGCCCTGTGGTTAAGACACCACTTGCAGCATCTGTAACCCACAGGGGAAGGCCTGGGTTTGGGTCCCAGCTCCACTCCCGACTCCAGCTTCCTGCTAATGTGTCCCTGAGAGACAGCCGGTGAGGCTCAATAAGTTGTGTTCCTGCACCTCCTCTTCTAATCCAGCCCTCTGCTGATGCGCCTGGGAAAGCAGTGGAAGATGACCCAAGTGCTTGGGACCCTGCACCAGCATGGGAGACCTGGAAGAAGCTCCTGGCTCCTGGCTTCAGCCTGGCCTAAAGTAAGCCATTCTAGCCAGGCCATCTGGGGAGTGAACCAGTGGATGGAAGATGTCTCTCTTCCTCTCTCTCTCTCTCTAACTCTGACTCAAAAATCAATGAGTATAAAATAAGTCTTTTTTTAAAAAAGATTTTTTATTTATTTATTTGAGAGGCAAAGTTAGAGAAAGAGAGAGAGGTCTTCCATCCATTGGTTCACTCCCCAAATGGCCACAACAGCTGAGCTGCACTGATTCGAAGCCAGGAGTCAGGAGCTTCATCCAGGTCTCCCACGTGGGTGCAGGGCCCCAAGCACTTGGGCCATCTTCTGCTGCCTTTCCCAGGACATCAGCTGGGAGCTGGGTTGGAAGTGGAGCAGCCGGGACTTGAACCAGTGCCCATGTGGGATGCTGAACTGCTGTGCCGAAGTGCTGGCCCCGCACTTGATTCTCTGAGGTTCCTCCCTCCCTGGAAGATAAAGGACCCCTTCCTGCACTGTTTGTCCCACGTGACAGTGCCCTAGGAGTCCTAGCTACCGGCAGTAGTTACTTTTAACAGGATGCTGTCAAAGATCTAAGGGGCCAGGCCTTTGGCACAGCAGCCAAGATAGCATGCCACAGTGTCCGAGTTCAAGTCCTGGCTCCGTTTCCAACTCCAGCTGTCTGCTAGTGCACATCTTGGGAGGCAGCAGATGATGGCTCAAGTGGTTGGGTCTCTGCTACCCACATGGGAGACGTAGATGGAGTTTCAGGCTCTGGAATTCAGCCTGGCCTAGCCCTGTCGTAAGAATTTTGGGAGTGAACCAGTGGATGGAATACCTCTCTGTGTATCTCAGCCTTTCAAAGAAAATGAAAAAAAAAAAAAAAACTTTCAGAGTTACCTAGAGCAATGTCCCTTTCTTGCAATGTATTAAGTAGATTATGGGCAGGTGTAGATCCTCAGGGAGACAGCACGGGTCTTCCTACCCCTCCCTAACCTCCCGGAGAAATCTGTCAGACACACGGGAGAGCGAAGCATGAGGAGTGGAGCCAGGGGTCTCCCCAGACTTCCCCAGGGCCTTGGAGAATGTCCTTTCACATCAGCCATCGCCACTCAAATGCACAAGCAGCCAGCTGATGGAAGAAATACGCAGCTACCTGGGGAATTCTGGGTTTTGGAACTTTGAAAAGTTCAAATTCAATGCATCTTGTCACCAATGTGGGTGACTGAGAACACAAGATTCTCATGCACTAACAATGCTAAAAGTTACTTAAAAAAAGAAGTTAGACACACACACACACACACACACACACACACACACAATCTTCTATCTGCTGGTTTACTTCCCAAATGGCCGCTACTGCCAGGGCTGGGCCACGATGAAGCCAGGAACTTGGAACTCCATCTGGGTTTCCCATGTGACTGGCAGGGCCATCTTCCACTACTTTCCAGGTGTTATCAGCAGGGAGCTGGATGGGAAGTGGAGCAGCTGGGACTGGAACCGGTGCTCGTAATCGATGCCAGCATCACAGGCTGTGGCTTAACCCGCCATGCCACAACACCGGCCTGTAGCAGCTCTGATGAGAAGGCCAAGTAAGCATGGTCCAAGCCCTCACCGACTCTCCTCAGGCTGTGGAGGGTGTGCAGGCTGCCTCCGGGGGTCTGCGAGCCCCAGGTTTACAGCCGGGAGCCCTTCTCCCGCTCATCCTCAAGACCCCTCGTGTGGTTGTCACTTGCTTAGAAGAAGTGTTTGGCTGGCATTCGGCTTAGATATTGAGATGCCCGTATCTCACATCAGAATGCCTGGCTCCCGGCTCCCCGTTGCTGCCGATGCACCCCTGGGAGGCAGCAGGTCATGGCTTGGGTAGTCGCATGCCGGTCACCTGCGTGGGAGGCCTGGAATGAGTTTTAGGCTCCCAGCTTTGGCCCCCTGGCCGTTGCGGGTGTCTGGGGAGAGTGAACCAGTGCTGAGAACCCTGGCTCTCAAATAAATAAAAATCACACAAAAAGGTGGTGTCTTTAAAATGAAAATATGCAAATAAAGGCAATTACTTCCTTAGCAAATAGTGTAACAGCAGAGGAAGCAGAATTCAGACCCAGAGATGAGGCAAAGAATTAGGAGGGAATTCAGGGCACTCAGAACCTGGGCGGACGCCTGCAGGCCTCAGCTCTGCTGCTGGACAGAGCTACACGGCTACCCCAGCGCGGGGGGGGGGGGGGGGGGCCTCCAGGGCGGCGTGAGATGCATGTGACGTCATCCCCTTAGGTCTTCAGAGTGTATCAGTCAGGGACGGGGAGCCTTTCTGGAGGGTCACACGTGGGCCAAAGCTAGCAACTTCCAAATTAGCTTGCTGTCGATGTACCCAGTTGTGAGGCCTGCCTGCAGTTGCCTTGGGGATTGCTTGGAAGCAGGAAGTAAGAAAAGGATGAACGTGTATAACACGGGAATCTAGGCGGGTAAAGTAAAAAGCCTAGGATTATAACCGCGGCTCTGTCGACAAAAGACGGGGAGTGAAACGCCAGAAGACAGGCGGGAGTAAAACGTCAGATAGGTGGGAGTAAAACTCCAGGAGAAAGGCGGGAGTACTGATTGTTGTTGATCTTAAAGACTGTTTTTTTAGTATACCATTGCATGCTAGCCAGGACATCTTCCTGGTTTGTGGAGTATGGTGATTTAGAGCTGCCTTAATGGCGGCGAGTAGGCCAACAGCTCCGTGCAGCTGGTGAGTCGGTAGAGGTCTTGAGACTTTGGCAGCTAATCGAACAGGCTACCAGACCCTACCGAGAGAATAGCTCGAACCTGAAGATGAGGGACAGAAGTGAGGAACCCCGCCAGAAAGGCTGCAGCAACAACGGACTAATGAGAGGAAGAAGCACAAGGAAAAAAGGCTGTGATAAAGGCTATAAAGACTTCATTACAGATGCAGAGAATAGGGTTAAAAAAGGCGAGCCATAAAACAGTAGTCAGTCCTTGGCTCCCAGAAGGAGTCTGCAACATTGGGATTTGCTTGGAAGATTTAAATGCGCATTTAAAGAAACAAAGCAAGCCATGACAAAGGCTGAAAAAAACTGAAAGCAAACGTTATCTTGTTATAAAGTTAATATTACTATGTAAAATGAGGAATCGTGGTGAAAAGTGTCCGGACTACCTATTCTGTTTTTGTATTATGTACTAACTCTACCCCTATTATAGATGGGAATGCTTGAGCAGATTATGCTTGGTTTGCTTTATAAAAGAATGTAAATGTTTCAATTGTTTGGCCATCTATGTCTTGTTAGTTTAGCTTTTGGCTTGTTGAGAGTATTGCTTGATCATTTATTATTGATTTGTAATTATGAAGTTTGTTAAGGGGTTTATGATTTTTTGTACTGAGTTTTGTCTGAGACTGATTTACACGAGAATTCTAATGGTACCCTAGAATTGGGACAGATGATCAATACCACCTGGAACAGTAATTTTACGAGGTTGTACTAAACAATATAGGCCTCACCTTCTTCGCCAAGTGGGTGAAATGGGAAGAGAATTTTGAGGTAACTAGTGTTTAAGGCATACAAGATATGTGGAGTGGTTGTCTGCATTCAGAACATGTGAAGAATAGTACCAATTAAGCATTTTACTTTGAACCAAGTATTTCTTGAATAAGATGTATCCTTTGTGCCTAATTGCTAATGTGAAATTATGAAGGAATTTGTTAAAATTTATGTGTTGGATTTAAGTAGCAAGTAGTAAGAAAGCTGACCTAATTTGATTTGTTTTCTTAAATGTACTTAAAGCTGTTAATTCACAATTTGATAAAACTGTTCTGGTTTTCAAAACTCCAATAGCCCAGAAGTTCTGATCAGAACTGTAACACTCTGCCAGCAGTGTACCAACCTGGTAATTCAGCAGGCTATGCTAGACACCTTGCACTCTTACCCCCATGGAGAGGTGTGGCTTAACACGATGGAACGGTAGTCAATAACGGGTAATCGCTGATGGGTGCACCTAGCAACCTAAGACAGAGGGTAGGACAAGCTTCCTATTACCTCCATGACGGGTAAGCAGGTTGTGCGCCATTGGGAACCCCAGACAGACACGTTTCCATGTCACTTAAAATAATAAAAACGGGGGAGATGTGGGGACCCATGGATAGGCCAGCCATGGGACCCCCCCATGGTGGGCGTGGCTTATAGCAGTAATGCGGATGTAGCAGCTGATTGAACTTTCCATCTAGCTGAGGATCGTGGAAAACAACAAGATGGCATTGATGCTCTGCTCACTGCGTGACTCCAGCTGATTGATATAGCCACTGCGTGACTCCACAGCTGAGCATGATCAAGTGCCGGATTGGAGAACTGTGATTGGTTGAATTCGGTATATAAGCAGACCGCGGGAGAAGGAGCGCGCACCCCAGCTTTCCCCCTCAAGGAACGTGTGCGCCATCTCTCCCCCTTCTCCCGGTCCCCTACTCATTTTCCTACTCCAAGTAAAAGTCTTTTGAAGACCGATTGGCTGTGAGTAGTGTCATTCCTTTACGGCCGAAGGACCGACACATGCCAGCTGATGTCATGGGCCTTACCGGCAGATGGCCCAGCCTTCTCCTCCCCTGCCAGGACGCAGAGCTGCCGGTTAAGGATGGAGACGCCTATGTGACAAGGGCGCGCTTGCTTACGCTGCTGTATTTATTGAAGGGCACGGTTAGATTTTATTTCCCAGACGGAACTCATCTTAAGATGTTAAAACGGTCGGATGTCCAATGTTTAACGACAAACCAAAGGCCTCGGTTTCCCGATGATGTGGTTCATCCTCCCAGAGCGGCCGGCCGCTGGGGGCGTCAGCGGGGCAGCGAGTGGCAGCCCTGGCCAGTTGTCTGATGCCGCAGTTCTTCGGGCTGGCCCCGACCCTGGTTTCCCCAGCCCCAAACCACTTTCCTTGAAGACCATTTAAGCAAAACCAGGGACGATGAGGAATCACGTTTTGCTGTTTTGGATTTATTTAAGGAGCACACACACAAAAATGCATCTAAATGATTTTTTAAAAAAATAACTTGTTTTTAAGTCGTCATATGCTGATTCACTACCCGCGGGCAGTCTGGAAGGTGGTCCAGAAATGTCCGGCAGCCACCACACACTGTTCCCGGCCTCTGAATCTGCCCCAGGACCACGTGGTGTTCCCTCCCGTGGGCGGTGAGGCCCCTCGTCCTCCTCCACTCCCCGCTGGGCACACACTCCTGGGAGAACAGTGGGCTGGGACCCGATTTTTGGAATTGGTTTCTAATTACCTGCAAAATGCTAACTGGCTGCGGAGGATCCAGGTCCCACCTTGGCCTCACTGGAGTCCAGACCCGGTCAACAGAGCTGCAAACCCTGACCAGGAAGCAAAACCAACTTTTGCCCTTCATATGTCTTAGGCGACACTGGGGCTTTTTAAAGAAATACTGCATGAAGAAAAGAAAAAAAAAGCGCAGATAGGAAATGAGAAGTTTCAGTTATCGTTAAAGACAAAAGCTCACAATTTAATTGGATGTGTTCCATGGAGAAGAGAATTGTTTGTATAAAAGGAAACGACTTGATTTTAGGTGTTAAGATTGGTCCTAACCTAACAATGAGTGCTTTGTTAAAACCACCATAAAAGCGAGCACTAATTTAAAATACACCTGTCAGTGTTCTTTAGAAATGAACAGAGCCACGTTCCAGGTTCAAGCATATGCTCTCCCAGCCAAATGCATCCCCACGAGTGCTTCTTAGCCTACAGGCACCAAGAGCCATGCAGGATCTCGTTCGCCTGTGAGGCCCGAGGCTCAGCCGCATGCACCTGCTGATTTTGGACCAGAGACTTAGACAAGGCTGAGATTCACCTGTGTGGGAAGCTCGCCAGTGCGGAGGCGCCATAGCGCGGAGGCGCCACCAGCACGGGGACAGACTGTGTTTCCAAGCTGCAGGGAAAACCCTTCACGTGGAGAGCCACTGCTGGGCTGATCACCCCGCAGACGTTGCTCTTAAAAATTAGGCTACTTGGTAGTGAAAACTCAGGATCTTTTTGGCAGGAGGGAGGAGTGTGAGGTTCCACAGAGCAGAACACAGCCGCGTACGGGCCAGGGAGTGAAGACGGACAAAAAGGGCCGCATCTGTCCTGACCGGACGTGGAAATCCGTGCACGCCAGGTCCAAGGCGGTGCAAGAACAGGCCTGGCACTCCCAACAGCAAGGGTGGGAACGGAAGAAGAGAAGCCGTGCGGCCAGCAGTGCCGCAGGAAGTGCTGTGGACTCCGCGTTGCTCCCAGAGGGCACGGAGGAGGGAGCAAAAGCATGGTTGCGATGGCCTCCGGGCCTGCCAGAACCCGGCCCCGACAGGGAAGGCTGCTCCAGAAACTCCTCATTCTGGCTGAAGGGTGGCTTGGAATGCCAGGCGGCTGAGGAGGGGGTGGGGCAGGTGGCTAAGCCTCCACCCTGGCTTTCAAGTCTGTGGTGCTGCTGTGGGCAGCGGGGAGCTGGGGACCTGCGGGGTGCACGTGCGACAGCCGTGTCCAGGGCACTTCAGTCATTTAGGAAACCAGACCCCCTCCCCCGACGTGTAGGAAGGGAGAACTTCAGTGAGTGAGTGTTTTTAGAAGGTCTCTGCAGCGCTATTAGAGTTCAGATGTAAAACCGTACAGACAGCTCCAAATGGTTAGGATTATCACAAGGGGACCTTACGTGGGATACGCAAAACTGACATCCACTGAAATGAACTGGACTTAAGCTGCTGGCTCAGTCTCCGCCCCAGTGGGCACTGCTGTTCTGTCCACCTGGAGTGGTCCCACACCACCCTCTCCAGGGACCCACTGGCTAGCAGCAGGGTGGCTGTTTCTTGGGAAGCTACCGGTTTTCCATATGCTTCCAGCATCACACAGACTAGAGCAAAAGTTTACATTAAACACTGTTTAGTCCTGAGTTGGGTGAAAGCCCACGAGGAGGGGCCGAGTTCGGGGGGACTCTGGTCCCTCCGTGGCGTGGCGTCATACGTGGCCTGCAGGCTTCTCTTCTTCTATCGCTTGGCTTTCGGTGCGTTTTTCGCCGGGGGCCCCTTGCGACG
The DNA here is from genome assembly GCA_949820135.1 of Sylvilagus floridanus. Taxonomy (NCBI): domain Eukaryota; kingdom Metazoa; phylum Chordata; class Mammalia; order Lagomorpha; family Leporidae; genus Sylvilagus; species Sylvilagus floridanus. The sequence continues at coordinate 128,713,070 of OX463227.1, read as the reverse complement.
TCTTCTTGCCCATTGCTTTACTGGCCTCTTCCTGAGGAAGAAGTCAGAAGTCAAGAGGGTTAGAGCCAGAGGAAGGGAGATGGGCTCTCGCCAGGCCCAAGGCCAAAGTGCACAGCGGTGACCTGACAGGGCTGCCCCGTAGGGAGGTCAGGGCTGTGTTCCCCACAGCTACCCGGGGGGCGGGGGCGTGCTCTTCTTGGGCTAGCCCGCAGCCCACCCTGGACGGGCTCGGTTCAATATCCGCCTGGAGCTCCCGACTCCAGCTTCCTGTGAATGCAGAACCCGGGAGGCAGCGGTGAAGAGTCAAGGGGTTGGGTCCCTGCTGCCCAGCTGGGAGACCCTGAACTGAGTTCCCAGCCCTGGCCCTTGTGGACAGCTGGGGAGTGAACCAGCAGATGGGCGTGTGCACTAAGATGACAGACTTTAAAAAGTAAGCTTATTGACGGGACTAGCCTGCCAACCGGGACCGCTGCTGGCTACTCAAGTCCACGTGCCAGTGGGGGTGCCAGAGTGGAGGATGCACTCAGGGGAAGGGGCCCGAGGCCCCGCAGACACCCGTCTCCCGTCACGCTCGCCCTCCAGGGAGGAGGCATGATGGCAAGGCTCCTGTAACCCGTCCCCAAGTCTCAACAAGGAAGCAGTACCACTTGAGGGAAAAAAAAACTCTGATGGGTTAACGACTTTGTAAACGGCACGCAGCACGCGCTTCAGTGTGTCCCCAGGGAAGGTGTGTCCTCTGCGAACTGTGTGGACGGGGCAGGGCCTCCCAACCGGGGTCTTTGGAGAGCAGAACGGCGCCACCTCAGCCTCCCGCTGCAAACCAGCTTCGGGTCACGATGGAAGTGATCTTCCCTACTCCTGGGCCTCTCGCGCCGCTGTCCACCTGTCTCTGCCTCCTACCCTTAACCTTCTAGGGGCACCAGTCGAGGGGGCGAGGCCTGTCCTGCACCCGCCCTGAGGCAGGCAGCGGGGCCTGCACGCACCTTGGCATCCTGCTCCGCAAACTTGGCGAACATGTTGGCGTAGATCCTGCGGTCCCGCTCGTTGTGCTCCTTGGCCTTGCGCTGGCAGGTGGAGATCTGCAGTCGTGCGGCCTTGTTCTGGGGGTTGACTTCCAGCACTTTCTCAAAGTCCCCCTTGGCTGACTCAAACTCATTCATGAGTAGCTGGGCCTCACCCCTCCTGTACAGGCCTTTCTCATTGGCACTGTCCAGGCCCAGGGCCTAGGAACAAAAAAACAAAACAAAACAAAAAAACAAGCAAACCAAGCTGAAGGTAATCCTTCTCATTTGTAGGAATTTCAACAAGGAATTCTGTAGTTAAACAGCGTACTGAAGCTCTCTGGCCGAGGGAATTGGGAAAAGCAATTGGAAAAATGGGCTCAAGGGACCGGCGCTGTGGTGCAGTGGGTTAAAGCCCCAGCCTGCAGTGCCAGCATCCCACATGGGCGCTGGTTTGAGTCTCAGCTGCTGGACTTCTGATCCAACTCCCTGCTAATGTGCTTGGGAAAGCAATGGAGGATGGCCCAAGTCTTTGGGCCCCTGCACCCACGTGGGAGCTTGGCTTCGAATCGGCTCAGCTCTGGCTATTGTGGCCATTTGGGGAATGAGCCAGAGAATGGAAGACCTGTCTCTACCTCTTTCTGTAACTTTGTTTTCCAGTAAATAAAATAAATATCTATATTAAAAAAAAGAAAAATGGCGCAAGATAACTGCATACTACTGATCAAAAAATATTACTGTAGTTACTTTCTGCATTGAATGCGATTTTTAGAAAACTCCCAAGCATATTTGGGGAAAAAATAAAACGAAAATAATATGAGAGGCCAGTGCTGTGGCATAGCAGGTAAAGCTGCTGCCTGCAGTGCCGGCCTCTCATGCCGCAGGCACCAGTTTGAGTCCTGGCTGCTCCTCTTCCGATCCAGCTCCCTGCTATGGGCTGAGATAGCAGTGGAAGATGGCCCAGGTCCTTGGGCCCCTGCACCCGTGTAGGAGACCTGGAAGAAGTTCCTGGCTTCAGATCAGTGCAGCTCCGGCTGTGGCAGCCATTTGGGGAGTGAACCAGAGGATGGAAGAGCTCTCTCTCTCTCTGCCTCTCTGTAACTCTTACAAGTAAATAAATAAATAAATCAATCTTCAAACAAACAAGCAAACACGAGGGAGTTCTCCTCCCAGAGGGAAGATGCAGAGTGGAAGGACTGAAGCTGAACCACGGGATGCGGATGTGAACAGAAACCCTGAGGTGGGGACTGTGGGCGGTGTGAACCCGGGAGAGGCTGAGCTCTGCGCACAGCGGGGACGGCAGTGGCTGCCAGGGCAGGAAGTCATGGTTAAACTTCTGACCGCACATCAGAAACAGTAATTAATTCTAGACCAACTATATTTACCTGTTAATAAATAAAACTATAGAAATATAAGCGTTAATTTTTTTAAAATTAAAATTAAAATTAAAATTTTATTTGAAAGAGAGACATAGGGAGCAACAGAGACAAAGAGATTATCAACCTCCTGGTTCACTCCCCAAACACCCACAACAGCCAGGGCTAGGTCAAGACAAAGCCAGGAGCTGGGAACTCAGTCTGGGTCTTCTATGTCGGAGGCAGGAACCCAAGTACTTGGCTCACCACCTGCTGCCTCCCAGCAGGCTAGATTAGAAGCAGAGTTGCCAGGGTTCACACCAGGCACCCTGACAGGGGATGTGGGTGTCCCAAGCGGTGACTTAACTACTGTGCCAAATGTCCATAGCAAGGTCATTTTTATAAATTAGAGTAGGGAAGACCTTTCCAACTAGAAAGGAAAAGGTAGATTTACTATGTAAACATTGAAACATTCTCATGAAAAAGGTGTCACCCAGAAGGATAAACAAGGGAGGACAGGCTTCCTATTGTGGGTGGAGGGTTGAAAGTGCTAGCAGAGCTGCTTCACACAATAGGAGAGGCAGATGATCTGGCCATTTCAGAGGAGAAACACAAATACAACAGGAAGAAAAGATGTGGGGCTGAGGATCTGGCCCAGGGATTAAGGAGCTCTGGCTCTGCTTCCAATTCAGCTTCCCGCTAATGCACATCCGGGAGGCAGGAGATGCCTGGGTCACTGCCACCCACGCCTCAGTTCCTGGTTCCCAGCTACAGCCTGGCCCAGCCTCGGCTGTTGTGGGCATGTGAGTGAAGCAAGAAGAAAAGATCTCTCTCTCTCGCTCTCTCTCTCTCTCTCTCTCCTTTTCAAATAAATAACAAAAAATTTTTAAGAAAGAAAAGATGTGCAACTTTAATAGCAACTAAAAAATAAAAATAAGAAGTTTTTGTTGCCATTAATATTGACAAAAAAGAAAAACTGAAATATTCAATGATGATATATATTAAAATTTTAAATGCTCGTGTCTTTTGACCCAGCACTTCTACTTGGAGGAATTTATCCTACGAAAACAATACCATGGGGCCGGCTTTGTGGCGTAGTGGGTAAAGCCATGGCCTGCAGTGCCGGCATCCCATATGGGCGCCAGTTCAAGTTCTGGCTGCTCCATTTCCAAACCAGCTCTCTGCTACGGGCTGGGAAGGCAGTGGAAGATGGCCCATGTCCTTGGGCCCCTGCACCCACGTGGGAAACCAAGAAGAGGCTCTTGGCTCCTGGCTTCGGATTGGCGCAGCTCCAGCCATTGTGGCCAATTGGGGAATAAACCAGTGGATGGAAGACCTCTCTTTCTCTCTCTCTCTGCCTCTCCTCTCTCTGTGTAACTCTGACCTTCAAATAAATAAATAAATCTTTAAATAAGAGAGAGAGAGAGAAAAAAAAAAACAATACCACGAGTGTGCAGAGAGGATGCTGTATGACTTTAGTGTCAGAAACCTGGAAATCTACCAAAGGGGACTGGCTAAGTAAACCATGAAAAATGCATACAATCTGTCACAGACCTAAAGACAACGAGGGACAGCTGTCTGACGGACTGATCAGATGCGGAAAGATATTCTTCTTTTTGTTTTTAATAAAACTGTATCGAAATCTATATATACTGGAGCCAATGCTGTGGCGTAGTGGGCTAAGCCTCTGCCTGTGGCGCCAGCATCCCATATGGGTGCTGGTTCACGTCTCAGCTGCTCCTCTTCTGATCCTGCTCTCTGCTATGGCCTGGGAAAGCGGTAGAAGATGGCCCAAGTCCTTGGGCCCCTGTACCCACATGGAAGACTGGGAAGAAGCTCCTGGCTCCTGGCTTCGTTTTGGCCCAGCTCCGACCATTGTGGCCATTTGGGGAGTGAACCAGTGGCTGGAAGACTCTCTCTCTCTCTCTCTCTCTCTCTGTAACTCTACCTCCCAAATAAACAAACACATCTTTAAATAAAAAATGTAATTAACTGTGGGGACCCATGGATAGGCTTGCCATGGGACCCCCCCATGCTGGGCTTGGCTTATAGCAGTAATGCGGATGTAGCAGCTAATTGAACTTTCCATCTAGCTGAGGATTGTGGTAAACAACAAGATGGCGCTGATGCCCTGCCTGCTGCGTGACTCCACAGCTGATCGTGATCAAGTGCCGGATTGGAGAGCTCTGTGCATGGACTGTGATTGAATGACTGTGATTGGTTGAATTCGGTATATAAGCAGACTGCGGGAGAATGAGCGGGGCACGCCAGCTTTCCCCCTTAAGGAACGTGCGCGCCATCTCTCCCCCTTCTCCCGGTCCCCCACTCTTTTTCCCACTCTTTCTAAGTAAAAGTCTACTGAAGACCGATGAACTGTGAGCAGTGTCGTTCCTTTTGCGGCTGAAGGAGCTGACAATTAACTGTTGTTAACATCCCTTTCTCAGGCAAAAATTTAGTGTGATATAATAGGAAACACTGACTCACAAACTCAAAAATGACTTCATGAAGAATTACAAAATAGTTGCCTTTCGTTCTTCTTGATCCTTTATTTCCATCTTTAGAATGCATATAATTGTTAGTTCTTACCTACATACACACTGCCTACTGCAAGACCACATGCTCATAATAGTTATTGGCATTGGCTGGATAAAACACCTGAATAGCACACATGATGAACCACTGCTATGAAGCCCCTCGTGAAAGTCCTCCAAGGCCAGAAGCACCCTAACACTGCAAACGTAAAAACGGAGGATGCTGATGTTCTGCGTCTTCCACACGACTTATGTGCGTTCTCAATCAGTGGATAAACAGGATTATACTAAAAACTAGCTTGTATACATTCCGTACAGGAGAGCTGCAGCTGGTATGTGAGAGAGAGGCGGGTATCTGGCCCAGTGGCTAAGACACTGGTTGAGATGCCCCTGTCCCACACTGCAGTGCCTGGGCTTGCTACCCAGCTCTGGTTCCTGACTCCAGCTTCCTGCCAATGTAGAGCCCGGGAGGCAAATGTGATGGCTCAAGTACTTGGGTCCCTGCCACCCACATGGAAGACCTGGATTGGGTTCCTGCCTCCCAGCTTCACCTCTGGCCCAGCCCTGGCTGATGTAGGCATTTGAGGAGTGAACAACAGATATAAGTTCTTTCTCATTGTGTCTCAAAACACAAAACAAAACAAAGTCCTGAAAATTTTAAGTTAAATCTGCTCTTCTTAAACTGAAACTGAGGTGTTATATGGTTAATTTGATAAATATTTATTTGTTTGAAAGGCAGAGAGACAGAGATCTTCCATTCGCTAGTTTACTCCCCAAATGCCTGCAACAGTTGGGGCTGGGCAAGGTAGAAGCCTGAAGTTAGGAACTCCATCTGGGTCTCCCACGTGGGTGGTGGTGACCCAAGCACTTGGACCATCATCTGCTGCTTTCCCAAGTCCATTAACAGGAAGCTGGAGCAGAAGCAGAGCACCTGGGACCCAAAGTGGCACTCGACATGGGATGTTGGTGTCCCGAGCAGTGGCTTCACCCACTGCTGTGCCACGTCTGCACCTTTATCAAAACTTTTATTCATAATGAATTTTGATAATTTAGGTACCAGCAAAGTCTGCGCTAAGAATCATCCTGAATTTCCCAATTGATGTGGAGAAATATACAATCCCAAACAAACAAATGAAGCAAAATGAGAAACTTTCCAACCTTTGGCTGAGAAGCTGGGGGTGACGCTCCTTAAAGACGCTGGATGTCTACAGTGCGCCTCTCCTCTGCTTCTTACCTTATCGCAACATTCAACAGCTTTGGCGTACTCTCGGAGCTTCAGGTAGCACATGGCCAGGTTCAGAAAGGCGGCGAGCAGAAACGACTCGGAAGCTTTCGATTCCTTTTCTGATAAGCCATACTCCATCTCCAGCCAGGACACTATCTTCCCATACTGAATCACCGCCTGCATGTACTTGCCTCCCTAGGAGAGAGAAGCTGTTCAGTACTTGCTGCGCTTACACACTGAACAGAAGTCGCATAAGCACAGTCCTGCCTTGGAACACCAAGGCCTCCGATCAAAACCACCCCTCGTGTGAACCCTGGAATGCACACTTCTTTCTGCGCTTTCCCACCCACTTGGAAGGCCCAATAGCCCAGGAGCCGGTGCAGGACTTGCTCAGGCACTGTCCAGCGCTGGTCCTCAGTGGCTGGCAGGTGGGCACCAGGCTCTGGGCTCCCAGCTTTGGTGCTAATGTGCATTAGCCTTCGTAGAGGAGAGCGAGCACTTTGGGGCGGAGGTCACTTCTCTGTCTTCACCTGACTTTAAGCACTGCATAGTGAACACCAGATTCTGACATGTTCCGGTCCCAAACACAGCAACTCTCAGTTCTCAAAATCGTGTCGGGTGCGAATACTCAGCTCTGCCATTTGTAGAGAAACGTCTCCAGACAGCACACATACAGCGGTGTGGCTGGGCCTACAAGCACTTCACTTCCGGAAACAGGCCGTGGGGGTTCTAAACAAGAAACTCAGGAGCCAGAGCCGACGCGTTTACTTCCATGGTGAGATGAATCAAAGTGGCAGTTGATAAACACACACACGGGAGTACAGGTGAGGGCTCCCGTTTCAGGAGGTCACTGTCAGCTCTCAAACACAGATGCCACATCCGACCGGATGGCAGGAGAGCAGCCCCACCCGGCACGTCAGGACGTTACCGCCTGTGTTTAGGTGATGAACACTGACCCAGCACGGTTTCCAGCACAGCCAAGCAGTGAACGCACCTAACCACACGGCTGTCTCCCCACACAAGGCAGCCCTCAGCGAGACGGACAGGAAATGCACAGAGCGGCTCTAAACACTCCTGTTGCGAAGGACTTCAGGGCTGCACATCAGACACGAGCTGTGCCTGCACAAAGAAAGCCCTGATGCTGCTTTCTGGTGACGAGACGGGGCAGACGTGTCCCAAGCAGAGGGCCTGGGTCTGAACGGTCACTTGGTTAGGAGGGTAAGAGTCTCGCAGCTCATCAGCTTTGCTGCAAGAAGACAAGAGGAGGGCAGGCACGCCCTCCGTCGATGAGCCTGTCTCAGAAATTCGTGACGTAGATCATCTGTAAGAACGTGAAACCAGGGGCTGCTGTGGTGGTGCCGCAGGTGAAGCTGCTACACGCAGTGCCGGCACCCCACACTGGAGCGCTGGTTCGAGTCCTGGCTGCTCCATTTCCAATCCAGTTTCCTAGTAACGCACCTGGGAATGCAGTGGGTGATGGCCCAAGTGCTTGGTCCCCTGCCACCTACATGGAACACCTACATGGAACAAAGCTTCTGGCTTTGGTCTGGCCCAGACCTGGTATTGAGGCCTTGTGGGGAGTGATCCAGCAGACAAAAGATCTCTCTCTTTCCCTCCTCGTCTGCCTTTCAATAAACCAATTTTAAATAAAATATATAAAACCAGACGCTTTCATTATAAATGCTGAAATTTTTGAGGAAAGTTTATTTACTATGGATGAACTGTATCTGCCACTCCAAGTTCACATGTTGAAGGGCTAACTCCCAGTGTGATGGAATTTGGAGATGGGGCTTTTGGGTAGCAATTAAGTTATTTTAAATTTTTATTTACTTATTTGAAAAGCAGAGAGAGAGAGAGAGATCTCCCCAAGTGCCTGCAACAACTGGTGCTGGGATCCAGGACCTCAATCCCGGTCGCCCACGAGAGTGACATGTACCCAGGTGCTTGAGCCGTCACCTGCCGCCTCCCAGGGTGCTCATTAGCAGGGAGCTAGATTAGGAGCAGAGCTGGGACTGGGAGCCAGGACGAGGCCGTCTGAAGCGGCATCTCCATCGCCATGCTAAACACTGGCTCCAGTGACTACGGTTAGATGAGCAACCCCCCCCCCCACAAGGGATTAAGGGTTGTTTTTTTTTTTTTTTGGATTAATGTTCTTATACGAAGAGACACCAAAGAACTTGCTTCTTGTCTCTACACCTACAAGTACCCAAAGACAGGCCATGTTAAGTTTTCTTTTTTTTCTTTTCTTTTCTTTTTTTTTTTTTACAGGCATAGTTAGACAGTGAGAGAGAGACAGAGAGAAAGGTCTTCCTTTTTGCCGTTGGTTCACCCTCCAATGGCCACCGTGGCCAGCGCATTGTGCTGATCCGAAGCCAGGAGCCAGCTGCTTCTCCTGGTCTCTCATGTGGGTGCAGGGCCCAAGGACCTGGGCCATCCTCCACTGCACTCCCGGGCCACAGCAGAGAGCTGGCCTGGAAGAGGGGCAACCGGGACAGAATCCGGCGCGTGACCGGGACTAGAACCCGGGGTGACAGCGCCACAGGTGGAGGATTAGCCTATTGAGCTGCGGCGCAGGCCCCCCCTAAAGGTTTTACTTATTTACTTGAAAGGCAGAGCTACAGAGGGAGAGACCGAGAGAGAGGTCTTCCATTCGCTGGTTCACTCCCCAAATGGCTGCAATGGCTGGAGCTAAGCTGATCGGAAGGCAGGACCCAGGAGTTTCTTCCAGGATTCCCACATGGGCGACAGGGTCCCAAGCACTTGGACCATCTTTCACTGCTTTCCCCAGGCCAGTATTAGGGAGCTGGATCAGAAGAGGAGCAGCCGGGACTCAAAGCGGCTTTACCCGCTACAGCACAACACCAGCCCCTAAGCTGGCTCCTTGATCTTGGACTTGCAGTCTGAAGAACTGTGAGGAGTAGATTCCTGTTATTTAAGCCACCCTGTCTGTGGCATTTGGTTATAGTAGCTGAACACATCGAGCTAATACTTATGTTTTGTCACAGCCTTAGGCCTACCTCTCATTTTTTATAGTGCCCAAAACAGAAGAATAAAATCCTCCCCAGCTTCAGGGGCTAGCGTTTTCTTCTTGCCACTCCCTCTTCTCTCCCTGGATCATAAGCTCTCTGAAGCTGGGCAGTATGTCTCTCCTTTCTGCTATAGGCATGACTCAGCACAAAGAGGCTTTCATAAAGTAATGCTGAGTAAACACTAAAGCCCAAGGACCACAGCTATAGGATTAAAACTTCTGTCACTGAAAATAAAAACGTAGGGGCAGGGAGAAATGAAAGGTGCTGGCTGGCATGTCGCCTGCCAGGCCTTGTGTCTTGCTCTCACCCTCAACGGGCTTTTCTGAGCCTCTCTCAATATACTGTTCCAGGGACGGGGAACCAGCGCCAGTGAGGAAAGAGGCCGAGGGCTCACCACTTACCTCTTCTGGGGGAGCTGGCAAAGAAACGGAAACGGATGTAACAGTGCCTCTGCATTTAGAGAGCATTTGGGTTTTTAAAGAGCTCTTTCACTTATCAAAAATTTATCTGCTATTAAGGGGTCTTTTTCAGTATCCTTCCTCTGAGTTACAGAGAGCGTAGTGCTCAGCTGTGGGTGAGTTTGCACTCCCCGAAGGGCAGCCGTCACACCTGGGTGACGGGCGATGCTGCTGGCATCCAGCAGGTTGAGACCAGCGCGGCTGCCAAACAGCCTACAGCACCTGGGACAGCCCCACAACAGAGGGTTACCTGGCCCTAAGGTCAGTAATGTCAAGGTTGAAAATCCCGTACTGAAAGAAAGAAGAAAAAACTAGAGGGAGTGGGTTCTGTTTATGAGTTTTTCTTAACCCCAGTTCCTAGAGTTGACTTGTTTCTAAACTGCATTACTGGTAGCCTGGATCAAACCCGGACAACTGGTCTGTCTGAAAACAGAATCAACATGGTTAAGCAGCTTGCTTTAGAAACGCTTTCTTCCAAGAGGAGCACAAGGGGGCGCACAAAGCCCACATCACCAGAGTCCTCGGCTCCTCACCTCCAGCCAAGTCAGAGAAGCCCAGCACTAACCAGGTGTGACAGCTAATGCTTTTTCTTGTCCTGCAGATCCTGTCAGCTCCAAGGGCAAAAATCAATGTCTGTCTAACCGGCTTGCACAATGCCTGACATGGTATCATGCTGTTACTTGCACTTAATTATTCTCAGAGTTAAATGGAAGAGAGTCCTCTCATATTTTTCTTTGCAGTGTTCAGAGGTTGACATGAAGACTCTGCACGCTGTACAGCACAATCATTCCCATTTAAAAGCTGAGCACCTTCAGTCTTACCAGTGCGGAGAGACTTGCCCATTGGATATAAACCAAGGTGACAGGTCAGTGGAGAAAGAACTCCGCTGTGCAAATGGCATGAACTATAGATTTTTCAGTCTGGCCCATCTCTGTTCTCACCCACACATCTGGACTCTGTGCATGTGTACAACGTGCCAAGTCAAATACCCTGGAAAGATGAGGCCCAGGAGGGCAGTGTGGCAGATTTGAACCTGCCTTGAGGTTGAAGAGAGAAGGGAATGGCACAGGAAGCTATCTGCCAGCCAGCTTGAAGTCTTCCAGTAAAGGCTAGGATCTTTTACCTATAATTAGGAAGGTGCCTCCAGGGAAGTTTTCAGTGGTACAAAATGTTCAGAGACATTCTGGGAGAAAAGTCTTAGGTCAGTGGTTTTGAACCTTTCATTAATTTTTCCCCAGTGGACTAATGTTTTGAAAGACTTCGTCTATCAAATTGCATGTTAAAAATAATTTGTTCCATATGTGTGCATGCTGATCCAGCGGTAACTTTAGGAAGGCTACCGACATCAAGAAATGCACAAACCATGGTTGCAGTTGTGACGCTATTAAGCACCAACATTAAGTCACTTACAGACACCTAAGCACTGCTTTCTGCTGTGGATTGCTCCCTGGGGCTCTCTTGGCACAGACTCAGGACATAGCCACACAGCTTTAGGACACATGGGCTGGTGACATTACTTTGTTACCAGTAATGTCCTCTGGACCATCAGCAGCCAATTTGAGCTTCTGATTAGGTGAGTTGTTTTATTATCCTGAGCTGATAAAATTTTAGTCAAATGCCGATAACCTCAAACCCTCCCAAACAGATACAATTCCATCTAGAAGTTTTGGGAAACATAAATTATGGTTATGCATCGCTTATTGGTGAGGAGGTACTTTGAGAAATGTGCTGTTAGTTGATTTTAGCCTGTGTGAATTCTTCCAGGAACCTGCATGGTAGAGCCTATCACACATCCAGGTGATATGGTGTGTCCACGCAGCTCCTAGGCTGCAAACCTGACAGCCAGTTACTGCACTCTAGGGAACTGTAACACAATGTAAGTCTTTGTGCTTCTAAGTATATCTAAGCATAGGAAAACCATGGTGAAAATACTGCCTACAAGGTAAACGGTGCACCTGCCCAGGGCAGTTTACAGGACTGGAAGTGGCTCAGGGGAGTGAGTGAGCGATTGTGAAGGCCAAGGACATTGCTGTTCACAGAGGCAGAGTTACACACATTGGACACTCATGCTGCACTAAACTTGTAAGAATATTTTTCTTTCATCAGTAATAAATTAACCTTAGCTGACTGCAGCTTTTTTACTTTATAAACTTGAAAACATTTAAAAATATTTTGACTCTTTTGTAATAACATTTTGGTTAAAATCCAAACACACAGGGTAGCAGTATGAAAATATTTTTCTTTATATCCTTACTCTATAAGCTTTTTCGATTTTTTTGTTATAACCTGACACAGACACACACATTAGCGTAGGCCTGCACAGGGTCAGGACTGTAACTTCCTCATCTTGTATCATCAACTTCCATGTGGAGCTGCCGTCTCTTCCTGAGAGTCCTGCTGAGGCTGTTCTATGGTAAACTTTTATTTTTTTTTATAAGTTGAAGGTGTATATGCTAAAACAATGATAAAGTATAGCACAGTAGATACATAAGCCAGCAACACAGTTATTTATTTCCACTAAAAGCACTCTCCCATGGTGGTAGCACAGTATGGGAAAGTGTTGTGCTGTAACTTTATAATGGTTACAGTCACTAGGAATTGTCCGGCTGCATTAGGACTGCTGGCACCAGGGCTGAGTATGGGCCCTTCACCAGTGGTAACTCTGCTATACGGTACACGGCTGCAGAGCCACAGGAGGTAGTCGGGAGCTAAGGGCTTACGGAATGTGATGGAGACTTTCTTTTTTATTGTAATGTATTGTGCATTTGAGTATACAAATAACCCATCTGGAATGTTACTTGAGTAGTTTAGAAGTATCTATTTCTTCTAGATTTTTTTTTTTTAAAACAAGTCTTACTCTCATGAGTTTTGAAATTTAAGAGAAATTTAGAGCTGGAAAGAAACTTGGGGATCATCTAGTCTAATTCTTTCACTTTTGACATGAAAATAGAACCTCTTGGGACCCTTTTAACTGACCTTAAATCATCTAAATAGCAATAGAGCCAGTTTTCCAAAATTCCCCACGGTTTCTGGTAATCCATGCATTATTTCAGCATATTTAACAATTACATAGAAGCAAATATGAATATATAAATAATTCTATATTCTTTAAACCTATGGGTTTAATTTAATTGAAATGTCTGACTACAACCCACATTAAGAAACGTTTTAAACTGCAGCCCAGTACCCACTCATACTCAATAAATGAAAGTTTTATGAAACAAAATTTATTACACATTTCACCAAATTGATTTTATGTCCTGATAGGGGGGTTCAGCTCAAAGTATGAAAAACAGAACCACACACTTTGCTCTGTCCATGCCGATTTCGCACTGATTGTACATTTCACATACTTCTCTCTGCTTTGGCTTCACACTGCCTCCACTCCCTACAAGACAAGGTTGTGAACTGCACAGCGTGTTTCAGAGCAGATGTTCCACCAAGACACACTGAAGTCCGTTTGTGCAGCACTGCCTTGCACGGCTGAAAACAGCATCTAATTGCTGCTCATGGCTCTCAGGGGCAAGAACAGAAAGAAGCCTTGACAAAATTCCCATTCACTGCCTGATCCTCCTCACTCAGTCCACTCTGCTGGACAGGGAGAAGGCATAAAAGCATACATTTCGGGGTAGAGAAGCTCTGGGTAGGGCACCCTAGTCAGAATCATATAAAACAATCTTTCCTTTTCCTCATGTGTAGGGGTTTAAGATCTATGTGACAAAGCATCACATTCCTACACACTGTAAGACTGTGCTGCAGGATGGGCCTATAACACATTGCTTGGGCCATCCACAACCCGTCCTGGGGCGCCTGGCTTGAGTCCTGACTACTCTCCACCCTGGGAGGCAACAAGTGATAGTGCAAGTACTTGGGTCCCTGTCACTCACAGGGGAAACTGAGACCATGCTCCTCACGTCTAGCTTCAGCCTGACCCAGCCCTGGTGGTTGTGGGCATTTGGGGGAGTGAACCAGCAGACTCACTGTCTGTCTTTTAAATAAAATGACAATAAAGACAAAAGAAACACCTTTTAAAATATATTCATTTGAGAAGGAGAGCGAAACAGAGAAAGTGAGTGCTCCCCCATCCACTGGTTCCTTCCCCAAATGCCTACCATGGCTGGGGCTGGGCCAGGCTTGGAGCCAGGAACAGGAAACACAACCCAGGTCTCCCACAGGGGTGGCAGGAACCCAGTCACTTGAGCCATCACTACTGTCCCCCAGCATCTGCATTAGGGGGAAGTTGGGAGTCAGGAACTGGAGCTAGGACTCAAATCCAGGCATGCCCGTGTGTGACACAGATGTCTTAACTGTTAGGCTAAACATCCACTCCGAGAAAGGGCTCTTGAGAAGAACTGATGATGAGTATCATTCAGGAACCTCTGAAGATGTCTTACAAAAGCAAGTGTGCATGGATTGTCCAGGCCGCTCCCCCAGTCGGCTCCTCTGGAAATCTGTGCATGTTCTCTGCCTTTTGTTATGTATCACTGAGACAGAGGAAAGGACAATGATATGAAACTTACCTACGGGTGAGTTCTATTTCTTGCTAACAATTACCCTATCATTCTTCCTTCATTCCACACACTTGTTGAGTGAAAACTATGTTACCCAACCATGATGCTCTAGGCCTTGAGCCATGCAGTGGAAGGTGGGAGGTTAGAATCTAGCGGAGAGCATGTAAAACCGTGTTTGTATTCTCCTTTTCACATTAATTCTTTTTAACCATTTGTAACAGGGAAAATGACAGACTTGTAGAATCTCAGGCTTCCTGTTAGAAGAAGGGTCTGGTAAGAATTCAGAGCCGGGAACGATCAGCACGATTACTGACACTTTGGGGGAATTCTCTGCAATGGATGGGGTTATGCAAGGGCTCACACACCTTGAAGTACACAGTTCCCTTCTCTTTGACAATGGCAGCCTGCTCCAACTTTTCTTTGGTATCCATCTCCCAGGATTCTTTGGCCTGCGTGTAAATTCGGGACAATGGTTAGACGAACACAGAAGGAAAAGCATCAGGTGATGCCAACAGAACAAACAGCAGCGACTCCTAGAGGGTTGGCTGAGACTTCCAGGGCCGCCGCCAGGTGGCTGCTCTGCCCGTGCAGGACGCACTTGGCTGACCCATGTCGCCCCGGGGGTGGAGCAGGCAGAATCACAGTGAGGAACATGAACTGCTGAGCACAGCTGAAGAGTGTGTCTTTAGAACTACACAGTGAGGCCACCCCGGGAAAGCTGGGGTCCCCTGTGGCAGACCGGCAGGCCTCGTCTCGAAGCTGCTCTCACTCCACTAAGTTGTTTCTCTCAAGCCTCAGTTTTCAACTCTAAAATGAGAACACTACGATAGTCGGTCATGATGGCTTAGTCCTGTAGGGGATTCCAAATTCTAGGTCGGGTGGGTATCTCCTCACTGAGACCACCAGGTACACTAAAGCCTTGAAGCTGTCGTGACTTGTGGGTGTGTACTTGGGGGATTTCAAGGAAACACCACCGGGAGGGAAAAGCTCATGCAAAATATCACTTCAGGGTTGTGGATAAATGACGCCATCATCTGCTCGTGTGTATCGTGTGTATCACTATTCGCCACCATCACAGATACAGTCCAGAAACAACCGCACTGCCCACGTGAACGGCTGCATTTAAAGGATCATAAAAGCCAACAGAACAATCTGGAGTCCTTAGGAAAAGTGACGAGGGCCATGGTTGGTGCTAGCTACAGCACACACATCACCAAATTTAAGACAGTAACTGTGAAATTTTCTCTATTCCATAATCAGCGTGTGTTCTTGGTGTCACAGCTCTCCCACTCCAGCTTTTCCTGAATGAATGATGGGAAGGATACTAGTCTAGATCCATGTTGCTTCCTAACAATTTAGCTTAATTATTTAAAAAACTAGTGAGCAGGGGCCCTTTGCAGTTTTTATAGTAGCTTCAACCTTTACGGAGTATAAATGTATTCTTAGTCCTACAAGGCAGAGAATTCAATCACACTGCCCCAAACACCATCCCACCCTTTGCGTGGTTTCACACACCCCATCAAGTGGTGGTGACTGAGCACAGCTCGCTGGAGCAATCCCCAGGGAGAATCTGCCAAATAGGCGGCGTCCACTGGGCTACGGGAGGGAAGGGGTTACTCTGTGCACCGTGCAGAGCTCGGTCTGAGCAACCACACGCTGTAGGGCCTTCAGCACAGGGCAGACAGGACGCCTGAGCATGGCAGGAGCATGTGTTTATTTGGGGGAACAGGAAGCAGGGGGGTACAGTGAGGAACATCCCTGGGGGAGGGAATCCCCAAGTGTCCTCCCCTCGCTTTCTTAGCCCTGGTGTTGTGGCCCCAGGACAAGAGTTTCCTTTCTAATAAAACATACAAGGTCACAGCTGCAGTGACAGCTTCATGTCCAGAACACGGAGGCAGTGCTGTGCGGGAATAAACAAGGAACCCAAAAGGCTGCCCTCGAGTGCAGCTACGGTGAGCTGGCGGCGGCCGCTGGGATGGCTGCGAGGCTCGCTCTGGCACATGCTGCGTGTCTGTCCAAGCAATCTGTCCAAGCAATCTGCTGTTGGCAGCCTCCGGGGGGGGGGGGATGGAAATAAATATGTTCAAGGGGGTTTCTGGAGCCCAGGGCAGTGGACAAATTCTCTCTCTTCTCCACTTGGACAGGTATAAAAAGAGCCATGACTAACAGGCTTCTTTCCTAAGTCCCTGGTCACACAGCCTGGTGGCCCTGAGGCCCTGCAACAGGGGTTGTAACTGGGAGTCGCAGTGCAGGCCTCTTCGTGACTCCTGTGAAGGTACAATCCGTTCAGCACTGGAGAGCTGCGCCCCACTCCCCCAAGGAACTGCTTGGCAGATCGTGAACCTTTTTGTCCTCAACCCAGGAAAAAAGTACAAAAAGAACAAGTCTAGGAACAAATAAGGGAACAAGTCTTGGATTCTACCCAGAAAAAGTTAAAAAAAAAAAAAAAGGCTGACACATAGGAACAAAATAACAACACTGAGCTCCCTGGGTTGTATATCAGCTGTGCTATGTCAGCTGGCCCGGACTCCAGTGGCAGCATTGGAGCCAAGGCACAAACTGGATCATGAAAAGTACAATACAGAAACGAACAGCGTCTATCTACACCACCTGTAAGATTCTGATCAGAGGAAGTGGGTGGATGGAGAAGGAATCTACCACAATTGCAGAGAAGTTGGTATTTTCTCACCTTTTCGAAGCTCTTAAGTGTAACTTCATATATAAGCTCAGCATTAGGTTCAATGCCAAATTTAGGCTTCCCTGCCTCTCCAAAACCATATCTGCAATGGAGAGGAAAAAATAAAACTTTAAAAGAATTGGTGTATTTCCAGGCACTTCCTTCGGTCTTTTGAGGCATCATATTAGCATATAGCTATCGTTTGCAAGCTACACACATGAGAGACCCTGAAGACGAACCAGATGTTGATCAGGGGATCCGGTGCCAAGCATTGCTGCGGCGGTTTTCTCAGAAACCAGGCTTGATTTAGTTCCTTCTCTCCTGCAGTCACGTGTCATGCAACACCTGTCCTCTGCCAGACAGCTCACTTAATATGATTCTCAATGTCTCTGTCCTCTTCCCGGCTCCATTTTACATCTAGTTCTTTTTATAAAACAGTTATCATTCGGCTATTAGCAGCGTGCCCCTAAGCTTTATCAGCAGGAAGGACAGAGAAGACACAGCCACGGTAATTTCTGTGGGATTTGTCAGAGGTGTTTTTAATAAACTTTTACCTGTAGCATGCTATCATTTTCAGATAGCATTGCTTCTGGTCACAAAAATGGGGGGAAAGGCTCACACACCAGGAAAAAAACACATCCTCACAGTATTTCTTTAAGATTTTCAAAAAGCACATTAGAAATCGCCAAGAATATAAGAAATATCAGATCACAAATAGCCCAAGCAAGCTCCAACCCTTCATCAATAGAACGACTCTTACAGCTTTGTAGCTCTCATGTTGTACAATACGAAAACTTAGTGGGAACCTGTGTGGCTAAGGATCACTGGAGATCTTTAACAAATTAAAACACACATCTACTAGACTGGAAGCTCCAGCGGAACTGTGGGTCTGGCTCAGTGGATCCCTAGCGCTCAGAACAATGCCCACCGCAGCAGTCAGGTGTTCCCTGGGAAACACTTTCTTAGAGCTGCTGCCAGCCAAGCCACCCCTTAACTCGTGAAACGGTGTCACAGAAACCTTCGGAAGCTCAGGCTTTTGGGTTCCGTGTTGGAAGATGTCAGCCCCAGGTCCATGCTCACACCGCTCATCTTCTCTGGGGCAAGGGGCCCAGGGTGGCTTGCATTGCTTTCTTTCTTCACCCTTTGCCCGGATTTTCAGGAAAAAATGCTTACTCACTCACCTCCACTGTTACACAAGAACATGGAAGTTGCAGCCAGAGGGAGGCATAGAGACACAGTGAGAGTTGGTGGGACTGGGGCGCGGTGGTTTTAACAGCAGGGCAAAGGGTATCTTCAGCAAAGAAACAAGAAGTGTAATTCCCAGTGGCTAGATTTGGGAAGTGGTGCCTGGCTTGCTGCTTTGAGCTCTTAGATCTGTGTGTCTCTTATTTCATTTCTGCCATCTGGTAGATAAACAGAAGCCCTTACCTGCTGGAAACAGGTAGGGAGGTGAGCCCTTACCAAGTCCGTGTTTACTGAAAGTGTGTTTCACCTGGAGTCCGAGCGGGCAGGCACAAACGCAACCCACGGTCTGGCACTTGCTGTGCACCAGAGTTTTCAACTGGGGTTGACATCTGGCAGTGTTCAGAGACATTTCAGGTTGTCACACCAGGAGGGTGCTACTGTTATCTAGTGGACAGAGGCCAGGAACACGGCTGAACACCCTACAGTGCACAAGACACCCCTACCACCGAGATTTATCTGGCCCAAAATAACGATAATGCCGAAGATGTGAAAACCTGCTTCTGAGGAACTCCCAGATAGAGTCTCCATGGCCAGAGGCGGGGTGTGTGTGTCGGGGGGAAAGTGTGCATGTAGAGGTACGGGGGACACCAAGGCTCCCTGTGTGTTATCACTGACAGTGCAGAAGACTAGGGTGTCACTCCCACAATCCCTCCTGGGCCACGGTGAGGCGATGCAGTCAGGACAAGTGTGCAGCACAACATTCTGCGGAGGCATGTGCTCACCCCCGCCTGTTCTGGGAGAATCTATGCTGGCTTCCGTCCTATACAGAAAGTCGTCTGACTCATTCTGGATGAGCCTGGACAAAGACAGAGCCATGGCAGACAGTGCATCAGACTGGAAAATAAAACACCACAAACGGAATTCAAAGACTTAACCAGAAGACAAGCTGACTACAGTGAGAGAAGGCGTTCAGTATTCATGCCCTTGAATTAACAGCTATCTCTTGAGAGTAGAGATATAAGTAACCACTACTAATGACTAGTAAGCTTTTATGTACATAAAGAAGCACTTGTACTATAAGTTCTTAACCAACTGCCCCCATTTTACAGATGAAGAAACTGAGGCTCAGAGAGAAGCGCTTTCTGAGAAATCATCAACGAGGCAGTGGCAGAGCCAGGATTTAAATTCAGACTCCGTGTGTCTCAAGAAAACTGTTTAGTTTTTTGACGCACACAGCCTCATAATTAGACACTATGGCTCTTGGAAGCCTGTGTTTTTTGCTTGGGGTTGGTGCAGGACAGAAACATAAGGAAAGGAAGGCAAACGAAAAAAGGAAGAACTATCTGCATTTTACCTAAAATGAAAAAAAAATTAATCAATCCACAGTATTCAAAACAACAATAAAAAGGGAAGCTACTGTCCCAATAAGAAGAGAGAAAAATTTATGGATTTCTTATTATGAGAACATTCTGCCAAGAAGTCTATCAGAGTCAAAGAGGAGGAATGCTTTGGAAATTTTGTGGAGAATGAAATGCAGATGATGCTAAGAACATATGTTTCCAACAGCCGTGTTTATAGCAACATTCAGATGCAATGTTCTGTGGTCCCGGGGAATCTGAGTAAAACAAGTAAATTCATAGCATGCACTCAAAACACACTTGTTTTGTAGGAGTTTTGTACGTACACCCAGAGTGTTGTGCAATGCATGTGCAGTCTTATATTGCCCAGAACACACTTTACGTGACTCCTCAAGATACCCTGCACAGAAAATAACATGTTCCTTTCTAACTATGCTAAATTGTATCCCTAAAGCATATGAAAAAATTTTACACCTAGGAATTTATGAAAACTCATCAGCTATTTTTACTCCTGAAAAGATCTGAAAAACTACCATATGTTAACACAGAATTTGCTTTTTCTTGTGGCCGGAGGGTGAAACGGAAGAGAAAGCCAGGACAACAGCAACGATGGCTGATGTTCTGAGGGCCCGTGTGTGCCAGACACTGTGCTAAGTGCTTCCTGGGCATGATCTCATTTAGTCTCCCATGGCTTTGTGAAGTGGACATTGCTATCCCCACCTAGAGGGGAAGCGCAGGCACAGGGGAACCACAGCGCTTGCTCGAGAGCACACAGCTGGTAAGCTGCAGAGCAGCACTGACCACTACCGAGAATCTAACAATGAACAGTTTAAACCTACGAGCAGCTATTTGCATTAATACATGTGAAGATAATTTGTATTTCTCTCTGACATTAAACTTGAGACCTCTGCCCCCCCAACTGCCATCTCAGGTTAAAACAAAAATCTAATGAACGGGGGCTGGTGCTGTGGCACAGTGGGTTAACGCCAGCATCCCACATGGGCGCTGGTTCGAGACCCGGCTGCTCTACTTCCGATCCAGCTCTCTGCTACGGCCTGGGAAAGCAGAAGATGGCCCAAGTCCTTGAGCCCCTGCACCCATGTGGGAGACCCGGAAGAAGCTCCTGGCTCCTGGCTTCGGATCGGCACAGCTCCATTTGTTGTGGCCAATTGGGGAGTAAACCAGTGGATGGAAGACCTCTCTCTCTCTCTCTCTCTCTGCCATTCTTCTCTCTGTAAATTCTGACTTTCAAATAAAGAAGTCGTTAACAAAAATACACCAAAGTGGGTCTACAGTAGTAGAAAGGGGAATAAAATATAAAAAAGGCAGTAAATAAAAAATGCCTTAGTGAAAGCTACAGACTTAAAGGTAGAGAACACTTAGGACAGATTTTCAAGTGGGTAGTGGCATGGCTGAAGCATTAGCTGAGACATGTGGTCATGCATCAAGGACTAGGGCGAGGGCCTGCACGCCTCCAGATGACTACAGAGGCTACACAAAGGCAAACGATTCTGTGAAGGGCACAGCGGTACCTACTGGAACGTGTAGGTGCCCAAGATTCTCATAACTCAAAATCCTACCATCTGAAACACATGGAACCAAAGAGAGGATAAACTAAATACATTCATGCAAACAGAATCAACACATGCTGTCTTCTCTCAGAGGTCCACTTCTCAAGAGGGAAGGGTTGGAGTCATGGTATAATTTTAGATCTAAAAATAACACCAATCATGTTTTCACAAGATAGACTATCAGTGTCTGATAGTTCTAAGCATGGAAGTGCTAACGGGTATCCCTACAATGGAAAAAATTTAGGCAAAAATGAGTCACATCCCTTGTCTTTAGATCCAGGAAGAACACTTTTTTTTTTTTTAAATTCAGGCAATTTGGATAAAAACAGATGGCACAAATTCAAGTGGTACTATATTGTCCAAATGCTTCTTCTGCCTCCCAACACCCACGTTTCGCTGCCTCCTGTGCCTAATTCAGAGAAAAGGGAAGACGGCAGGAGAACCACATGAGAGAAGAACTAACAGGTGCCTCTTGTGGCAATACGGCAGACAAAGCAAGAAAGAAAATTTGTTTGTGGGTCCTATCCTTAACTCACATCAATCAAGTAAACATGCTTACAAGCCATTTTGATATTAAAAGGCCCATTAATTTGCTTGATGACTAACTGTAATTTGATTTAACAAATTGTTTCCAGTTCTGTATTGACTTCACTGAAAGCCAAAACACTGAATGAAAAGGCGAGACTATCCCTGTTCTTTAGACAACCTTCCTGTGTACTGAACTGGCATGCTCCTTACCGTGGTCCGAGATATAAAATACACTGTTCTTCCCGCTGCATTTTCTCCAGCGCTTTGTCGATTCCAATCGGAATGTCGTGGTCTTCTCCTTCACCCACAACGAAGACCACGTCTCTGCAGTCAAACACCCTTCCACCGCAGCAGCCTTCCAGGTGGACTGCGGGATGGGAGACAGGGTAATCAACCAAGAGGCTTCTTCAGCCTGTTAACTTAGAGAAGTGCCAAGTGTGGCTACAGTGTGGCGAACACCATGGCTCTTTTCTCCTGTCCTGGAGAACCCTGAGGTGTATCTTGCTGAAGCTTAGTTCACTGGGTCTGAAAGTTTAAGAGCAACCGTATTTATTTCTGTTTTGTGTTAAACCTGTAAGTACTGGTAACTGGATCAGTAAGATAGCTCAGTGGGCAATAAAGCAAACTAGGAACATAGGTTGAGTTTAAGCCTCCTGCAGGTTGAGCATCTCTTATCCTAAAAGCTAAGCACTGGAAGTGTGGCAGATTTTGGAGGTTTTTGGATTTTGGAATATTTACATAGATTTCACCAGCTCAGGACCCCTAATGTGAAATCTGACACTTTTTGGACACTACATTTTGGAGACTTTGGGATTTCTGGAGTAGGGATAATTGACCTGTATGGATATGAGGACGCTTCAAAAAGTTCCTAGAAAAATGGAATTAAAATAAATTTATTTGGGAGCAATTTTTTAAATCCATGAATCTTTTTCATAATATGCATTTTCTGTAATCTTTTTGAAGATCCTCTAGTATGACAAAGATTTCTTTATCTATAACACAGGATCAAGAAATTCTAGATTATTTAATAGATAGTTATCAAAATATCACAACTTTAAAATCCATTACATAATGGTTTATACATCTGTAACTGCATCGTGGCTTCAATGTCTGGGCAAAATAAACAGTTGAGAGACTAGTTCCCCCACGACACAGTAGACCAAAGGTTAACCAAATACAGAGACTCCTAATCTCATTTACATACAGTGAATAAAAATGGAAAATCCAAAGGCAACAGCATCAACAGACTGTGTCCCTTAGTGAGAGTGTGATGTGTGAGGAAATCAATAGTCTACTGTAACTTCACAGACCAAATGATTAACGATGTTCCCTGCACTGTTCCGTGCAAAGGTCAGTTTCCTGGGTCCTGATTCCCAGTTCCATCTCACCTCACTCAGCTCATCCCCAGTGTAATTTCATATTAGATAAGAGGCTTTTATCTTATTAAGACAAAGTAAAAGAAATGCATACTATGGACATTTTTCTTATCAGGTAGACTCCTTTTTTCTAGGAATAACAATTTCCTGAAACTTTTCAACTTCAATGTTAAGGATATTTATGTGTCTTTTCATTTAAGTATTTGATGCAATAAGAAAAATGGATGGCTTTTATGGGAACATAACAGTCATCAAGCAAAACAATAATTTGTCTTTCATAAGAAAGTTCTTTCTTTGGGGCTGGCACTGTTGAGTAGCAGGTAGAACCGCCACCTGCAGTGCCGGCATCCCATATGGGTGCCGGTTCGAGTTCCAGCTGCTCCACTTCCAATCCAGCTCTCAGCTATGGCCTGGGAAAGCAGTAGAAGATGGCCCAAGTCCTTGGGCCCCTGCACTCATGCAGGAGACCTGGAGGAGGCTCCTGGCTCCTGGCTTCAGTTTGGTGCAGCTCCGGCTGTTGTGGCCAACTGGGGAGTGAACCAGCAGAAGGAGAACCTCTTTCTCTCTCTGCCTCTCTGTAACTTCATCTTTCAAATAAATAAATTAAAAAAAAATTCTTTGTTTCTACTTCTCTAACATGTATAATGGCCTACACTAAACTAGCAATTTCCTAAAGCACTTTTTTTTAGTAGTGGGAGTTTTTTTTTTTTTTTTTTTCAGGCAGAGTGGACAGAGAGAGAGACAGAGAGAAAGGTCTTCGTTTTTCCATTGGTTCACCCCCCAATGGCCGCTATGGCTGGTGTACCACGCTGATCGGAAGCCAGGAGCCAGGTGCTTCCTCCTGGTCTCCCATGCAGGTGCAGGGCCCAAGCACTTGGGCCATCCTCCACTGCACTCCCGGGCCACAGCAGAGAGCTGGACTGGAAGAGGAGCAACCAGGACAGAATCCGTAGTGCCAGCGCCGCAGGCAGAGGATTAGTCTAGTGAGCCGCGGCACCGGCCAAGCACTTTTCTAATACTACTTTGTCTAGTTTAAATCAATAACCTGCTTTAGAGAGATTAAAAAGCATTCACTTGGCTATAGTCATTCCATGTTCTGTAAGATAATTATTATTTTCCAAACACAAATTCAATCCCAATATATTCTACTTTTGAACTACATGATCTCAAATGTCCCTTGAAGCTCTAAAACTCCATGACTCGGGAATATAACCAGTTTCAAAGCTAATTCCTGCTGTTAGCCATTTTTTTGGATTACCTGTTGCCCCTGCCTGAGAAGTGAAACTCTAAGAGTACACAGCAATGGTGCCAACATTGGGGCCAAAATGTCATATGGACGTTTATGCTTTGAAGTTCTCTATCTCTCACTTTTTCACTCTATCTAGTTCACTAGGATTCATACCATCCTGACTGAACACAGACATGGAACTTGGTCTAGGAAGCTGGGGTCAGACTGGAGAGGGCCTGACTCTCCGGTGAGCTCCTCCAAATAAGGGCTGGAGCTGGACTGGCTCTCAGGGTGGAGCTGGCACGTGGCATTTTCATATTCCACACCCACAAGTGCAGATGATTCCCTCTATATTATGTACACCACTGGAACGCTCTTGATTAAACAAAACTGAATTAACTTCCAGCAAATTGAGACTTCTGCATTGGAAAATATTTTTTCAGTTTTTCTTTTATGGGAGAGTTAGGGGGGAATATATTTATATCTATACCTATCTATCTATCGAGAGAAAGAGAGAGAAACAGAATTCCCATCCCCTAATTCAGTCCCCAAATGCCTGGGGGTGGGGAAGAGCAGCCAGGAGCTGGGAACTCAATCCAGAGTTCCCATCTGAGTGGCAGGAACCCAACTACTTGAGTCATCACCACTGCCTCTCAGGGTTTGCACCAGCAGGAAGCTGGAGTTGAGAAGCAGATCCAGGAATTGAACCCAGGTACTCCAATACGGGACGTGGGTGTCTTAACCACTTTGGCTAATTGCCCACTCCTAGAAAATATTTTTAAAACAAATTCAATTTTATTATTTTCAAATACATGCATACTAGAGAGGTTCTGTACGAAGCGTAGGTTTGGAGATATTTTTAGTAGAGTAAAATATGATGTTTCAAAAAAAGTGGAGAGTTCCCTTAGAAATATGTGTTTCTAAATATTTTAAAATCTGCCCAAGAAGCTTAATTAAGACTAATGGGGGTGGGGTGCTGTGGCATAGTGGGTTAAAGCCCTGGCCTGCAGCAGCTGCTCCACTTCCGAACCGATTCCCTGCTGATGGGCCTGGGAAAGTCCTTGGGGCCTTGCACCCATGTGAGAGACTGGGAAGCAGCTCCTGGCTTTGGGCTAGCCCAGCTCTGGCGTTGCAGCCATTTGGGGAGTGAACCTGCAGATGGAAGACCTCTTTCTCTTTGTCTCTACCTCTCTCTGTAACCCTTTCAAATAAAATAAATCTTAAAAAAAAAAAAAAGGACCAATGGGTGCCACTTTTCATGAAAATGATTTGCTGAGCAAAGTGAGTTTCAGCCCACAAGTTGTGGACTGTCTCAAGTATTGAGATTCATTATCCTTAGTAGCTCACAACCTAGTCAACAGATCTTTTTGTTGGAGGTTTATTGTTGGAAGTATCATCTTCCTCCCTAAAGGAGAGTACGTTTAGTGGGGAGGAAATTATCAGTACAATTGTTGTGTCTTTTGGTTGATCAAGTTTGAATGTGTTTCCAAAACAGGAAATCCAGACTCTGCAAAGGATTCCTGCCTGTGTGTCAGTTTCCTCAGTTGGTTTTCAGCTTGTATGTACTTGAAATTATACAAATAATTTCACAATGTCTTTTTAGACATGATAACTCACTATTAGGAGAGAGAGAAAAAGTTGGCTACAGATAAACATGTTGGGAAGAAACAAAGTCAGTAAACCAGACAAAGTGTAATGAAGGCATAATTAAGAAAGGAACACGTCCATTGCAGTTAGTTTCTCTTAGATAATTAGCAACAGCATCAATGTTTGGGACTGGCACTAGGGTGTAGTAGGCTAAGCCTCGGCCTACGTCACCAGCATCCCATTTAGGTGTGGGTTTGAGTTCTGGCTGCTCCACTTTGGATCCAGCTCTTTGCTAATGGCCTGGGAAAGCAGTGGAAGATGGCCCAAGTGCTTGAATTCCTGCACGCATGTGGGAGACCCAGAAGAAACTCCTGCCTCCTGGCTTCAGATTGGCCTAGCTCCAGCCACTGCAGCCATCTGGGGAGTGAACCAGCAGATGTAGGACCTTTCTGTCTCTCCTTCTCTTTATCTGTAACTCTGTCCCTCAAATAAATAAATAAAATCTTTAAAAAAATAATCATTTTTTGTGGCTATCTAGTAATAAAGATTTGCAATAGCTCTCATACTTACTACTTTATATATGGACTAATCCTTTTTTCCAGTAAATCTAACTCTTCAAGATTGAACCTGAATAAGCACTACCGACAGTATCATAAAATCTTTATAGTGACAGGTGCATGTGTGTGTATGCACGCACCCACACACACACACACACACACTGTAGTTGGCAAGTATATATAAAGCCACAACCTTGTAATACTGACCATATCTGGAACGTTAGAGCAAGAGGAGGTATCACAGCCTCGGGCTATATACAGTCCACAGCTCTTTACATCCACAAGTAGTAAATGCTATCACTTGCTGAGTTAACTGGTTTCTGAAGTTGGAACACTGGTGAGACAAGTTCTGCAAGACTGCTGACAAGAACTCACACACCACTTGGAACCACAGAAAGACTGCTGACTGCCATAGCAGGGACCTGGCTCTTGGTGCCTAGCTCCTATACAGCCAGTTACTCTTTTTTTTTTTTTTAAAATATCAATTTTAACAATTGCTACCAAAGAGAACCTTAGTAGCTCTGGCTGTGGAAGACCTGTGGTTGCTTTTGACCTTGCTTTTTTTTTTTAGTGCAAATACTAACTTAATAAATATTTAATAATAACCGTCATGACTCACTTGGGACCTCAGCCTCTCGGGCTCAGACGGTCGGCTGCTAATCCCAACCAGCATGATTTACGGGAAGCAAATGATCTATGACGTGCCAGAGAGAATAAAAGGACATACAGGATGCTTCTACTTAGGGCTTTCTTGGTAGAGAAAGAAATAAACAAGTTAAAAAGAGACATCTTCTCTTGACTTGAAGTCTATGTGTCTTAAAGGGGGGAGGTCCACCAAACCCCACAAAGTCAAACTAAACCAAATTACCCAAGCTTAGCTGCGCAATCCGAGTGTAACCACATCAAGTGAGCCTGGTCCGATGCAAAACATCATTTAAACTGGAGCTCTGACTTATTGTTCTCTTACTGCCCTGGAGCAATTTTGTTTTGAAGAGCACAGAACACCCTGTTCTGAATGTGGCTGGCACATGAACTCGATGTGCTGACAGCAATTTGTACTCCGATTAAAATAGGGGGGGAAAAAAAGGAAAGAGCACACAGCAGTAACAAAAACTGGAATGCAAGAACCCAAAAACTGTACAGTTTGTATTTCAGGAAGCAAAACTGAGAAAGAGGCTCCATAACTTAAAAAAAAAAAAAAAGTGCTGTAAACGCTCCAGCCTAAAGACGTTAGCTCTGGTAAGTGTCTGTTTTTCCCTTTTCTAATTATAGTAGTTGGTGTCTGATAGCTTTGCACTCATTCCCAAAACAATTACTGGGTCATGGGGATCTGAATGGGAATGTTGTAACTGCATTACTACTAGACAAGACTGGCCATTTGGCCAGAGAAAGCCAGGTTGTGACAGGTTACTCTCACTGGGCAAGGATTTTCTCTGCTGCCTGATTCATGCCAATTGAGCTTTCTGTCTGCCTGTGGCTCTTGCTCAATAGAACAGGGTATCTAAGAGCGAAAGGGGTCCTGATAACCTCAGGAAAAGGCCGGCAGAAGGTGGATTTCTAAAAACAAGGGGCATAATAATCACTGACCATAAAAATATGGTTCTATCAGGCATGGTGGTCAAACTTCCCCCAACTGCCTCCCGTCCTCCTCTGTACTGGTCTGTGCCATTGGAGACGAACAAGCGCCACTGCTGAGCTCTCTGGGGACTGAGGGGCAGATGCTGACTGAGGGCAGGGGTGGAAGCTGGCTCTTGCAGCATTTATGTAAATGACTTGGATTTCTTAGTCTGAACAGGAAGCATACATCCAGCAATACCTTCTCTACCAATACAATCCATATCACTCTTCCTTTTACACCAGTATAGCACTTGAGCTAGACCTGGATTCTAGTCTCATTTTGCCACTCAACTTCAGGTAAGCTCAGTCAATGGTCTGGAGTTCAGGTTCTTCATGCACAGAAGAGGGATCAGATTAGGAGCTGAACTAAAGCTTTTAAATCAGCACCTGACACTCACTCACTGATATCTGGGGATGCCTACTGTGTGAGAACACGGTGTGAAAGGTTCAGAGATGAGCTCAATGAATGTTAGCTACGATCATGTTCCTGAGTTTGTGGTGTGTTCACAAGATTGAAATGTTTTAGAACTCTAAGAAAACATTTAATGGTTCGACACAGAGTTCTGTCGATGTATGAATAAAATTCCTAGGAGGAAAGGCAATGTCTTATACTTCTTTTGTACCTCATGGTGATCCACACATAGTTCAGGCCAAAAAGCAAATATTTACTTAATGACTAATCTGAAAACAGGGCATGAAGGGTGGTAATTGCCACTAATTTATAGGAATTTTTCTTCTTCAATCCATGAGTCACCACTCTTATTTTGGTAAATCCAGGAGGTTATTCACATTTTTACTGATATGGAGCTTTTTAAAAAAATACTATTCTAAAATAAATGATCCATTTTTTTTAATAAAAAATAAAAACTGGGGCAGGCATTTAGTGCAGAAGTAAAGATGCCTGCATTTCTTATCAGAGTGGTTGGTTCGAGTCCCAATTCCTTCACTTCTGCTCCAGTTTCCTGTTAAGTGTGCACCATGGGAAACAGCAGGTGATGGCGCAAATGGTTGCGTCTTTGCCACCCATGTGGGAGACTGGATTAAGTTCTGAGTTCCTGACTTCAGCGTGGCTTAGCCCTGTTATGGGCATTCAGGAAGTGAACCAGCAGATGGACGATCTCTGTCTTTGTCAAATAAAATGAAAACAAATAAAACATTTAAAACACTCAACTGTTTTCTACTATGATTTTACTCCACGTGGAGACTTCTGGAAGAAAGGATCTAAATAAATTCAAAATATTTGAGAGAATAAATAATAAATAAATAATAAAATAAAATAATCATCTATTTTAGACCAACTATCATAATACACTATTTTGTGAAAACATATAATAAAAGGGCTTCAGGAATTTGCTTTCGCTTCCTGGACTTCCTTGTGTGAAAAACAAACAAAACCCAAAGGCCTCACAGTTCTGTCAGATCTCAACATGGACACACATGGAATCTTTCCTCTATTTTCAATTTTTAGTATCGTTTTGTTTTTGGTGTTTCATTTATAAAGAAAATATAGCTAGATTTTTCTGTTGTGGTAATTTCACTTTTATGAAATCTTTTGTCTTTAATGAGAGACTTTATCTCATGCATAATTTTTGCAATTACTGATCTGAGTGGTTTTATCCTTGTATTAGGTTTCTTATACACTGTTTTATTGTGTTTTTATTATTTTTGCTGGATTGATGAAGCTTTCTTTGTTCTTATTCTCAACTCCACACTGAGTGATTTGCAAGTTTTACATGCTAGTCTTTAAATTTAATTAACTATTTGAAAGTCAGAGAGAAAGAGAGACACAGAGAGATCTGCCTTCTATTGGTTCACTCCCCAAAATACTGCAACATTCAGGGCAGAGCCAGGCTCAACCCGGAGCCAAGAATTCAATCGCGGTCTCCCTGGGGGGCTGGGCCCAACCACCTGAGCCATCACCATTGCCTCCCAAGGTGCACATTCGCAGAAAGCCGAAGTCGAAAGTGGAGCTGAGACTTGAACACAGGCTTACTGACAAGGGACATGGGCAGGCATCTCAAGCAGCGTCCCAACTGCTATGCCAGACATCTGCTCTTTTTTTTTTTTTTTTAAATCATTTTTAAGAGGCAGAAAGGGAGAGACACACACACAGACATGTAGACAGAGTTCTCAAATGCCCCCAACAGCAGAGGCTCAGTTAAGGCCCTCACCAGAAGCCAGGAACACCAATCCTGATTGGTGACAGGAACCCAACTATTTATTTTATTTTATTTTTTTAAAGATTTACATATTTCAAAGACAGAATGATAAAGAGAGATCTTTCATCCGCTGATTCACTCTTTAAATGCCTGCAAAAGCTGGGGCTGAGCCAGGCTGGAGCCAGGAGCTCAGAACTCCCTTCCGGACGCCCACATGGGTGGCAGAGGCTCAAGAACTTGGGCCATCATTTATTGTCTTCCCAGGTGCATTAGCAGGAAGCTGGATCAGAAGCAGAGTAGCCAGGACTCACACTGGTACTCTGATAGGAATGCAAGTGTCCCAACTGGCAGCTGAACCCTCTGTGCCGCAACGCCTGCCCCAGGAACCCAACTACTTGGGCCACCACTGCTGCCTCCAGGCTCTGCTTTAGCAATAAGCCAGAAATCAAATCCAACCCAGGCATTCTCATATGGAACAAGGGCATCTCAGCTGGGGTCTTAACCACCAGGCCAAACACTCGTCCCTATCTATATGTTATTTATTTTTTAAAAGATTTTTATTTCTTTAAGATTTTGTTTATTTATTTGAGAGGTAGAGTTACAGAGAGGGAGAGACAGAGAGAAAGGTCCTCCATCTGCCAGTTCACTCTCCAGATGACTGCAACGGCCAGAGCTGGGCCAATCTGGAACAAGGAACCGGGCCTCTTCTGGGCTCCCTATGTTGATGACAGGGCCCAAGCACGTGGGCCAAAAGATTTTACTTATTTATTTTTTGAAAGACAGAGTTACAGAGAGGAAGGAGAGGCAGAATCTTCTATCCACTGGTTCACACCCCAAATGGCTGCAATGACTAGTGGGGGGGGGGGGCAGACCAAAACCAGGAGCCAGGAACTTCTTTAAGATCTCCCATGTGGTTTCAGGGGCCCAAGGGCTTGGGCCATCCTCTGCTGTTTTCCCAGGTGCCTTAGCAGGGAGTTGGATCAGAAGTGGAACAGCCGAGACTCACCAAGCATATAGAATGCTGGCGCTGCAGGTCATGGCTTAACCCACTGCATCACAGCGCTGGCCCTCCCTATGGGTTTTAATATGGATAAACACATTATTAATTTCCAGACACCTTCTCATCCTCCCTTTTCTTTTTCAAGAGAAGTTGGTTTTCTGCCTTAGGGGTTTAATACATGGTTAGCTATCTCTAAAGACAGTAGTCAGTCTTGTTAACATTGTCTTCTATTATTTGTTAGTCCACCTTAGTGCTTCTTTCTCATGATATTTGCTTATGATTCTTCGTCGTCCAGAAGAATTTTGGGTGACCAAGTGACTGTGGTTACCTGGTACTTTTTCTCTAAGCAGTAGAATGTGTTTTTATGGCGGGCTTTATCCCAAAAGGGTGGGCTTCCTGTGGGGATCCATGAGAATATCCCACAGATATTTACTGAGCAAGGCTGGGGACACCTTTCCCCACTGCTGATGTGTGGAGCAGTTTTACTTCAGGAGTAGAGCACTTCAGCATTACCTACTTATCACCCCTTCTCCCCAAATCTGTTTTAAACGTTCAAAGAAACTTTATATTATCCTTCTGCACTCCAAGTCCTAACGCTTGAAGTCTTCTAGGCAGATTCCTATTTTATTTGAAAACCTGGTCTGAATGGCTTTGGTCTGGGGGCAAAACTCACACCCAGATGGACCCTAGAGTAGTTTCAGACCTTGACTGCAAACCAGAATCACCGAGTAGTTTTAAAACAGTACTTGTGCCTGGAATTCCATCCTTTGAGATTTTAGATTCTTATACAACTGGTCTGAGGCCTGGGCAAAAGGATTTAAAATTTTTTTAAGTTTTAATTTCGTTTTTATTTGAATGGCACAGAGACAGAGAATGATCTTTCAATTACTGGTTCACTCCCCCAATGCCCATTAAGAGCTGCAGCTGGGCCAAGACTAAGCAGGAGTCCAGAGCTCCATCTGAGTCCCCCATGTAGGACTTAGGGACCCAAGTACTTGAGCTACTATCTACTGCATTAGCAGGAAGCTGGGTCAGAAGTGCAGGCACCAGGACTTGAACCTGGTGAGATGTAGGAGTTCCAAGTCGTGTCTTAATCTCTGTGCCAAATGCTCATTCCAGCATCAGGATTTTTAAAAGCTCCCCAGATAATTCTAAACTTGGCCAAGGCTGAGCACTGCTGTAGCGGAGGGTCACTGGCCCAGTTCTTCTGTACTGTTTCATTGCAGCCCTGATAATTACCCCATAGCCTGCCTTGGCTCCTTGCATATCAGATGACTGGGAGCTTGGCATTCTGCTTGAATTTGTTGAGAACAGTGTGTGCCTCAGCAGAGGTCTGCTATACACCTGTTTTGGGTTGAGTTTGCTGAAGTTTGTTTCCATTAGCCAATTTAAACTATTTTACAGAGCCCATAAGTTTTTCATAATTTATGACTCACTTTTTGTATTCTCCCATTTCCTAGCATCTATTATTGATTTTTCCCTTCTTTTTTGAAAGTCTTTGTCCCCTCACTTTTTTTTTTTTTTGACAGGTAGAGTTATAAACAGTGAGAGAGAGAGACAGAGAGAAAGGTCTTCCATTGGTTCACTCCCCAAATGGCCTCTATGGCCGGTGCTGTGCCGATCCGAAGCCAGAAGCCAGGTGCTTCCTCCTGGTCTCCCATGCGGGTGCAGGGCCCAAGCACTTGGGCCATCCTCCACTGCACTCCCAGGCCACAGCAGAGAGCTGGAGTGGAAGAGGAGGAACCGGGTCTAGAACCCAGCGCCCATATGGGATGCTGGCGCCGCAGGTGGAGGATTAACCAAGTGAGCCATGGTGCTGGCCCCTGTCCCCTCACTTATAATTTTAATGGGTTAGGAAGTGAGTGGGAAAGGAGGCACTCCAAAAACCAATCTGCAGCTCACTCTGTTGAAATCTTCACATTAAAATATATTGCATGGGGGGCAGATGTTGAGGTGCAGCAGGTTAGGCTGCTGCTTGGAACATCTGCATCCTACACCAGACTGCCTGAGACCAAGTCATACCTCTGCTTCTGATCTAGCTTCCTGCTTATATGCCTGGGAGGTAGCAGATGATGGCTCAAGTATTTGGGTTCCTGCCACCCACATGGGAATCCTGAATGGAGTTCCGGGTCCTGGCTTCAGCCTGGCTCAGCACTGGCTGTTGTGGGCATTTGAAGAGTGAATCAATAGATGGAAGATCTCTCTTTCCCTCTCTTTCTGTTTTTCTGCCTTATAATAAATAAATAATGCTGATTGCCCACATTCTCTGAATTTAAATGTGGGTAGATGCACTGGGGCAAGAGGCGAGAGCCTGTTCCAACCGAGGTTGATAAATCAGAAGACATGAGAGGCTGAGAGTTGAGGGAAGAGAACTGGTAGCTGTTTAGAGGATTATGTCAATCAGACTGGATTTTCTAAGAAAGTAAAGCTTATAAGTACTGATGCAGCCATTACTGGCAATTAAAGTGTGATGACTAAAATATCAGTCATCATAACCATGTCAGTTAGAGTACCTTGGAACACTCTGACTTTTTCATTACTTTAAATGGAAAATAACAATACTGAATAAAAATTACAAAATGGTCATCTTAACTGACAGGAGAAAAAGCACAAGGAACAGAGTGTGAGGACTGATTTGTTAGCAGTAGGATACCGATACAGAGTAAAAAACAATTTTTTTTTTTTAGAGAAAGAACAAATTTTGTCAAACAAATGTAAGTTCTTTCTTCCACATAGAAAAGGAAGCCCAGTATCACAATTAAGTAAAAGCCTTGGTTCAGTCCCTTAAGTAGACACAAAAGTAGTTTGAAGAGCAAAATTAGAGACGCATTCACCACAAGCTCTGGGTCAACTCTGTTAGAGCCTGAAGGACTCGCTGATGGGTTAGACACAGGAGATAGGAGAGGTGTTAAGGATTTCTTTCCTCAAGTCCATTTAAAGGAAGAAAAGAAAGAAAGAAAGAAAGAAAGAAAGAAAGAAAGAAAGAAAGAAAGAAAGAAAGAAAGAAAGAAAAGAAACATGACATTAGGTTTAGGAAAAAAGAAATTAAATGTTCGCCACGTGCTAGGCATTTTTCTTCAAAACTGTTATGACAACCTGTGGGAGTAAAAGATTATTATTCTCATTTCATAGATGAGAAAACTGGATGTGAAGGTAGTTAAGCAAATTGTCTAAATTCACAGAAACATCAGGTAGTAATTCTAGGATTGAAAACTCCAAAGCTCATCACTTCCAAAGCCCCTGTCCCCTCCCCACACTGCTCCATGGCACCCTCACACAGAAATTATAAGCTCATTAAATTGTCGTGTCTGTGGTGACACTGTCAGGGATGGGCCCTGTCTTTGTGCCTTCATTCTAGAGCCAGCCTTGGTTCCAGTTGTACACCTGGTTTTGACTCTAAGAGTATGAGTGATGCTACAAAGAGAAGGGCAAACGTAACTACGAAGGCTTCAGGAGGAACGAGGTGATCTTGGCTTTGAACAGGAGCCACTTTTAAGGCTACCTCCTTCCCTCTCCCCCACACAGTAGCTAGCCTGTTTAAGAGGGAAGGCAGGACACCTTAACCCTGGTAAATAAAAATTCACTACACTAAATTTCTATAAAATTGATTTGTTCCAGAAAACTAAAAAGGCTTCTGGGAGAAAAAGTAAAACATTTACTCTACAATTTCCTGGGAAAGTACATTCTAACAAGATGAGAGACAGAAGAATAATTATTACCCCTTCTTAATATAGTTGGAAACAGGAAAGCATAAAGTTACATAAAGGATTATTTAAATATATTTTAAAAGTTTCATCCACATTATGCTATCCTTTATGGAAAAATACAGGGATTATAAGAAAAAAACCCAATCATGTATCTATTTCTGAAAAAGAAAGACAGGAAGAAAAACTAGGAATTAGTGAGATTGGTTACCTACAGGGGTAGGGGGAACAGCATGCAAATAATGTGAACAGTTTAATAGGGATGAAGGGGGAATGACATTTCCAGTGCATGCCTTTTGTATAGGTTAGAACTGTAATATGTCACAAGCCCAAAACACAAATAATCAAAATCAGCTTGAGTGTGAGGAGAACCCACACTGCAACACCTAGGAACAAATAAAATGTACTGCAAACG
Source organism: Sylvilagus floridanus (assembly GCA_949820135.1). NCBI lineage: Eukaryota > Metazoa > Chordata > Mammalia > Lagomorpha > Leporidae > Sylvilagus > Sylvilagus floridanus. Next base: position 128,677,998 of record OX463227.1, on the reverse strand, counting down.
AATAATGTAGCCACGCTGAAGGGAGAGGGGAAGTAGCAACTTGGAAACACAGTCTTGAAATGTATGCTATAAGGCTAACAAAGGAAATGATATACAAACAGTTCCTAGTTAGGGTATTTGTTTTCTACAGCGGTACAGGTTAGCAATTCTGAAACGACTTTACAGATCTACTAGGACTGTGTAAATAGGTAGATGTATGGCAGATGATGAGAGCCAGGTGTCTCACTGCTGGAAGAAGTTGTCAGTGAGCTAAGGGGGAAGAAGCCTGTCGGGCTGAAAGCGGCAGTCAGGATGGTCTCCCGGCTTTCAGATGCAGACTGACAGATATGTGTGAGCTTGTGTGCTGAGGCACTTGTATTTCCTAGCTCTGGGGGAAACATTCTAGAAGCAGTGTCAGGCAGAGCACACCTAGCACCTAGATACCAATTTCCAAATACAAACAGCCAATAAAAACAATCAGGGTTCCTTGGAGAATTGGTTGATTCCAGGCCTGGGAAAGCAAATTTTAAGGTGAATCCAGAGCATTTTGTGGCGCCAGCAAGTAAGGAAGTGCAAACAAATAAACAAACAAAACTAGGATGGTGGTACATAGCCAAATTGAAGGAGTTTGCAATAGTCCACTTGACAATCAAAACCAAAAATAAACCAGAATAGTAAGGAGTAATAAACTTATGGAATAAAATAAATATCCATCGGTCCCCACAGATACAAATAAACAGCTAAATAAATATACAAGGTGGGGGGACACGGCGTTGTGGCACAGCAGGTTAAGCCTGTTTGCTGGCATCCCATATCAGTGTGTTGGTTTGAGTCTGGCTGCTCCGCTTCCAATCAAGCTCTCTGCTAACGCTTCGGGAAAGGCAGCAGGAGATAGCTTAAACATCTGGGCCCCTGTCACCCATGAGGGAGACCCTGATAGGGTTCCTGGCTCTTGGCTTTGGCCTGGCCCAGCCCTAGCTGTTGAGCCATTTGGGGAGTGAATCAGCAGATGGAAAATCTCTCTCTTTGTCTGTATCTCCCTTTCTCTCTATTGCTCTGCTTTTCAAATAAATGAATCACACATTTTAAAAAACAGAGAAAGAGAAGTCCTTCATTCCAGAATAATTCCAACTGATAAATATAGAATAATGAAAACACAAAAATCACCTTTAGTCAAATAACAAAGTAACAACTGTAGCATATAAAAATCATTAATGGATGCTAACATGAGTATGTGAAGACAGGACCTGAAACAAGACATTTACAGAGTCTCCTCCTATTTCCCTCTTCATGAGGTATTTAGTAATTATAGAGGAAAACAGAAGAGAAACAGGGCATAATCCACCTTCATGGAGTGGCCTGTTAACATCACCAGTAAATGAGACATCACGTACCTCCTGATAATGATGAACTGAGAAAGGCCTGACATCAGTTACATGGTATGTTCCCCAAAATAGATAGCCTCAATCTAATCCTTGAAAACATCAAATTCAAACTGAAGAATATTCTAGAGTTGTCTTCAAAAGTGTCAGAGTCACGATAAGCAAAGACTGAATGAAGATCTATCATGGGTTGAAGGAGAAGACATGACAACTAGATACAGTGCTGGGGCCTGAATCTGACTCTGGACCAGAAAAGGAAAGTGGAAATCAAGCGCTATCTGCAGAACAGTTAATGAGGCTTCAAAATGTTCATGGAAAATATGGATTTAAATTTAAAGCTTATATTTTAATTCCATGTTCTGTGAACTTTTTAAAATTCCTTTACATTGTATCAATGTTAATTTCTGGATTATGGTTATGTATACTGTGGTTAGGTAAGATCTTAACATTAGGGAAAGCTGTCAAGCACAAAACGGAATTTTCTATATTAGTTTTACAGCTTTTCTGTAAATCCAAAATTACTTCAAAACAAAGGATTAAAATTGACTCCCATTAAAAATATTACTATAAACAAGATTTGACTTGCTCCAAAGTCATTTCCACAGTAATAGTTTTGTGGTATTGTCCATAACTGGGGAAGTTTTTCCTTTTAATTTCATTGTCAAAAGCTTCTAGTTCAAAAATACGTGTTGGGGCTGGTGCTATGGTCTGGTGGGTAATGCCACTGCCTGTGACGTCAGCATCCCAAGAGTGCCTGTTCCAGTCCCAGCTGCTCCACTTCCCATTCAGCTCCCTGCTAATGCACCTGAGGAAGCAGCTGAAGATGGCCCAGTGCTTGGGCCCCTGTACCCATGTGGGAAACTGGAAGAAGCTCCTGGATCCTGACTTCAGATCAGCCCAGCTCTGGCCATTACAGCCATTTGAGTAGTGAAGCAGCAGATGAAAGATATCTCTCTCTAGCTCTGCCTTTAAATAAAAAAAAAATAAAAATTAAGAAAAAAAAAGTGGCTCAGCCCCCAAGAGGCTTTTAAAAATACTGAATCTGGGGAGCTCCGATATCATAGGAAGAAAAAAAATCCCCTTTGTATATACGAGTATGTTTGAAAATTATCATAATAAAAATTTAAACTATATATTATGGACAAGCTTTGTAAGTGTTTATTAACACAGTAAAGATAACTTTCTATTATTACCGACTTTCATACATATTTAGAGTTCTGTCATGGATTTTTAGGGCTAGTAGAACCTTGGAAACCCACATGTCCAATCATGCTACATTAGGAAGGAAGCTAACGGTCAGAGGGGAGGCCTAGTCAGGAACAGTGACCTGGAACTACACTAGGAACTCCATCTCCTGCCTCTCGGTCTGGGGCTGTTTCTCTGACAGGATACATCTGAACTCTCTTCTACCTATTCTAAAACTTAGTATGAGTGACAATGATCTAAACACTTCTACTGAAATAATATGGTAGTAGTACTTGTAAATGCTTTCAATTAAAAAAAAAACACTAAATTTGTTAGACTTGTGGAAATGAAAGATGGGTTCATGTCCCCATTCTTGTTTAGTAATTTGATTTTTCCCCTCCATGTTTTCTCACAACTTCTTTTTCAACTACTTCAGAACAGTAATGGTACCTTTCAAGCAGTCATCCATGCACAAAGCTCTTACTGAACACTAACTATAGTGTCAGGCATTGTAAATGATGCTGAAAACCAAAAGTTGAAGAAATATTCTGGTCCTCAAGCACTCACTGTATGCTAAGGGTGATGGGCAAATGCTGATTATAATATAAAGTGACAAGAGATATGCACAGTTGTACACACACGTGGGAGGAAGAATAATCAGTTACCCTAGTCCTCAGAAGTCTTTATTCCTGCTTAGCAAATGAAGAAATGGAATAGCTAGTAATCCACAATGAAGGACCTGGACCCAGTGAAATGTCCACTAGTATCCAAATTTGACTCACTGAGAACTATTTTTTTATTTTTATTTTTAATTTATTTTTATTTTTTTGACAGGCAGAGTGGACAGTGAGAGAGAGAGAGAGAGACAGAGAGAAAGGTCTTCCTTTTGCCGTTGGTTCACCCTCCAATGGCCGCCGCAGCCGGCGCGCTGCGGCCAGTGCACCGCGCTGATCTGATGGCAGGAGCCAGGTGCTTATCCTGGTCTCCCATGGGGTGCAATGACAGCTAGTAAAATGTTCGAGGGTCTTGAAAGGATTACAATGTACTGCTCTGTCTAGTAACTTTATAATCTTGGACAACATATGTAACCTCTCTGAACTCACTATTCTCACCCAGGGATAATACATCTTATCAAATAAGGTTACTGCATTAAATAAATATGTGAAGCAATTAATAAACTTGTTGACACATCAAGGAGTCCATAGATTAAAAATTCTTCAATGGATGGGATTTTTTAAATAATAGTTAGTAGATGCTGTCATCTTTTTTTTTAAAGAGTTATTTATTTATTTGGAAGTCAGAGTTACAGAGAGACAGGGAGAGGGAGAGAGATTGAGACAGAGAGAGATCTTCCATTCTCTGGCTCACTCCCCAAATGGTTGCAATGGCTGGGGCTGGGCCAGGCCAAAGCCAGGAGCAGGAGCTTCATCTAGGTCTCCTATTTGGGTGGCAGGGGCTTAAGCACTTGGTCCAGGCCATTAGCAGGGAGCTGGATCAGAAGTGGAGCAGCAAGGACAGGGACCAGCACCCATATGGGATGCCAGCATTGCAGGTGGCAGCTTTACCTCTATGCCACCCTATTCAATATGTTTATTTCCGAATGTAAAGGTTAAAAAAAAGTTCTGCTTCATCTGCGTATATAGAACCTAACTTTTAAGGTTTAGTTCTCTCTCACAGCAATACTTACTTTCTACTGTTGCTCCTTCGTTTGGGTTTGAATATCCCTCTCCCTTTCGTTTGATTCTGCGAATAATACCTGCATCTTCAAATAAATCCTCTCCTTTGAAATCAAGGAGCTCAATCTAGAAAGGAAAAGAGGGATCTGGTTGAGCAAAGACCAAACAAAGTCCATTTAGTCTTTTGCTTTACAAAATAAAACTCTGCTTTTACAAAAATGTACTTATCTTTGCATCTTAGTTATTGGAAAAGTAGGTGGAAAAGGACATTGCTCTTTTTACAAATACATAGATGGAACTTCATGTAATGATAATGTTTAGCACTACTCCTGAGAGGCTGCAGTGCAGAGACAGACAGGAAATACTAGGAACACTGCCTTGTGGGCAAACGGCCAGAACTACAAGGACTGGAGCAGAACTATTTTGTCTGACTTTGAGGCCACCACTTTCCCACCCGATTTATGAAGTTGCCTTAGTAAAATTGAGCAATAAATCCCGTGTGTCTGGCTGACAACTGATTGAAGGTGTATTTTATCTAGTTAGGGTAGCTTTTTAAATTAGGTTTTGCTAAATATGTGCAATTCAACACAAGGTGAATAAAAACTCCATCTACTGCTTCTATTGAAGGGGTGAGACCTGTGACCTTTATAAACATTGATAGCATGAAAATACCTACCAACTCAGGAGAGGCGTATTTCAACACTTGTCTCCAGCATTTCCACCCTATCTTCAGGTCACCTTTGAGCACGCTGTACTCACACCACTAACCACAGCCTTTATTGCTAAGTCAAGTGTCTTTTGTTTATTTGGATATGACCTTTCTGTGCCAGAGATACGTTTCTAAGAAAGCACTGGCACACACCCCTTCGGTTTGTGGGAAACAATTCAAGAAGCCAGGCTCCAAAATAAATAAGTTGGATTTGATTCTCCTCTGCAAACTTCACTTCTTGTTCCACTGCCTGTTGCTGCAAAGAGAGCCCTATAGCACAGCAGATGCTGACAAGGCAACCTCACACACATACTTGCCTCAAAAAAGAGCGTTGCATTGGAGGGAATTTTGGGGAGACTGCCAGCAGAGCCATATGCATATTCTGGCTTGCACAGCAAGTGGCAGATCTCTCCTTTCTTCATGGTGGCCACCCCAATGTCCCATGCCTTGATAACTTGACCTGAGAAAGGAAAATGCAATTAAAATATATCAGCCATATTTTAAAAGATTTAACTTTCATAAAACAAGAGTTCAGAAAAATTTCCAATTCTTTACAATATGTACTCAGCTAACAAACACGAGCTACAAGATGACAAAACTCAGCAGAAACTACATGCAAAGAAATAAATTATGATTTTTTTTGGAAGGCTATCAGAGAAGATTCTCTGCTGAGTAGGATAAATGTAGCATCAATTCCTAAATTAAGATCAAGTTTTTCAAAAGTGGCAGTAACATAATCCACAAAATGTGGCTGTGTTGCAATTGTGGTTTAATTTATCATTTCAGCCATAATAATAAATGCATGTTTTCTAGGCAAAGATAGAACAAAAATAGTATAGAAACTGGAGTTTGTCTTAAAGAAGCTGTAATTTAGTTTGGTAGACAAAAATAAGACCTTTCTGTGAAGTATAAATTGTATAAAAGGAAAGTATAAATTGTATAAAAGGGTCCATGAAACAATTTAATCTTAATATTTAGAATCAGAAAAATGTTTCTTCAAACAAATGCCTTTGTCCTTTTACCAAATCACAGTGATAAAACTCAGAATATTTTATTTTTTGCCAGTTTCAGGTAACTAAAAAAGTCACATTTACTGCTTAACTGTAGAACTGTATTTGGCTATGTAATCACAATGCCAATATTCACAGCTTTTATCATGTCCAGCATTATTCACTTTATCCTACTGCACAGTCTCTAATCCTCTGAAAAACCACAGAAAAGGGAGGCCTTTAAAACTTGAGGGGCTAAGTTAACCAAAATCTTAGGTATTCAAAGTGGGGCCAGATCAGCACCAAAGCCCTGAGGAAGTCCTTTTTTCCTTTTTTTTTTTTTTTTTAAAGATTTACCCATTTATATTTGAAAAGCAGAGTTAGAGAGAGAGAGAGAAAGAGAGAGAGAGAAAGAAAGAAAGAGATCGATCAATCTTCCATCCATTGGTTCACTCCCCAAATGGCCACAATGGCTGGAGCTGCACTGATCTGAAGCCAGGAGCCAGGAGCTTCCTCCAGGTCTCCCACACGGGTGCAGGGGCCCACAAGGACTTGGACCATCTTCTGCTGCTTTCCCAGGCCACAGCAGAGAGCTGGATTGGAAGTGAAGCAGCCGGCACTCAAACCAGTGCCCATATGGGATGCCAGCACTGCAAGTGACGGCCTCACCTGCCAAGCCACAGTGCCGGCCCCCAAGGGAGTCAATTTTGAAGTGAGCTGTTTGCTCCCTTGGGCTGAGAGAGAGCTGACAATGGGAGGTGTTTTACTAGGGGTAGAGGAAGCATTTGTTTCTCAAGACTTCAGCTTAGTCTTCGTTAAATACTATAACTTTTAAAACTATCAGCTCCTGGGCCCTGCACCCCATGGGAGACCAGGAAAAAGCACCTAGCACCTGGCTCCTGCGCCGGCCGCAGCGCGCCATCCGCGGCAGCCATTGGAGGGTGAACCAACGGCAAAGGAAGACCTTTCTCTCTGTCTCTCTCTCACTGTCCACTCTGCCTGTCAAAAATAAAAAAAAAAAGAAAGAAAGAAAAAAAGAAAAAAAAAAGAAAACTATCAGCTCCATTTATTTGAGTGAAAAATTTATGTAAATGCATGCTTATACATGTCTATTTTTAAAAGACACAGGAGGCCAGCGCCACTACTCAATAGGCTAATCCTCCACCTGCGGCACACTGGGTTCTAGTCCCGGTCGGGGTGCCGGATTCTGTCCCGGTTGCCCCTCTTCCAGTCCAGCTGTCTGTGGCCAGGGAATGCAGTGGAGGATGGCCCAGGTGCTTGGGCCCTGCACCCCATGGGAGACCAGGAGAAGCACCTGGCTCCTGCCTTCGGATCAGCGCGGTGTGCCGGCCACAGCGCGCTGGCCGCGGTGGCCATTGGAGGGTGAACAAACGGCAAAGGAAGACCTTTCTCTCTGTCTCTGTCTCTCTCTCTCACTGTCCACTCTGCCTGTCAAAAAAACAAAAAAAAAACATAGGAAAGATGTAAAGCAAAAAGTAAAAGGTCATTTGCACCCTCCTTGTAGTAAGCCACTGTTATGCTTCTCTTTCATCTTTCTAGTGTGTGCTGCCGCTTTTTTAAAAATGCAAAACATGGAGCCGGTGCAGTGGCAGCAGGTAAAGCTGCAGCCTGCAGTGCTGGCATCCCATATGGCGCCAGTCCTAGTCCAGGCTGCTCCACTTCCAATCCAGCTCTCTGCTGTGGCCTGGGAAAGCAGTGGAAGATGGCACAATTCCCTGGACCCCTGCAACCGCATGGGAGACCCAGGGGAAGCTCCTGGCTCCTGACTTCGGATTGGCGTAGCTCCGGCCATTGCGGCCATCTAGGGAGTGAACCAGCGGACGGAAGACCCCCCCCCCCCCCCCCGGCTTCTGCCTCTCTGTAACTCTGCCTTTCAAATAAATAAATAAATCTTTAAAAAAACAAACAAACAAAAAAAATGAGTGCCAAAGCATACACTACACATGTTAAAAAATGTAAAACACAAATAACAGTATCCCACATTTTCAAGTTTGAATTGCTTTTTCATTTAATAGACATCTTGGCCTTCTTTCTTCATCAGTAGAAATGAGAGTATGCATTTTAGAAGTTAAAAGTCAGTCTGCTCTAATTCCCAGCTCACCTAGACTTGAGTCTCAGGTCTGCACTTACTAGCTGAGTGGCCTTGTGTAAGCTATTTAACCCCTCTGTCTGTTTCCTCATTTGCAAAATGTAGGTGGTTACCAGTAACCTGCCATAGGTGTGATAAGAATTAGTAAGTAAAATGTCAAATGCATGGTATAGAACATATATTTAATCAAAAAAAGTCACCACAATCATTAACACAAATAGATTTACCTCATTCTTTTCTTTTTCTTTTTCTCTTTTTTTTTTTTTTTTTTTTTTTTACAGGCAGAGTTAGATAGTGAGAGAGAGAGACAGAGAGAAAGGTCTTTCCTCTGTTGGTTCACCCCCCAAATGGCTGTTATGGCTGGCACTGCACCGATCCGAAGCCAGGAGCCAGGTGTTTCTTCCTGGTCTCCCATGCAGGTGCAGGGCCCAAGCACTTGGGCCATCCTCCACTGCCTTCCCGGGCCACAGCAGAGAGCTGGACTGGAAGAGGAGCAACCGGGACAGAATCCGGTGCCCCAACCGGGACTAGAACCCGGAGTGCTGGTGCCGCAGGCAGAGGATTAGCCTAGTGAGCTGCGGCACTGCCTACTCATTCTTATTTTTAAATAAAGTTTTATTTATTTGAAAGGCAGAGAGACAGAGGGAGAAGAAGAGACAGAGCTTCATTCATTGATTCACTCTGCAGATGGCTGCAACAGCCATGGCTGAGCCAGGCAGAAGCTAGGAGCAAGGAACTCCATCTAGGTCTCCCAAGTGGGTAGCAGGAACCCAAGTATTTGCGCTATCATCTATAGCCTCCCAGGCACATTGAAAGGAAGCTGGAAGGGCAGGCACCATCTGTAGCTCCAGCATCCCATATGGGTGCTGGTTCAAGTCCCAGTTGCTCCACTTCCCATCCAGCTCCCTACTAATGTGCCTGGGAAAGCAGCAGAGGATGGCCCAAGTGATTGGGCCCCTGTACCCACAGGGGAAACCTGTAAGAAGTTCCTGGCTCCTGGCTTTGGATCGGCCCAGCTCTGGCTGTTGCGGCCATTTGGAGTGAAAACCAGCAGATAGAAGCACTCTCTCTCTCTAACTCTGCCTTTCAAATAAATAAATAAATCTTAAAAAGAAAGAAAGAAGAAAGCCGGATTGATAAGTGGAGGCAGAACTTGATCCCAGGTATTCTGATATAGGATGTGGGTGTCCCAAGTGGTGGGCTGACTGGCTGTGTCACAACACCCACCACTCAGTCTACAACATTCTTAATGGCTACATAATACTATAGTCGCCTATTGAGAAACATACTACTAACAGTGAGAATCCGTGACCACATGTTTGCCTACTCTACGGGGTAAACTCCCCAAAGTGCAAAGATGATAATGCATTCTATATTTGGTATCTATTGCCCAGTTGCCTTTTCAAAATAGCTACATCAGTGTATGCCCATCACACTGGCTCTCCTGTGAACAGTCCAGATTCATCAGAAGAAATATCCCAGATTTCCTATTGACAGGCTGTTTTCCTGTCACTGATCTTCAAAGAGCCCCTGAGAGTTTTGGCTGTTTATTATCAACTTGAATATCTTAAAACAAATACCTTACACACTCCTTCAGGAAAGCTGCACGCTGAGGGAGTGCTATTGCAATAGTGCTCAAGACATTCAACTACCAAGGAGCAAAGGTCTCTACTGGGCACTAAGAGTAAGAGGGTAGGCCATTCCCCTCTTCCTTTCCAGGAACATGCAACACAGTGTCTACTGGAGGAGAAAGATACACACTTCTCTTTCTTGTTTTCACCAGGAGGGGTAAGCACTAAAATAGCATCCACACCAGGGGCACAGAGGAGGGGGCATTATTCTGTTTGAGGTGAGGGCAGGGGCAGTCAGCAAAAGCTTCATGCACAGATGGTATCTAGGCCAGGCCTTGGGAGCTGGAAGCTCAGCCCTGTCAATTAAATCCAAAGGAGCCCAGGCTAAATAAATCATGCGTGTGCCCCTGCTTTTCTTCTTTGGAACTTGGAAGAACACTGGGAACACAGAAGGCTCTTTCACACAAAGCTTCAGACACTGAATCAAATACACTGAGCAGGGAGCCAGACTGATAGGAACACAAGGGTGTTTCTCAAACTGCCGTCCTTGGTTGGGACTCTTTCTCAAAATATAGCATATCCCCCTGATTTTTAAAAAATCATACATACTCAGAACATCTGGAAGGCATAGAGAGAAGCACAGAGAATACATTTTTAAAAACCTCTGAAATCTTAGCATGTGGCTACTGCTGATTTGTTTCATTTCCTTCCAATTATATATGTACACTTTGTATATTAAATTTTTACATACACAGTCTTAAAATTGGAGTCATAAGTGTTGGCATTGTAGTGCAGCAAGTTAAGCCACTGCTGGTGACAACTGCATCCTGTGTCAGAGCGCTGGCTTGTGTATCAGCTGCTCTGCTTTGGATCAGCAGATGATGGCCCCTGCCACCCGTGTGGGAGACCCAGATGCAGTTCCTGACTCCTGGCTTTGGCCTGGCTCAGACCTGGCTATCACAAATGGGAAGTAAACCAACAGACAGAGGATCTCTCCCTCTCTTGTGATTCTTACTTTCGAATCAATCAATCATGAAAAAGAAAAAAGCACTTCTTGGATAGGGTTGTTGTGTGGGTCATTCTCTTAGAAGGCCAAGGCCCAGGGCTGGTGTTGCGGCAGGCAGAAGCACATTGCCTGCAATGCCTGCATCCCATGTGGGTGCCTCAAGTCCCAGCTGCTCCACTTCCCATCCAGCTCCTTGCTAATGTCCTGGCAAAAACAATGGAAGATGGCCCAAATGCTTGTGCCCTTCTACCACGTGGGAGACCTGGAAGAAGGTCCTGACTCCTGGCTTTGGCCTGGCCCAGCCCTGGATGTTGTGGTCATCTGGGGAGTAAAACACTGGATGGAAAATCTCTCAGTCTCTTTCTGTCTCTCTTTCTCTCTCTGTAACTTTGACTTTCAAATAAATAAGTAAATGTTAAACACACACACACACACACACACACACACACACACAAAGGCCAAGGCCTTGTTTTTGAGTGTGGCTGCAATGATGAGTTCTTTAAACCACACTCGTAACATAGCATTTACAATGTGGGTTTCTTTAAGCTAGAGCAAGTACCAGAAGACCAGACTCTTACAAAGCAGTCTGTATACAAACTCCTTCCAGTAAAAATGTTCTGAATCACTTATTTCACCTGCATTTCACCCACCCCTAAATCAATAGCCATCTTAAAACTGCTTTTAGCATTTCACTTTAATTCTTTCCAGAGCATTCAACTTGGTTTTTATGGAAATAATTTTTTGATTTTACACTAACTGTACTGTTTTACATAACATCTAGTGAAATTCCAACTGATAACTTAGGAAAAGTCTGAGAAAGAACAAAGCAGCCCGTGACACTGGAACTGCATGGACACGGACCACTAGGCCTCAGTGTTGTTTAAAGCTGGCCGGGGGCTCACAGAGAAGGCATGTAATTCTCCTTTGGACAAAAACATCAACATCAAACAAGGCCTCTCTGAGACCATGATAAAGTGAGACAAAACAAGAATAGGTCAAAATCTTGCCTAAACTAGGACCAAAAAAATAAAAACAAAACCAAAAACCCAGTGATTGTGTACCTTACAAAATACCAAATGTCCCCTTCTCCTGGCTAATATGAGTAACTGCTGGTTTTCTACCAGTTTCAGCTTTATTGTTTGATTGTGGCAAAATGCACATTAAAATTTACCACTGTAACCATCTAGAAGTATAAAGTCAAATATTAAGCATATTCACTGTTGTGTAACCAATCTCCATAACCATTTCATCTTGCAAAACTGAAACTTGTACCCACTAAACAGCTTAATTTCTTCCTCTGCCCAGCCCCTGGTGGCTACCATCCCACTTTCTGTTTTTATGAGTTTGAGTGCTCTAGATAGCTCACATAAAAGTGAGATCATACAGTACTTATTTTTCTGTGACTAGATCATTCCCATAACACTGTACCGTCAAGGTTCATCAATGTTGTAGCAAGTGTCAGAATTTCCTTCTTGTTTAAGACTGAATAATATTCCATGGCATGTTACACCCCTTTTCAGTTATCTATTCCTGTTGACGAACACTTAGATTGCTTCTGCCTTTTGGTTACTATGAATACCACCACTAGGAACATGAATGTACAAATATCTCTTGGAGAACCTGCATTCAGCTCTTTTGGACACACACGCAGAAAAGTTGCTAGATCATATGGAAATTCTATTTATAGTTTTTGGGGAACTGCCATTCTGCTTTTTCACAGTATTTGCCTCATTTTGCAATCTAACTGCACACAAAGTTTCCAATTTCTCTATATTCTCAACAATTTTTAAAACATTTTTTCTGCTTTTTAATTTTTATTTATGTATTTATTTTAGTATCCATCATAACAGATGTGAGGTGATAAAACACTGTGGTTCTGATTTGCATTCCCCTAATCATTAGTGATGCTGACCACATTTTCATGTGCTATTGGCCATTTGTATATGTTCTTTGGAGAAATGTCTATTCAGATTCTTTCCCTACTTTTAGATCAGGTTATTTTGTTGTTTTCATTGAGTTTTAAGAGTTCTTTGCATCTTCTGGATACTAACCTCTTATCACAAATACATGATTTATAAATATCTCTCTCCTATTCTTTAGATTGCTTTTCATTATGTTGTTGTGTCCTTTGGTGTACAACAGTTTTGAATTCTGGCTTAGCCCAATGTATCTACTTTTATTTCTATTATCTGTGCTTTGATGGGTCATATTTAAGAAATCACTGCCAAATTCAATGTCATGAAGTTTTGTTTTCTTCTGTGTTATTTACAGTTTTAGGCCTTATGTTTTGACCTTTGATCCATTTTGAGCTATTTTTTGCATATGGTGAAAGGTAAGGGTCCAAATTCAACCATTTACGTGTTGCATAATCAGTTTTCCCAACACCATGTATTGAAAAGATTGCTCTTTTTTAGAGCTGGTACTGTGGCAGAGTGGGCTAGACCTCCATCTGCAGCGCTGGCATCCAATATGAGTGCTGGTTTGTGTCCCAGCTGCTCCTCTTCCAATCCAGCTCTCTGCGATGGCCTGAGAAATCAGTAGAAGATGGCCCAAGTCCTTGAGCCCCTGCACTTATGTGGGAGACCTGGAGGAAGCTCCTGGCTCCTGGCTTTGGATTGGCTCAGCTCATCTCCAGCCATTGTGGCCATCTGGGGAGTGAACCATGAATGGAGGACCTTTCTTCTGCCTCTCCCTCTCTCTGTCTGTGACTATACCTCTCAAATTGAGAGAGAGAGAATGAGAGTGAGAGCGAGAGTGAGAGAGATTGTTCTTTCTCTACTGAGGAATAGGAATTAAGTCCATACTATCAATAATTTCGCTTTTGATATATCATTTGCTATGACATTCCATTCCTGTAAGAAAAACATCTGGTGTATGGCAGGAACTCAGTAAATACTGCTGATCGGAACCTCCTTTGTTTTTATACATGGTTTGGGCTAGGCTTAAAATCTAAGATCTGATGTACCTGGAAAGAGGTTGCTTGGAATTGAATATTGGCTTTACTACTTATTGTGCATTGTTGGGCAAATCACTTAACCTCTCTATACCTTAGTCTCCTCATATATGGACAAAGTCAAAACCACACCAAAACAAAAACAGTTAATTACAGCAGAAACCAAAGCACAAAAGAAAAAGGTGGGAGCAGGATTTTAATCTAGCAGCTAAGATGCCATTGTGGATGCCCACATCCCATATCTAAGGCCCGGGTTCAGGGTCAGGTCCACTCCCGATTCTAGCTTCTTACTAATGAGCATGCTGAGAAGCAACAGGTGATGGCTCAAGTGGTTGTATTCCTGCCACCCCTATGGGTGAACAAAGTTAAACACCAAAGATAACATATGATTCCATTTATAAGAAATCCTCAAGAAGTCAGAACTATAGTAACAGAAACTAGATTAGTGATTGCCTGGACCCTAGGTCCCAGGAAGGAAAGTGACTGTAAAAGGATCTAGGACAATTTTTAGGGGAGGAAAGTGACTGTGTATGCTTGAAACGATGACTTTTGGGGGCCAGTGTTGTGGCATAGAAGGTTAAGCCACCTCCTGCAATGCTGGCACCAAACACGAGCACTGGTTCCAGTTCCAGCTGCTCCACTTCTAATCCAGCTCCCAGCTAACGTGCCTGGGAAAGCTGGGGCTGGCACTGTGGCACAGAGTCTAAAAGCCCCAGCCTGCAACGTCAGCATCCCATGTGGGCGCAGGTTCCAGTCCCGGCTGTTCCATTTCCTATCCAGCTCTGCTATAGCCTAGGAAAGCAGTGGAAGATGACCCAAGACCTTGGGCCCCTGCGCCCACATGGGAAACCTGGAGGAAGGTCCTGGTTCCTGGATTTGGATCGATTTAGTTCTGGCCGTTGTGGTCATCTGGGGAGTGAACCAGCAGATAGAAGACCTGTCTTTCTCTCTGGCTCTACCTCTCTCTGTAACTCTTTCAAATAAATAAAATAAATCTTAAGAAAAATATAAAATTAAAACTATTAGCTATTAGTCCTTTAACACATATTTCCCCACCCCAGTACCCTCTATCCCATGATATTGATGGCTGAATAAACAGATATTTTTACTCACAGTTGTGGATCACAATGCAATAAGTAAGATTATTTAAAGACAGATCACTAATATTTACTTCAAGATGGTTTAATTTTAATAAGAGTGGGAAAGTATAGTTATGTTAAGAATCCAAAGTTATTAGTTTTTTGCTCCCCTCAAGTTCGGAGGAGAGGAATATAATAGACAGGATGTTTATCTTTATCATTCCCAGCTATGTTAGTCACATACCAAGAGCATCTGCAGCAACGTCAATAAAGCAGCTCTCTATTAGAGTAGTGTCTATCTTCACCAGGGCTTTATGTAAGTGTGGAAGGGGTGAGGTTTTAGTGCTCTTGGATTTTCTGAAAACAGGGGTAGAAGTAATTCTTTTCATCCCCAAATCTATCTCCCCACTCCATCTTGGTGATTATGTATTTCTTGGGCACAGAGCAAAGAAAAACAAAAAGAAATCCTACTATTGAAATATATATAAAAACCCCAAGTCATTCTTACTTCAACTTTTTTAATGGGTTATGAACACTGTTCTAGGAATTCAGAAATTGTAATGCTGAGTGAGGGAAACCATCACCTTCTCATTCTCATTTCTGTTACATACTCTGTAGTGGTGGGAATGAGTGCTCTTGGATTGATTCAGTTTTGTCTTTCCCAACTTCCTGGGGGATGAAAAGATGTTTAGGCACTGTTTAAAAAGGTCTGTGTGCATGCATGGCAAACACTTGTAGATGGTTTTAGGGCTCAAACTGTTATAACACAGTTATTACCATTCCACTATAAAGCTGATTAATAATCCTGACACTGTAACAGCACTAATAAACTCTGCGTGTCACTGTGTGTTGGGCCGAATGCTAAGCAATGGGTGCCTTATTTACTTAATCCTCAACATTACAGCGATAGTGATACACATATATAATAGCATATAATAAATATGTATCTGTATACACCAGATACATAAGATAAATAAAAGTAAAGCACAGAGTTCAATAGATGGTACAGGAAAAGCAATGGATACACACAATGTACAGGTGGAGCTCAAATTTGTACATCTCCCCTTATCCAATTTTTAATCCAATTTTTATTTATTTATTTGGAAGGCAGAGTTGGAGTGGGAGAGGCTGAGGGAGAGAGGTCGTCCATCCACTGGTTCACTCCAAATGGCTGCAACGCCTAGAGCTGTGCTGGTCTGAAGCCAGGAGCCAGAAGCTTCCTCCGGGTCCCCCATGTGGGTACAAGGGCCCAAGCACTTGGACCATATTCCACTGCTTTCCCAGGCACATTAGTAGGGAGCTGGATCAGACTTGAACCAGCACCCATATAGGATGCTGGGCATCTTCACCTGCTATGCCACAGCACTGGCCCCTCCATGCAATTTTTATGGTTAGGCTCTTAAAATCCTATTCTAAACATTGAAGTCATACTAGAATCTCAGCATTTCCATGACCTTCCATTGAAATATTTCTATTTATTCTCTTGGGAGAGGTATAGTACAAGGGGTCAGGAGAGTTTAATGGACAATCTTTATGCTAACTATTTTTTTTTTTTGACAGGCAGAGTGGACAGTGAGAGAGAGAGAAAGGTCTTCCTTTTTCCGTTGGTTCACCATCCAATGGCCACTATGGCCGGTGCACGATGCTGATCCGAAGCTAGGAGCCAGGTGCTTCCTCCTGGTCTCCCATGCAGGTGCAGGGCTCAAGCTCTTGGGCCATCCTCCACTGCCTTCCCGGGCCACAGCAGAGAGCTGGACTGGAAGAGGAGCAACCGGGACAGAATCTGGTGCTCCAACTGGGACTAGAACCCGGTGTGCTGGCACTGCAAGCGGAGGATTAGCCTAGTGAGCTGCAGTGCCGGCCTATGCTAACTATTGAAATTATTTTTTCTTCATTTTGGTGGTAGCTACTATAAAATATAAGCATGAAACTATACACTACCTAACCAGTGTTTCTTGTTTTATAGGCAACTGAGTACATTACGTAATAGAAGTTTCACCAGAAGTATGGTACTCTACTCTAATATTCCTTTAAAAAAAGAGATTTATTTATTTATTTGGAAGGCACAGTTACAAAAAAGAGAGATAAAGAGAGGGAATCTTCCATCTTCTGATTCACTCTCCAAATGGTCATTATGTCCAGGGCTAGGCTAGGCTGAAGCCAGGAGCTTGGAACTTTATCCAAGTCTCCTATGTGGGTGGCAGGGGCCAGGTACCTGGGCTATCTTCTGCTGCTGTCCCAGGTGCATTAGCATGGAGCTGGAATTGAAGGGGAGCAGCCAGGACTTGAACGAGTTCTCATATGTATGGAATGCTGGTGCCAAAGGTGACGGCTTTACCTGCTATGCCACAGTGCTGGCCCCCACCCCGTATCCTAATATTTCTAATTAGCATCTCAAGAAGGGTTCTAAAGGTCTCTGTCATTATGTTTGCTTTTGCCTTTTATGGTTTTGTGCCTGCATTCTTTATAGAAGGCACAAGAATGGACTAAAAACTTACCTTAAAGCTCTTCATAGATGCCTGCTTGATAAAGGAGAAGGACACACTAAGTGGCTTCCTCATGTTAATGTACTACAAGGAATAATGAAAACAGCAACTCTGGCATCCTGACACCCTGCGAGATGCTCTTCCCATGACACCACACTGTCTTTAAATAGTTATGTCTAGGTATGAAATCAACTGGAAGTTGTCTCTTTTCTCTTCCAACTTGTATTTTAAAAAAAGAACTCAGGAAATGTTTTTACTTAGTTCAAAATTCTAGGAAACATGACACACTCATTCACCACACTGTTTTACTGAGAAAGTCTGGGTAGACAAAATAGCAGTGTAAATTCTCAGCAACTCTTAATTCTACTTGCCAAGATAACTGCTGAGAGAGGACCTGTTATCTTAAATCTATCAGCTTTCTCAGGACAGAAATTATAAGGGTTGAATAAAAACATGGGGGACAAAGGAAATAAGGTGGTCTGATAAGGTACTCACTCTGAGGTCTTTTTTTTAAAAAGATTTATTTATTTTATTTGAAAGTTAGAATTACACAGAGAGAGAAAGAGAGAAAGAGAGGCAGAGAGAGAGAGAGAGAGAGAGAGAGAGAGAGAGAGAGAGAAGTCTTCCATCCTCTGGTTCACTCCCCAATTGGCCACAATGGCCGGAGCTGCTCCTATCCGAAGCCAGGAGCCAGGAGCTTCCTCGGGGTTTCCCACATGGATGCAGGAGCCCAAGGACTCGGGCCATCTTCTACTGCTTTCCCAGGCCATAGCAGAGAGCTGGATTGGAAGTGGATCAGCTGGGACTCGAACCGGCGCCCATATGGGTTGCTGGAGGCAGTGGCTTTACGTGTTACGCTACAGTGCCAGGCCCACTCTGAAGTCATTTAAATTAAATAAGATGCCCTACTCATTTTGGTAGCCCTAAAAGTTCATATCCCTAAGTCAAGAAAAACAAAATCTAAAGTAACTGTCATAATTATCTACTACACTGAGAGAGACTACTTGTCTGATTTTGATTGCTGTCTTATTCAAACAAAAAATTAATATTGCATGAGCCATTAACTCACTAACGACCCAATGGAGAAGGGAACAGTGACACAGCCAGGACTAGAACTCGAAAAAAGCACAGCTGGGCAGGAAAGCACAGACAGATGTCACACAACACACAAATGACTGTGGGCACTAGGGAAGCACAGACAGACGTCACACAACACACAAATGACTGTGGGCACTAGGGAAGCACAGACAGACGTCACACAACACACAAATGACTGTGGGCACTAGGGAAGCACAGACAGACGTCACACAACACACAAATGACTGTGGGCACTAGGGAAGCACAGACAGACGTCACACAACACACAAATGACTGTGGGCACTAGGGAAGCACAGACAGACGTCACACAACACACAAATGACTGTGGGCACTAGGGAAGCACAGACAGACGTCACACAACACACAAATGACTGTGGGCACTAGGGAAGCACAGACAGACGTCACACAACACACAAATGACTGTGGGCACTAGGGAAGCACAGACAGACGTCACACAACACACAAATGACTGTGGGCACTAGGGAAGCACAGACAGACGTCACACAACACACAAATGACTGTGGGCACTAGGGAAGCACAGACAGACGTCACACAACACACAAATGACTGTGGGCACTAGGGAAGCACAGACAGACGTCACACAACACACAAATGACTGTGGGCACCAGGGAAGCACAGACAGATGTCACACAACACACAAATGACTGTGGGCACCAGGGAAGCACAGACAGATGTCACACAACACACAAATGACTGTGGGCACCAGGGAAGCACAGACAGATGTCACACAACACACAAATGACTGTGGGCACCAGGGAAGCACAGACAGATGTCACACAACACACAAATGACTGTGGGCACCAGGGAAGCACAGACAGATGTCACACAACACACAAATGACTGTGGGCACTAGGGAAGCACAGACAGATGTCACACAGCACACAAATGACTGTGGGCACTAGGGAAGCACAGACAGACGTCACACAGCACACAAATGACTGTGGGCACTAGGGAAGCACAGACAGACGTCACACAACACACAAATGACTGTGGGCACCAGGGAAGCACAGACAGACGTCACACAGCACACAAATGACTGTGGGTACCAGGGAAGCACAGACAGACGTCACACAGCACACAAATGACTGTGGGTACCAGGGAAGCACAGACAGACGTCACACAGCACACAAATGACTGTGGGCACCAGGGAAGCACAGACAGACGTCACACAGCACACAAATGACTGTGGGCACCAGGGAAGCACAGACAGACGTCACACAGCACACAAATGACTGTGGGTACCAGGGAAGCACAGACAGACGTCACACAGCACACAAATGACTGTGGGTACCAGGGAAGCACAGACAGACGTCACACAGCACACAAATGACTGTGGGCACCAGGGAAGCACAGACAGACGTCACACAGCACACAAATGACTGTGGGTACCAGGGAAGCACAGACAGACGTCACACACCACACAAATGACTGTGGGTACCAGGGAAGCACAGACAGACGTCACACAGCACACAAATGACTGTGGGTACCAGGGAAGCACAGACAGACGTCACACAGCACACAAATGACTGTGGGCACTAGGGAAGCACAGACAGATGTCACACAGCACACAAATGACTGTGGGTACCAGGGAAGCACAGACAGATGTCACACAGCACACAAATGACTGTGGGCACCAGGGAAGCACAGACAGATGTCACACAGCACACAAATGACTGTGGGCACCAGGGAAGCACAGACAGACGTCACACAGCACACAAATGACTGTGGGTACCAGGGAAGCACAGACAGACGTCACACAACACACAAATGACTGTGGGTACCAGGGAAGCACAGACAGACGTCACACAACACACAAATGACTGTGGGTACCAGGGAAGCACAGACAGACGTCACACAACACACAAATGACTGTGGGTACCAGGGAAGCACAGACAGACGTCACACAACACACAAATGACTGTGGGTACCAGGGAAGCACAGACAGACGTCACACAACACACAAATGACTGTGGGCACTAGGGAAGCACAGACAGATGTCACACAACACACAAATGACTGTGGGCACTAGGGAAGCACAGACAGATGTCACACAACACACAAATGACTGTGGGTACTAGGGAAGCACAGACAGATGTCACACAACACACAAATGACTGTGGGTACCAGGGAAGCACAGACAGATGTCACACAACACACAAATGACTGTGGGTACTAGGGAAGCACAGAGGCAGCAAGGTTAACTCTGGCTCATCACTCGCTGTTTCCTCTCCCAGATCTATGTTTAGCTAACAATTCAACCAGGTATACAGTCAGAATGAAGAGGGACTTAGAAGCAAACGTGAGCTGTAGTGATGGACAGGGGGATGACTCTTTTTTGCCCATACTTAATCTAGGGATTAATTAGAACTGCTTTTTGTATCTGTGGCAGACAAGAATTTAAAAAATTATAACTCAGCTCTTAACTTCCAATAACCCACATGGTCCAGCAAGTTCAACTTGAAGTATTGGCTATAATTTTTAAAATTTTTTTAAAAATAAGAATACAGGAAAAAATGGTGGACAGGAAGGCAGGAGAAGAGAAGCCCGAAAAGCCGCAGCGAGCCGGAGCGGCCGGAGTGATGGAGGGGAAAGTTCCAGTCGCAGTGCTGAGGAACGGTCGGCTGAAGAAGCGGCTGCAGACTCCCAACCAAACCTACAAAGATTTCCAAGTGTGGATTTGCCATAGGTAGTCAGACGTCAAAGAAAGCATCAGCCATATCCGTCAAACTTGGATCAAGTAAGCCTAAAGAAACTGTTCCAACTCCTGCTCCAAAACCCCCTCAGTAGCAGCAGCTTTTAATGAAGATGAAGAGAGTGAACCAGAGGAAATGCCTCCCGAAGCAAAGATGAGGATGAAGAATATTGGAAGGGATACACCAACATCAGCCGGACCAAATTCCTTCAATAAAGGAAAAAGCATGAGTTTTCTGATAACCAGAAGCTATGGGAGCGAAATAGAAAATCTCATCTTGGAAATGTCCATGACCAAGACAATTAAATGATGTGTTTTGAAATTGGGGTGTGGGGTGGGTGTAAAGTTAAAAAGAACAGTTTCCTTTTTTAAAGAATGGTATAAGACTATCTTTGGAGCTGTTTTTTTTTTTTCTTTTTCATTTTTTTTTTAAGATTGAGTGGTACACTGATAAATGAGAGTTTGAAATTAGAGGTAATTTATACAGATTTCAGACATTTGCTAATTTTGTAGTTTTATGTGATTAGTTTCCAAAGGTTACAGATAATAAAGAAATCAGAAATGAAAAAAAAAAAAACAATAAGAATACCATGGGGCCAGTGTTCTGGTGTAGTCGGTTAAGCTGCCACCTGCAACGCTGGCATCTCACATGGGCTCCAGTTCGAGTTCCAGTTGCTCCACTTCAATTCCAGCTCCCTGCTAATGCACCTGGGGTGCACAGAGGATGCAGCAGTAGAGGATGGCCCAAGGGCTTAGGTCCCTGCACTCACGTGAGAGACCCAGATGAAGCTCCTGGCTCCTGGCTTCGGCCCTCACCGTTGTGGTCATTTCTGGAGTGAATAAGTGGATGGAAGAAACCTCTCTCTCTCTGTCTCTCCTTCTCTCTCTGCCTTTCAAATAAGTAAATAAATAATTTCTAAAAAGTAAGAATACTAAATTAACTAAAAATATTTAAAAACACTGAAAAGAAATGAGCAAAAAAATTACACTGAATTCTTGGAAACAGTAGTTCATCATTTTTTTCAGGACCTCTTTATATACTAAAAATTGAAGGCTGGGGGCAGACATTTGAGGAGTGACCCAGCAGATGGAATCTTTCCCTGTCTGTCTCTACCTTTCTTCCTCTGACTTTCAAATAAAAAACAAAAATCTAAAGGCAAGCTTTTAAAACAGTTAATGGTTATTTAAATAATAAAATATTTAAGTAAAAAAATAGCTGTAGCTTCTAAAACATAAAACAGAATTAGTGAGGAGAGTGGCATTTGTAAAAACTTTCTTTTTTTTTTTTTTAAAAGATTTATTTCACTTATTTGAAAGGCAGAGTTAGAAAGAGAGAAAGAGAGAGAGATAGAGAAAGGATCTTCCATCTGCTGGTTCACTCCCCAAATGGCCACCCATCTGAAGCCAAGAGCCAGGAGCTTCCTCTAGGTCTCCCCCCGGTCCTCCAGGTCTCTCTCACATGGGCCCAGGGGCCCACTGATTTGGGCTGTTTTCTGCTGCTTTCTCAGGCACATTAGCAGGGAGCTGGATTGGAAGTGGAGAAGCCAGGACTCAGACCAGTACCCACACAGATGCCAGTACAGCAGGCAGTGGTCCTATCCTCTACACCATAGGGCCAGCCCCTGTGAAATGTTTCTCACTTAAGATTAGACAACTGAATTCTCATCTATTTTTGTATCCATCTGTTGCAACTCTGGGTGAAACATATGAAAAATTTTCAAGCCCACCAAGATAGAGAGTTGGAAAAGTTTGGAGCACTTTAGTGGCCCTTTCAGATAATTGTGAATAAAACCATCTGACACTACATCAAAACTGGACAAGCTGTGGTTTTACAAGCTTAGTTGCAACGTGGAATTTGAAAGCACATCAACAAACTTTTCATATTGTGTTACATTAAAATCTAATGGTTTGGCATATACTTTGGATAGATTATTTACCCACACACAATCTTATAACTTCTTGGGGAAAATACTGGCCCAATGAGTTACTGAGATCTTCCAAATGTTGACAATTTCTTTGCATAATATTAAAGAATCACATGCATTAATAGCCACTGATCCATCAGAAAAGTCTCCTAAGTTCTTAGAGGCTGTCAAGCTCATAGTGGCAGAGACATATTTTCCAAAATTATGATTTTCATTTGAAAGCTCAATGGCGGCAAACATCGTTGGCTGTTTTCCTTGAAGCGACAGCTCCCTTCATTCACTTTCAGGAAAATGCCTGCCAGGTACTGAGAATCATGTCTAAATAGCCAGAGTCTGTCCTTTCAAGTAAAAATGGAAACAACGCAGCGAGTTCAGCTCCCTGCTGAAGCAAGTCCAAGTGCTCTGCTCGAGACAACCATCGTACTTCGGCATGCACAGGTTTCTCTGCCAGCTTCCCTTTCCCTCCCAGAATATCAGAACGATGGGAAACTTAATGACTGCATTTTAATAAGATTATCGTGTTTACTGTTTTATCAAGGACAGTCTTAAATGAGCCCCAACACACACACGCACTTGTATAAACTGTGAGCGAGTGGCAGTGAGAAACACCCTAACTACTGAGATAGCTGTATATCACTCTCTTGATTCTTGTTAAGGAACCAGGAGATTTTTTTTTAAAAAACAAAACAAAACAAAAAACACTGCAACTTTCATGCCATCAGTGCAAATGCCAACATAGTAAAAAAAACAAATAAATCTTAGCAACGTTATGAAAATAACTGGCAATGTGGACCCCCTAGAAGGATCTCAGAGACACCCCCCCAAAGGATCCGAGGACTTCTGTTTGAGTATCACTGCTCTAAAATAGCTTTATTTCAAGGATAGGATCTACTGCTCCTATGTAACACAAACAGGAATAAATTTAGGCAAAACACAACTCAAAAAAAAAAAATACCCTCTTACCTTTGCCAAGACTGAAAACAAATGGTTCATTTCTATCATAACTGGAATCAAATTTCTTTCCATTTGACAATTTTCCTTTGTAGTGAACATAAACTTTGTCTCCAATCATTGGTGTTTCCTCACTATTCCCCACTCTTTTGACAATCTAGAAAAGGCAAACATCAAGAAAAAGGAGTGGAACTTTTTACTCATAATCAGAGAGTGAAGTCACACAGTCCATTCCAAGTTATCCAGGCAGATTTTCAAATACACTAGTGTCTGTGCTCTCTAAGGCTTCCTTCATAGTTCTTTCAATAACCCTCACTGTCAGAAAACTACCTTACTAATCTGTCGCTTATGTTTTATTTGGTTTTATTGCTAGTCACACTATTTATTCTCTCAAAATGATTAACGAATACACTTTGCATCACTGATTTAATGCCTCATATTTTGACACTAAAATCTCTCCAATCACAGACTTGTAAGTTAGTCTATATACAATTAGATAGAAAAAAATAGTAGGCTTTAGCAAAGATTCAAAAGGGAAGTCTAAAGCCGTTTCAAGGTGTGATTTTATTTGCTTTGCTCCTTTGCTAAGAAAATTAGTTTCTGACTAGGTTCTGTTTGTTTCGTTTAATTTCAGAAAGCCAAATATCCTGGTATAAAGGTTATATTTTCTGTAATTTAAAAATATTCAATCTGTAAAAGACATTAGTATCACAGCACAGTTTGATTCACTACTGAATATCTTGTTTTCTAGTAAAGAAAATGCCAAAAAAAAAAAAAAAAAAAGCTCCAAGCTGAAAAGTATTTAACTATTGTAAAATCCAGTGTATTTATTTTGTTCTTGGCACAGCAAACCACTAATGCAGTTGGTCAGTTCTTGGAAAAAGAAATCAAATCCAGGCGTGTGGTGCTGTAATTTATTCTGCCAATCATCTATGCCAAATTAATCATTTTTAGTAGGTAATATCCAGTGTATATCTTTTTGGGGGACAGGTTTGAGTTTTTACTTAAAGAATTCAACTATTTGGGCCGGCGCTGTGGCTCACTTGGCTAATCCTCCGCCTATGGCGCCAGCACCCCACGCTCTAGTCCCAGTTGGGATGCCAGGTTCTGTCCCGGTTGCTCCTCTTCCAGTCCAGCTCTCTGCTGTGGCCTGGGAAGGCAGTGGAGGATGGCCCAAGTGCTTGGGCCCTGCACCTGCATGGGAGACCAGGAAGAAGCACTTGGCTCCTGGCTTCAGATCGGCGCAGCACGCTAGCCATAGCAGCCATTTGGGGGGTGAACCAATGGAAAAAAGAAGACCTTTCTCTCTGTCTCTCTCTCACTATCTAACTCTGCCTGTCCAAAAAAAAAAAAATTCAACTATTTGAAATTTTTTTTTGTACTTTAAAAGGGGGGGGGGGGGGAGAGAAAGGGAGAAAAGGAGAGAAAAAGAGAGAGAGAGAAAAAAACTTCCATCCACTTGTTCTTTCTCCAAATGACTGCAAAAGCCAGGGCTGGGTCAGACCAAAGTCAAAAGCCAGGAACTCCATTCGGGCCTCCCACATGGGAAGCTAGGACTCAAGTCCTTCAGCCATCATCTGTTGCCTCCCAGGACGCACATTATCTTTGGGATAATGGGATGTGGGCATCCCAAGTGGCCGCTTAACTCACCGCACCAAATTGCCTGTCCCTGAATCTAATCTTTGAGATGTACCCCTATCCCTATACATATGCAGTCACAAACGTAGGTTTCACAACTTTCATAACTTAAAAACTCACATGATCTTTTAAGGAAAAGAAATATTACTGTCTTTTTGAGACATCCAAAGGAAAAAACAGTTTCAAAGCATAAATCTAAACAAAATCACATGATGGGCCAGGAGTTTAGCCTAGCAGTTAAGTACTTTGTTGCCCACATTCCACACTGAAGCACCTGATGCAACGCCAGGCTCTGGCTCCTGACTTCAGCTCTTTGCTAATGAAGACCCTGGGAGGCAACAGTGATGGTTCAAGTAGTTAGGTCCCTGCCACTCATGTGGGAGACTTACACTGAGTTCCTAGTCCCCAGCCACCACCCCCAGGCCCCGTCCCCCACTGCTGCAGGCATTTGGGTAGTGAGTCAGGAGTTGGGGGTTCTCTCTATCTCTCAGATAGTAAATACAACTAAAAATAATTTAAAAACCTGATCTATATATTTTAAAATGTAAACCTAGATTTTATCTGCCCGAGAGAAGAACTGACTTTCCAAATTGCCTTGTTTGTTTTTCTTCTTAATAAATGAAGATACTTCAAAAAGTTTATGGAAAATGAAATTAAAAGATAAGTTTATTTTGGTGCAAAATAGTTTTGAAACACACATATTCAAAGGGTCTTCAAAATCACTTCTTGGCCTTTTGGCTAAGATCAAGTGCAAAGGGTCTTCAAAAAGTTCACAAAAATGGGTATTACGAAAAAGCTATGCATTGATTTCAACAAATGAACTTTTAATTTCATTTTCTACAAACTTACCTTTATTTTACTTTATATATTTTTTTAAAAGATTTATTTATTTATTTGATAGGCAGCGTTACAGACAGAGAGACCCTCCAGCCACTGGTTCACTCCCCATATGGCTGAAACAGCCGGAGCTAGGCCGGCTTTAGACAAGCCAGGAGCCAGGAGCTTCTCCTGGGTCTCCCATGTGGTTGCAGGGTCCCAAGCACTCAGGCCAGCTTCCACTGCTTTCCCAGGTCATTAGTAGAGAGCTGGATCAAAAGTGGAGCAGCCAGGATTAGAACTGGTATCCACATGGGATGTTGGTGTGGCAAGCGGCAGCTTATTCCACTATGCCAAGGCCAGACCCAAAACTTAGCTTTTAATTTCATTTTCACATAAAAGTTAATAAGAGAAATTACTATAGGAAGGCACTATGCTGTATCTGATTCTGATAACTCTACAAGAGTGATGGTGGTGTTCTGATTTTACAAACAGGAAACTTAACCACAGAGAGGTTAATATTTTGTCGCAGGACTCAGGTACTAGATCTATGTAATCAACCAACGGCCGTGCTGACGCCTGAGACTCCAGGCAGAGATAAACAACATGATTTAAAGGGTTTCCAACCTCAAGCATTTCTACAAACCTGTAAGTCTTGTTATCAGATTTGCTCTCTATGCAAGGTGCTACGGTTATTACAGGTTGTCTCCTCTGAAACTTATGTTGAAATGTATTGCTTTGTGGCTGTGTTGGAATTTAGGACTTCTACAAGATGATTAGTTCATTAATACTGACGCCTCTCTCATGGGGGTGCTCACTCTTGAGGGCCTGGATCAACTGTCACTGGGGAAGGGCTTTACAAAGCTGGTCCACTTCTGCTTTCATGAGTTGAAGCAGCACAGGGCCCCCTCAGAAGCTGAAGAGATGCCGGAGCCTTGCTCTTGCTCTCCCCAGCTCTGGAACCAGGGGCCAAAATGAGCCTCTGTTGTTTATTAAGTCACGCAGCCTCAGATACTCTAGCATCGCAACAGGAAACTGACTAAAACCTAGGTCTGAAATATGTTGGGGACTATGCTCTCTGGGTGTGGACACTAAAAAGATAGAAGAGAAACTCTCCAACACAAGCAGTGAGATTCAAGGAGAGCTTGTAGCTGGGAGCACACTGGAGTTTGGGACAAGCAAATACAGCTACAGGGTTGAGAAGCCCTTTCTCGATAGCTGCAAGTGTTCAAAATCTGGCTTCGCACAGAGAGCAAGCTAACAGGAACACACATGCATTCAGAGGAAGTCAGAGCACAGAAGAAAGGCTTCACGTAAGTGAGATTACATAAAACAAACTCAAAACTTCTCATCTGCTGCTGCTGACACGGGAGATAGTAAAATTCTATGTAGGAGCGGGTGCTGTGGTGTAGTAGGCTAAGCTTGCACCTATGGCATCAGCATCCCATATGGATGCCAGTTCCTGTACCAGATGCTCCTCTTCCGATCCAGCTCCCTTCTATGGCCTAGGAAAGCAGTGGAAGACGATCCAGGTCCTTGGGCTCCTGCACCCACGTGGGAGACCTGGAAGAAGCTCCTAGATCCTGGTTCCTGGCTTCAAATTAGCCCAGCTCCAGCTGTAGTAGCCATTTGGGGAGTGAATCAGTGCATGGAAGACCTTTCTCTTTGTCTCTGTATTTGAAAGGCTGTCTGTAACTCTACCTCTCATATAAATAAAATCTTAAAAAGAAACCACTGTATAGTATTATAATGTGTTAAGATAATCTTTGCAGAAAAAACAAAACTTAACTGTACGAAACTTATATGCATAATGGCATTGGACAGACAACTATTTAAAGCAACCAAAGCCACTTAATCTCTCTCAGCTTTAGTTTATTTGCTTATATGCATGAAATCAAGACATATTCTGATTTTCTGTGTTGTGACATATGAAATTTTTTTAATTAAAAATCATTAATGGGGCCAGTGCTGTGACATAGCTGGTAAAGCTGCCGCCTGCAGCGTGCTGGCCGTGGCGGCCATTACGGGAGTGAACCAACCTTTCTCTCTGTCTCTCTCTCACTGTATATAACTCTACCTGTCAAATTAAAAAAAAAAAAAAAAGAACCATTTGTTATCTCAAAACTAAAAAAAGAAAAACAGAAAGAAAGGAACAGGGAAGGTAGGAAGAAGTGAGGAGGGAATGAGGAAGATAGGAGTATTATTATATTCTTAAAATTGTATCTGTGGGGGCCGGAGCCGTGGCTCACTTAGTTAATCCTCCGCCTGCAGCGCCGGCATCCCATATGGGCGCCGGGTTCTAGTCCCGGTTGCTCTTCTTCCAGTCCAGCTCTCTGCTGTGGCCTGGGAGGGCGGTGGAGAATGGTCCACATGCTTGGGCCCCTGCACCCGTGTGGGAGACCAGGAAGAAGCACCTGGCTCCTGGCTTCAGATCGGCGCAGTGCCAGCCGTGGTGGCCATTTGGAGAGTGAACCAACAGAAGGAAGACCTTTCTCTCTGTCTCTCTCTCTCTCACTGTCTATAACTCTACCTGTCAAATAAATAAATAAAACATCTAAAAAAAGGAAGAATAAAAAAAGAATTGTATTTGTGAACTATATGGAAAATATATTTCAATATATATAATATATAAAGTATATTAAAATGCATTTTTAAATTTTCAAAAAAATAAATAAAATAAAAAAAAGAATTTAGCTGCAGAGTTTATACTCGGTAACCTCAGTAAACATTATCTGCCCCACCCCCTTGTATAAAACAGTTTTCATATGGGATCTCTGTAGACAGCAGTTTCCCTGTATGCCATTCATCTTTGCATACGCACCTTTAACACACCCCGGTCTTGTTTGGAGGTAATATCCTCTCCCTGTTCAGCAACAGTGGCTGCTGGGCTTTCTCCATTGTTCTTGGCACCTTCATCAGTAGTCATTGTCTTTTATAAGTAGAAGACCTGCCAAGAAGAAACATATTTCAACTATGAAAAACATAATTTTTTATTCATCTTTTATATCCCCTGGAAACTGAGCTTGACTTGACCTGAGACTCACTTGGAGGCAGTACGGTTAGACACTGAAAATGGAAACAAGCATCTGTAAGCATGCACTGGTGTCATCGGCAATGCAAATAACACAGCATCCAATCCTTTAATTTCCCTCTAGCTCTGGCACCAAACTAGGAAGCGCTCCAAGTGAGACTCGGTAGTAATATCTCCTTTAATATGATTACACAGAAAGAAGCAGTCCTGTCAGAATTCTGAAAATGTCCTTTTCTTTCTTTTTTAAAAATTTTTCATTTATATAGTTGAGAAGTAGAAATGCCTTCCATCCACTGGTTCACACCCCAAATGGCCACAGTGGCCAGAGCTGGGCATATCCGAAGCCAGAGCCAGCAGGCTCCTCGGGATCTCCCACGTGAGTGCAGGGGCCCAAGTACTTGGGTCACCTACTGTTGCTTTCCCAGGCCATAAGCAGAGAGCTGGATTGGAAGAGGAGCAGCCAGGACATGAATCGGTGCTCTAATGGGATGCCGGCACCACAGGTGGAGGCTTAGCCTACTAACACCACAGCACTGGCCCCCAAAAATGTCCTTTTCTTATAGCCACATTTTTTAATGGAGAATTAAGAATTCATTAGGTGATCTGATAAAAAAAAAAAAAGTGACATGGGGCTGGCGTTGTGGCATAGCGGGTAAAGCTGCTTCCTGTGACACCGGGATCCCATACAGGCGTGGGTCTGTGTACTGGCTGCTCCACTTCCTCTCCAGCTCCCTGCTAAGGGCCTGGGAAAAGCAGCTGAAAGATGGCCCTAAGTGTTTGGACCCTTGTCACCCATGTGGGAGAGCCAGATGAAGCTCCTGGCTTTGGCCTGCCCCAGCTCTGGCCATTGTGGCTTTCTGGGAGTGAACCAGAGGACTGAAGATCTCTATCTCTCTATCTCTGTAACTCTTTCAAATAAAAATAAACAGCAAATCTTAAAAACAAACAAATAAGTGACAATATATCATTGTAGGAAACGAAATAGCTTTAGAAAATCTGAAAGGCCCAAGTTTAAGTTCTAGTTCCTTCTCTTGACATTTCCCATTTACTTACTTTCACTAAGCCTTTGTTTCTCATCTGTGAAAAAGACAGAGCACACTGTTCATAGGGTTACGGTAGTACATTAATGAGATAACCTATGTTAGGGGCTTACTAGTCACATCTTAGAAATATAAGCACTTATCATCACTATTGGAAGTCATTTTTCTTTTTCTTTTCTTTTTTTAAAATATTTTATTTATTTACTTGAGAGGTAGAGTTACAGACAGAAGGAGAGACAGAGAGAAAGTTCTTTCATCTGCTGGTTCACTCCCCAAATGGCCACAATGGCTGCAGCTAAGCAGATTTGAAACCAGGAGCTTCTTCCAGGTCTCCCACATGGGTGCAGGGGCCCGAGCACTTGGGTCACCTTCCACTGCTTTCCCAGGCCATAGCAGAGAGCTGGATTAGAAGAGGAGCAGCTGGGACCCAAACTGGTGCCCATATGGGATGCTGGCACCACAAGTGGAGGATTAACTTACAATGCCAGACCCTGGAACACATTTCTCATCTCCTACTCAAAACACCTACAGCATAAGTTCTTCCCTATGGCATTTAAGGCCCCTCACAATCTGACCCTAATCTATCTTTCGGGTCTAGCTTCTACTAATTTCTTTTACACAGCTCATGCTCCAGCCACACTAGACAAATTCCTCTCCTATAACAAGCCTGTGCTTCTCTATATCCATACTGTTGATCACACATTCTTCTTCTTCCCAAAACATTATTTTCCCACAAGTGCTACCTCTATCATGCCCTGACCCTAGATTTGCAGGTCATTCTGACCTTTTCTGTACCCACAATTTTTCATCAATAATATATTTATTATGTGGGGTCGGTGCTATAGTGCAATGGTTAAGCAGTGACTTTCAATGCCTGCATCCCACATGGGAGTCCTGGCTACTCTGGTCCCAATCCAGCATCCTGCTAATGGGCCCAAGAGGGCAGGGAGTGATAGTTCAAGTATTTGGGCCCCTGGCCACTCATGTGGGAGACCAGTTTGGATTTCCTGGCTCCTGGCTTTGGCCTGGACCAGACCTGGCTGTTGTGGACATTTGGGAAGTGACTTGGCAAATGGAAGATCTTTCTCTCTTTTTGCTGGTCGGCATTTCTAAGTAATCAATTAATATATATTTTAAAAATATATTTGTGTTACATTTTAAAAGTCCTCAAGACAAGAGCCATGCTTTGTGCACATTTAGATTCCCTAGGGGCCTCAACCTTTTAGAACAGCAAGATGGGAAAAAAAAGAGGAATTTGGAATAGAACGTGGGGACTCTCCTAGGCCTCACAAGCTGTTTGTGAACTGGCTATTTTAACTTCTTTAAGTCTTTTCCTCTACCTGTGTATTTAGAATAAAAATATCTGCTTTCATAGAGTGATCTCCTAGATTAAGTAGTATAATATATAAAGTGTATTTAGAGGGTTCTTGAAAAGTTCAAGGAATATGAAATTTATAAAGTGTATTTTAGAGCAAAGCTTTTTGAAATCCATGTATAATTTTTTCATTATTGCATTTTCCATGAACTGAAGACTTTTATATTCAAATGTTAGCTTTTATTGTCATTGTCAGTTGTCTGACAGTTTTTATTCTGGGCCAACCAATTTACCAATAGATTAATATATAGGCTAAACAAAACACATGTTGCCACTGCTATGATTAACCCCACATTGCTCCCTGGTTCAGCCTGGAGAAAGAATTAACCACTTGCAAAGACATTCTATATTAGGCTAATAGTAAATTTAAAGCTAAAGTTACCTCCTGAGCTCTCTTCTCTACATAGTCAAAAGGAGCCATTC
The DNA here is from genome assembly GCA_949820135.1 of Sylvilagus floridanus. Lineage (NCBI taxonomy): Eukaryota > Metazoa > Chordata > Mammalia > Lagomorpha > Leporidae > Sylvilagus > Sylvilagus floridanus. The sequence continues at coordinate 128,645,863 of OX463227.1, read as the reverse complement.
TGCACTGGTGAAAACTATCTTAATGATACAACTAATAATTAGAAAACTAAGACATATATTGCAGTGTTTTGATTTGTTTCCAAATGACTAAAGTTCACTTCATTGTCAACACAGACACAAAGCAAATTGCTGTGCCCAAAAATCTTCAAGGAGAACACCAAAAACCAGGGGCTAAGCCCCTTCGCTTTATTTTCTAGTACAGTTTATACCAAACATAAAAGATCCAAATGTTTGGCTCAGGATAAGTGAAAGGCCAGAACAAATCGTTCTCAGACAAATAACAAAAACTAAGTGCCTAGTTCTACATGACGCTGGGCTAGAAAATCAGGAAAATAAGATTAACGGGATTGCTTGCCGGCTCCTAAAAACCCAGTACTTACAACAGATACTCCTGTTTAGGTGTAGAAGGCACCTCAACAACATAGGGAAAAGATCCTTAAATATTTTAGGGATCAGGGACTGTATCTCTGGAAAGTTACCTGGGGCCTCATAGGTACAGATATCCATCAACAGACCTCTGGGAAACCTTGGTTTAAAGCATTGAACAAATTAAAATGAACAGGTAATAGGGTACTGGAAAAGGAAACCACACAACCACTCCATAGATTACAGAAGTACCCCTCCCCCAGAGGGATACATTCTAAGACCCCCAGTGGATACCTGAAATGATAAATAGTACCAAACCCTATATATGTTATGTTTTTTTCTAGATGCACATATATAATAAAGTTTAATTTACAAATTAGACTCAGCAAGAGATTAACAATAACAAATATTTAGTAAAATAGAACACTTATAACAATATGGTATAATAGCAGTTAAGTGATCTTTCAAATTTTTTTCTAATAATTTCAAAAAAGCTTTATTTTTTCTTAGACAGAGCAACAGAGAGAAAAGGAGAGACAGAGAGAGAAAGAGAGAGAGAGAGAGAGAGAGAGAGAGCTTCCATATGCTGGTTGTACTCTCCCAATGGCTGCAACAGCTAGGTTTGGGCCAGGCCAAAGCCATAAGTCAGGAACCTCATCCTGGTCTCACATATGAGTGACAGGAACTCAAGTACTTGAGCCATCACTGCTGCCTCCCAGGAACATTAGCAGGAAGCTGGATCAGAAGTGGAGCATCAGGGACTCAAACAGGTACTCCAGTAAGGGGTGCCTGCATCACAAATAATGGTTTAACCTGCCGCACCACAACAGAAGCCTCTCTCTCAACATCTTCTGTTGTACTGTGACCAGCACTCTTGTGCAGTGGGTTAAGGTGCCACTTGAGAGGTGGGCATCCCTACTGGAGTGCCAGTTGGAGTCCCAGCTGTTCTAGTTCCCATCCAACTAACTGCTTATGTGCCTGGGGAAGGCAGCAGAAGACGGCCCAAGTGCTTGGGTCCCTGCCACTGACGTGGGAGACCCAGGGGGAATTCCCGACTCCTGGTTTCAGCCTTGCCCAGCCCTGGTTGTTGTGGCCATTTGGGGAGTGAACCTGAAGACAGAAGCGCACGCTCTCTCTCTCTCTCTCTCTTGCTTTGCCTTTCAAATAAATAGATAAATAAATCTTTAAAAAGTATTTTATTGCACTTTCATCTTTTCACTTAAAGGAAGCACGTTAGGATCTGGCTGTGGCATATCCAATTGCTAGCATCACTACTTTTGCCCTTTAGGGCCATTATTGCATCAAGTAGGGGTTCCTTGAAAACAAGCACGGGGATATTACGACAGTTGACATAACCAAGACAGTTACTAAGTGACTAATAGCAGGCAGCACAAATGGCATGAAAACACTGGACAAAGGAATGATTCACATTTGGGGTTGTGAGACGCAAGGCAGTGAGAAATTTCATCTCACTACTCAGAATGGAGTACAATTTAAAATATTAATTGTGCATTTATGATATTTTCCATTTAATGATTTTGGATCCCAGCTGACTGTGGCTAACTGAAATACAGAAAGTGTGCTTGCAGGTAAGAAGGCACTACCATAATTATTATTAAAAACGGAAGAAGGATCTTTCCAATGAACTGATGTCGGCTACCCCTTGAACAACGATCTGCGCCATAACCGAACTCCGCACCACCAGTCGGGAGGCAAACTGACTATTAGGCAGCATTCCTATCAAAAACGCATAGCAGGCTGTGGGGCATTCTACAAGACAAGTGGCCTAGACTCCTCAAAATTACTACTGATAGAAAGGATCCAGAAAAAATAAGAGAAGAGAGAGAGATAGACAGGAAGCCTGTTCTAGACTAGAGACCTGATAATCCAACCTAATGAGTAATCTTCAGCTGGATTCTAAACGGAGGTGGTGGGAGACAAAATGATACAAAAGGACATTTTTTGGGAAAATGGCAAAAATTTAGAAAACCAGGCTGCATGCTGTTAGCTTTCTAGGATATGCCATATTGTGGTCTTGCATGGAATAGCATTTGTGTTCTCAGAGCACACACACTGAAGTATTTAGAGGTGACAGGTCAGGACGTCTGCCACTTACTTTCAGATCACTCGGATGGAGTGAGGGATCACAGGCACAGAGAAATCGAAAGCAGAGAGCTGAGCAGACATGACCAGACCACACGGGAAGGCAGAGTCTTCTGAATGCTCATTGAAAGTTCAGCTACATTTTCAAATGAAAATACCGCCAAGAGATACATTTTCATTTGGTTTCAACCTTGCTGATTTGGCAACAGGATTACTTAAAGTCAAATAAACAGGGAATGTTTACATGTAAGTTGACCTGTTAAGTCTGTAATTTCCATAGGAGAAAGGACTTCATTTTTGGTACTAACATTTCAAGAGATGCAAGTAATTTTGGTGACCTCAGAGGATCTTGTGGCTATCCCAAGGCTGCATGAAGAAAAGTTCCATGAAGAATTAAAACGCAATGATAGAAATAAGAAAATGAACTTTTTTGAATTTTCAAAGCAGATAAATGTGGTATAATAAAGAAATAAATTGAATTTTCCAAGTTTTTCCCCTTAATTACAATTAAACCGCTAAGAGCATAGATTTCTGTAGGCAAACAAAATACATTTTAAAAACTGTTTTCTTTATTGAGAGCTATTTGAAAAAGACAGTAAAAACAGACAATCTGTAAAAGCTTTGAAGACACACTGAGAAAGTTTCACTGTTTTCATCAGAGAGACCTTCCTTCTTTACCCAGGTTTACTCTGCATTTAAAGACCACTGTGTAGCTATGGATATTAATCTGTGATAAAGCTCACTGTGCTGCACTGCCCACGGAGGGACCTGCTATCCAGCACACCCGAGAGGGAACACACAGTTCGTTCTGTGTGGATGTGCCAGATAAGCAGGCACTCTCAGCCAGCACCTGAGACGCAATAGAAACATGAGAATCCGCGTACTATTTCCCCCACGGTGTGCTGAAAACTTCAGCTCCCATAAGCAAATTAATTGATCCCCCAAATGATAAATGTATAAAGCCTTACTCACTAATCCTCCATGGTTATTATGTACTACTTTGTTGTTCTCTTTGTTAGATAACAGATCGTGCAACACGAGAGTTTTCAGAAAGGAGGTAAGAGCAGGGGACCTGGCTACTCTGTGAGAAGCACTGAAAAGCACAGCAACTTGCTCCCCGACACCGCCGACACGGGGCTGTCTGGGGGTGCGGGCTTTCCAGCCTCCTAGAACTAAAACACAGAGGAAAGATGGTCACACAAGGGAGGAGGCCCACTTGGGCTCGTAATGGAATGCAATATAAATGGAACCTGACCGTGTAAGTGTAAGGGTGGGCTGGAAAGCCCTCAGGAAACCTCAGCCCCAGGCCTTTCTCAAGTACTGAAGTTCAGTGACAAAGGAGAACCAGGAGGCATTATCTAATTGTGAACAGGACATAAGGACAAAATAAGACATAAATATGCATGAGAGGAAACAGGATTATATCGATCATACATCTGTGTGAAACTGTGGACTGTATTTATTCAATTACCTGACCCAGGAAATTTCTTTCCTCCACACTGGAGCAGGAATGGGAAAATGAAGAACAATGCTTCTATACACACTCCCACTTATGTTTTCACTTTTAAAAGAAGTATACGGTGGGTATTTGGTGCAGCAGTTAAAGTTCCTACTTAGGATGGCTGGATCTCAAACTGGCGTGCCTAGTTTTTCTGGCTACTCCACTTCTGATCCAGCTTCCAGCTAATGTGCATGCTGGGAGCCAACAGATGATTGCTCAAACACTTAGGTCCAGATGGGAGTGTTCCAGGCTCCTACTTTTGGCGTGGCCCAGCTCTGGCTGTTGCAGGCATTTAGGGAGTGAATCAGTAGATGGAATATCTGTTTTCCTGTGTCTCTTTCTCTGCTTTTCAAATAAAATGAAAATAATTAAATAATGTTTTAAAAAGAAATTCATAAGAAGATATTTTATTTTATTTTTAAATATTTATTTATTTGAAAGGCAGAGTTTTGAGAGTGAGGGACAGAAAAAGAGATCTTCCATCTGCTGGTTCACTCCCCAAATGGCCACAATGGTCAGAGCAGGGCCGGTCTGAAGCCAGGAGCCAGGAGCTTCTTCCAGGTCTTCCATAAGGTGCAGGGGCCCAAGTGCTTGGGCCATTTTCCACTGCATTTCCAAGGCCATTAGCAGAAAGCTGGATCGGAAGTGGAGCGACCAGGACATAACCTGGTGCCCACATGAGATGCCACCATTGCAGGTGGCGGCTTTACCCACTGTGCCACAATGCTGGCCCCATTAAGAAGATATTTTAATAAAATTCCAAGAAGCTCATGAAAAAAATGCTCAATGTTATTAAATATTAGAAAAATGCAAAGTAAAACTATGATGAGATACCATTTCAAACCCATTAGAATGACTATTATCAAAAAAAGGGGGAAATATCAAGTTTGGTTGAGGATGCAGGAAAATTAGCACCCTTATGCATGGCTGGTGGGGATGTAAAATGGTGTAGGCTTTGCAGGAAGTGGTGTGGTGGTTCCTTGAAATGCTTAATGTAGTTTCCACATGATCCAGCTGTTCCACTCTCAGGTATACACTCAAAAGGACTGAAGGCAGGAACTGAAATGGATAGATACTTGCTCTCTGGTGCTCACAGCAGCATTTTGAAACAGTAAAATGTGGAAACCATCCAAGTGTCCTTCATCAGATGGCCACATAAACAAAATGTGCTATGTATGCATGTATGTGTTATATAATGAATATAAGCGTATTTCAAAAAGTTTGTGGAAAATCAAAAGACAAGTTTATTTGGGTACAAAAAATGTTGAAATCCATGCAGTTTTTTTTCATAATTTGCATTTTCCATGAACTTTGTGAAGATCCCTCATTATCAAACCATAAAAAGAAATGAAATTCTGATACATGCTACAGCATAGTTGAACTGTGAAAAAAAAATTACCCTAGAAGTGAAATAAGCCAGAGATAAAAGAACAACTATTGTGTGTGATTCTGCTTATGTTGAATACCTAGAAAAGGCAAATTCACAGAGACAAAAAGTAGAATAGAGGTTACAGGAGCTGGAGGGAAAGCAGCGAAGCGGAGTTACTGTTTAATGGAACAGACTTTCTGTTGGGGATGATGAAAAGCTCTGGTGACAGTTACACAACACTATGAATGTACTCAATGCCACTAAACTGTACACTTAAAATGATTAAAATGACACATTTTATGTTGTGTATATTTTAGCACAATTAGAAAACAACCCTACGGCTAGAACAGATGGGTCAGCCAGACTCAACTTCTCTCTTCCTCTCCCCTCAATCCCTCCCACCTTCCTTTCACGTCTCCTCCCGTCTGTTCCCAAAGTTCTGAGCTGAGCCTCTGGCTCTGATGACATTGGTTCTTCATGGGCCAAAGCTCATGACGACAGGAAGAAAAGAGAGAATCCTAAATGGAACTGACGCCTTTTAGCTACAGATTTTTTCTTCATTTACTGTACCTCTTAAATACATAAAAGTACACATAATTACTAAAGAAAGTAAAGCAAAACAGACCAAATTTGCTTTGTCTCTGACGGCTTAGCCAGACAAATTTTGCTTTTAAAGAAGGAAAAAAAATGCTTATATTAATACTAAGACTAGGCCGGCGCGGCTCAATATGCTAATCTTCTGCCTGTGGCGCCTGCACCCCGGGTTCTAGTCCCAGTTGGGGCGCCGGATTCTGTCCCGCTTGCTCCTCTTCCTATCCAGCTCTCTGCTGTGGCCTGGGAATGCAGTGGAGGATGGCCCAAGGCCTGCAGGGGAGACCAGAAGAAGCACCTGGCTCCTGCCATCGGATCAGCGCAGGGCGCCAGCCTCAACGGCCATTGGGAGGTAAACCAATGGAAAAGGAAGACCTTTCTCTTTCTCTCTCTCTTACTGTCCACTCTGCCTGTCAAAAAAAAAAAAATACTAAGACTAAAGAAGTCTAGAAAATATTATATTATCCAACTATTAACATTATATAATAAAGAATGAACCTGAACACAGCATACCCCCAGCCCCCCAACATGATTTTATACTTAGGACTCAAAAAGGTTGAAACATGGTATTAAGTCATCAACTGTCTCCCAGGCGGCACAGGAAGGACAACAAAACGTTTTTTGTATCTGTAAAACTCCAAGCTGGAAAACAAGAAAAGGTGTGTGTCATTGAACTAGAACCTTGGGGGAATTCCTGGAAGCTGGAAAACAATGAGATCAGACTGAAGAGGAGGACAAGTAAGAGCAAACTGCCTTTCAGACTGGAGCTTTAACCCACTGTGCCATAGCACCGGCCCCAAACTGCCTTCCAAACACCAACTCCAAGCACAGCTCTTCCCAAGGGAGTCTTGAGATGTCCCAGAGAGGGGGCGAGGGGGTTTGGAGAACCACACCTGGGGAAAGGAGCAACTACGCCAGGTGTGTTTCTTTCCACCCAGAATGCACAGGTTTGCTCTGATCTCATCCTCTCTGGAAAACACAAGAATGCAGATCAATCACAAGGATACATGGAACGATTTGCCTTAATCCCCTCCCTGTGGGGGCTGACATCCCGACCTTTAACTGCTGAAGATAAGGCTTTGTGAATGTTCAGGACATTTCCCATAATTATTTCTTTCCTTCAAAGTCTCTGTGCTCTATTTCTGAAGGTGGTTTTTTTTGTTTGTTTGTTTTGGTTTTTTTTTTTTTTTTTTGACAGGTAGAGTGGACAGTGAGAGAGAGAGACAGAGAGAAAGGTCTTCCTTTGCCGTTGGTTCACTCTCCAATGGCCGCCGCGGCCAGTGCACTGCGCTGATCCTAAGGCAGCAGCCAGGTGCTTATCCTGGTCTCCTATGGGGTGCAGGGCCCAAGCACTTGGGCCATCCTCCACTGCACTCCAAGGCCACAGCAGAGAGCTGGCCTGGAAGAGGGGCAACCGGGACAGAATCCGGTGCCCCGACCGGGACTAGAACCCTGTGTGCCAGCGCCGCAAGGCGGAGGATTAGTCTAGTGAGCCGTGGCGCCGGCTATTTCTGAAGTTTTATTAGGTAGTCTTTGAATGTTTTGATTTCATCCTTCATGTTTCTTAAGCACTTTTCTAAATCTGGGCTAAATATCAGAATCACCTTTGGAGCCTTAAAAAGCTACTGATGCTGGACACCCACACCCACGAACCTGGATTTAACTGGTGTGTGGAAGAGGCAGGACATCTGTGCTTTAAAAGGTACACAGAGTGATTCTAATGTACAGTCAGATACATCTCTCTGCTCTATATTCTATGAGAGATTCAACAGAACTTTCAGATCATTTGGCAGTCAGCTATGTTCAATGTATCATTTAGTCTGTTCAAGAGACTTTTAAAAATTGGGGGAGGGGGAGGCCTTGTAGCATGTGGTTAAAGCAGCTGCCTCCCACGATGGCATCCCATGTGGGTGCCGATTACTGCCCTGGCTGCCCCACTTCTGATCCAGCTTCCTGTCAATGGCCAGGAAAAAGCAGCAGAAGACGGCCCAAGTGTTTGGAACCCTGCCAACCACCTGAAGCTCCTGGTTTTGGCACGGTTCAGCCCAGGCCATTACAGCCACCTAGGGAGTGAACTAGGGGATGGAAGATCTGCCTCTCCCTCTCTCTGTGTAACTCTGACTTTCCAATAAATATATACATCTTTAAAAAAAATTTTATTTTGGTAACACCACTTTTCATTTCTATATACTTTTATTATCTGATGTTCACTTTTCTCAGTACTTGTCTATTTGCGAATGCAATTACCTCCCAAATCTGAGTATACTATTTAGGATAGGAACAAGCATTTGGCTGAAAGTTTTTTCAGGGGAAAAAATACTGATTTTGTCTATCTCCTATTATCTCCCAAGGGCACTAAGCAGAGGTAATGGTTGGGAAGGTAAGAACTAGAAATAAGAGAAAGGTATTATATTGTATGCAGAAATGCTGAGTAATGGGAGATGTATAAAGACGCAAAAATGATGGGTTAGAAGGGTGATATTTGTACCAGAGTTGAAAAAGGCAAAAATGAGAGGCTTTAGGTAAAATGGGAGTGGAGAGCAAAGAATTAAGAGGAAGAAAGAACTAGACAGGCATATGACAGATGGGAAAGAGTTAAGGGGAAATGAAAAGGTGATTCAAGTGTAGAAGGGACACAAGCACAGATCTGTTCATTTACAGACTGATTAAGCCATTGCTAGCTAATTGCTAATTAATCTACTTTATGTCTATATAAAATATTTCAGATTTTCCAACAGGATGGTCATGAGAATGTTAAATAAAATTTAGCAAATATACACTATGAAAATGTTAGGCAGTTTTTGAAATGGATAAGATAAATCTATACAGTAGGATACCATTTGGCTAAGAGTCCAAATACCAACAACATCAAAACAAACAGAGAGAGGATCTTGTAAATGTTCATCTATTTAAAAAAGATTGTTGTCCCTAGGGAGATTACTGACGCCATAAACAAGAGTGTCAAATTGTTAACTCAACTTCAGGAGTCACTGTGTACTTACGTCTCTTGTGGGATCTGTCCTTAATGTGTTGTCCAATGTGAAGTAATGCTATAACTAGCACTGAAACAGTATTTTACACTTTGTGTTTCTGTGTGGATGCAAATTGATGAAATCTTTACTTAGTATATACTGATTCAATCTTCTGTATATAGATAATTAAAAATGAAAAAAAAATCTTGGTGTTAAATTGGAAATTGCATAGAAAATTAATCAATTTTAAAAAAATATATCATGCAGGATCTCTGTCCTTAATGTGCTATACATTGTGAATTAATACTATAACTAGTACTCCAACAGTATTTTTCACTTTGTGTTGCTATGTGAGGGCAAACTGTTGAAATCTTTACGTAATATGTACTAAACTGATCTTCTGTATATAAAGAGAATTGAAAATGAATCTTGATGTGAAGCAAGGGGAGAGGGAGTGGGAAAGGGGAGGGTTGCGGGTGGGAGGGAAGTTATGGGGGGGGAAGCCATTGTAATCTATAAGCTGTATTTTGTAAATTTATATTCTTTAAATAAAAACGTTATAAATAAAAAAGATTGTTGTAATAAATGAGGTTTACTATTATGGTGCATGGTGCCCAGTGACGAGTCAGCCCTCCAGGCCTTTAATAAAAATGAGGGTTGGGCATCTGGCTTAGTGGTTAAGGTACTGGTTAAGATGCTAGCACCCCTTGGGGCCAGCGTTGTGGCATAGTGGGTAAAGCAGCTGCCTGCGGTGACAGCATCTCACATGGGCACTGGTTCAAGTCCCAGCTGCTCCACTTCTGATCCTGTTCCCTGCTGGTGGCCTGGGAAAGCAGTGGAAGGTGACCCAAGTGCTTGGGCTCCTGCACTCAGGTGGGAGTCCTGCACAAAGCCCCTGTCTCCTGGCTTTGGATCAGCTCAGCTCCAGCCATTGCAGCCATTTGGGGAATGAACCAGTGGGTGGAAGCTCTCGCGCGCTCTCTCTCTCTGCCTTTGCTTCTCTGTAAGTAAATAAATTAAAAAAAAAAAAGATGCTAGCACCCCCACATTGGAATGCAGGGTTCAATTCCAGACCCTTAACTCCAGATTCCTCCTAATGCAGACCCTGGGAAGAAACAGTGATGGCTAAGATAAGTGGGCTTCTGCACCCCAGCTCTTGACTTTGGCCCAACTGAACTCTGATCATTGCAGCATCTAGGGAGTGGACCAGCAGATGGGAGCTCTGTCTGTTTACTCTCCCACTTGCTCTCAAATTAAAATAAGTAAGCAAATAAAAATAAAGCAGAAAGCAGCAACTCTTTTTTTTTTTTTTTTAAAGACTGACTTACTTATTGGAAAGGTGGAGTTACAGAGGCAGAGGCATACAGAGAGGGAGAAAGAGGTCTTCCGTCCGCTGGCCCACTCCCCAATGGCCTCAATGACTAGAGCTGGGCCAATCCGAAGCCAGGAGCCTACAGCTTCCTCCAAGTCTCCCATGTGGGTGCAGGGGCCCAAGAACATGGGTCATATTCCATTGCTTTCCAGGCCATAGCAGAGAGCTGGACCACAAGTGGAGCAGCCGGGACTCAAACGGTGCCCATGTGGGATGCTGCCACCACAGGCAGTGCTTTACCTGCTACTCCACAGCGCTAGCCCTGCAGCAGCAAATCTTTTAAAAAAGAAGTCTGTTGGGCCAGCCCTCTGCTGTGGCCCAAGAGTGCAGTGGAGGATGGCCCAGGTGCTTGGGCCCTGCACCCCATGGGGAGACCAGGAAAAGCACCTGGCTCCTGGCTCCTGCCATCGGACGAGCGCGGTGCGCCGGCCGCAGCGCGCCGACTGCGGCGGCCATTGGAGGGTGAACCAACGGCAAAAAGGAAGACCTTTCTCTCTGTCTCTCTCTCTCACTGTCCACTCTGCCTGTAAAAAAAAAAAAAAAAAAAAAAAAAAAGAAGTCTGTTGATGATGTCACAATGAGTAGGTAGTACATGTAATACTAACAGGGTGGTATAATTAGCTGCAGCACCAACCATCCTCCCAGATGTTTAAAACTTTTGGTGGGGGCAAACATTTTAGAGCACTGTATTGCAAATAAACAAATATTACAATTATAGGTCGAAATATCTTTTTCATCATTGTTGTCCTTCAGTTAGGACAGCTAACCTCTGAAAATATTGTTAATATGGAACAGGTAAGGTCTTAACTATTTTAAATAAACTATCTTTTAATACTGACATGAAAAGATGGCAAGATGTACTTATTAGGTGAGTGGGAGGAATGAAAAGTTGCATAACAACTTATAATATGATCCTGATTTTATTAGGAAAAAAAGTGCATATATCTGTATGTATTTGCTTACATAGAGCACAAGAAAGTTTGCTAAACTGATACCCACTGTTAAAAAAGTGCTACCTCTTGGGGCCAACACTGTGGCCTAGCAAGTAAAGCCACTGTCCGAGACACTGGCATCCCAGTGCCGGTTTGTGTCCCAATTGCTCCACTTCCAATGCAGCTTCCTGCTAATGGTCTGGGAAAGGCAACAAAATGTGGCCCAAGTGCTTGGGCTCTGGCCCCCACTTGGGAGACCCAGATGAAGCTCTGGACTGCTGGCTTTGGCTGGCCCAGCCCTGGCCGTTGCAGCCATCTAGGGCGTAAGCCAGTGGATAGAAGATATTTCTCTCTCTCTCTCTGCCTTTCAAATAAAATAAATAAATCTTTTTTTTTTTTAAAGTGCTACCTGTGAAGAATAAGATTTGAGAGAGGGGATAACATGGAATTTTCATGTCCTAAATTTTATTTTCACATTATTTAAATAGTATAACCCTGTTATAACATTTTCATGATCTTTTAAAATTCATGAAACAAAGACAAAATGCTTCATGATCCCACTCACCAGGATTTTTTATCATTCCTCTTCAGTTCAATTCAAACATTTAGACTGCCCTCCTTGGAGAGAGCAAGAGAACCCTGGCTGGGGCGAGCAAGGGGTACCTGTGAACTCCTCAGAAGGCAATCAGGGGCAGAGCCTGAACCCAGGAGACGTATGGGCGACAGTTACATGCAGGCAAGTCACCAGATTCTGGGTGGTAATGACAATGAAAGGACTGCTGCACGTATCCTGAGTAAATAACACAGCTGTTCTCCAGTTTTTAACGTCCAAGTCTCAGGTCTTCGGCGGCAGTTAAACAGTTTTGAAAACTCAACATCGCTGAAGAAATCAGCAACTTCTTACGATAAAAAGATCTGCAGCCCTTAGCAAGCATCTGAAGTTGCCTCACCACTCCTTTTACTGTCCTTCAATAGCATGGCATCCTTGAAATAAAACCCTTTACTGTTCTTTACCCTCCTGAGCAAGCATCTGGGGGGGTCTCTGGTACTTTCTTGACTTGATGCGTTGCCTCTTTTCTCTCTCAAGCAGTATCCAGTTCTACATCAGGCCCTGAGGCTCCAGAGCTCAAAGGTATGTCTGAAAGACATCACTGTTCAAGCTGTGTCAGAGACTGCTACCCTTGTCTTCAATGCTTCCTTCCTTCTTTTTTTTTTTTTTTTTTTTTTTTTTTTTACAGAGTGGACAGTGAGAGAGAGAGACAGAGAAAGGACTTCCTTTTCCTATGGTTCATCCCCCAATGGCCGCTGATCCGAATCCAGGAGCCAGGTGCTTCTCCTGGTCTCCCATGCAGGTGCAGGGCCCAAGCTCTTGGGCCATCCTCCACTGCACTCTCGGGCCACAGCAGAGAGCTGGACAGGAAGAGGAGCGACCGGCACAGAATCCGGCGCCCCGACTGGGACTAGAACCCGGGTGCCGGCACCGCAGGCGGAGGATTAGCCTATTGAGCCGCTGCACCAGCCCAATTCTTCCTTCCTAATAAAAACCTTCACTTTTAAACTGGACACAAAGATCCCACAACAAAGTCCTCTCTTGCAGAAAAGTGTGGCCATGTGACTAAGTTCTGGCCAATGAAATGTAAGCCAAAAATGCCCTTAAAGCCAGAGAGGGTTGGTCCAGGGGAACACTCAGAGCTGAAAGCTGAAAGATCAGTAGTGGAAGCCATCTACCTACTCACTCTGCAAACATCTCCTGAGTACCTGCTATGTGCCAGGTCCCGTTCCAGTGGAGGTGGAGCAGTAAAGCACAGACCACGGTTTCTGTCTCCCTGGAACTCACATTTTGGTACTGAAGACAGCAGCAGTGAGGCTCTGTTACTTGTTCACGTTTTTGACAGAAGAATCACATTTCTACCTGTGCCACAGTGGCAGATTATTACCCTGAGTTGAATCACGAGGGCCAGTTTGGTTCTAAGTCTGCTGATGACTTCTAAGAACAATCAGTGAGGCCACATGTGACAAAAGTCTGTCAACACTGCAGCGTGGAGAACGTCCTGCTCATTTTTGTATTTCTATCACCTAGCACAATGGCATTTCAGCAGCACTCAAAAACTGGTGACATGAATTGTGATTTGCAAAAACAGTCAATACAAATATCAAACCCTGTGATCAGTGCTGAAATACCATTACAAGTTGACTATATTCTTCTCTAAATTTAATCTGAAACATCTAATCTGAAGAATTACACTGTACCTGAAGGGCCAACTATTAAAGCAAAAATAACACTCAGTTCTACTCGGGAGTGATAACTCAGAAAACCTAAACACAGTGAAACCTGTCTATGGATTACATTATAAATATAAGAATATGTTTATCTATTTATCTTATTAGTTATATTAATTTAGTTTAAATATGGGCAGTCAAAAACAAGGGACCACACTGGCTGTCAGTTTGTGAGTATATAATAACCAGCAACTAGAGGAAGGGATGGTTTAGGGGATGGAGATGCAGAGGGAGGAAACCTACGATCAAAGTTTTGTAGAGTACCGCATCCTCTTACAATGCAGTATTGTCTCCTTAAAACATTATAACATACGTTCAGCTGATTTAAAACATGGCTTCACCACATGTTTTCTAAATCCATTATATGTCTAAGAGAAGAACCATACAAGAATAGCATTTGATATCAAGAAAGAGTGTTGAAGATACGAGATAATGATTTCCTTACAGCATTTGAAAATGTATTAAAGAATAAAATTTGAATTATCTCTAAAATAAATTTCCTCTGCTTCAAAGAGAAATGATAGTAAAATTTCATGTGTAACATCTGTTTGTATACCTTTATAATTTCTGGAGCTATTCAAAGGTTTTGAACACATGGAATTAATCAGTAAAAATAAGGGGAAAAATTAGCATCCTGGGACTGTAAACAAAACCTATGTGAAAAGAACAAAAAGTCTGGCTACCTTAAATCCCCACAAAAATGTAAGGAGGGAAGACAGGGCCAGGACACTCAGATCTGCCAGTAAGGCGCTATTTAACATTTGGCCCTCACTCAGCTTCTCCATCTGTAAATTTCAGGGGGTGAGGCCAGAATGACATCTAAGGTTTATTCCAACTCTAATATACTTAGAATTACCTTTTAATGAATAAATACGTTGTTCTTTATGAGAAAACAAGGTCTGATATGTGCAAGGGAAAATAATTCTCAAGGAATGGAGAATGTTATTTTAGTATTACAGAGTTCACTTTCTATTGCAACCCACTGGCAAAACATTAATTCTAAGCTTTAACCCCTTCACTGAGCTTTAGCTTAGTTTTCTAGAGCTTCCATAATAAATTATCACAAACCTGGTGGCTGAAGCAATCCAGATTTATTAATTCACAGTTCTAGAGGTTGGAAGCCCAGAATGCGTTGTTGGACTGAACTCAAGGTGCTAGCAGGGCTGTATTCCTTCTGGTGGCCAGAGGCAGAATCCATTTCCTGGCCTTTTCCAAATTCCAGAGGCCGGTGGTCCTCTTCCTCTGTCTTCAGATGTCACAGAGCTGCGCTTCCTTGATCATTTTTCTGTGGCCACATTCCCTCTGACCACAGCTGGATCAGGTTCTCCATTTTAAAGAACCCACATGCTGGCCGGTGCCACGGCTCACTAGGCTAACCTGTGGTGCCAGCACTTCGGGTCCTAGTCACGGTTGGGGTGCTGGTTCTGTCCCGGTTGCCCCTCTTCCAGTCCAGCTCTCTGCTGTGGCCCAGGAGTGCAGTGGAGGATGGCCCAAGTGCTTGGGCCCTGCACCCCATGGGAGACCAGGAGAAGCACCTGGCTCCTGCCATTGGATCAGCGTGGTGCGCCGGCCACAGTGAGCCGGCCGCGGCGGCCATTGGAGGGTGAACCAACGGCAAAGGAAGACCTTTCTCTCTGTCTCTCTCTCCACTCTGCCTGTCAAAAAAACAAACAAACAAACAAACAAAAAAAAACAGTCTAAGCATTGGGCCATCTGCTGCTTTCCCAGGAGCATTAGCAGAGAGCTGGATCACAAAGAGAGCAGCCTGGACTTGAACCAGCCCCCATATGGGATGCTGGGGTTGCAGGTGGTGGTTTAACCCGCGCCACAACACGGGTATCTCTATCAGCCTCTTTGACTAAAGACATTCTAAAATGTAGCTGTCTTCTCTGGGTTTTAACCTGCACGTCCTCAGTGAGTAAGGCTGCTGGTCACCATCCCATGTGTTTATGTGTCAGCCACATGTCTTCTTAGATGGAGTATCTGTTCAAGTTTTTGCCTACTTTTGTTTAGGTTGTTTGTGTTAATGAGTAAACAGGGATCCTTAGATATTCTAAATACAAGTCTTTTTTTTTTTTTTTTTTTTTTTTTTTTTTTTTTTTACAGGCAGAGTGGACAGTGAGAGAGAGAGACAGAGAGAAAGGTCTTCCTTTGCCGTTGGTTCACCCTCCAATGGCCGCCGCGGTCGGCGCGCTGCAGCCGGCGCACCGCGCTCATCCGATGGCAGGAGCCAGGAGCCAGGTGCTTTTCCTGGTCTCCCCATGGGGTGCAGGGCCCAAGCACCTGGGCCATCCTCCACTGCACTCCTGGGCCACAGCCTGGAAGAGGGGCAACCGGGACAGAATCCGGTGCCCCGACCGGGACTAGAACCCGGTGTGCCGGCGCCGCAAGGCGGAGGATTAGCCTGTTGAGCCACGGCGCCGGCTTAAATACAAGTCTTTTATCGATGCATGATTTTAACATATTTTCTCCAAGCCTATGACTTGTCCTTTTACTCTCTTAACAATGGCTTTGAAAAGATATAAAAAAAAATAAAGACTAATTTATTTATTTGAGAGCTAGAGTTAGAGAGAGAGGGAGAGACAGACAGAAAGCTCTTCCTTCTGCTGCTTCATTCCCCAAATGGGCGCCAACGGCCAGAGCTGGGCCAATTCGAAGCCAGGAGCCTGGAGCTTCTTCTGGGTCTCCCATGTGGGTGCAGGAGCCCAAGCACTTGGGGCATCTTCCACTGCTTTCCCAGGCCGTAGTAGAGAGCTGGATCAGAAGAGGAACAGCCAGGATAGGATTCAATGCCCATAAGGGATATCAGTGCTGCAGGCAGAGACTTAGCCTACTATACTACAATGCCAGCCCTTTGAAAAGATAATATTGATGAAGTGGTGTATCTAAGAATCTTTACCAAACCTAACATCACAAAATTTTTTTCCAGAAATTTTATAGATTTGGGAATTACATTTATGTCTATGGTCAATTTTGGGTTAACATTTACATATGATGAAAGTTATGGATCAAGGTTCTTTTAAAAAAAGATTAATTAATGTATTTGAAAGGCAGAGCTACAGAGAAGGAGTGATAGAAAGAGATCTTCCATCTGCTGTTCAGTCCCTTAAGAGCCTCAGTGACCAGGGTTGAGCCAGGCTGAAGCCAGGAGCCTGAAATGCCATCTGGGTCTCCTGCGTGGGTGCAGGGGCCCAAGCACTTGGACCATCTTCTGCTGCTTTCCCAGGCACATTAGCAAAGAGCTGGATTAGAAGTGAAACAGCCAGGGCTTAAACTGGTGCCCACATTGGACGCCAGCATTGCAGACAATGGCTTTACTCACTGGGCCACAGCACCGGCCCCACGGCTCATTTTTAAAATATGAAGGTGAAGATGCATTAAAACTTTTTGTTTTGGGGGCTGGCGCTGTGGAGCAGCAGGTTAACACCCTGGCCTGAAGCATCGGCATCCCATATGGGTGCTGTTTTGAGACCCGGCTGCTCCGCTTCCTATCCAGCTCTCTGCTATGGCCTGGGAAAGCAGTGGAAGATGGCCCAAGTCCTTGGGCCCCTGCACCCACATGAGATCCGGAAGAAGCTCCTCGATCCTGGCTTAGGATTGGCAAAGGTCCAGCCATAGTGGCCAACTGGGGAGTGAACCAGCAATGGAAGACCTCTCTCTCTCTCTGCCTCTCCTCTCTCTGTGTAACTCTTTCAAATAAATAAATAAATCTTTTTAAAAAAAGCATCTTGTTTTTGGAAAAATTATCCATTTTCTCTCTAATTATCATTTTTCCCCTGGACTGTTTCACGGATCTACTTGTTTATTATTACAGCAATTATCACAAATGACATGTATTTGTTAAATGATTTATTTATTTTAAAGGCAGAGTAATAGAGACAGAAGGGAAGACAGAGAAGAGAGATATATTCCATTTGATGGTTGACTTCCCAAGTGCCTGCAACAGCCAGGGTA
This sequence comes from Sylvilagus floridanus, assembly GCA_949820135.1. Classification (NCBI taxonomy): domain Eukaryota; kingdom Metazoa; phylum Chordata; class Mammalia; order Lagomorpha; family Leporidae; genus Sylvilagus; species Sylvilagus floridanus. Next base: position 128,628,423 of record OX463227.1, on the reverse strand, counting down.
GGGTTGGGTCAGGCCAAAGCCAGGAACCAGGAACTTCATCTGAGTCTCCGATGAGGGTGGCAGGGCCTCAGGTACTTGGGCCACCATCTGCTGCCTCCCAGGCACGTTATCAGGGAGCTGCTTCAGAAGTAGAATAGCCAACACATGAACCAGAAATTCCGATATGTGATGTGGGCATCCCAAGCAATAGTGGTGCCACAACACCTACCTCAACACCATAGTTTGACTCCTGTAACTATAATAAGTTTTGGAAATCAGTCCTCCACCTCTTTTTTTTTTTTTTTTAAGTGTTTTGGCTATTCTAAGTCCTTTGTGTTTTGATATACCTTTTAGAATCAGCTTATTTATTTCTATAAATTGTCACTTTTTTTAAAGCAATGAGTCTGTATGTTGGGGGAAAACAGCAATATTGAGTCTCCCAACCCATTTATTTAGGTTTTCTTTAATTCCTCTCAGCAGTGTTTTACAGCTTTCAGTGTATGGGTCTTGCACATTAGGGAACAATTTTTTTTTTAATTTTATCATGGTGAGGAACATACTTTCTGCCCAGGGCCATTTGGATATTATAACATCATTCACAGGCCATACGAAATCCTCAACTTAAAAGTTAGCGATAGATGTACTGATTTCAAGTGCCACCGGGGGTTGCCAGGCAAGGCCACAGCAAATGATTTCATGGGCCTTAAATGGCCCAGGGGTCAAACATTCCCATGGCTTCAAATGTAAATGGTATTCTTCTTAAATTTCAATATCTGTTTGTTACTATAAAAAATTTACAAGTGACTTTTCCACATTGATCTTGTATCCCAGTTTGCTAAGTGCACTGACTGTCCTGATAGCATTTCTGCAGAAATCACAGGCAATCGTGTCATCTGTGAAGGAGTTTCACTTCTTCCCGTCCAGCCTGGATGCCTTTTGTCTGTCTTGTCTTACTGCACTGACCAGACCTCCCACACACCACTGAAGGGAGATGCTGACAGCAGACATCGATTCCCGACTGTGAGGGAAGGCAGCTAGTCTTAAAGCATCACACATAATCCCGACCACTGGTTTTTCATTGATGTATTTTATTTACCAGATTGAGGGAATTCTCTTCTTTTCCTAATTTGCTAAGTTATTATCAACAAGGTATGCTGAGTTTTACCTACTTTTCCTGTATCTACCGAGATGATCATAGTTTCTCTTTTTCATTTTATGAATGGGGTACATGACACTGGTTCTCAGATACTAAAACAAACTTTGCATCCCTGGGATAAATCCTCTTTGGTCATTGCCTTTTATTGATTTTATATGCTGTTGGATTCAATTTGCTAAAATTTTGTTAAGAATTTTACAAGTATGTCCATGAGGGATATTAATCTATAATTTTCTCTTCTGGTTTTGGTATTAGGGTATCACAGAATGAGTTAAGAAATTAATTTTATGGAAGAGTTTATGTAAAACTGGTACTATGACTGCCTAAAATGTTTGCTAGAATTAATCAGTGAAGCCATGTACGCTTAAGACTTTTCTTTATGGGAATTTAGTTTCTTTGTTGTTTCTTCTCAAGTGAGCTTTGGTACTTGATGTCTTACAAGAAATTTCCATTTCACATATGTGTTTAATGTGTTGGCAGGAATAATTCATGTCACTCTCTCACTTGTCTGTACCTTTATCTCTTTCATTCCTGATATTGGTAATTTGTGTCTTTTCTCTCTTCTTCCGGCCAGGCTCAAGGTTTAGCAATTTTACTGGTCTTCTCAAATATTCAGTTTTTTAATTCATCGACTTTCTCTACTATTTTTCCATTTTCTACTTCATTGATTTTAACTTTTTCTTTTATTAACTTTAGGTTTAACTTTCTTTTTTAAAAAAAAATTTTTAAATGTATTTGAAAGGCACAGTTACAGAGGGAGAAAGAAAGAGGCAGAGAGAGAGAGACAGAGACAGAGAGATCTTCTATCCACTAGTTCACTCCCTAGATGGCTGCAATGGCCAGGCCTGGGCCAGGTTCAAGCCAGGAGCCAGGAGTTTCTTCAGGATCTCCAATATGGGTGCAGGGGCCCAAGCACTTGGGCTATCTTCTGCTACTTTTCTCAGGCCATTAGCAGAGTGCTGGACCAGAAGTAGAGCAGTCGGGGCATGAACAGTGCCCACATTGGATGCTGGCATCACGGACGGTGGCTTTACCTGCTATGCCACAATGCTGGCCCCAGGTTTAATTTTTACTTCTTTTCCTAGTTTCCTAAGGCAAAAGCTGAGAATACTAATTTGTGATTTTACTTCCTCAATATAGACAGCCATGAATTTTCCTCTGAGCATTTCTGTTAAGTGAAGCCCACACATTTTGATATTATTTTCAGTCAGTACAAAATACTTTCTTTTTTTTTTTAATTATTTATTTGAAAGTCAGAGTTACAGAAAGGGAGAGACAGAGACAAAAGAGTCTTCCATCCACTGGTTCACTCCCCAACTGGCCACAACAGCAAGGGATGTACCAAGCCAGACCAGGAGTCAAGAGCATCATCTGGGTCTCCCATATGGGTTGCAAGGTCCCAAGCACTTAGGCTATCCTCTGCTGCTTTCCCAGGCACATTAGCAGGGAGCTGGATCAGAACTGGATCAGCCGGGACATGAACTAGCACCCAAATGGAATGCCAGTATCACAGGCAGTGACTTTGCTATGCCACAATGTCGGCCCCTTGCCTAAGCTTTTATAAAATTTATATATACATAGGATGCAGGCATCCCAGGAGGCTTTACCCACTATACCACAATGCTAGCCCCATACAAAATACTTTCCAATTTCACCTTTTTATTTTTTTTTGACCATGGGCTTCTTAGAAATTTGTTAGTTTTTAAATGTTGAGGAGTTTTCCAGAAATTTTTTTTTATGTTTACTTATTCCTTTTTATTTATTTGAAGTGGGGGAAGGTAGAGAGAGAACCTGGCTCATTCCTCAAATGCTCACAACAGCAAGCGCTGAAGGCAGGAGCCAGGAATTACACCCAGGTCTCCCACTTATATGGCAGGGACTCAAGTACTTGAGCCATCATCTGCAGCCTCCCAGGCACATTAGCAGGAAGTGGAGAAAGAACTCGTCCCCAGGCACTCCAAGAGGGCATGTGAATGTCCCAAGCAGTGGTTCAATCCACAGAACCATAACACCTGCCCCAGCTATCTTTTTAACATTGATTTTTAATTTAATTCCCTTTTGGTCAGAATATATACTTTATGATTTTGGTCAATTTTAAAACTATTCCCACTGTTTTATGAATCAAAGTGTTGTCTTGTGCACACAACTGAAAAATAATGTGTATTTTCCTATATTTAGTAGAATATGACACAAATTCCAATTAGGTCTCTTGGCTGATAGTGTTATTCAAGTCTTCTAAATTGCTGTTTTTCTCCCAACTTGTTCTATTGAGAGAGGCAAGGTACTGAAGTCTCCAACTCTAATTGTAGATCTAGTTTTCCTTTTAGTTTCCTTTTAGTTTCTGATTCATGTACTTTAAGGCAATATTATTAGGAACATAAATTTTTAGAGCTATTGACTTCATTTGATAAACTGACCCTTTTATCTTATTAAATGATTTATTCCTGATAATACGCTTTGCTGCAAAATCTAATTTGCTGAAATTAGTAGAGCTATTCCAGCTTTCTTTTGATTAGCATTAGAATGGATTATTCTTTTTTTTGAAGTAGACTTAGACAACACTACTTGGACTTTATTTATTTATTTATTTTTAATTTGAAAGGCAGAATTACAGAAAGAGGTAGAGAAAGAGAGAGAGAGAGAGATATCTTCTATCCGCTGGTTCACTCCCCAAATGGCCACAATGGCCGGAGCTGCGCCAATTGGAAGCCAGGAGCCAGGCGCTTCCTCCTGGTCTCCCATGTGGGTGCAGGGGCCCAAGGCCATAGCAGAAAGCTGGACTGGAAGTGAAGCAGCTGGTACTAGAACCAGTGCCCATATGGGATGCTGGCGCTGCAGGCAGAGGATTAACCCACTGTGCCACAGCGCCAGCCCCTCTTTGTACCTTTGAATGTAAAAGTTTCTCATAGGTAGCATATGATGGGTTTTGCTTTTTTATCCAATCTACTAATCTCTACCTATTCATTGTGTTGTTTATGCCATATATATATACACACACATATATGTATATGATTTATTTATTTAAAAGTCAGAGAGAGAATCTTCCATCTGCTGGTTCACTCCCTAATTGGCCACAGTGATCATGTTTGGGCTAGACCAAAGCCATGAGTCAGGAACCTCTTTCAGTTATCAAAGAAGGGTCCAGGGTCCCAAACACTTGGGCCATCTTCCACTGCTTTCCCAGGTGCATTAGCAGGGAGCTGGATGGGAAATGGAGCAGCCAGGACTTGAACCAGCACCAATATGCGATGCCGGTGTCACAGGTGGAGGCTGTGCTGCTATGCCACGATGCTAGCCCTACAGTTTACATGTAATGTGATTACTGACATGGGTTGGTAAAAGCCTGCCATCTTGTTTATGCTTTCTATTCATCACAACTGTTCTTGTTCCATTTCTCCTTTTTCTTCAATCTATGGACTTAAAATTTTCAAATTTAGAACATTTTTGGTTACTGCTCCTTCTGTCTCCTCTTCATTACTGAAGACTGCATGTTATTAGGCCACTTGAAGTTGCTGCATAGCTGACTGGTGCTTTATTCATTTATTTTCCCAATCTTCCCCCAACCTCGAGTATATTTTAGATAGTTTATATTGCTATGGCTTCGAGTTTTCTAATCTTTTCTCTTGCACTAATTTGCTGTATATTTTTCATTTCTAGCCAGTCAATTTGGGTTATTTCCTTTATACCTGTATTTAATATTCTCAACCTAATTTCTTAAATGTATGAAGTATAGTTATAATAACTTTATTTTTTAAGAGAGTTGAATTCTTTTTTAAAAAAAGATTTATGTTATTTATTTGAAAGACAGAGTTACAGAGAGAGAGGTCTTCCACCCATTGGTTCACTCCTCAAACGGCCACAATTGCCAGAGCTGAACCGAATCTGAAGCCAGGAGCCAGGAACTTCCTCCCAGTCTCCCACACGGATGCAGGGGCCCAAGGCCCTGGGCCATCCTCCACTGCCCTCCCAGGCTCATCAGCAGGGAGCTGGACTGGAAGTGGAGCAGCCAGGATTCAAACCAGCGCTCATATGAGATGCCAGCACTGCAGGCCAAGGCTTCAACCCACTGTGCCACAGTGCCAGGTCCCTGATTTTTTTTTTAAAAGAATTTATTTAGTTATAATAACTTTAAATATCTTTGTGTAATATTCCATCACCTATGTCATTGCTGGGTCTGTTTCTATTGATTGATTTTCCCTGTCGGTTTTATTTTTCCCACTTCTTCACAAGTCTGGTAATTTTTGACTGGCACCCAAATCTGAATTTTATCTTGGTGAGTGCCAGATACTTCTGTATTCTTGTAAATATTGAGTTTTGTCCTGGGACTCGGTTATTTGGAAACAATTTGAAACTTTCAAGACCTGGTTTTAAGCTTTGCTAGGGGATCAGAGCACTCTTCAGTCCAGGGCTACATTTGCCTCAGTACCAAAGCAAACCCTTCTGAGTACTGTACCAGATGTCCTGTGACTTACAAGGTTTTTCTGGTCTGGTTGATGGGAATACAAACTATTCTTGAGCCTGAGAAAGAATCAGGGATTGTTCCCTGTAGTCCTTGTGGGAATTTTTCTCTGGGTTTGGAGAGATTCCACACATTTAGTGAGCAGTAATCATCTAAAGACTTAAGGGGAACCTTCTGCAGACCTCTGGAACTCTCTCCTTGTACAGCTTTCTCATCTCCAAACTCCAGCTGCCTTGGCCTTCCTGGGCTCCAAGTCTGCTCAACTCCAGGAGAGCGTGGAGCTCGGTCTGAGGTTCCCCTGCAGACTGAATTCTCCAGTATCATTGCAGGCTTCTCCTTGTTTGTTTCTGCTTTTCCAGAATCACTGTTGTGTTCTGCAGGTTGTTTGATGTTTGAAACTTGCTTCATATATTTTGTTTGGAGTTTTTTAGTGTTTACTTGTTTTCTGATCACAGCCAGAAAAGCAAATTTAATCTGTTATTTTATCTTGGCCAGAAAAACAAGTTCATCAGTACATTTCTAAACTAGAAAAAGAGAGACACAGTAAAAAGATACAGGTATTCTAAGTGGACTTTCAATAGGGGAAAAAGTGTCTCATAAAATAAACAAATTTGAACAAATTTTGACTGCCTGAAATTTGAAGGGTATAATTTTTCCATGACGCTACAAAAGCCAAAGCCTGTAACAGTTATGTTAAATCTTACAAGAAAAAAAAAAAAAGTTGTGATCCTACATTTCAAAATGTCATTAACAAATAAAGAGTACTTAAAAGTTTCATGGAAAATAAAATTTAGATTTTTATTTTGATGCAAAAATTTTTTAAAAAATAAATCCATACACAAAAAGGATCTTCAAAAAATGTATTAAAAATGTGTATCATGAAAAAACTATATGCAATATATGCATGGATTTCAAAATATTCTGTAACAAAATTACCCTTTTTTTTTTAATTTAAAAAGTGTTACTTTTGGACAAGGCTAGGCTGGGGCCAAAGCTGCATCTCCCACTTGGGTGGCAGGGACCCAATTACTTGGGACATCCACCTCTTAACTCACATCCCATCTGCTTGGCTAAATGCCTGCCACAAAGTTACCTTTGAATTCACCTTCTACAAACTTTTTGAAGTCTCTTAGCATATATTTTAAAATGCTACTGTTGTTTAAAACCACAATTTTAAATACCGTATTATATTCTACTGAGTGCCCCCTTCCCCTGCAACACACACACACACACACACACACAAGTAATGAAATATCTGCCAAAGTCTGGACTGCCTCTATTGCAGAAATTAAGTTTGTCCTAAAATTCATATGGAAAAGTAAGGGATCCAAAGTAGTGGAAACAACATTGAAAAGAACAAACTTGTAGGATTTACTGTTCATGGTTTCAAAACTTACTACAAAACTACAGCAAGCAAGACCATGTGCTACAGACATAGGGAAAGACACATAGACCAATGGGATGTAATGACAGTCAAGAAACATACTCTTCTATTTATATTTATTTGTTTCCGAAAAGAGTGCCACAACAATTCAAGGGAGGAAAAAGTCTTTTCAACAAACAGTACAGGGGACAACTGGATCTGCATATGGAAAAGATTATAAAGTTAAACATTCACCTCATATCATATAAAAAATTAACTCAAAATGGATAAAAAACCTAAATGTAAGCTATAAAAGTATAAAACTCTTAAGATTAAACAGGGGTCAGGGCTGTGGTGTAGTAGGTTAAGCCTGCATCTGTGGCTCCAGCATCCATATGGCCACCAGTTTGTGTCCCGGCTGCTCCTCTTCCATTCCAGCTCTCTGCTGATGGCCTGGGAAAACAGAGGAAAATGGCCCAAGTGCTTGGGCTCCTGCAACTGCATGGAAGACCTGGAAGAAGCTCCTGGCTTTGGATTGGCACAACTCTGGTCATTGCAGCCATTAGGGGAGTGAACCAGCAGATGAAAGACCTTTCTCTGTAACTCTAATCTCTCAAATAAATAAATAAAATCTTAAAAAAAAATACACACACACAATGAGAAACAGCTTCATACTTACCAGGATGACTACTATCAAAAAGACAGAAGGGTAGGTATTTAGCATAGCGGTTAAGATGCCCATGTCCCATATCAGAATCCTTGGGTTTGACATCCTGCTCCAGCTCCTGACTCCAGCTTCCTGCTAACACAGACCCTGGGAGGCAGTGATGATGGTTCAAGTGACTGGGATCCTGCCACTCACTTGGATTGAATTCCTGGCTCTAGGTTTCAGCCTGGCCCAGTCCCAGCCGTTGAGGGCATCTGGGGAGTGAACAAGCAGATGGAAGTGCTTTCTGCCTCTCTCTGTGTCTCTTTGCCTCCCAGGCAAATAAATAATTTAAAAAACACAGAGAATGCAAGTAATGACAAAAATGGGAAAAGTAGAACCCTCATTCATGGCTAGTGAGAATGTAAAACTGCATGGCTGCTTTGGAAAACAGTCTGGCATTTCTTCAAACAGTTAAACAGTTGCCATCTGACCCAACACAATTCCACTCCTAGGTATATACACAATAAAAATGAAAACACATGTCCACACAGAAACGTACAGATAAATATTTCTAACAGCATTATTTATGATAAAGAGTGGAAACAACCCAAATGTCCATTAACTGATGACTGGATAAACCTAAGGTGGTATATCCACACAATGGAATACTATTCAGCAATGATGTACTGGTAACACACTATAACACAGATGAACCCTGAAACTATTATGCTAAGTGAAAAAAGCCAGTCACAAAAGGTCATCTATTTTGATTTCATTTCTATGAAAGATCCAGGATAGGCAAATCTGTTAAAACAGAAAGTAGACTGGTGGTTGCCTAGGGATACAGGGGAAAGAGACAGGGGTGGAGACAGCGAGTGTCTGCTATATGGGTATGGATTTCTTTTTGGTTTGGATGTGGTTTCTCCCCACCAAAACTTATGTTGAAATTTGGTTGCCAATGTACTAGCGTTGGGAGGTGGTGCCTTTAAGAGATTAAAGTGTTTCCAACAAGACTGGATCAGTTCTCCTCACTTCCGCAGACTATTCTGCAGCGGGCCAGCCCTTCTGCCTCCTCCTCTCTTCTGCACATGCCCACTTGCCACCCTCCCGTAGCTTCCTGCTGTGTCACGCCATCCAGTAGGTTATGATGCAGGATGAGGCTCTCACCACAGGTGACCACCTGATGAACTTCCCTGCCTCCGAAAGTATAAGCTAAATAAATCTCTTTTCTTTATAAATGACACAGTCTCAGTGTTCTATCAACAGAAAATGGGCTAAGACAGGCTGATAAAATGTTCTGAGGTGGGACAGTGGTAACAGGTACACAATTCTGTTACTATACTAGACCACTGCGTTAGAAAAGGGTGAATAATATGAGAAATTTACAAGAGCCAAGCTGTTCTGAAAGTTATTCTATTATGGGGATTATGACACTGTGGGTGAAGCTGCTGCTTGGGATACCTGCAGCCCATCTACTCCGATTCCAATCCAGCTTCCTGCTAATGCATCCTGGAAGGCAGCAGATAATGGCTCAGATGCTTGGGCCCATGTCACCCATGGAGAGACCTGGATGGAGTCCGGGGCTCCTGGCTTTAGCCTGGCCCAGCCCTTGGCTGTCGTGGGTATCTGGGGAGTGAAGCAGTGGATGGAAGATCTCTCCCTCTCTCTGTTTTGCTATTTGTCGCTCTGCCTTTTGAGAAGGTGAAAAGTAAACAAAAATATAAAAAAAATTATTCTGTTAAATGGATAGAACACGCTTCATGATATATAGCACTGCCATTTTATTTATGTTATGTAATACTACTGTGAAAATTTTTGTGCCTAAGATATTTTTCTTAAAGATTATTTATCAATTTTGAAAGGCAGAGTTACAGAGAGAGAGAGAGAGAGAGAGAGAGAGAAAATCTTCCATCTGCTGGTTCACTTCACTCCCCAAACAGCTACAACAGCCGGGACTGCTGAAGCCAGGAGCCAGGAGTTTCTTCCGGGTCTCCCACATGGGTGCAGGGGCCCAAGCACTTGAGCCATCTTCTGTTGCTCTTCCCAGGCCATTAGTAGGGAGCTGGATCAAACCAGAATAACTGGGACTTGAACCAGTGCCCACATGAGATGCTGGAGGTGTTGCAGGTGGTGGCTTTGTCCACTACGCCACAACACTGGCCCCTTGCCTAAGCTTTTATAATTGTATATACTTTAGAGTAAGGGTTCTTGAAGCAGTCTGCCTGAGTGAGAATCTTGGCATGAAAACACAGCAGCTATATGATCTTAGGCAAGTCACTTAATTTCTTTGTACCTCGGTTTCCTCACCTAAAACATAAGGTTAAGAATATTAACACTCTTGGTATTCTGATGATTAAATTAAGTAATGCTAATATACACTGAGGTCTTTGTGTCATGCCTGCCATTAGGAGTAGTAACTGCTACAACTGTCATTCTAGTTTGCATTATTTTCTTAAGATGATTTCCAGAAGTAGCATGACTGGGTCAAAAACCATAAACTTTTATGTTTCAATACCAAACTACATCTCAAAATAGATACTCTAATTTTTGGTGCCAGTAGAAGTATATTACCATTGCCATCATCAATATTATATTATATTTTTACATTTAATTGGCATGTCTTTTTAATTATTTATTCATTTTTACCGCTTGAAAGTCAATCATTTTCTTTTTTAATATTTATTTTTTATTTATTTGAAAGACAGAATTACAGAGAGGTAGAGACAGAGAGAGAGAGAGAAAGAGAGAGAAAGAGGTCTTCCATCTGCTGGTTCATTCCCCATTGGCTGCAACCACTGGAACTGAGCCTATCCGAAGTCAGGAGCCAGGAGCTTCTTCCAGGTCTCCCACGTGGGTACAGGGGCCCAAGCACTTGTGCCGTCTTCTACTGCTTTCCCAGGCCATAGCAGAGAGCTGGATTGGAAGAGGAGCAGCGTGGAGTAGAATCAGTGCCCATACAGGATGTTGGCATTTCAGGGTGGGGCTTTAACCTGCTGCACCACAGCGCCAGCCCCAATCATTTTCTAATTATCCTATTAATCCTGCACATTATGTGTACCTTCTGAATATGGAGCATGTCTAAGATCCCATACTAGGGGTTACAAAGGAAACAAGGCAGGTCAAGGATTTTTTGTGAAGTATGACAAAAGAAACATTTTAACGGAAGAAAATTATAATTGGATAGAAGAGAGCTATGAAGCATTTATGAAAATCCAAAGGAGGGCTGGCGCCGCAGCTCAACAGGCTAATCCTCCGCCTGCGGCGCTGGCACCCCAGGTTCTGGTCCTGGTCGGGGCGCCGGATTCTGTCCTGGTTGCCCCTCTTCCAGGCCAGCTCTCTTCTGTGGCCCGGGAGTGCAGTGGAGGATGGCCCAAGTGCTTGGGCCCTGCACCCCATGGGAGACCAGGAGAAGCACCTGGCTCCTGCCTTCGGATCAGTGCGGTGCGCCAGCCGGCCATTGGAGGGTGAACCAATGGAAAGGAAGACCTTTCTCTCTGTCTCTCTCTCTCTCTCACTGTCCACTCTGCCTGTCAAAAAAAAAAGTCCAAAGGAGGGAGAAAATAGCAGTGTTTGAGCTGGTTCTTAAAAAAATGTGCATACTATTTGTATGATAGAGCAATTCTCAGCTGATGGAATGAATAAAATGGCATAATTTTACTTTAAAAAATGTGCATACTTTAAATATTTGAAGTAGCACACAGAAGTATAAAGAAGAGTTCAATAAGCACAGAGATTTAACATTTTGTCATACTTACTTCATATGTGAAAATTATATACATACACATATGTAGTATTTTTCTTGAAAGCAGGGATGGATATATGAATATCACATAATGAGGGATTCATGACAAAGATCATAAGGTGAGAAAAGAAGGCTTTATAATTTAAGGGAGATAATTCAGTAAAGACAACATTCATAGTTATCTATATATCAAATAATACAGCATCCATACATTTTTCTACATGCTAGCTTCTACATGTGGTACGTGTCTTCTTATGTTTCGCTCATTTCACTTAGTATAATGATCTCCAATTTCATCCATTTTGTTGCAACAAATGGGCATATATTCAACTGGCAAGGGTGCAATCAAAGTGCAAATCAAGGTTGGTGTAAGAACACAACCCAGGCCAGTGCTGTGGGTGTAGCAGGTTAAGTTGCTCTCTGCGGTGCTGGCATCCCATGTGGGTGCCAGTTCCAGCCCCAGCTGCTCTACTTATGATCCAACTCTCTGCTAATGCTCCTGGGAAAGCAGTGGAGGATGGCCTTGGGCCCCAGCACCCACGTGGGGGACCCAGAGGAAGCTCCTGGTTCCTGTCTTCGGTCTGACCCAGCCCTGGCTATTTGGAGAGTGAACAAGCAGATGGAAGACTTCCTCTCTCTCTGACTCTGTTTCTCCCTCTCTGTAACTCCACCTTTCAAATAAATAAATAAGACTATGTGGCTTCAGTACAGAATGACTGGGGAGGGAATGGTGAGAACGCAAGGGCAGAGGATCCTCTACAACAAAGCCAGCAACCTTGTGAGCTGAAAGGAAGTTTTTCACCATAGAACAGTGCACAGTAAGACATGAAGACACAAGTCATCATGACCCATCCAGGGAACTACATGTGATCCAATTCAGCTGAAGTGGGAAAGAGGCAGATGATGCTAAATAAATAGGCAGAGGCCTGATTGTGAAGGCCCTTGTGTGCCAGAATAAAGAATCTGAACTTTATTCCAAAGGAAATGGGAAACCAAAGCATTCTTAAAAAAAAGAAGTGACCATCAGACTGGCTTTGAAAAAAAATTACTCTGGCAACACTCCAATGGCTGCTCATCTCACACAGAACCAAATCTAAAGTCTTCCTTTCACTTAAAACCCTACATGCTAATGACTGATTTTCTCTGAAATTACTTATTACTCTCCCCCTACCCCCTGCTTTAGCTACACTTTGCACCTTCTTCTCCGTCTCCCTGAACTTCTTCCCCCAGAGAGCTCCACAGCCCATGCACTCACTTCCCTCAGGTCTCTGTTGATTTTCTTATCAGAGAGGGTTTCCCTATTATCTGATGTAAAGGAACAAGAAATTATTGCAAACAGTTCCATTGTATTTTTTCCTCCACTCACCACCTGGCACATGTATTTATTGTACATTGACCTTTCCTCCTTACATAAACACTCTCAGTAACTCTATGATACTGTAATTGGCATTTCTGTCATTTCCTGACAGTGAAACTCAGAGTCAGAGAGGCTAAGTAATTCATATATATTGGATATATTGCTAGTGGACAGAGGAACCAGCTAGAACTACTAGTGAGCCTGCAGTCTAACCATTTCACACACTGCCTGCCTCCTAGTGCCACAGGTCCCTAATTCAGATTCTGGATAATTTCCTCTGACCAGGCTCCATGTTGACAAGCACTAACATCACAAGAAGTCTGAATTCACCTATGTCCTTGGAAAAAGATACAGACTTATAATTTGTTATTAGCCCAGTTTTTTTTTTTTTTAAGATTGATTTTATTTAAAAGGCGGGGTGGGGGGAGAGAGAGAGAGAGAGACAGAGAGAGAGAGAGAGAGAATGAATCTATCTTCCATTTACTGGTGCATTCCCCAAATAGCCAGAGCTGGGCCACACTGAAGCCAGGAGCCAGGAGCTTCTTCCAAGTCTCCCATGAGGGTACAGAGGCCCAAAGGATTGGGCCACCTTCTGCTGCTTTCCCAGGCACATTAGCAGAGAGTTGGATCAGAAGTGGAGTGGTTGGGAATCGAACTGGCACCCATATGGGATGCCAGCACTGCAGGTAGCAGCTTAACTTGCTATGCCACAGCGCCAGCCCCCTAGCTAGTGTTTTAAAAGCCAGAAACATTTTTTTAAATAATGAATTAATATGCAAAAGGAAGCTGAATTTTATTCAACAATTATCTATATTTTTTGTTTTAAACACACAAATACTCAAAAAAGATATAAGATTTTACGAAACTAGAAGGAATGTAGCATTTTATACAAAACTGCTCTTCTAAGGTCTTCTTCCAAGTATCATATTCAACTTTAGGAATAAAATTTAACTGTATCTTTAAGATAACCATCAAGGGACTGTCATTGTGGTGCAGCAAAGTTAAGCTGCCACTTACATCCTGATCATCCTATATCAAACTGCCTATTTGCCTCCCAGCTGCTCCACTTCCAATCCAGCTCCCTGCTAATGCACTTGGGAAAGGAGCTAATGATGCCCAACTACTCGGGTCCATACCACCCACATGGGAAACCCAGATGGAGTTCCAAGCTCCTAGCTTTGGCCTGGTTCAGACCCAGGCTGTTGTAGCCGTTTGGGGAGTGAATCAGGGGATGGGAGATCTCCCCCTATCACTCTGCCTTTCACTAAAATAAAATCATTAAACTGTTCTGATATGTCACTCCTAAGGAAGAACATGACATCTACCAGGAAAGCATGCAGGGAATAGAGCACCATGCATAGAGTGAAAGGGTGAAGGGGAGGACTCAGTAACGTTTCTTCTTATTCTTTTCTTACTTCTGAGATTATGCATCTCTTCTCACTGTTTTTTTAAAGGTCTTATTTATTTATTTGAGAAACAGATACTGAGACAGACAGACACACACACACAGAGAGAGAGAGGGAGAGAGAGAGAGAGAGAGGCATTATTTTCAAAATGCTCACAATTGCTAGAGCTGGGCCAAGGCAAAGCCAGGAGCCTGGAGCCACAAACTCAATGCATGTAGATGGCAGCAACCCAACTAACAGACATCACTACTGCCTCCCAGGGTGTACATTAGCAGGAATCTGCAATCAGGAACTGAAGCTGGAAATCAAACCCAAGCATTTCAACTTGGGACACAGGTAATGGACCAGCATCTTAACCACTAGGCCAACGCTTACCCCTCCCCTTTTGGGGGGAGTTATTCCTTCTTTTATTTTTAATTAATTTACTGAAAAGCAGAGTGATAGACAGGGAAAGGAAGAGACAGGAAGAGGAAAATGGAGGGTCGAAGAAAGAGAGAGAGAATCTTCTACCTGCTGGCTCACTCCCCAAATGCCTGCAACAGCCAAACTCCATCCAGGTCTCCCAAGTGGGTGGCAGGAATCCAAGTACGTAGGCCAGTACTAGCTGTCAGGTGGATTGGCAGCAGAGGCAATATTTGATCCCAGGCACTCCACTTGGTGATGCAGGCATCCCAAGTAGCAGCTTAACCAGATGCACCACAGTGCCTGCCCTTCTTGGTCATCCTTTCATCCCTTCTCCCACAGCTGCTATCACCTTTTCAAATGTGGTCCACAACCTTCCCCATTACTGCTTCATACCAGAATTAACCCACTCAGTTTCAACTACCATCTCTGGTGGGTTAACTTCCTAATCTAGTCATCATTTCTCTCTCCAGCCTTGGATCACCCTCTGAATGCCTCAGAACCCTTTTATGTCCCTACATTTATGAAGAAAGTTAACTTTTTCAAAAAGGGCCCCTTTTCACTTTGCTTCACTATCTTTTATCTGTCCATTCTCCTAGGTTACAACTTTGATACAGTTTTTCTACATTTAATCAACAGAACCTGTCAATTATTCACTGTGCTTCCTACTGTCTTGCTTTTCAACTCCAGCTCCATAGCTGTTACCTAACTCTGAGCTTTCTCATTTCCTTCCTTTCATTACCGCAGTTCTGCAGTGGGCCTTCCTGCCTGCAGCCCACGCACTCAACGTCTGCTCATTCTGCACAGCCTAGCAGGGAAGCCTCTCTCATGCAATAAAATACACTCCCCACATTCAAGAACTTGACATAGTGCCCCAGAAGAAAACAAACCTCAATTTCTCACACCAGCATTCAGGGCCTTCTACACCTGCAGCGTGTTACTAATACATGTTTATCTTAAACCTTCCAAGAAGATAAAATTCTAGAAAACCAACATTCTGATCCCTCACATCTAAATCAATACAATACACACCTCAGGTTTGTAAAGGACAGAGTAAACCATTTTCACTTAACTCCAACCTATTACATCAGGCAATGGAAATACATTACTTAACCTATCATCTTCTGTCATCTCAAATTACCAAGGATTCAAAGTTTAACCATTCTCATCTAAAACAATGAAAATGTATACAGTTAATCCAAAAATAACATTTATCTTTTTTAAAAGATTTATTTATTTATTTGAAAGTCAGAGTTACACAGAGAGAAGAGAGGCAGAGATAGAGGTCTTCCATCGTTGGTTTACTCCCCAGTTGACCGCAACTGCCTGAGCTATGCCAATTAGAAGCCAGGAGCCAGGAGCTTCTTCCAGGGCTCCCACACGGGTGCAGGGGCCCAAGGACTTGGGCCATCCTCCACTGCTTTCCCAGCCCATAGCAGAGAGCTGGATTGGAAGTGGAGCAGCCGGGACTTGAACCGCTGCCCATGTCGGTGCTGCAGGCAGCGGCCATACCTGCTAAGCCACAGTACTAGCCCCTTCTTATCTTTAGTGAGTGTGTAGATTGGTATTTTAATGGCAAATTTAACAATATCCATAAAAAGTTTAAGTGCAGGGCCCATGCTGTGGCATGGTGGGTTAAACTACTGCTCGCGACAATGGCATCGCATATGGCCTCAGGTTGGAGATCTGCCTGCTACACTTCTGATCTCACTACCTGTTAATGTGCCTTGGAGGACAGTGGAAGATGGCCCAGATGCTTGGGTCCCTGAACCCATGTTGGAGACCTGGAAGAAGCTCCAGTCTCCTGGCTTTGGCCTGGCACAGCCCTAGCCATTGTGGCCATTTGCGGGGTGAACCAGCAGATTAGAGATCTCTCTCTCTTTCCAGCCCCTCTCTCTGCCTCTCTCTCCTCCTATCTATCTATCTATCTATCTATCTCTGTAATAACTAAAAACAATTTTTTTTAGGATCTTAAAAATATAGTTTAAGTGCAAATATCTTTTAGCCCAGCAGCATAACATCCGGGAAATTAGAATCTACCTGAGGATATTCTTATACAAGGGAGCAAAAATACATGCAAAACACAACCCTGCTGTAACAGTTAAAAAAAAAAAGAGAGAGAAAAAGAAAAAAGAAATTTCCCTAAGGGGCTATTATCTATATCTATAATGGAACATTACAGAACAATTAAAAATAAAGAAGCAGCTATACAAGAACCGACATGAAATATGTTAAGAATTGGGCATATGTTGTGGCAGAGTAGGTTAAACTGCCCGTTGGCATGCCCACATCCCATACCAGAGTGCCTGGTTCAAGTAACAGCTACACTGTGCTTCCATCCAGCTTCCGGGTGGTGGAAGACGGCCTAAGTATTGGGTTCTTGCAACCCATAAAGGAGATTTGGATAGAGTTCCTGGCTCCTGGCTTCAGCCTGCCCTGGCCCTGGAGGTTGCAAGTATTTGAGGAATGAACTGGCAGATGGAAATCCCTCTCTGTCTGTCTATCCCACTCTGTTGGTCACTCTGTCTTTCAAATAAATAAATAAATACATCTCTTAGAAAAGAACAGCACAGGGGAGAAATGCAATTTACAGAATAGGATGTAAATATTCTGTTTGTATAAAGAAAATGCATATGCACTTGTAAATACAGAAAAATATCTAGAAAGAAATACTTGTATGCTAAACCATTAATAGTAGCTAATTCTGAAGAATGGGATTCAAGGGAAGAAAGAAATTTTAACTTTCTGTTTTGTGTGTCTGTGTAGATAGAAACATATATTTATAATTTCTAAAAAATAATCAGTTAAATTGTTTATTAATAAAGAAAGAGGAGACTTAAGTATAGCAAAAGCTTTTAACCTTCCTTAGATGAACATGACTGATCTTGACTATACACAGTGCAGGAAACACACAGTGCTTCATGGGAAACGCTTCCATTCATTCAGCTACTTATGGAGTACCCACTATGTGTCCAGCACTGTGCCCGGTGACACTGATCATATGGTGAGCAAAAAAGATCTGCTCTCTGCTCCCCTAGACTTCACAGAAAGGCCTTTTAAGTCTCCATTTTTCCTATTTCCCCTGTAAGAACCACTCTGACATACAGGTTTGTGCTCTCATTATACATAGTATGCCCTCCCATAAAATAGATATTAATTAATTGAATCTTTATATAAAACAAAGACGAATGATTTGGGGGCAGACATTTAGCCTTGCAGTTAAGACACACCCATCATGGTGAGCATCCCTGACTCTTCTTCTCCATGTCTTCTCACAATACCTTCAAGATCAAGAGATTCCTGGGGGCCAGAGTTGTGGTGTATCAAGTAGAGCCACCACCTGCAACACCGGCATCCCATATGAGCACCAGTTTGAGACCTGGCTGCTCCATTTCGTATCCAGCACTCCCTGCTATTATGCCTGGGAAAGCAGCAGAAGATAGTCCAACTGCTTGGGTCCCTGCGCTGAGCTGGGAGATCTGGAAGAAGCTCCTCATTCCTGGCTTTGGCCTGGCGCAGCCCCAGCCTTTGTGGCCATTTGGGGAGTGAACCAGCAGATGGAAGAGTTCTTTCTGTCTCTTCCTCTGTGTAAATCGGGCTTTCAAATAAATAAATAAATCCTAAAAAAAATTCCTGGCCATAAACAAAAACAAAATTATCCCATTCCCCAGTGGATTCAGATAAAAACTATTAATAAAACCAGGTACAACTCCAAAAGGAGACACTGGAGAAGAACGAAGGAGGATCTATAAGGAGTTGTATACGAGATGGCATGTACATTCATGTTATTACCAAGGTTACCACTATCTTAATCACATCAAACTGAAGATGTCACCATTGTCCGGACAGTTGGATATGTTTAATTGGGAGTGTGACTTTCCATTTGTTTCTATGCCCTGCACTAGTGGGTTGGTTCAGTAATAAATATGTGAAATATTTGGGGGGGGGCGGACAAGGACACAGGTTAAGAAGCCTGCATCCCACATACAATTACCTGGTTCAATTTTCAGCTCCAGTTCCTGTTGATACTGACCACAGGAGGTGATAGTAATGGCTCAAGTAACTGAGTTCCTGCCATGCCTGGGAGACATGGATTAAGTTCAGTAGGGGCTTCAGTCCCTGCAGGGGGCCCTGTGGGCACTTGGGAATGAGCCAGTGGATGGGCATGCTCTCCCATGTTCTCTCTCACACAAATAAGTAAATGCTTAAAATTTTTAAAGCTTTAAAAATTATGAATCCCAGAGCCAGCTCTGTGGTATAGCAGATAAAGCTATTGCCTGTGATGCCAGCATCCCATATGGGCACCAGTTCGAGTTCTGGCTGCTCCACTTCTAATTCACCTCTGCTAAGGTGCCTGAGAAAGCAGTGGAAGATGGCCCAAGTCCTTGGGCCCTTGCATCCGCACGGGAGACCCGGATGAAGGTCCTGGCTCCTGGTTTTGGACCAGCCCAGCTCCAGCTGTTGTGGCCATTTTGGGAGTGAACCAGCAGATGGAAGCGCTCTCTCTCGCTCTCTCTCTCTCTCTCTCTCTGCCTCCTTCTCTCTCGCTAAACTCTGCCTTTCAACTAAATAAGTCCTTAAAAAGATTATGAATCCCTGTTTCCTTAATGTTTTAAATTATTAGAAGTACCACCTGTAGAAAGAACAATTCAACAAGCGCCTTTGCAGATTAACAGTTAAAAAAAAAAAAAAAGTAGCCTAGGAGGTGTGGAGTGGATGTTTGGCACAAGACTTAAGAAGCTGCTTGGGATGCCCACATCCCATGCCCAAGGTGCCTGGCTGGAGTCCCAACTCCTCTGCTTCCAATCCAGCTTCCTGGAAGGGGCATCCTGGAAGGCAGTGGATCATGGTTCAAGTATCTGGATCTCTGTCACCCATGTGGGAGACCTGGATTGAGTTCCATGTTCCTGGCTTCAGCCTGGTCCAGCCCCCCAGTTATTAGAGGCATCTGGGGAGTGAACCAGTGGCTGGAAGGTCTGTCTGTCTCTACCTTTGAAATAAAATGAAAAACAAGGAGCCGACACCCTGGCATAGCACGTAAAGCTACTTTCTGCGGTCCTGGCATATATATGGGTTTCAGTTCATGTCCTGGCTGTTCCACTTCCAATGCAGCTTTCAGCTATGGCCTGGGAATGCAGTGGAAAGTGGCCCAAGTCCTTGGACCCCTGCACCTGTGTTGGGGACCCGGAAGAAACTCCTGGCTCCTGGCTTCCGATCGGCTGGATAGAAGACCTTTCTCTCTCTCTCTCTGTCTGCCCCTGCCTCTCTGTAACTCTGCCCTTCAATAAATAATTACATCTTTAAAAATAATAAAAAGCAAAAATATATTTAAAAAATTTTAAAGAAACCTAGATAATAAGTGAAATTTAAGGGAATTAGCTAAGAACATTTAAAAAGAAAAAAAAGGTTATTTTCTTTATTGATTTATGTTTACTACATTTTTCTATAATCAATGTGTAATGTAGCAAGAAGAAAGTGGGGCCGGTGCTATGGCGCAACGGGTTAAAGCCGTGGCCTGCAGCACCAGTATCCCATATGGGCGCCAGTCTGAGTCTCAGCTGCTCTACTTCTGATCCAGTTCCCTGCTATTTCACCTGGGAAAGCAGCAGAGGATGGTCCAAGTGCTTGGGCCCCTGCACGCATGTGGGAAACCCAGAAGAAGCTCTTAGCTCTTGGCTTCAGCCTGGCCCAGCCCAGGTCATTGCAGCCACTTGAGGAGTAAACCAGCAGATGGAAGAAGACCTTTCTCTCCATCTCTACCCTTCAAACAAATAATATAAATCTTTTAAAAGAAAATAAGAAGAAAGTAAAAATTATCCTTGAAAAGAACCCTTTGCAAGAACAGGTAGCTACTGCATAAAGCTCAGCCCCTTTTCCTCGTATACCCGGTCCTTTATGTCCTGGGTTTGTTAAGACTCCTTGTTTTTGTCAGTCCAACGCCCATTTGCCTTTCTGCTGAAGATAATATTCTGGGACATTCCTCTGTGAAACCACTGCTCCTCACCTCCTGGCCTAGGCCTACCCTCCAGTCTATACCAGTCAGCAGACCCCTCAACCATCAAAAGAGTTCACAGGTGAACACACAACCCAACAGATTCAAACAAAAATCAATCCTGAAAAGAGACCAGTTTTAATGAAATTATTAAAATTATTATGTGGCTAAAATTCTTTTTTTTTATTTTTTTTTATTTTTTTGACAGGCAGAGTGGACAGTGAGAGAGAGAGACAGAGAGAAAGGTCTTCCTTTTGCCGTTGGTTCACCCTCCAATGGCCGCCGCGGTCGGCGCACTGCGGCCGGCGCACCGCGCTCGTCCGATGGCAGGAGCCAGGAGCCAGGTGCTTTTCCTGGTCTCCCCATGGGGTGCAGGGCCCAAGCACTTGGGCCATCCTCCACTGCACTCCCGGGCCACAGCAGAGAGCTGGCCTGGAAGTGGGGCAACCGGGACAGAATCCGGTGCCCCGACCGGGACTAGAACCCGGTGTGCCGGCGCCGCAAGGCGGAGGATTAGCCTGTTGAGCCACGGCGCCAGCCTAAAATTCTTAAAAATAACTTTGTAACAGAATTTTCACTTAGTATAACCCCTAAATGTTCCATGTGACAATAATTTCAAATCATAAAACTGGCAATGAAACAGTCATGTTACTTCTTTTTTTTAAAAAGTATACAATAACGAAATAGCAACAGAAATGTATCTTAAAATTTCCATTTCTTTCTTTCTTTCTTTTTTTTTTTTTTTTGACAGGCAGAGTGGACAGTGAGAGAGAGACAGAGAAACAGAGAGAAAGGTCTTCCTCTACCGTTGGTTCACCCTCCAATGGCTGCTGCGGCCGGCGCACTGCGCTGATCCAAAACCAGGAGCCAGGTGTTTCTCCTAATCTAAAATCTCCATTTCTAAGAAACTTTCTAAACTTCATGCTCATCTCAAACAATAAGAATGTTAACACCATAAGATCACATCCTGTTAAAACAGCTAAGTGCAGAAATCTAAGAAAATACAGGTCTAGTAGGCATATACATTAATTACATCTCCTCTGATAGAAATTTTTTTATAACTCAAAAAGTAAACACTCCTATGGGTTATGTTTTATAAGACACCCAAAACGCCACAATATGTAAGAAAAAAATTTAATATATTTAACTTTTAATAATTTTGATCAATTTAACCATTTTCTTCTTAACACCAAGAAAACTATAGAGCATATTAGTAAATTACAGGAAAACAAAGTTCAATGTTAAGAAAACTCTCTTAAGAGTGAAATGGGCTATCTTGTAAAACAGGGATCTCTTTGTCCTTGGAACCAAACTAAAATTTAAACTCTGTAATTCTCTGAAAATAAAACATTCCTGAAGAATTCAACTGATGTGCCAGATGTTTTATTTCTTGAAAGAATATAGCTGAACACATAGAATAATCTGCTGCATTTTCCCCCTAGCATTGCACAATGTTCCTGGCCCACAATGCACACACTGTAGCTATTATCATATTTAAGGATCTGACAGCATTGTTACACAAATCCTTAATATTCATCCCTAAGTAACTACATTAACAAAATGTCCAGTTTTCAAATAGTCTTGGGTTTTAGTAGTTAAGTATCATATATATTTTTCCACAGTCTAAATACAATCCATTTCCTGAACTTTTAGCTTTCAGTTTCCTGTTCGTCAATGGCAATACATAAACACACCCCAGAACAGTATTTCCACTTTTGACAACAGTGGACGTGAACTTAATGTGATCAAAATACTTACAGTGTATATAATAATACATAGCAGCTACGACAGCAAAAGGCAGAAACTTAATAATTTACAAAAATGCAACTATAAATTATGTTCCGTATATAAGATTCATATAACAAACTTCCTTTATAACTTTTAAAACTCAGGAGAAGTTTCTTTCTTCTGAAAAACTGATAAGCGTTATCAGACAATAATTATAAAACCCATCCTGTTTCCTTTTTTCTCTTCTTGCCAGGATGCTCAGAGCTAAATTTAATGTTCAAGAAACTACCATGCCTCAGATTATTGGTGTAAAGATTACTTCTCCCTCTCTTACCCTGCTCATGATTCCCGACGTGATTTATGCGCATTTTCCAACTTTGCTTTTAATGGTCTTTGTCCTTTTTGTTTAATTATAATAGGTTAACATAAATTGTAAATTAAAATTGGCCTAAAAGTTCATTTTAAGTTCATATTTTTCCTCACTGTATAATACAATTTATATAAAATGTAGGTTTTCACATATTTTCCACTTTAATTATTTCAATTAACTCATGATTCATTTTTATAAAATCTAATGGCTTAAAAAAGGATAAAAATGACAAAAGCATAAAGCTTAAGTTACTTAATTAGAGACACTTGATTAGTAGGATTTGAAATGTTTAAATATCTTTAATTTATGAACAAACTTCATTTAGCAAATTGTAAAAAAATTAACTCATAATTTTAAAACATTACATAAAATATTAAGCACATAAAGTAATAAATTCTCACATACTAAAGTACACATAATATTTTAATTTACCATATACCATTATCAGCATCCTTAGATATAAAATAGACAATAGATATAAAAATGTTAAAATAGTCTGGGAGTCTAAGAAAAAGTAGAAAAGCTGAGTCACACCTGTTTAGGAAATATAGACACACACAAAGACATGAAAATGTTCAGTATATGGTAATACCAAAAAGTTTGTTAAATGGAGATAAAAGTGAGGTGTTATTTAGATGAACAAACACAAAATGAAAAAGAAAAAAACCACAAACTAAAATGACAAATGTAGTCACTAAAATAAAAATACAATGAATTAGACAAAGAAAATCTACAATGTAGTCATATTAAAAACAGAAAACAGAAATGAACAAATTTTATTATTAAAGACAACAATCTATAAGAAT
This sequence comes from Sylvilagus floridanus, assembly GCA_949820135.1. NCBI lineage: Eukaryota > Metazoa > Chordata > Mammalia > Lagomorpha > Leporidae > Sylvilagus > Sylvilagus floridanus. The sequence goes on along the minus strand of OX463227.1, from coordinate 128,605,014 downwards.
GTATAAAGTAATGTTAAAGTTTCCCATTTTTAGGAGACACAAATATAAACTAGAAAATGATAATAAATCAGAGCTAGATAATATATGTAAAATTAAAGTGACCCAAAAAATCCCCTGTCCCTTTCTAAAAGTATGAGAAGTACAGGATTAATACTGAAAGAAGCTGAATTACAATAAAATTATTATTCTAAAAATCAAGGTAACAGCAAAATTTATTACTATAATTTAGAAGAAAAAGCTAGCAATCACCCCCCAGATATGTGGTTCAACAGATTTTTTTCAAACAACAATAAGATAACTCAACACAAGAAAACATTTTAAAGATGTAACATGAAAGGTTTTAGAAAAACCTACACACATACACACAAATTCAGCCCTCCAGAAAACCCAAATCTAATTTTGAAGCATTTCTCCTTGCTTTTAATAGCATAATTAGAAGATAAAATGTATTCTAAGAGGTAACCACCCAAATACAAGTCACAGATCTGAAGCAGGGGGAATAATCCCCTTCTCCCTTCAGAAAACTGAAGACAGGAAAAAGAAACCAAAACATGGGCAATAGAAATAACTGAACTGATACAGGCATTGAAGAAATGGCAAAAAATCTTTTCTCGTACAGACATTTGTGGATTATGCAATTCAACCTTGCATTGTTTAAAAATGATAAAGAAAAATCAGTGTTTCAGTGAAAATGAATCTAGTTCAGAGCCTGGTGTTTCTAGGTTTTTGGAAAGAATGTCCCAGAATTTGCGGAGGTCTTGGGCACCCTTTTGTAACCCGGACCACTTTTCCTTTCTTTAATCATGGTAAACACAGAACACAAAAATATTACCCATTGCAAAATGATTTAATGATAAAATTATGTCTATAGTAACTACAAAATATTTGTACACTCTAAAGATTTTCAAAGTGCAGAGAGGGCATCTCCCACTTAACAATATTGCAAGGGAAGAAGCAGAAGTGATACAACAGTAAAACTGGTATTTGACAAGACATGATTCACGTATGAGAAAAAATTACCTGTTCTGTCAAAAGGGAAGGGAACATTTATTACTGAACAACTGCTGTAGCCTGACTCTACGCTTTATATATATTTATTCTGTCATACTGCATCTAGGCAGGAAATCAGTGTAAAAGAAAACAATGCTTAAGTAAGGTTCCCAGAGTTATGAGTGGCATATATTTAAATGTAAGAGGCTAAAGACAGCTGATGTAAGCTTAGGGACTACGCAATAGAAGTGCAGGATCAGGCCTGTCAGGTAAGTACAAGGATTCCCAACTTTTCCTGCTAATATTACTGCTCTACCAATAGCTCTGTAAAAGAACCTATGTTTCAACATGATAGAAAAAAAAAAGTCCACATTTTTAGAGAATGATATTTATGTTTACAACAGTGCTCTAATTTACAACTCTAGAAACAAGAGAAATCAATCCTTTTCTTGTCACAGCAGATTTTAGAATCTTGGTTTTAAGCATATTAATAGTGATGCTCATTCGAGAAATGCAATCATGGGTTTAAACTACACTATGGCACCGCAAGAAACAGTCTGAGGCTGGCCTGAAAGGGGCAGGCCTGCTCATTGTTTTAGCTGCAGATCTTGAGCACGAGACTTTATTTCCTCGGCACCTCAATTTCCTTGTCTAGAAAACAAGACAGCTGGACTAGAGGATATCCCCACACACACCTTCTTCCTTTCTCCCTCTCTGTTCCTTTCTACTTTTGGCTTTGTGATTTAGGTTCTAGCCTGGGGTTTTGAGGACAGAGAGGAAAACAGCAGCAGATACCACTTGTACTTTGGAGAGTAGGAATAAGGATTATATAAACAATTAGAAGATGGAGAAAAAGTCAACAGCATGCTTACACGAAAAATGGACCAAGAGGCATAATGGTCAGGACAGATGATCGTGGACTTCACTGTCAAACTGACTTAGAGGAGAAGTTTCAGTTACTTTGAAATCAAGAAAGATAGTGAGAAATGCTAGATGCAGACTTAGAAATGTGATCTGCAACACACAGGAGCCTTGACAATCAAGAAGACTTTCCAAGTTCCCCCAGCACATATGGAAAAGACGTCCTGCTCCCTGGCTTAATCATTCATCATTCTGCCCCTGCACAATCACCACTGACTCTCCAACAGGTTACTGCTGGCCAATCTGGCTTAATCATTTCAAACAAACCTTTGCTATCCCCTTCATTATCACTCAGTGTTCTATCATAAATGCATTCTCCCTCTCTCCACTTACTAACAATAATTCATCAAGCTCTAACAATGTTTGAGGCACTGTTCTAAGTGTTTCACTTAGCAACTTCTCTAGTTGTCTGAACAGTCCTAGCGGGAGGTTAAAGAATCGGTTTACGAAAATTACAGAGTAGCAGAGCTAGCATTCCAACACTGGCAGTATGACTCCAAGGAGCCTGTCAACTGGCTAACTAGTCCTTCAGAGCCCAGGTCAAGTTCCTTCACCTTCCTGATGTTCTTATCTGCTTAGCAATTGTTCCTGCCTCTTGCTCCTTGGAGTAAACCACTCCTTTGCTGCTCACCAGGGGATGTAGTTATTAATCCTTTTAACACATATTCTATCTTTTCTGAGAGCAGGACAGTGTCTTTCTTATTTTATAACACTACTTAGAACCCAACACAACTTAATAAACATCTACAACACAGCAATGTTTATCAATGAAACTAGCCCGCGCCGTGGCTCAATAGGCTAATCCTCCGCCTTGTGGCGCAAGGCGAAACACCAGGTTCTGTCCCGGTTGCCCCTCTTCCAGGCCAGCTCTCTGCTGTGGCCAGGGAGTGCAGTGGAGGATGGCCCAAGTACTTGGGCCCTGAACCCCAAGGGAGACCAGGAGAAGCACCTGGCTCCTGGCTTTGGATCAGCGCATTGCGCAGGCCGCAGTGTGCCGGCCACGGCAGCCATTGGAGGGTGAACCAACGGCAAAAAGGAAGACCTTTCTCTCTCTCTCTCTCACTGTCCACTCTGCCTGTCAAAAAAAAAAATCAATGAAACTATGAAAGCATTTATTATTTACTTAAGAGATATAACAAGTGTTGAGCTAAGTGCTCTACATGGTTCATTTAAGCCTCACAACAAACCTGAGGTAGTATTAATTTTAACGCTCCTCCACATTACAAATAAAGAAACAGAAGCTTAAATAAATTACGTATCTTGTGAGTGATAAGATTCAAACCCCACAGTCTCACTTAAGAGTGTATACCATCCTCTTAATCCCCAGCCCACGACAAAACGCCTTGAAATAAAACAATCAGTCCTAACAATCCAACTTGTCCTTACTCAGCAGCATACTGTGGCATTGTTGCATCCTGAAGATTCAGAATTAGAGGCACAGCTACTGCCTTCAAGAAACTTACACCCCATTAAGAACTCAGGACCAAACTTTGCTATCATGGCGTAGCCACCATCGTAAAAACTTAGAATCCTCGGAAATGATCTTCCGCATCATTCCTTCTCCTCCAGGTTTGCCCACAGCCTTTCTGTACGACTCAAGTTGCAGGATTAGAGAGCAGAATGGCCCCCTACTAATCCTAACAATTATTGGGGCATCTGAATTGAAATTAGAGGCAGCTTGGGTATTTTAAGTCCATGCCCATAGTCAAACATGTGTATTGAAGGCAGCTGGAGAAAAGCAGCAGCAAAACAGCAGAGATCTGAAAGGCACATTGTAAAGATAAGAAAAAGGCAGAGAAGCAGGAGTAGACACAAAAGAAGGTGAAAGCAAATGTTCATAGTAAATTCAGGGGACAGATGTAGATAAAACACTATTTTATGAATGCCAACTCCTTTAATTATTTCTTTTCCTAATCTCTAATGGAAATAAAAATTTATGAAGCTGCCACTGGAAAATCATTAACTAGGAACAACATATAAATTAGGAGTTTTTTTTCTTCTGAGAAACCAGTCACCCTGGGATTTCAGAGCAGCATTCTAAAATTTTAATGTTTTTACAATTAAAGCTAGAAAGTTTAAAAAACCTTAATGAAGAACATGGAGCTACTGAGTAGCAACACTGCTGAACTTCATTCCGCTGTCTGTTTCTATCACAGCAGGCATTCCAGACATGGTGTGTTTTTCTCCTTTTTCCACCCTTAATAACCATTAAATTAATTTCTGCATATATATTTCAAGAATCCCATAGTTATTCATAGTTCCCTTAGAAGAAATTAATCAGCTATTCTAGGGTATCTAGGATAATATAGTATTCATTCTCTTAACCCCAAAGTCAGTAATCTTAAATTAGGTCTTGGTTCCTACAAGGAAAAAATTTTAATGTCTCCTAGAAGAGTAGACCAAGAAAGGTCTCCATAAGCCGATTAAAAAGAAGCCAAGTTGATAAATTACAACTTATCTAGAAAGGAATTGGGCCCAAAGCCCCTGAGACCACACAACTGCTAGTGGAAAGTACAATGGCTAATAACTTGGTTTTCCCTTTGCATGTTACATGCTCCCAACTAACCTCAGGTTCCTATCTGTCAGAAAAACTTCAATTCCAGGCGCCTGTAAAGAAAAGGCAAAGTAATGAAATAGAGTATCCTGTCACTTTCAGGAAAGGTGGTTTTCTTTTTCAAGATTTCATTTTATTTATTTGGAAGGCAAAGTTGAGAGAGAAACACACACACAGAGAGAGAGAGAGAGAGAGAGAGAGAGAGAGAGAGAGAGAGAGAGAGAGATCTTCCATCCATTGGTTCACTTCCAAAATGCAGCAATGGCCAGGGATGGGCTAGTCCAAAGTCAGGAGCCAGAAGCTTCCTCCAGGTCCCACAGGTGGTTACAGAGGCCCAAGCACCTGGTCCGTCTTCTACTGCCTTCCCAGGTGCATTAGAAGGGAGCTGGATCGGAAGTGGAACAGCCCTGAATGGTAGTTTTTTTTTTTAAAAGATTTATTTATTTACTTGAAAGTCAGAGTTAAAGAGAGAGAGAGAAGAGAGGCAGAGAGAGAGAGAGAGAGAGAAGTCTTCCATCTGCTGGTTCACTCCCCCAGTTGGCCACAACCACCAGAGCTGTGCAGATCTGAAGCCAGGAGCCAGGAGCTTCCTCCAGGTCTCCCACGTGGGTGCAGGGGCCCAAGGACTTGGGCCATCTTCTACAGCTTTCCCAGGCCATAGCAGAGAGCGAGATCAGAAGAGGAGCAGCTGGGACCCGAACCAGAGCCCATATTGGATTCCTGCACTGCAGGCGGCGGCTTTACCCACTGTGCCATAGCTGGCCCCACTGAACAGTAGCTTTTTAGCAGGAACTATCTCAACCAAGAAATACAGGACAAGGGATAGGAGAGTCTTCGTGTAAAACAGGAGTGGGTAACGTCAGGCCCCCGGGGCTCTGTGCAGCCTGCAAAATCATCAGGTCTGGCCCTACCAAGGCAACTGCAGGTAGGACTTGAAATTCAGTAACTCTATAGCAGGATAATGTTTAAGTTGATAATTATGTATGGCCCACAAATGATGTTATAAATATCTAAATGGCCATTGGAAGAAAAAAAGATTCCCTATCCCTGAACCCACAGACCTGCACTTTAGTCATAAAAATACTAAAAAGACCTGAAAATACGTTATGTACACTCAGTTCATTGCCTTACTGCAAAGCACGTGTAGATATTCTGAACCTGGAGGAAGTTCTCCTCGATCACATCTAAGTCTGTTGCCCAAACCTCCGGATAACTGTAGGCCCCATCAGCCACCAGCGTATTTGAGCTGAGAGACTTGGCAATCTTCCATATCACCTTGGTTCAAATATAATTACTATCTTGGCCTCAAAAAGTATGTGTTCGTCCTACAAGTCTGACTGAAGCCTTCTCTGAAAGGAAGGAAACGTCTTGTTTTATTTAGGGAACGTATCTTAATTTTGGTATGTATGAACTTCATTACAGATTAAGGATAACTTCCTGTTTTAACATGCTAACAAAATTGGGCCAAGAGCAGTGGAAATGAAAGGTACAAAAAGATCAACTGTGGTATTATAAAGTTAGAAACAAAGGGAGTTAGTGGCTCATTGAGCTTAAGAAGTCAAAAACGACCAGTAAGGATAACTGGGTCATTAACAGCTGAAGAGGGAAGTCAGCAGAAGTGTTTTGGCCGGAGGAGAGGACAGATCAGATGTGGGTTGCTATACAGCTACCACAGAGAGAGTATGTAAAAATATTGTTTTCAGTTACAGACCTCAAGTAGAGAAAGTGATATAGATCTGGAGATCTAAAAAGGAGTGGCAGTTAAAGTATAGCAATGGGGGCTGGTGCTGTGGCATAGTAGGTAAAGCTGCTACCTGCAGTGCCGGCATCCCATATGGGCTCTGGTTTCAGTCCCGGCTGCTCCACTTCTGATCCAGCTCTCTGCCATGGCCTGGAAAGCAGTGGAAGATGACCCAAGACCTCGGGCCCCTGCATTCATGTGGGAGACCTGGAAGAAGCTCCTGGCTCCCAGCTTTGGATCAACTCAGCTCTGACCATTGTGGTCATTTGGGGAGTGAACCAGCAGATGGAAGAACTCTCTGTCTCTGGCTCTGCCTCTCTCTGTAACTCTTTCAAATAAGTAAAATATATCTTAAAAAAAAAAAAAAAGCACATTAACTTGGACCGGCATTGTGGCATTGTGGCTTTACTCTTAAAGCCATCACGTGCGATGCTGGTATCCTGGCTGCTCCACTTCCAACCCAGCTCCCTGTTAAAGGCCTGGGAAAAGCAGTGGAATATGGATTTTGGATTCCTGCCACCCCCATGGGAAACCCAGATGAAGTTTCTGGCTCCTGGCTTCAGCCATCTGGAGAGTGAACCAGTGGATGGAAGATCTCTTTCTCCCTGTCTCTTCCTCTTTCTCTGCTAACTCTGACTTTCATATAAATAAGCCTAAACACACACACACACACACACACACACACACATTAGCCAAAATGTTAAGGATTAATGAATCCGAGGAATAATCACATTAATGAATCTGGAGAGTGGGTACATGGATATTCATTATACTGTTCTCTTCGGTTCTGTGAATGTATGAAACTTGCATAATAAAAAAGTATAAAAAGGGCTACCTACAAATTTTTTGTTAAAAATTTAATTATTTACTTGAAAGATTTACAGAGAAGCAGAGGCAGAGAGATAGAAGTCTTCCATTCCCTGGTTCACTCCCCAGATAGCCACAATGGCCAGAACTGAGCCCATCCAAAGCCAGGAGCCAGGAGCTTCTTCTGGGTCTCCCACACGGGTGCAGGGCCCCAAGGACTTGGGCCATCTTCTACTGCTTTCCCAAGCCATAGCAGAGAGCTGGATAGGAAATGGAGCAGCCCATAGGGGATGCCGGCACTGCAGGAGGCAGCTTTACCCTCTATGCCACAGCGCCAGCCCCTCTACAGATATTTTTAAAATACATCCTCAGCCGGCGCCACGGCTCAATGGGCTAATCCTCCACCTGCAGCGCCGGCACACTGGGTTCTAGTCCCGGTTGGGGCACCGGATTCTGTCCCGGTTGCGCCTCTTCCAGGCCAGCTCTCTGCTGTGGCCAGGGAGTGCAGTGGAGGATGGCCCAAGTCCTTGGGCCCTGCACCCGCATGGGAGACCAGGAGAGGAACCTGGCTCCTGGCTCCTGGCTCTGGATCAATGCGGTGTGGCCATTGGAGGGTGAACCAACAGCAAAAGGAAGACCTTTCTCTCTGTCTCTCTCTCTCACTATCTAACTCTGCCTGTCAAAAAAAAAAAATACATCTTAATTTCAAAAAAGATAAATACTTTTCTAATAATGCACTTTTCATCTCAATAGACCAATGAAATTAAGTGTATATAAAAGAGAGAAAAGGCCTCTCCTTTCATTTCAGAGAAACATGAATACATTACATTCATTAAATGGAAACAGTCTTACCCACGGTGGTTGATATTAGACATGTGTGATTTTTATCCTCAATGGACTTATGCTTTTGTTGAAAAATATATGACATATAAATGTATGGTTTTGATAAGTAAAGGCAAAATGAGTGCTTTTCTTTAGTATCAATAGTTAATTTGTTGAGCATCTGGTTAGCCCTTCAGTTACTTCTAAAATCTTCTACACTAGTAAAGTAGCCAAATAGACAAGATACTGGGGTAGATACAAAAAAAGATTTTTAAAAAATGAACCAATATTAATAAATTATACATAATCTTGTTATAAAAACATATTTAAAAGTATATAAAATAATAAGAAAGTTGAATTTTTCTTAACAAGTATCATTGCTTAAGCTATGATTTAAATAGAGTTAATTTAAATCAAATCACAGTATTGAGGCTATGGACACTAAAATCAGTAGAGAGTAGCTGACTGACCATTTCCCACTTCCTGATGACATGAACAGTTCATCTGACAGCCAGTGCTCACCCCTCCTCACCACCCCAAAATAACAACCAGATGTTTGACTTCTCTGGTAAAATCCAGGATAGAAAAGCCTGCACACGTCTGTGAGAAACCTGGCCCACTGCAGGTGTGCAATTCTGTCAACAGGAATAATAACCACCTTCACCTCCCAGAAAGCTACTGCTCCACATCAGTCTCACTCCCTAGGTGATGTGCATAGGATAACAAAATGAAGCAGGTTTACTTGCTGGCAGTTCTACCTTGAGTCATTTTCAGGTTCCTGTTTCTTCTAACAAAAACATGTTGTCATGAAACTTCAGTGAAAAGCAGAATACACACAATGGCGTATTCAGAAAGTCCATGAAAAAATGAAATTAAAAGGCAAGTTTATTTTGCTGCAAGAAAAACACCCTGACATCCATGCAGTCTTTTCATAATACACATTTTCCATGAACTCTTTGAAGACCCTTTGTATAAGTACAAAGACAGCCAATGACTCTTTTTTCCATCATTATTAAACTACTGATTAAATCATAATTGGAGTATTTCACTTTTTCCAGATAACAAGATCATCTCCTTTGAAACACTTTTAGGGTTTTCTCCTTTGATAAAACTTATATACTATATAATGTACAGATTTCAAGTATCCAGCTCAGTAAGTTTGAACAAATGTATACGACAGTTGGTGAATCTGGAAGAAGTTACACAGAAGTTCCTTGTACTGGACTTGCAACTTTTCTGCAGTTGAAAATTACATGAGGCCGGCGCCACGGCTCACTATGCTAACCCTCCGCCTGTGGCGCCAGCACCCTGGGTTCTAGTCCCAGTCGGGGCGCCGGATTCTGTCCCGGTTGCTCCTCTTCCAGTCCAGCTCTTCGCTGTGGCCTGGGAATGCAGTGGAGGATGGCCCAAGTGCTTGGGCCCTGCACCTGCATGGGAGACCAGGAAGAGGCACCTGGCTCCTAGCTTAGAATCAGCGCAGCGCACCGGCCACAGCGCGCCGGCCATAGCGGCCACTTGGGGGTTGAACCAACGGAAAGGAAGACCTTTCTCTCTCTCTCTCTCTCTCTCTCTCACTGTCTAACTCTGCCTGTCAAAAAAAAAAATTACATGAAAATAGGCGGCCAGTATTTGGTGCAATGATTAAAATACTGCTTGGGTTGCCCACATCCCATATCACAGCCCCTGGGGTTGAATCCCAGCTCTGCTTCCGACTCCAGCTTCTTGCTAAAGTACATCGTGGGAGGCAGCAACTGATGGTTCAAAGACTTGAGTCCCTGCCACCTGCACAGGAGACACAGTTTTTGGCTTCGGCCTGGCTAGGTACAAGTCCCAGGTATTGCTGGCATCTGGGAAGTAAATCAGCAGTAGAAGATTTCTGTCTGACTGCCTGTCTCTGTCTCTACCTTTCAAGGAAATTAAAATAAATAAAAATTATTTTTAAAAGATTTATTTATTTCAAAGGCTGAGTTACAGAAAGGCAGAGACAGAGACAGATGTAGAAAGGTTTTCCATCCACTGGTCCACTCCCCAAGTGGCCATCACGTCCGCAGCTGGGCCGATCCGAAGCCAGGAGCCAGCAGCTCCCAGGAAAGTGCAGGGGTCCAAGGACCTGGGCCATCTTCCATTCCCCTCCCAGGTCAAAGTAGAGAGCTGGATCACAAGTGGAGCAGCCGGGACTCGAACTGGCACCCATATGTGATGCCAGCACTGCAGGCAGCGACTTTACTCATTACGCTTCAGTGCCAGCCCCAGATAAAAATTATTTTTAAAAAATTATATGAAAATACAATTATTTAAAAAGTGTATACTTCCTTGGCTGGTGCCACGGCTCAATAGGCTAATCCTCCGCCTTGCGGCGCCGGCACACCGGGTTCTAGTCCCGGTCGGGGCACTGGATTCTGTCCCGGTTGCCCCTCTTCCAGGCCAGCCCTCTGCTATGGTCCGGGAGTGCAGTGGAGGATGGCCCAAGTGCTTGGGCCCTGCACCCCATGGGAGACCAGGAGAAGCACCTGGCTCCTGGTTTCGGATCAGCATGATGTGTTGGCCGCAGCGGCCATTGGAGGGTAAACCAACAGCAAAGGAAGACCTTTCTCTCTGTCTCTCTCTCTCACTGTCCACTCTGCCTGTCAAAAAAAAAAAAAAAAGTGTATACTTCCATTTTCATCCCCCGAGTCAAGATACAGAATATGTCCATCATCCCAGAAGGTTCTTTTGTGCTCTTTCCCAGTCAACCACAGTCCGTATCCAGAGGCAATAACTGTCCTGATTTTTATCACCATCCCTTAGTTTTGCCTGTTCTTGTATTTTTCATTAGGGCATCATATAGTGCATGTGCTGCCCCTCCCCCACCTCCATTGCTCTGAATATTTCCTGAGATTCATCTATATTGTTGTGTGAATCATTAACTCAATCATACTGTGGAAAAAGCAGCAACAAATATTTTGTACCAAATTTTTTGTGGACATCTATTTCACTACTCTTGGTGCAGCAAGATTTCATTTGGAGAAAAATAAGGGTTTCATAGACAAATAAGCCTGGAAAATAAGAGTAGATAGGGCTATACACACACACACATATATAAGCATGTACCTTATATATGCTTAAATAATTCTGAGACGTACACCTAGAACTAAAAAAGATATTTTCAAATAACTTAAAAAGGTAAGTTCATAGTAAAAATAAACCTAAAATGAGAAAGATGACATATGAATTTTTCTTAATAAATTTATTTATATAAGTTCTTTAACCTAAGAATAAGTCAAAAGAAAATTCTCTCCGTGTAATCTACCCTGTTATGGGTCAATTAAATACTTTCTTATAACAAATATCTCCTCCAAAACTGGAATTTCAAAACATTAGATGCTACCATCTACTACATAGTAGTTTTTCATCATATGGACGATACCCAAAATATGTGCTAAGATTACAAGACTGTTTTATTGTCTTGCTTTTTTAAAAAGTTAGACATGGAAATTATTAATGATTAATAATAACTGATTAATATTTAACATTATCAAAGAACATTCCGTGCTCATTCAGGATATATTCTGATAAATACTCAGTCTTTAGGATGTGTTCTCCATTCCAAAAAGTAACCTCCTGCAGCTTTAAGCACCCAAAACACTTTTTTTTTGGACAGGCAGAGTGGACAGTGAGAGAGAGACAGAGAGAAACCCAATACATTTTTACTCTCAAATTCTACTATGTAACATTCAGCTGATAATACAGGAGACCTTTAATTTCCAGAGAAAGGAACATTAGAAAACAAGCAAATGTGATTTTTTTTTTAAAGATCAATTTGAAATTGCCAAGCATGCATTTGATAATCATTTTCAGGGGACTCCTCATTTAACATCTGTAAATTGCTAAGATTGGGCACCAGTGTTGTGGCACAGTGGGTTAAGATGCTGGCTGTGATCCCAGCATCCCGTATGAGCACCGGTTCGGGTCTTAGCTGCTCTATTTCTGATCCAGTCCCATGCTAATGTTCCGGTAAAAGCAACAGAAGATAACCCAAATACCTGGGCCACTTCCTCCCACGTGGTAGACCAGGAAAGAGTTCCAGGCTCCTGGCTTCGGCCTGGCGCCGACACTGCCATTGTGGTCATTTGGGGAGTGAACCAGCAGACGGAAGACCTCTCTGTCTGTCTCTTCCTCTCTCTTTCTATAACTCTGCCTTTCAAATAAGTAAACAATTTTTTTTTAATTGCCACAACTGAAGCAGTGTTCTACAAATGATTCTAGAAATTTACTGTTACCTCCCTTAGGAGGCGTTTGCAACTACAAAAGGGAAAAAACAACCCTCTTCCAGTCTTTGATCTTTCTTCATCTTTTACTCCTCCTTCCAAAAAATAAGTAAGTTCAAAAACATAAAATTCAAATGTAGTACATTTTTATCTTAAAAAACATTCATGGCATTTGGATGTTCCCTAACTTTCACAGATGTATGCCTGTTTACTCTAAAAAATTATTTTACTCTGAAAATACATATTTTCATTTTTCTAATAAGTGTAACTTTCACTAAAAATAGCCTTGATTAAGCCTTAATTTTTATTACAAAAATGACAGCAACTCCAAACAGCTACAGTGATCAGCTTCCAATAGCCTTTGCCTGATTGTTTTAAAGAACTACAGTAAAATTTTATTCTTATTTTAAAAATGTTTTGCTTCTAGGTCAAGAGCACAAAACCAGTGCATCAGATATGTAGACCCCACACTTGCTCTGGTGGTCCTGCATTCTCAATAATCACATTTTCCAAAATACTAGAGATAAATACTAAATCAAACATAAAAGGCAGGTCAGTTTTCATAAACTCTAAGAGGTACACGTTAAGGCAGGTATTATAGAGTTGTGGGATGCCATCTGCTTGGGATGCCACATCCCACATTCGAGTGCATGGTTCAAGTCCTGGCACTCCATGCTTCAGATCTAGCTTCCTGTTAATGCAGCAGGCAACAGCCCAAGTACTTGGATTCTTGCCACTCACAGTGGGAAACCTGAATGGGGCTCCTGGCTCTTAGGTTCCATCTGGCCCAGCTCCAGCCATTGCGGCCATTTGGGGAGTGATCTAGCAAATGGAAGACCTCTCTCTCTCTGTCTCCTTTTCTCTCAGTAAACTCTGCCTTTTTTTTTTTTTTTTAAGATTTATTTTATTTATTTGAAAGACAGAGTTAGAGAGAGAGGCAGAGATAGAAAGAAATCTTCCATCCACTGGTTCACTCCCCAGATGGTCACAATGGCTGGAGCTGGGCCAGACGGAAGCTAGAAGCCAGGAGCTTCTACCTGCTGGTACACTCCCCAAATGGCTGCCATAGCCAGGGCTGCGCCAGACTGAAGCCAGGAGCTAGGAGCTTCTTCTGCGTCTCCATGGCAGTGCAGGGACCTAAGCACTTGGGTCATCTTCTACTGCTTTCCCAGGTGCACTGGCAGGGAGCTAGATTGGAAGTGGAACAGTCGAGACTCAAACCTGCACCTGAATGGGATGCTGGTGTTGTAGCCCGCAGCTTTACCCGCTGTACCACAATGCTGGCCCCAGACCCTTATGTCTTAACTGCTAGGTCAAATACCTACCCCCTGTTGTACATATTGTGACACACAATTCTGCAATTAATTTATGGTAAGTAATTAAGTATCTATATTTTATAATTCTGAAACTATCTGGACTTTCTAGCCTATTGATTAGTACTTAATTTTGTTTTTTCAATATTTTATACTTATGAATTTTTCTTTAGTACATTATAGTGTTTTAAAATTCTGAAATTACATCCTTAAAAGTATAAAGAAAATTCTACCTACCTATACCAGAGACTGGGTGGATGATAGTATATAAATCATGTAATTATTGATTTAAAACAGTAGTGACTTCAGTGTGATTTAATTTGCAAATGAAACTTTTATTTACCTTGTAAAAGATTAGCCAAATGAGACAGGTTAAAATAATTTATAGTAGGACTATATGTATTAACAAGTTACTGGGGCCGGCGCTGCGGTTCAATAGGCTAATCCTCCGCCTGCAGCGCCGGCACCCCGGGTTCTAGTCCCAGTTGGGGCGCTGGATTCTGTCCCGGTTGCCTCTTTTCCAATCCAGCTCTCTGCTGTGGCCCAAGAGTGCAGTGGAGGATGGCCTAAGTCCTTGGGCCCTGCACCTGCATGGGAGACCAGGAGAGCACCTGGCTCCTGGTTTCAGATCAGCGCGGTGCGCCGGCTGCAGCACGCCGGCTGCATTGGCCATTGGAGGTTGAACCAATGGTAATGGAAGACCTTTCTCTCTCTCTCACTCTCTCTCACTGTCCACTCTGCCTGTCAAAAAACAAACAAAAAACAACAACAACAAAAAAAACCAAGTTACTGGGGCTGGCACTGTGGGGCAGCAGGTTAACACCCTGGCCTGAAATGCCAACATCCCATATGGGAGCTGGTTCAAGATCCAGCTGCTCCACTTCCCATCCAGCTCTCTGCTATGTCCTGGGAAAGCAGTGGAAGATGGCCCAAGTCCTTGGGCCCTGCACCATCATGGGAGACCCAGAGGAAGCTCCTGGCTCCTAGCTTTGGATTGGCGCAGCTCTGGCCATTGCGGCCAATTGGGGAGTGAACCAGTGGATGGAAGACCTCTCTCTCTCTCTCTCTCTGCCTTTCCTCTCTCTGTGTAACTCTGACTTTCAAATAAATAAATAAATCTTTTTTTTAAAAGTTACTAACAGGTTGTAATTATCAGTACTTAAAATAATTGTGTGTGTGTGTGTGTGTAACTCTGCCTTTCAAATAAATAAAGTAAATCTTAAAAAATAAAAACGACATCAGGGGCACCTGGGTTCAGCATCTAGTCCTGACTCCTGGCTGCACCTTCCTGATAATGAAGATCCTGAGAGGCAGCATTTCTGGCTCAAGTGATTGGGTTTCTGACACCCAAGTGAGAGACCTGGACTGAGCTCTGGGCTCCCTGCTTCACTAAGGTCTGGTCCGGCCTGGCCCAGCCAGGCTGTTGTGGGCATCTGGAGAGTGAGCCAGCAAACGGAAACTCTCATTCTCTCTCAAATAAATATACTAACATTTTTTAATGTGTTGAAACTGTTTCAGATGAAAAAGTGATTTTAAAAAATAAGTACAATATAGATTCTTCCTTAGGAATTGTGAAAAAGAATATTAAAAGCTTATGGAAGACATTCTTAATAGCAGGTACAAAATGTATGTTTCTATTAAATAAAGCAGTATTAATGTTTGTAACAGTGTTGTTCAATCTATCTTTTGGATTTAGTTAAAGTCCTTGTTTTTTTGTGAAGTGATTCACTTAAAAATATTTATCACTTGCACCACCAGCCCCAATCAAAAGTTACCTGAGGGTAACTGCTAAAAAAAAAAAAAAAAATCTGCCAGTGTTTATGAGAAATCTGCTTGTGCTTAATTTTGAAGATAAAATGTGCGTGATAAATTAAGGTGAACAAAATTCAGTAGTTAAAATATGCAAAAACTGAATTTTAAAATAGGTTTTAATTTTAAGGTACGTTCATAATTAAAGTACCTAAAATATACTTTTGTGTAAACACATTTATGAGACATAACTTTATGATATTTGGTATATTAAAGCACCATCACAGGATGAGGACTATGAACCCTCTAACAGCACAGCACTGAAGGAGAAACAATGAGAGCCCAAGTGTCAGAAAGTCCTTACAACTTTGTAAAGGCGAAACCCCTTCTATGTGAGGACAAGTCACTGTTCTCTCTACCCTTCCTAAGCATCCGAAAGCCAGCTCAGCTTGTACAGCAATAACTTCTGCGGGTGTGCAAAGAGGATGTTCTTCTCCGGACTAATCCATTCTAAGTAGAGAAGCCTACAGGAAACTAAAAAGCCTGAAACATGGATTCTTTTTTCAATTCAAGAGTAAACAGAAAATTAAAGACTTAATTAGTTGCCTAATTCATTAAGTTTTTCATGCTGAACTGATAACAATTGTTTTAAGAAATTCACTCAAATTTCCCATAAATAAAAAAGTTAAAGATTCCAAAAAACATACCTGTTTTACAAAATGCTGGAAAGACAAAGCCCTTACAACATGCGTGGGAGGTGCAAAAAGTTCACGGAACAGTGGAATTAAAAGATGAATTTATTTCAGTGCAAAACATTCTGAAATCCAGACACAGTTTCTTCATAATATGCATTTCTGTGAACTTTTAAAGATCCCCGTTATCTAAGTTTATTGCTTCAGAGAAATAAAACAATTTAGAAATATCATCTTTATTTTTTTTTTCACTCTTAAGTAGTCACAACTTTGGCTAAACAGTTCTGACCTTTTATTAACTGTTACATAATTCTAATTAGCAAGGTAAATAAGCAAATTAAATCAAAGTTAATAACGCTGCTCCTAGGAAGTCAAACATATCCAGTATGTGCACCAGACAAGACGCTTTAAAAGAGAAAAACCGAGCACACTAGATCCCGTGTGTCTCACAAGTGACCTCATTTTAGAAATACAACTGTATAGCATGTCCAGGTTGGTCAGGGCTAAGTGTGGCGGGTCAGGCAGGGGTCGGCAGGCAGACACACAAACAGAAACGCTAAGGGAGAGTGCGACAGCACAAAAAGCTCCCACCAGGGGAAGGCCTTTTTTCAGGTCAATGGAGTTTGACTCCCATCCCGAGAGAGGCAGCTCCTCTGACTCTCTAAAGCAAAGACCCCAACGCGGGGGCAGGGGCGGGAACTCCCACGGGCTGCAAACCCCTACCCCAAATCCGCCCTAACGCTTCCCGGGTCCCCCATCGAACAAGGCGGGGAGACAATGAAAGCAAACAGTCCAGGTCAGAGAGCGAAGAAAGCTCCCATTCAGAGCTACGCCTCACTCCCCTGGAAAGCGAATCCAAAACCGCGGGCTGCACGGCGGCCCGCGGAGGGCAGCGGGGGCTCTGCGCGCTCCCCTTCCAGGCTGTACCTGCCCGAGCCGTCGCCGCCGCCCCGCACAGGGCGCAGCGCCCGGGTCCCGCACGCGGCTTCTGCAAGCCGTCCGGGGCGCACGCCTCCCGGGACGGCCGGCAAGGCGGGCGGACGGAGCCGCGAGCGTCCCAGGACCCGCCCCGGCCGCAACGCTCGGCCCGCGCCGGAGAGTGCGGGTCACCTGTGAGCGCGGCGCGGCGCCCGCACCCCGCCGAGGGGCCGTGCGGCGCCCAGGCACGAGCGCCAGGGCGGCAGGTGACGGCGGGGCACGCCCGCGTCCACACCCAGCGGGCGGCCACCCCGCGCGCGGCCGGGGCGCTCCGTTATCCTCGCCCTCCGCGGGCCCGCCAGGTGAGCGAGTCTCCATCGCGCCCGCGGCGTCCCGGGCTCCAGGCCTCCGGCCGCCCCCGGTCCCGGAAGGCGAAGTTGCGCTCCCGCCCGCGGCTGCGGCTGCTCGGGCGCCGCCCGGCTGCTCCGAGGGTCCCGCAGCGCCGGGCCTCGGGCGAGTCCGGGGGCCGCCGACGACAGCCGGAGCCGGGACCTGTCACCCCGGGCGGGAAACAAAAGCCGAGTGAGGGCGAGCGGGCGCGACCGGGAGGGGGAGCGCGGCGCGGGCGGACAGCGGCTCCCGCGGCCCCCCGGAGGGAGCCTCGGCCCGGCGGCCCCGGCGACGCGGCCCGGGGGCCCCCGCAGTCGGGCTGGGAGCCCCCCGGGCGCTCACCTCGTGGACTTGCAGCCCCTCGCGCCACTCCCTCCCGGGCTGGGGAGCCGCGTGAGGGGCCGGGCGGCAGCGGCAGAACCTGAAAAGAAGGACTTGGGCTCTCGGGACCCCGCGGCCGCCCCACCTCATCCCTGCGGCCATGGCGCCGGTACCTGTCGCCACGGTGCCTGGCCAGCTGCTGCTCTCTCCGCCTCGCCCGCGCGCCGCTCGCCCCTCAGCCCGCCCAGCAGGCAGCCCGCGCGCCGGACACCGCAGTCCGAGACTGGCAGCGCCCGCGAGCCGGCCCGAATCCCCCGGGCAGCGCCCGGCATGGTCCCGCCCCCGCCGGCCGCAGGACCCCCCTTCCATAGGGCCCCAGGGCTGTCAGTCCGCCCCCAAAAGGCGCGCGGGCTGTCGCTCCGCTTGTCCGGATTGGTGGCCGCGCGCGGTCCATGCAAATAAGGCCCCGCCCACGTTTATTTGCATCTCCGCCCCCCCACACTAGCCCACGTGTCTGGCCCTTGCCCTTTGTGGGGGCTGGAGAAAAGGGATGGAGGAAGCTGACCGACACCCCCTCACATCAGCCCTTCCTTCCACAGAAACTAACGCCCAAGCAAGATAGTTGACCCCACAGCCGTACCGTGTCTGTCTGTCCTGCGAGCCTGGTCTGAGGCGGAAGAGGGGTCAGGTCAGGCTGTTTGCGTTAGGTTAGCAGTCCAGGTTAGCTCCAGGACACTACCCCCAGGAAGCCAGAGATGCTCGGTCGGCACTGAGAAAATCCCGTCTCAAGAACCAGGTGAGCACACGGCACCTCCCTTGGATATGAGAACCCTTCGGCCCCCACGATGTCCCCGTGGTTGGGGAGGAGGGTGTGCAAGGGCGGCGGGGAACCTTAGGGAATCTTTAGCTCAGCCCCATCATTTTTGAAGAAACAGAAACCTGAAGTCTCAAGCTGGGGACCCATGGGACACGATAGTTGCCTATGGTAATCTGATGTCCCCTAGTGAGATTAGAACCCGTGTCTCCTGGCTTTGCACACTGTCACACTGAAGTCTTTGTAAAGGCCCTTCCCATAAACCAGTCACCATGCTGCCTGGTGCTTCAAGATTTGGAGGTGGGGAGAAGGTTGGTGGCATTTGGCGGAGAGGTTAAGGCACCAGGTCCCCCGGGAGTGGTAGGATCCATACCTGGCGAGGGCTCCCATCCCAGCTTCCTGCTAATGCAGCCCTTGGGAGGCAGCAGCAATGATGGCTCAAGGAGTTGGGTCCTCGACACTCACCTGGAAGACCTGCTTTCAGTTCCTGGTCCAGGAATATACTGGCTTGTTCTCTCTTTCTCTCCCTGCCTCCCTCCCTCTCCAATAAATAGAAATAAAAAGTGATATCTGTAGAAAAGGCAAATTGAGTCAACCCTGAGACCTCCTCAAGGATCCCTATCTCAGACATTGGTCCTCAGTGTCTAGAAGCATCTCTTTTTTGCCAGGGAGAGTCACTGAAACCATTTATTCATGCATGAATTCAGCCAGATAGTGTCGATCAAAACTACTCTGCATATTAACACTGAATCACTAGGCATCTACCATGCTTAAATAACAGCAAGTATTCAGTGCCGTGCTCTGTGCTGGGTGTGCAGCAGTGAGGAGGCATCGCCTCGGCTCTCAAGAACTTCACTCTAGGACACAGGGACATCCACGTTGAACATCTCAGTGCTCTTCACCAGCAGATGGGATCTGCACAGGGCAGCATGGAGGGCTCCCAGGAAGGAGGGATCCTTCCCAGGAAGGAGGGATCCCAGGATCCTTTTCCTGGGAGAGGTAGAGGAGGATTCAGTGAAGAGGTGACACAAAACCTGGCTCTTGCTAAAGAGAGGGGTGTGGACAGGGAAGGAAAGGGAGTCCCAGCAGGGAGCATGTGTGTGTTGAGGGGGCAGGGAAGCATGAGCAAAAAAGCAAAAAAGCACACAGACCTGGGAAAGCCCAGTGGGCAAAGGCAGGGCGAGGAGCAGTGGGCAGGTCTGCAGGGCCGTGTGGACAGGTCACATGCTCCGGGACCGGGCGCTTCCAGGAGGAAGACAGAAAGGCCGGTGAGGCTGCCAGGCTATGTTGTAACACACCGCGGCAAATAACAACAGGCCCTGTAGATACAGCTGCAGCCTTTTTTTTTTTTTTTTTTTTTTTCCCTCTAGGCCAGAGTCTGTGGGGAACACTCAGTTCCATAGTTCAGATAGCAGCCTGGGTGGCTGCACCCACTCCCCCAGAAAACCACTCTGGTCACCAGGCTTGCCCAGGATCCTTGGCGTATGGAAACACGTTGCTAGCCTTTCTCCTAAACATCACTTCCCTTCAGAACTCGAGGCGGCAGACACCTGGCGGGTGGGGGTGGGGGTGGGGGAGGAGGTGGTACAGCCCTTTCCTAATGCATGGAGCCAATCTTTGCAGGGCCTGTCACTGAGGCTTGGTGTCATGGGTGTGTCACAAGGGCCCCAAATTTAGAAAGGACCTGTGTTCGGATTAATGCTGTTATTGCTCTCTTGAAATTCTTAGTAATTTTTTTTAACCAAGGGCCTTGCATTTTCATTTTGCACTGAGTCCTGCAAATTTTGTACCCGGTTGTGCCTGTCATCATCAGTGTGCCTGGGCCTGCTTATCCTGCTGCTCAAACCACATCTCATTTTTAAAGCACTTGGCATGCACTAGGCCGGTTCGCCTGCCTGTGTCGCTGGATTCTCACAGTGGCAACGCGGGGAAGGTCAATATGCCTTTCTGTTCGCATTATTTGAAAACACTGAAGTTTGGCAGCCGTTTCCAGGTGGCACCAGAAAAGGGCAGCACTGTACCTGAACTCAGCCAACAGAGCCCCATTGCATTGCCGTGGAGCTGTCACCACTTTGGTTTCTGGTCCTTTCAAAGGCAGCTTTGTACACGCAGGATGCGCTAAGATCAGAACACCTGGTGGAGTGGACATACGTCCTTTCACGGCCACCTAGCACCTTGAGTAGTTTTTCATCAGTTTTGTACCATCTTCAGCCATTACGTATTCAAATACTACTTCTGACCCTTTTCCTGTTCCTGAGCTCCGCTGAAACACGTGTTAGAGCACGTCCTTCCTCTCTTTTGTGTCTTCCATCGTTTGTCCTTCCATGCTTTGTTCTAATGAGTTTCTTCTTTTTTTTTTTTTTCAGTTCACTAGAATTCTCTTTTCAGCTTAAAAAAATCTTTAAAAAAACTCATCCATTGAGCTCCATTTGGTTAGTCTGGTTTTTAGTTCTAGAATTTCCATTCGGGTCTTTCTTAGATCTGTTATGCTGCTTCCTATGTCTCTGTACCCTGCCCTAGCTTCCAAGCTTGCTCTTCTCCTCTTAAACACAGTCACTATACTTGCTTTATGGTCTGTTTCTGATCATCCCAATCTGGAGTCAGCTTCCATTGCTGATTTTACCACTGGTTCTTCCTCATGTCTTAGCTCATTTGTCTGATTATGCTTTGGACACTGTATTTGAAAAAGTCATTGGAGCTGCTCAAATCATTTGAGATTGTGTTTTGGAGATTGTATTAGATAAATCATTTGATGATAATGTCTTCCTCTGCAAAGAAATTCTATTTGCTTCCGCCAGACATCTGGAAGCATTACCAGCCTGGGATCACCTTGACTCAGTTTTAGGGCTCCAGATTTCCCGATGCACCCAGATGACTTGAAGCCGGCTGTCATCTGCGGGAGGATTTATTTCTTCATGTTTCCCCTTTACTCTATGGTATACTCTTTGGGTCCCAAAGATTGAGTTCTTTCAGTAATATATTGTTCCATGGCAAACTATCCCAAAATCTAGTGGCTTAAATAGATGCCAGCAGACTTGTTCTTAAAGGGTCAGGCAGTATTTTTAGGCTTACAAGGCAAAGCAGCCATAGACAGTACATAAACAAGTGGCATGGCTGTATTCCAATAAAACTTTATTTACAAAACAAGCAGCCATCCCAACCTGATAAAGTGCATCTACAAGAAACCCACAGCTAACGTCATACTTAATGGTAAAAGACTGAACGTTCTCACTAGGGAACAAGACAAAGACAAGATAAAGACGTTCTCTCTAGCTGCTTCTACTTGATATTGTACTGGCAGTTCTAGCCAGGGCAATTAGGCAAGAAGTATAAATAAAAGGAATCCAGGTTGGAATAGAAGTAGTAAAACCATGTTTTCACAGATACATGATCTTGTTTATTGAGAATCCTAAGGACTCCATTAGAAATTTCTGAAAACTGATCAATTCAACACGCAGCATACAAGATCAACAACAAAAATTCTGTGTTTATACATTTGAAATCTGAAAATTAAATTTTTAAAATCCATTTATGATAACATTAAAAAGAATAAAATACTTAGGAGTATATTTAACAAAAAAGATGCAAAACTTACACCCTGAAAGCTACAAAACACTCTCAAAATTAAAGAAAATCTAAGTAATTAGAAAAGATTCTATCATCATGGACTCCAAGACTTTGCATTGATAAGATGGCAATCTCCCCAAAGTAGTCTCCTGATTCAGTGCAATCCCCATCGGAGTCTGTGATGACAATCTGACTGTAACATTCATACAGAATCGCAAGGGACCCAGAGTCGCCCATAACAATCTTTTGAAAGGAAAACAAAGCAATAGGACTCAAACTTTCTTCTTTCAAAACTTACAGCAAAGCCACAGTAATCAACATGGTGTAGTACTGGCATAAGTATAGACATGGATCCACAAGATAGAAGTGAGGAGCCAGAAATAATCCCACACAGCTATTGGCAGCTGATTTTCGACAAGGGTGCCAAGTGTTGGTACATTCATGGGGAAACTGGAATTCTCATGTGTTACTGGCAAAATGATGTAGCCCTTGTGGAAAATAGTTTGGCAGTTCCTAAAATGTTAAATATGGAATTACCATATGTTCCAGCAGTTCCACACCTGGGTATATACCCACACGAATTTAAATTGGAGCTCAAACATATATATGTACTAATGCACCAATCATATATGTCAGCATTATTTATAATAATCAAAAGGTGGACATGTTCTTAAAGGGCCAGGCAATGTCCGTCAACTGATGAGCAGATAAACAAAACATAGCATATCCACAAAGCAGAATATTATTTGGCTATAAAAAAAAAAAGTACAAGGGCTGGTGCTGGGGTATAGCAGGTTAAGCTGCTGCCTGTGGTGCCAGCATCCCATGTGGGTGCTGGTTCTAGTCCCAGCTGTTCCTCTTCCTATCCAGCTCTCTGCTATGGCCTAGGAAAGCAACAGAGGATAGCCCGAGTTTTTGGGCCCCTGCACCTATGCATGAAACCAGGAAGAAGCTCCTGGCTCCTGGCTTCAGACCAGCCCAGCTCCAGCTGTTGCAGCCTTTTGGGGAGTGAACCAGTGGGTGGAAGATCTCTGTGTCCCCCCCCCCCCCCGCCGCCGTGACTCTGCCTTTCAAATAAATAAATAAAACTTTTTTTTAAAAAAAATGAAATACTAATAGATGCTACAACATGGTTGAATCTTGAAAACCTTATACTTGGGGCTGGTACTGTGGTATAGCAGGTAAAGCCACTGCCTGTAGTGCCGGCATCCCACATGGGCACTGGTTTGAGTCCCGGCTGCTCCACTTCCAATCCAGCTCTCTGCTATAGCCTGGGAAAGCAGTGGAAGATGGCTCAAGTCCTTAGGCTCCTGCACCCAAGTGGGCGATCTGGAAGAAGCTCCTGGCTCCTGGCTTTAGATCAGCCCAGCTCCAGCTGTTGAGCCATTTGAGGAGTGAACCAGCAGATGGAAGACCTTTCTCTCTCTGCCTTTGCCTCTCCTTCTCTCTCTGCCTTTCAAATGAATAAACAAACAAATAAATATTTATATTATTTAAATAAATAATATACAAATTTATATTATTTAAATAAATATTTATATTGTTTATTTGTTTATTTATTCATTTGAAAGGTAGAGTTACACAGAGAGAGAAGGAGAGGCAGAGAGAGAGAGAGAGAGAGAGATCTTCCATCCGCTGGTTCACTCCCTAGTTGGCTGCAAAGGTCGGAGCTGTGCCTATCTGAAGCCAGGAGCCAGGAGCTTCTTCCAGGGCTCCCATGTGGGTGCAGGGGCCCAAGGAGTTGGGCCATCTTCTACTGCTTTCCCAGGCCATAGCAGAGAGCTGGATCAGAAGTAGAGCAGCCGGGATTTGAACTGGCACCTGTATGGACTGCCAGCACTGCAGGCGGGAGCTTTGCCCACTATGCCGCAGCACTGGCCCCAATAAATAAACCTTTTTTTTTTTTTTTATGGGATGAGTGGACAGTGAGAGAGAGAGAGAGAGAGAGAGAGAGAAAGGTCTTCCTTTTCCGTTGGTTCACCCCACAATGGCCGCTGCAGCTAGCGCACCACGCTGATCCGATGGCAGGAGCCAGGTGCTTCCCCCTGGTCTCCCATGCAGGTGCAGGGCCCAAGCACTTGGGCCATCCTCCACTGCCCTCCCGGGACACAGCAGAGAGCTGGACTGGAAGAAGAGCGACCGGGACAGAATCTGGCGCCCCGACCGGGGCTAGAACCTGGTGTGCCAGCGCTGCAGGTGGAGGATTAGCCTATTGAGAGGTAGCACTGGCCATCAGTAAATAAATCTTAAAAAAAAAAAAAAAACTTATACTCAGAGAAAGAAGTCTATCAGAAATACCACAATTATGTGATTACCTGCATATGAAATGTCCAGAACAGGGAAGAAGGGAAGATGCTAAGTAGGTTACACTGTTAAAGGGGAGATGGTAAGTAGGTTAGCAATGTTAACTACTGGGGAGAGGGGGAGGGGAGGGTAAGAAGGAAAGAAGGATACGGAATTTCATTTCGAGATGTTATTAGTGTTTTAATGTTGACCATGGTAATGGTTGCCCATACCAGTGAATATGCTAAAAACAATTAAGTGGTATAATTTAAATGGGTGAATTGTATGGCATGTGAATTATATCTCAATAAAATTGTTAAAAAAATAAAATAATAAGCAGCCAGCCAGGGACCATGGTTGACTTTCTCCTGACTTAAAGCAACAATTATTGTGTTTGTTTGCTTACAGTTCTGCATTCTGAACAGAATTCAGCAGGGCAGCTGGTCTTTCGTCTGTGTGGCATTAGCTGGACAGCTTGACCAGGGCTAGACAGTCCACTTCCACAATGGCTTTACTCACACGGAAGGAAAGCTGACGTCATCTGTAAGGGTGGCCAGTTGTTCTTCTCCACATGGTCTCCCCAGGGGACTAGCTGGGTTTCTCACAGCATTGTGTCCCCAAGATAGCTGGACTTGTGAACATGGTGGCTGGCTTCCCCCAGAGGGCAAATATGGAAACTTCCAGTCCTTCATAAGGTTTAGGCTTGTACTTGACATAACATCTCTTCTCTTGGGTTTTATTGATTGAAACAGACCAGAGCAGAGCCCAGGTTCAATGGTGTAGTTACTGAGCTATTCACTGGGGGCCACCAAATGATCACAGTCTACCCCTGTATCCTAATGACTCCTTTGCTCTTGCATGGAAAATATACTCGCTGTCCCCTGAAGATTCCCAAAATCTCACCTCATTTCTATACCAGGATGGAGCCTGAGCTCTGTAACTTCCTCAGCTAAGTCAGGTATGAGCAAGGCATCTCCATGTGGCTCTTGATCTAAAGATCTTGAATAAAAAACTCAAGTTATCTGCTCCCACACATGGGATGAGGCAACAGAAGAAAAATCACAAGACAGATGCTCCATAAAAAAGAGATAATGGCAGGTACGCAACAGCCATGGGCCCCTAGCCATCCTGAAACACAGCTGGGTCCATGTTCTCAATCCCCTAATTAGATCCCAGTCCTCAGGGTACATGGACTCCTTACTTCTACATGGCACTTGCTTTCCCCAGAGCCAACACGTGGGCTCACACCAGAACCCACACACCATTTCCTCTATCTTCTGTTGATTAAAGCAAGTCATAGGCACATCCCAGAGTCAAGAGGCGTACACAGGCATGAATCCCCTTTCGGGGCCATCAAAGAAACCATTTATCACTGGGCTGTGTATCACTCTCTCCACCCTGGGTACCTTGAACTCTAATGTAACTCAATTCCAGGAAGCTTTGAAAAGTACAGCCCAGCCTCTCCGATGGTTCCTTCAGATTGGCAAACAAATGTTCTTGGATAAAAGCGGCCCCAGGTGCTGGGCTCACCTCTCTGGTGGAGTTGCCAGATTTCAAGACTTCCAGTTACATTTGAATTTCAGATTAGCAACAAATACTTTTTTAGTACTGTGTAAAGATGTTCCAAATATCACACACTTATGCTAAAAAATAAGTTATTGTTTGTCTGAAATTCAACTTAAACTAGAATATACACTAAAAAATTATACATTGACTATCTGAAATTCAGATAAGAATTTAGCTGGGAGCACTGTATATCTGGTAACTCCAACTTCTCTGGGAACCTACGTTTTCTTCTGTGTTAGTTTAGCAAATCCTCACTATTTCATGAGATTTTTGGTGCTTTTAAGATTCAAAAATATTTGTCTTACATGTGTAGTTCCTTAGGCAAGAAGATTGGTCCAAATTCTAAATGGTCTTTCTATACTTGGGGAAATTTTCCTGTTATGAATTTTGCCCCTCAACCTAAAAATCAGAACTCAAATTCCCAGCCTCCCTTGCAACAAGAACATAGAAACAGGTTGTAACTCCACCAGAGGGAGATGTGGAAGGCTTGGTGGTCACAATGCAACTGAGGGGCTGCTCGGAGGTTGTAAGGGCCAGTTTGCCAGTTTCTGAAGCAAAATGTGGCAGCAGTGGCCATGGTCAAGTTCTCGGCATCAGCATTCAGCAATATTGGCAGCAGCCTTTCTCTGCAATGTGGTTTTAGGCACTGCCCCTGGAAACTTAGTCTGTTTTTGTTTTTTGTTTTTTGTTTTTTTTTTTCACTTCTCCGAGTGATTCTGCAAGTTACCTAATAACCTGAAATAAGCCTCTTTTCTGCTCAATCTAGTCAGAAAGGATTCTGTTGTTTGCAACCAAGATGCACTAGTAAGTACCTACTACACTCTGATCTTTCACTACCTACCTATGAAAACTTGAGAAATTCCTCCCCCTTCAGGTGCCTGTTCCCACCTCTGCAGAGTGTGTGTGGTGGGGTACATGGGCAGGGGGACATCTAGACAGGTCTTCCAGGGTGACAGTCTCCAGCCCTAGAGGCAGTGACTGTGATCTCCCAGGTGACCACTGGGAACCTGAAGGTGCTTCTTTCTCTTCTTCCTGAGGAACTCAGCTCTAATGTAGCACCTGTGGCCTCCAGTTGATTGGGCTGTGCCTGAGGATGCAATGATGCCTAAATGGGGGAAAAGGGCTTCCCACATATATCAAGGAGAAAACTGAGAACAGATCTGTGTGGCTGGATTTAGCTCCTGAGACAGCTTCGCTATTCCAGAAGCTGCTTGGAAATACCAAGGTCCTTTGGAGCCTTAGGAAAAGAACTGACAACTTTCCAACATATGTGGGGGCTTTATAGATACCGATCACTTATAGGCCCTTGTTTACAAACTGTCTTTTTTAAAAAGTTGTTTATTTATTTGAAAGGCAGAGAGAGAGAGAGGTCTTTCATTCACTGGTTCACTCCCCAAATGGCCACAACAGCCGAGGCTGGGTCACGCTGAAGTCAGAAGTCAGAAAGTCCATCTGGGTCTCATACATGGATGTCATGGAGCAACTGGGACCCAAACCAGTGCTCTAATGTGGGACGCCAGTGCTCACAAGCAGCAGCTTAACCCACTGAACTACAATTCCAGCCCCAGGAACTGTGTGGTTTTGTAGACTGAGGAACAAAAATATTTACTGTTTGCAAATCCAATGGCAATATGATTTATTTTTTGTTTTGACAAATTGATTCTAAAATCCATTTGGAACACTTGGCATGTGCTGATTACAGGGAAAATTCTGAAAAAGAAGAGTGATGTAGCTCTACCAGATATTAAAACATACTATGAAACTACATTCTCTGAATCAATTTGATTCTGGCATGTGAAATATAAACATTTTTAGCGAAATCATATAAAGAATACCAAGTACTTGTGTAGAAACAGTCCTAACTACCCACGGACACTTTAGAGTAAGGGAAACATCTGAACATTCAATAAATAACATTGGGAAAACTAACTAGCTATTTGGGTGAGAAGGAACAGGGCTACATTGTTCTTCATTTTTTTATACCAAAGTTACTCCAAATGGATCAGAGATAAAAAGGTAAAAGATGAAATTATAAAGATAATACAAGAAAACATGGAGGGCTGGCACTGTGGTGTAGCCCGTAAAGCTGCCGCCTGCAGTGCCGGCATCCCATATGGGCGCCAGTTTGAGTCCCAGCTGCTCCACTTCTGACCCAGATCTCTGCTGTGGTCTGGGAAAGCAAGGAAGATGGCCCAAGTGCTTAGATCCCTACACCCACATGGAGACCTGGAAGAAACTCCTGGCTCCTGGTTTCGGATCAGCCAAGCTCCAACTGTTGTGGCTGTTTGGGGAGTGAACTAGCAGATGAAAGACTCTCACTCTCTCTCTCTTGCTCTTGCTCTTGCTCTCTCTCTAACTCTGCCCTTCAAATAAATAAGTAAAACTGAAGAAAAAAGAAAACATGAAGGGTGGGTGTTTGGCTCAGCCGTTTAAGACACAGCTTGGGACACTTGCATTCTATTTTAGATTCAACTACCAGATCCACTCTCCACTCCAGCTTCCTACTGATGCACACCTTGGGAGGAACAGTTAATGGCTCAAGGTCCCTGCCACCTGTGTGGGAGACCCCAACTGAGTTCTTGGCTCCTGGCTTCTTTTTTTTTAAGGATTGATTTATTTGGGGGCCAGCACTGTGGCGTAGTGGGTAAAGCTGCCACTTGCAGTGCTGGCATCCCATGTGGGCACCAGTTCCAATCCTGGCTGCTCCACTTCCAGTCCAGTTCTCTGCTATGGCCTGGGAAAGCAGTAGAAGATGGCCCAAGTCCTTGGGCCTCTGCACCCACATGGGAGACCCGGAGGAACTCCTGGCTCCTGGCTTTGGATCAGCGCAGCTCTGATCGTTGCACCCATTTGGGGAGTGGACTAGCGGATGGAAGACCTCTCTCTCTCTCCGCTTCTGCCTCTTTGTAACTGTCTTTCAAATAAATAAATAAAATTTAAAAATATATGGATTGATTTATTTATTTGAAGGAGTTACATAGGGAGAGGGAGAGTTAGAGAGAGGGAGATCTGTCTGCTGATTCACTCCCCAGATGTCAGCAATGGCCAGGGCTGGGCCAGGCCAAAGCCAGGAACTTCATCCCGGTCTCCTAGGTGGGTGGCAGGGGCCATCTTCCACTGCTTTTCCCAGACTGTTAGCTGGGAGCTGGATAGGAAGAGGAGCAGTAGGGACTTGAACCAGTGTTTGTATGGGAGGCCAGTGTGGTGGCTTAATGCACTGTGCCATAACGTGAGCCTCTTGGCTCCTGGCTTTGACCTGGCCCAGCCCTGGCTTTTCATCTGGGCAGTGTTTTTAACTACACTCTTTTAGGGGCCGGCACAGTGGCCTAGTAGGTTAAGCCCTGTGGGTTGGGTCAGGCTGAAGCCAGGAGCCCGGAACTCCACCTGGGTCTCCTGAGTGGCAGGAACTCAAGTACTTGAGCCATCATCTACTGCCTCCCAGGCACATCAACAGGGATCTCAGTTGAAAGGGGAGCAGTCAGACTCAACCCGGAATTCCGATATGGGAAGCGGGCATCCCAAGCAATGTTTTAACCTGCAGTGCCATAGCACATGCTCCATAAAGCAGACATATTTAAAGCACAAATTATTTTTATTGTCTGGGTCTGTTCTATTTTGCATGCATATATCTTAAAATTGAAAAATATAGAACACAGAAAAGAAGAGGAAAATCAACAACAGTTTTATCAAATTATTATAGTTTAAAATATAAACTGTTTCTGGGGCCAGTGTTGTAGCACAGCAGGTTGGGCCATGGCTTACACAGCCAGCTATTCTGTTTCAGATCCAGCTGCCTGCTGATGCACCTGGGAAAGCAGCAGCAGATGGCTCAAATGCGTGTGCCCACAGCACCCACTTAAAAGAACTGGAGGGAGCTCCAGACTCCTGTCTTTGGCCTGGCTGCTGTGACCATTTTTAAAAAAATGATTTACTTGTTTATTTGAGAGGCAGAGTTACAGAGAGAGGGAGAGACAGAGAGAGAAGTCTTCATTTATTGGTTCATTCCCCAAAAAGCCAGAGCTGGGCCAATCTGAAGCCAGGAGCCAGGAGCTTCTTCTAGGTCTCCCACATGTGTGCAGGGGCTCAAGGACTTGAACAGCCTCTGCTGCTTTCCTAGGCCATTAGCAAGGAGCTGGATCGGAAGTGGAACAGCTGCGACTCAAACCAGCACCCATATGGCATGTCAATGACACAGGCAGAGGCTTAACCTACTATGCCACAATGCAGGCCCCTGTTGTAGTCATTTGGGGTGTGAACCAGTGGATGGAAGATCTCTCTTTCTCTCTGTTGCCCTCTCTTTCTGTCACTCTTTCAAATAAATAAAAATAAATTTTTAAAACCAGAAGTTATTTTTACTGTTATAATTTTTAATATTTTTAGGTTAGCTTTGTACATGACAAAAAATTCAGACAGTATATTCTTCTAGAAAAGGCTGCCCACACAAAAATATAGATATATGCATCTGCATTTCTCCCACTAAACTAGTGCTGTACTGTGTACATTGTTCTGCACCTTGGGTTTTCGCTTAATAATTTATCTTAGATACCATTGCATAGCATTCTCTCTCTATATATATAAATCATTTTATATTTTATATATATAAATATATATAATATATATAAAAGATATATAATATATGAATATATAAAATATATAATATATAAAATGATTTATATATTATATATAACATATATTTATATTATATATTATATATATTTATATATATTATATATATATATATATATAAAACTGTGAATCAGCTGGGGCCAGTGTTGTGGCATAGTGGGTCTGCATTTTTGCCGCCTGCAATGCCTACATTCCAAAGGGGCACCGGTCTGAGTACTTTCCTGATGTGCCTGGGAAAGCAGCAGAGAATGGCCCCAGTGCTTGGACCCCTGCACCCTGGCTTTGGCCTGGCCCAGCCCTAGCTGATACAACCATTTGGAGAGTGAACCAATGGATGGAAGATTTTTCTCCCCGCCCCTCTCTGTAGCTCTGCCTTTCAAAGAAATAAAATAAATCTTTAAAATAAATAAATCAGTCTTTTTTTAAAAAACAAAAAAATAGAGTCAGCAAGTAACAGAAAATTCAAAATATCAACGCCTTGCAAATTTAGGCATTGATTTCTCTCTCTAATGAAGTCCAGAGGTAAGCAGCCAGGTGTATTTTAGTCAGCTGTTTGTCACTGTAATGAAATGCCTAGGCTACCTAGGAAGGAAAGGGAAGGGGTCTCTTTAACTCACAGTTTTGGAGGTTCAAGGCCATGGCCCTGGTTTTGGCTCAGGTTTGCTGAGGGCCCTTAGGCTAGACCACATCGTGGTGGATGGCAGGGCCAGCAGGCACATGTGTGTTAAGCCGTGATCACGTCTCAGCAGCGGAAGCCGGAGGGGCACTGAGTGGCACCAGGCCTAGGCTTTGTTTTTCCCCCTTAAGATTTATTTATTTATTTATTTGAAATGCAGAATTACAGAGAGTCAGAGAGAGAGGGAAAGAAGTCTTCCATCTGCTGGTTCACTCCCCAAATGGCTGCAACAGCTGGTGCAGGGCTGATCCAAGGCAAGGAGCCAGGAGCTTCTTCCAGGTCTCTCATGTGGGTGCAGGGGCCCAAGCACTTGTGCCGCCATCATCTGCGGTTTTCCCACTTTCCTAGGCTTTTACAACAGCCCTCTGGAGAGAGAACTACTGAGGTGTCACACAAGAGCCACCGTGACCCCTTCCAAGGACATGTCCCCCAATAACCCAAGGATCCCCCATGGGGACCCACCTCCTAAGGGCCCCACCATCTTAACACCATCACACTGAGCGCCAAGCCTCCAACACACGGGCCTTCAGGGGTCACTGGAGCCCAATCCAAACCACAGCGCCTGGCAATACAA
The DNA here is from genome assembly GCA_949820135.1 of Sylvilagus floridanus. NCBI lineage: Eukaryota > Metazoa > Chordata > Mammalia > Lagomorpha > Leporidae > Sylvilagus > Sylvilagus floridanus. Next base: position 128,573,443 of record OX463227.1, on the reverse strand, counting down.
GGGGTCCTCTCGTTTGTCACGCTTCCATCAACAGAGCACTTCTGCCATAAGGCCCAACACGGCTGCCTGAGCTACCACGCTGCACCTGGCCAGCAGAAGGTAGGAAAGAGAGAGTCAAGAGCTTCCTTCCCTTAAGGACAATCCCTGTTTCATTTCTGCTCACCTCCCACTGGCTAGAACACAGAATCATACCTAGCTGCAAGGGAGTCTGGGAAATTTATTCTTTCTTTCAGACAGCCATGGAACCAGCTCAAAAATCAGAGGGTAAGAGGACAATGGATAATGGGGTATGATTGACTATCTCTGCTATAAACCTAGATTTGCCTCACTTTAAAAAATGCTACATAGAATTGCACAGTACAAATGCACCATAACTCATTTAGTCCATTCGCAAACCTTCAGTTACTTATATTTGTTACATGATGCTGCAATGAGCTCTATCTTTAAACCTCCCTATTTTCTTGGTATGCATGGTGGTATTTCTGTGAGATAAATTCTTGGAAGTGGAATGGCTGGGTCAAAGACTGTGCTAGTCATTGCTAAATTTCCTTCTGAAGAGATTTCATCAATTTGTGCTCTTACCAATATAATGTTTCTCACACCTTGGCAACCTCTTGTATTGTAAAACTACAGCAGTTTTTTAGGGAGAAAGTGGTATCACTTTCTCATAAATGTAAATGGTTTTCACTTACGGTTCTATCATTACATAGTAAGTCAAGTGTCTTTTCATACTCACCAGTGACTTAAAGTATGAAAGTTATTCAAATGAAACATGCAAATGATATAAAGAGGAATACCTTTTATTCCTTCTTCCTAACTAAGATTCCCACATCCATCTTGTTACAGTGTAATAGGCATTAGGAGTTTTGTATATTTTTTCATAAATTTGCACTAAAACATATATATATATATATATTTTTGACAGGCAGAGTGGACAGTGAGAGAGAGAGACAGAGAGAAAGGTCTTCCTTTGCCGTTGGTTCACCCTCCAATGGCTGCCACGGATGGTGCGCTGCGGCCGGCGCACCGCGCTCATCCGATGGCAGGAGCCAGGTGCTAGGTGCTTTTTCCTGGTTTCCCACGGGGTGCAGGGCCCAAGCACTTGAGCCATCCTCCACTGCACTCCCGGGCCACAGCAGAGGGCTGGCCTGGAAGAGGGGCTACCGGGACAGAATCCGGCGCCCCGACCGGGACTAGAACCCGGTGTGCCGGCGCCACAAGGCGGAAGATTAGCCTGTTGAGCCACGGCGCCGGCCTAAAACATATATAATTTAAACATGTATTTAAAAATCCATATTTTTTACAAGGAGAAGTAAGAACATCCATTATATTATGTTCTACATTTTGCTTTTCCATCTAATATATTTTGAAGGTCTTCTTATGTCAGTATATAGAAATATGAATATATTTTAGCATTTTAAGTTGTTGTACATGTTGTGTGGCAAAGCCATCATTTATGAAGACCATCTCCTGCTACTGAAGATAGAATTGCCCACAGTGTCTTGCTGTTTCAAACACTATATTCTTGTATGTATAGATTTGCCAATGTGTAGGAATACAGCCAAGGAATAAATTCCTAGAACTAGAATATTAGGTTATTGAGCACATAGGTTTTAAAATTTGAAAAACATTGTTAAATTGCCTGACAAAAAGTTTACACAATCTGCTCTCACAATTGAAAATGGTTGTGTTCTATTTCCCACATCCTTATCTAAATTGTATATTCTAATTTTTAACCCATTAAATAGGTTTTAAAGGGGTTATCACCATACTAAATTGCATTATTTTATTTTATTTTTAAATATTTATTTATTTACTTGGAAGCTAGAGTTACAGACAGAGGCAGAGAAAGAGAGAGGTCTTCCATCCCCTGGTTCACTCCCCAAATGGGTACAATGGTCAGAGCTGCGCTGATCCAAAGCCAGGAGCCAGGAGCTTCTTCCAGGTCTCCCACATGGGTACAGGGGCCTAAGGGCTTGGGCCATCCTACTGCTTTCCCAGGATATAGCAGAGAGCTGGATCAGAAGTGGAGCAGCCGGGGTTCGAACCAGCACCCATATGGAATGCCAGTGCTGCAGGCGGTAGCTTTACCCGCTACGCCACAGTGCCAGCTCTCCACATTGGCCCCAAATTGCATTATTTTATTATGACTAAGGTTACGGATCCTTTTATGCATTTTTAAACCATTTTTTTTTTCTTTCTGGAAACTACCTATTTGTATTCCCTGCCTGTTTATTTTGACTTGTTGGTTTTTTCCTCCTGATTTTCCAGAGCCCTTTTTTATAAGAAACTTTATCATCTGTGTTATACATACTCTCCGGGGCTGAATTTGTCTTTTGCCTTTGTTTATGGTGTGTCGCATTTTTAGGAAGACATAGTTATCAATCTTTTTCTCTGTGGGCTCTTGTATCTTGCTTATGAAAGCCTTCCTTGCTACAAGATTTTAGAAGTAAGCTCACCCGTGTTTTCCTTTTTTTTTTTTTTTTAAGATTTATTTGTTTATTTATTTGAAAGTCAGGCCGGTGCCTGCGGCTCAATAGGCTAATCCTTTGCCTGCAGCGCCGGCACAGAGGTTCTAGTCCCAGTCAGGGCGCCGGATTCTGTCCCAGTTGCCCCTCTTCCAGGCCAGCTCTCTGCTGTGGCCTGGGAGTGCAGTGGAGGATGGCCCAAGTGCTTGGGCCCTGCACCTGCATGGGAGACCAGGAGAAGCACCTGGCTCCTGGCTTTGGATCAGCGCAGTGTACCGGCCACAGCGGCCATTGGAGGGTGAACCAACGGAAAAGGAAGACCTTTCTCTCTGTCTTTCTCTCTCTCACTGTCCACTCTGCCTGTCAAAAAAAAAAAAAAAAAAAGTCAGTTATACAGAGAGAAGCAGAGAGACAGAGAAAGAGGTCTTCATCTGCAGGTTCACTCCCCAACCTGCAATGGCCGGAGCTGCGCCGATCCGAAGCCAGGAGCCAGGAGCTTCTTCCGGGTCTCCCACCTGGGTGCAGGGGCTCAAGGACTTGGGCCATCGTCTACTGCTTTCCCAGGCCATAGCAGGGAGCTGGATAGGAAGTAGAGCATCCAGGACTCGAACCGGCGCTCATATGGGATTCCGGCACTGCAGGCAGCAGCTTTACCCGCTACACCACCATGCTGGCCCTTCCCTTTTTCTTTTTTAAATTAAAATAATGGTTTTTTGTTTGTTTGCTTTAAACAGGGTTCCCTGGGAAATGCTTCATCCCTTTTAAGGACAGTTCCCCAGGTAACTAAGTACCTCCTACTGGGCCCCATCTCTCTCTCTCTCTCTCTCTCTCTCTCTCTTTAGAGAGAGAGAGAGAGAGAAAGATTCTATATAGATTCATTTATTTATTTGAAAGGCAGAGTTAGAGAGAGGCAGAGGCAGAGAGAGAGGTCTTCCATCCGCTGGTTTACTCCCCAACTGGCTGAAACAGCTGGAGCTGTACCGATCCAAAGCCAGGAGCCAGGTCCAACACATAGGTGCAGGGGACTAAGGACTTGAGTCATCTTCTAGTGCTTCCCCAGGCCATAGCAGAGAGCTGGATTGAAGTGGAGCAGCCGGGACTTGAACCAGCGCCCATTTGGGATGCAGGCACTGCAAACAGCAGCTTTACCTGCTACGCCACAGTGCCAGCCCCCACCTGCTTCTCTTAGGGTGTATGTGAGCAGGGAGCTGAATCAGAAGCGGAGCTGGGACTGTAACCAGGCACTCCGATAGGGCATGTGGGCGTCCCTAGCAGCATCTTAACCACTGTGACGAACGCCTGCCCCGATAACACACACCACCTGATTGCCAGACCTCAGAGATGACCACACTGAACGTACACTTGGACTTGCAAGTCCATGCAGCAGTATGTCCTGAGCTCCTCTGCTCCAGGTAAACAAACAGACAAGATGGTGATGCTGATGGGGCTGACGTTGTCACGGGGCAGGTAGGACGATGGGATAAGACGCGTTGAGGACACCGTTAGAGAGGGTGAGGGGGAACAGCCTCTGCGGAGGGAACGCTTGCACTGAGACCCGAGTGCTGAGAATTCCAGGACGTGATCCTACAGCGTGAAGAAACCAGGAAGACCAGCAGGGCCACTCGCTGGGGAGAACCTGGGGTGGAGTTCAGAGCAGAGGTGGGCCCCTGTGTACTTCACCAAGAGATCACCATGGGCCTAACCAGAGGCAAAGAGAAAAGGAGCAACAATACCAGGAGCTGCCTAGGGCATGGGACAACCGGAACGCCCCTGCTCTGCTGGTGGGAACATGAAAGCATTTGGAACACAGCTTGGCAGTTTCTCTTTCTTTTTAAATGTACTTGAATGGAGTGAGAGGGAGAGACAGAGAGAAAGAAACAGAGAGAAAGATCTTCCATCTGCTGGTTTACTCCCCAAATGGGTGCAAAGGCCAGCAGGGCTGAGTCAGGCCAAAGCCACGAACCTAGAATTCCATCTGTTTCTCTCTCCTCCATGGGTAGCAGGGGCCCCCAGCACTTAGGCCATCTCCTGCTGCTTCCCCAAGTGCATTAGCAGGGAGCTGGATCAGAAATGGAGCAGCTGGGACTCTTAACAGGAGGTGCTGCTTGGCCATGGCTCAATAGGCTAATCCTCCGCCTGCGGCGCCGGCACACTGGGTTCTAGTCCCGGTCTGGGCGCCGGACTCTGTCCTGGTTGCTCCTCTTCCAGTCCAGCTCTCTGCTATGGCCCGGGAGTGCAGTGGAGGATGGCCTAGGTCCTTGGGCCCTGCACCCGCATGGGAGACCAGGAGAGGAACCTGGCTCCTGGCTCTGGATCAATGCGGTGTGGCCATTGGGGGAGGTGAACCAACAGCAAAAGGAAGACCTTTCTCTCTGTCTCTCTCTCTCTCTCACTGTCCACTCTGCCTGTCAAAAAAAAAAAAAAGCAGGTGCTGCTGTGGCACCTGGTGCAGCTCAGCGCCGCCCCCCGACCATTTCTTTAGAAGGGAAGCACATGCACTTAACATACAAGCTCAACAATCAGCAGTTCTTCTTCCAAGAGAAATAAAAAGCACGTGCCCACAAAAAGAGCTGTACAGAGCATTCATTCATGGCGACTGTTTCAGAATAGCCCCAGAGGCCGAGTGGCCATAACGACCGTTGGCAAAGAGCGTGGAGAAATTGTGGAGTCACTGCCATACGGTGGAGTGCAGTGCAGCAGGAAGAGGGATCAAACTCCTAACACGGGCAGAATCCCAGACCAGCTGCAGAAGCATTATGCTGAGCAAAAGAAGCCAGATACACAAGAGTACACGCTGTGTGATTCCACGTGCCTGAGATTCCAGGAGATGCAAATCTACATTCACCATACCAGAGAGCAGATTACGGCCAGGTGGGGACTTCATTAACCAGTTAATTGCTTTTTCATTTAAGAGGCAGAGACAAAGAGATCCCATCCACTGACCCACTCCCCAAATGCCTGTAATAATCAGGGCTGGGCCATGTAAATGGGGAGTCAGGAATTCAACCAAGATCTACCTGGGAGGCAGGACTCCAGTCACTTGAGCCATCACCACTGCCTCCTGAGGCTTGCACTTGTGGGAAGCTGGGGTCAGGAGCTGCAGCTGGGACTAGAACCCAAGCACTCCAGTGTGGGACGTGGAACTCATGACTGGTAGGCTAAATACCTCTCCCCAGGAAGGGACTGATTGGGAAACAGAATAAGGAAGCTGACAGAACTGATTTGTAGTGCGATAGGGACAACACAAGCACATTTGTCAAAGCTCATCAAACCACAAACTTAAAAGGGTTCATTGTATTGTACATAAAAGTTGTATTGTACTTTAAAGTTGATCAAGAGTCTGGCACTGTGGCATAGTGGGTAAAGCCGCCGCCTATAGAGCTGGCATCCCATATGGGCGCCGGTTCGAGTCCTGGATGCTCCACTTCCAATCCAGCTCTCTGCTATGGCCTGGGAAAACAGTAGAAGATGGCCCAAGTCCTTGGGCCCCTGCACCCGTGTGGGAGACCTGAATGAAGCTCCTGGCTCCTGGGTTTGGATTGGCCCAGCTCTGGCCTTTGCGGCCATCTGGGGAGTGAACCAGTGGATGGAAGACTCTCTCTCTCACTCTCTCTCTCTCACCCTCTCTCTCTCTCCCTGCTTCTGCCTCTCTGTAACTCTGCCTTTCAAATAATTAAATAAATATAAAATTGATCTGAAGCACACATAATGTGTGTGTGTGTGTGTGTGTGTGTGTGTGTGTGTGTTTGGTGTTGCTATAACAAAACTGAGTGGGGCCAGCACTGTGGCGTAGCAGGTAGCCGCCACCCACAGTCCCGGCATCCCATATGGGCACTGGTTTGAGACCTGGCTGCTCCACTTCTGATCCAGCTCTCCGCTATGGCTTGGAAAATCAGTAGAAGATGGCCCAAGTCCTTGGGCCCCTGCACCCATGTGGGGGACCCAGAAGAAGCTCCTGGGTACTGGCTTCAGCGTGGCTCCACCCTGGCCCCCTGGCCATTGTGGTCACTTAGGGAGAGAACCAGTGGATGGAATCTCTCTCTCTCTCTCTCTCTCTCTCTCTCCCCCCTTCTCCCTGTGTAACTCTTTCAAGTAAATAAATAAATCTTTTAAAAAAAAAACTGAGTAACATATCAAGAAAAGAGGTTTGTTTGGCTCACAGTTCTGGTGGCAGAAAGTCCAAACATCCTGACACCTGCCTCCTGGCAAGGACCTCCTGGCTGTGTCACAACGTGATGGAGAAGCAGAAACGAAGAGCGTTCGTGGAAGGGGCCAGGGCAGGGGTTGGTTTCGTCTTGTAATGCCCTGCTCCTGTTAAGAGTTACTCCCTCCTAATACACAGCAGACTCATAGAATGGCAGATGTCCTAAACAGCACTCTGGCCTCAGAATCAGCCCTTAAGGCATTCGGATCCAGCTAAAAAGCCCATGAGAGTATTTCAGGCATGGAAAGACAAGCCACTGTGGCAAAATGAATAAATAAATAATCTCTGTGACTGAGATCCGAGCAGAAAGAGCAGGCCATCAAAGAAGGAGGTACCTTTATCTGAAGGGAGGAGAGAACTTCCACTTTGACTATGACCTTGTCTAAATAAGATCAGAGTTGGCGAACTCAAAAGGCTTCCATAGCTTTAGCAACTCATGACAAAAGCCTCAGGTGATTACTGATGCCATAAACAAGAGTGTCAATTGTTAAATCAACAACAGGAGTCACTGTGTACTTACTCCATGGGGATCTCTGTTCTTAATGTGTTGTACTATGTGAATTAACGGTATAACTAGTACTCAGTACTTTACACTTTGTGTTTCTGTGTGGGAGTAAACTGTTGAAATCTTTACTTAGTATATACTAAATTGATCTTCTGTATATAAAGATAATTGAAAATGAATCTTGAGGTGAATGGGATGGGAGAGGGAACGGGAGATGGGAGGGTTACGGGTGGGAGGGAGGTTATGGGGGGGAGAAGCCATTGTAATCCAAAAGCTGTACTTTGGAAATTTATATTATTTATATTTATAAAATAAAAGTTTAAAAAGATATAGCAGTACAAAAAAAAGAAAAACATCATGTTTTATAAAATAATTTTATTTTGAAATATTAAAAAAAAGAAGAGTTACTCCCTCCTGAAAGTAAGGCCCCTGCGACATAACCACCTCCTGCCAGACCCACCTCTTATAGCTTCCACAACTTCAACGCAGCCACACAGAGGACCAAGGCTCCCCTGCACGGACTGCTGGGGAAGGAGCCCCGTCTGAGCCCCAGCGGTGTGCTCACTTGCCAGGCTGCTGCATGAATTAAGCTGTCTCCCAGAATTCCTGACTTTGGAAGCTCATCCCATCTTCCCAGCCCCTGGTCAAGAGATGTTTTTGTCCGTGTTACAGGGGGTGGGAGAGACGCTTCTGCAGGGCAGAGGGTGTGCCTGCATTACGCTGCTGGGCGTGCATCTGTAGAAAGGCTGGCTTTTAAGTCACTCTTGTAAAATGTGCCCTATTGGAGACTGAGGACTCCCCCAGCCTGGAAAGACGGCAATGTCCTTGCAAGGCCATGGGGGGGGGGGGTCGTTCTGGGTACCAGGATCAACACGCACGAAAGCTCTGAGGTGTACCCCACTGGGGCCTCCATCCTTAAGGTGACAGGGGGCCAGGTCCTAAGTGACAGGTGAGCAGTGTGCTCCCGGCAGTCATCGGATGGCATAGCCTGCAGCTGGGAGTCCCTTCCTCCTTCCTTTACAACCCCTGGGAGGGAGTTGGTGAGCGAGGACAAGGCACTGGCAGTATGGACTGCAGGGATGGGGCAAGAGTGTCCTTAGAACACAAGGAGGACCGATTGGATGGGGCAGAGAGGGCAGGATCTGGGGTGGCCCTCAGGCTGCCACGTGGCATTAGTAACCAAACAGGAAGGTCTGGCAGCGTGGTGGAGGTGAAGAGGGGTGGGCGGAGTGAGGGCTGCATGCCTAGCTGACGGTGTGTGAGCTCCACTTGGGGTTCCACTGCCCGGGTGATGTTCCCTAGGCCCCATCCAAGACGCACACAGTCTGGGGAGACAGGTGCTGTGTCTTCTTCATTTCTGTACCACCCCTCCCTGTCACGGCCCGCCCCGGCAGCACACCAGGCCCATGCTCTGTGCTCACTGACCACTGGGGTGCGTGGGAGGATCTGAGTGAAGCAGCGCGTCCATCTGAGGGATGTCGCCTGCCTGGGCCCCTGGGAATGCCCCAGAGCTGCCACATCACCCTGAGGACAGGGCCCTTTGCCGAGCCTTCCCACAGCCGGCCCGCAGGGGAGAGCAGCCATGGGAAGACAGTAAGACGGAGTGAGGAGTGTGGCAGGGAGAGCAAAGAGAAGCTCGACCTTATGTTTACCAGCCCACAAAGCCACGGCTCTGTGGACACATTCGTGCACAGAATCCCTGCCCCCACTCCTGCCAGCCACCAAAGCAGGGGTGCTGCCCCAGGGTGAACCCACAGCTCTGTAATTCTCACAAGGCCATTGCAGAGGAAAAGTCAGAGAATAGAGCCGGGGCAGCCGCAGGCCGGCACCGAGTGTGAGCAGGGGCTCAGGAAGAGCCATGAGGGGACAGTGCACACCTGGCTGTGTTTGCGAGTGCTCAAGTGTGCACTGTGTGTGCATGCGGGACTCCACGTCTGTGCACAGCGCCCGGGCCTGCACTGCTGCATTTGCTGTGTTGCCCAGCAGGCGCTGCATGCTTGTCCATGTGCAATAATGGGGGGGGTGGGGAGCAGTGGGGTACATGTTTGCACACTTCCTGTCCGTTTGTGGGTAGGTAGATGGCAGTGGGTTTGGGCGTGATGATGGGAGCCAGAGTCGTGTGTTTGTGGTGAGGGGGATTTTTGGCTGGGTGTTTGTGAATGAAGAGGACAGGGCAGGTGACACGGGACAGCCACCTGGCTGGCTGGGGCCCCGCTGGTCCTCATCCTTCTGGGATCCCCTTTTCCAAAAGTGCCTGAGCTCTGGCTTAGATGCTCCAACTAGGGCCGGGCTGCCCAGTAGGGAGCTCTGGAAGGCAGGAACACATCAGTCTCAGAGGGAGAAAGGAGCCCGGGGAAAGAGGGAGCAAGTACTCACCTCTGCTCCTCCGCTGAGCAGACAAGACAGACACCTCCACCAGTGAAGGCCCTGCCCTGCCCTGCCCTGGAAACAGGAGAGGCTCCATCTGCGCCTTCTGCTGGGGGGACGGGACTGGGTGACACCACTCGCAGGACCCCTCAAAGACCGAGGGCCAGCCTCCGTATTAGGTCATGCGTGAGTAGGAGAATGTCAGAGGCAGGGAGTGGGAGGGAAGGGGCGTTCCAGCGGCAGAAGGGACTGAGCAAGGGCACTGAGGCAGAAACCGCAGGGCACGCCAGACAGAGTTAGCACTAACGGGCCCCTTAAAGGGCCCACGCTTTCATGTTCGTGGGAGAAAACTCAGGACCAGAGAGGGGAAGTGCCTCTGAGAAAGACCTAGGCTGGCGTGATGCCACTGCCAGCAACTGGCATCCCACACAAGCACTGTGGCTGCTCCACTTCTGATCCGGCTTCCTGCTAAGGCACCGGGAGAGCAGCGGATGATGGCCCAAGTGCTTGAGAGAAGATGGCCCATGGATGTGGGCCCCTGCCACCCACACGGGTGATCCAGATAAGAGTTCCAGGCTCCTGGCTTTGGCCTGGCCCAGCCCAGCCCTGGCCAGTGTGGTCATCTGGGGTGGGGGTGGGGTGAACCAGTAGAAGGAAGATCTCTCTCTCTCTCTCTTCCTCTCTATAATGCTGCCTTTCAAATAAAGAGGAGGAAGAGGGAAAGGAGGACGAGGGAGAGGAGATCTAGACAGAGAGAGGGTTTGGGACTCTAGGTCAGGAGGAGCAGGAGAAGGGGAGGGGAGAGGAGATCTAGACAGAGGGAGGAGGGTGTGGCGCTCTTTCTGCTGCCCCTGAGATGTACAAGGGAGAACGCCATGGAGCCGGGCTCTTGACTTAACTCCCTCCACACCATCAGCGTTCAGCCACAGCTGAGTTCTTTGCCTCACTCTCCCTGTGGCTGGCTGCACATCACCTCTCTGGGTGCTTTATCTCCAACATGCAGGATGGGTAAGACCCTGCCTCGGCTGGGGCTGCAAATTCTGCCTCCATAATGAGCCCCAGCACCTGGCAGGAGCTCCCACACAGTGTCCGTGCTCAAACAAGGGTTTTGGAAGGGAGGAGGGAAGGAGGGAGGGATGTGAGGAAGGAAGCAGGGAGAGAGGGAGGGAGAGAGGGGGAGCTCCTTGAGGTTTCTCCAGCGCTCTACCAGGAAGCCCCAGCCTTTCCCCTCCCCAGGCAGGACAAACGGTGAAGGAGGCCCGGAATCGCAAAGACCTTGAAGGGGAAGGCAGGAAAGACAAATAACCCAGTGTGTGTGTGTTGAGGGGGGCAGCCCTGATTTCTCCCGGTCTCTGGGCGGATGTCCTTGAGAGAGCCCTTCCCTACAGCTCTGGCCCGGCTGAAAACTGCAGTGGGCGAGGGGCTGGAGGAGGGGCACCCAACTTCAGCAGAAAGCAGGGTGGTCCGCCCTGCCCCCCCTCGCTCCCCACTCCCCGCCTTCTGCTCCAAGAAGCATCCCAACCCGTCCACCCGCGAGGAAACTGCCGGTCCGTCCCCACGGCTGGGTTTCTTGGCGTCTCGGGAACCCTGCTTCTCGGAGGCCCTCTCTTTACTCTTGGGGTTTTATTGCTCACTTCCCTCTGCCATGACAGCAGCTGCAGCTCTTTTAACTTTGTGACGGGCACGCACACACGTGAGAAACCAACCTGTGGTGACCGAAATCAGAATAGTGCTGCCCTGCAGGGTGGGGACCGGCTGGGAGGAGGCACAGGGTCGCAGGGGTGAGGAAAACTTAGGGAATCTTGGTCCCGCTGATGGCCACACAAGCACCTACAGCTGCCGAAACCCATCAAGCCGTACCCTGAAGACGCGGCGTTCTCCCGCGTGTAGAATGTCCGCAGATGGCACCTCCATCAAGCAACGCCAGCATCTAAAAGCCACGCAGAAAAACACACAGAAAGGACGTGCTGAGTTTAACAAACACAAAGCCAGCACCGCGTCAGCTCCACCCGCCACTCCTGGTTCCTGGCGTGGTCCCCAGGGCCCAGGCACCCCCATGCGATGTCCCTGGCACCTAACACCCACAGATGGGTCACCTCCATGCCAGACACCACGTGCCTCTCGCTCCCGAGATCCATGGGGATACAAAGACCCGGAATGGGGCCTGGACCCCTAGACTTTTCCATCAGTACAGCTCCAGGCGTGTCTGCAACTCCTGGGGAGTTGAAGGAACAGAAAACACACCAGTTTCCCCTTTCTGGGAGGGGCTTTCCGTACCCTGCGCGCCTTCGCGGGGAGTGGGGGGAGGTGGATGCGGTCGTCCCCAGCCAAAGTCGAGAACTGAACCTTCTCTGCATCCCTGCTAAAAATAAGCCCAGGCCATCCTGCTGCCCCCTCCCCGAGCAGCAGGAAGGACACAGCCGGGTTTGCTTTAAATCTGGAAACGGCTCGGCAGCTGGGGGCGAGGGAGGGCTGGGATCTGAGAATCCTGGCCCGGCTCCCTGTGCCCCCCACCCCCAGCCGCTGCGGGTCCTCCAGGGGTGCCTGGGAGGGCTTTGTGCGCCTGCGCGTGCGAGTGTGGCCACAGGGACTCCCAACAGCGTAGCAGGAAGCAGGGGCAGTCTGGGGACGGTGGGGAGGGGTCTCTGTCCTGCTAACTGCAGGGTACAGTCACGTACTCCACGGGGTCGTCACCGCCTCCGAGGCGCGCGCTGCCCCGCTGCTGCCCAGCCTAGGCCCCCCACCCCATCCCGGGGGCGGGGAGGGGCTGCCATCCTGTAGCAGGATCGCCTGCTCCCGGGAGGGCTCCTGGCACACACAAGGTTGAGGATTTCAGAGTCCTAGTCCCCATCCCAGTGTGGCTTCCGCTGCGCTCAGAGAGATGGGGAGGTCCTCAAGGGTGGGTGCGGTCCGGCGGTGAGGAATTTCCCTGGAAACGGGAAGTACAAGATGTGTCGGAGCTCGCGGGCTCCCAGCAGAGAGCCAGGCTGAGCAAGGGGAAGGGACAAGGCCCTGGTGGCTGCTCGGCTCCAGCATCCTCTCTCTCTCTCTCTCTCTCTCTCTCTCTCTCTCTCTCTCTCTCTCTCAGAGCTGGTTTCTCTGTGCATGTCTTGGGCCTTTAACTCCTTGGGGTCAGGGGCAGCCCACAGTTGGCCTGCTTTCCAAGGTCATGATAAAGAAGAATCAGTGTTAATGGAGTGTGCACCATGTTCCAGGCACTGTGCAAGCCCATGGCAATGGACTGTAACTCCCCTCCCTTTCTGCAAACGAGGAAGCTGAGGTTTACCGTGGTGGACTGCTAGACGAGGATCCTGTTGGTGGCACACGACAAAGACCGGGCTTGGAGTCATGCTCAGGACCATGGAGAATGTCCAAGGTGACCGTCCAGAGGACAATGAGACAGAGTGGTAGAAATCGGACTTCCTCGATGATTCGGGACACAGGGTTGCTCTACCCCTGATGCTTTGGTAGGAAGCACAGCAGTGGCTTTAGACCCAAAATAGGAGTGTTTGCCAGGTGTGATTTGACTAAGGAACTGAACACTTCCAAGCCTCAGTCTCCATCTCTAGAAAATGTGTATACTAATCCTTGAATGGATTAAAAAAAAAAAAGATTTATCTATTTGAAAGGCAGAATTACAGAGAGCAAGACAGAGAGAAGTCTTCCATCCCTTGGTTCATTCCCCACAAAGGCCAGCACTGGGCCAGGCCAAAGCCAAGAGCCAAGAACTTCATCCAGGTCTCCCACGTGGGTGCAGGAGCCCAAGTACTTGGACATCTGCTGCTGCTTTCCCTGACGCACTAGCGGGGAGCTGAATAGGAAGTGGAGCAGCCAGGACACAAACCAACGCCCATATGGGATGGCAGCGTCGCAGGCGGTGGCTTAACACTCTGTGCCACAGAGCTGGCCCCAGAATAAAGTTTTTGACCCAGCCTTTTTTCTAGACCTGGAAAACACCTTCACATTCTGGGGCCTTGCAAGAGCTGTTTCCTGTGTCTGGAGTCCTCAGGCTGCACATGTCAACATTATTACCCCACTGCTGCCTTCCAGGGTTCAGCCCTTCTCAGAGCCAGCCTCCCTGACCGCCCAGCACACCCTGTCCCTCTCCGTTCTGTCACTGTTCTCTTTTCTTGTGTGTACTTCTCACGATGCAAAATCACCTTGCTAATATACTTGTCTCACTTCTTCGTAGCCTGTCTGCCTCCCCACCTGCCACGGATGTGAGTTTCCTGAGTGCTGGGACCTCTGAGATGCTGAGTGGAATTCCAACATCAGAGCTTGCTAAGCATTAAGAATGAATGAATGAATGAGTGTGCTTGGGAAACAGCCTGATATTTAAGTGTCTGACTCTCCCCCAAGCCTTGCTGAGCCAAAGGGCAGTTAAATGTGTGTTAATGGAGGCTCGGAGGACAGTGCCTTGGGTCTGGTCCAGGCCCAGCCCTGAAGCTCCCGTGCTGCCTGGGCTTCCGGCTGCTCCGGGATAAAGGTCAACCCTTTCGCTGGAACATGAGGTCCTGCACCATCTGGACCTGCCTGCCTCTGGACCTCGTCTCCCTGGGCTCCCCAACCTGCACTCCTCGTCCAGCCAGACCAAACAACTCCAAGTGCCGGCCAGAGAACATGGGGCTGCTTCACGCCTGTGTGCCTTTTTTATACACACCGTTCCTCCTACCTGGAACATCCTGAACCCTCGCTCTGCCTGGCTGGCTCCTCTCAGATTTGAATGCTTGCCGCTAACACCTCTTCCTCCTCCTGGGAGCCCTCCCAGAGCCCTCTGCTGGGGCCACGTCCCATGGTATTACAAAGATCTGATTTTGTGCCTTTCTCCAAGTAGCCCAGGGGTCTCAAGGAAGGGTGGCAGCAGCTTTTGTGTCCCCAGGTTTCAGCATTTGGGCTTTGGGTCCCAGGAAACTAACACAGTTCCTCAGGCACACAGTGGGTGCGTTAAGTAGGTGCTAGGTGCAGAAGCCCAGGGCCAAAGAGGAGGGGTGGGGGTAGGAAGGGAAGGGGCTTCCTTGGAAACAAGATGGTGTCAGGGAGGAAGGCAGAGGGGACCCTAGGAGAACTTCCCAGGCGACCAGAAATATAAAAAGTAAAAGGGTAGACACGGTCACACGGAGATAGATAAGCAGGACCCAGCAGAGAGAGCGAGAGGAGGAAGAGAGAGAGGACAGAGGAAGAAGCCAAGCAGGGACACGATGTGCCCACCACAGCCATAAAGGACAGGAAGCCAGAGACCAGGTGGAGCTGACGAAACACAGGATGTCTGGTGCCCTTGCCTCATGCCCTGGGGCGGAGAATGGTGCCAGGGCTGCGATGCCGCGGTCCCCTCCCAGGGTGACAAGCTGGGTAAAAAGCCACATGTTCAAGGCATCTTGGGAAATCATTTCTGCCTAGTTCATGAGAGGCCCTGTGATAGGCGGCTCCTGCAGCCCTGGCTTCTTGCCCTTGGACGAGCACCTTCGCTGCGCTTGCCTCAGTTTTTCCAACAGGAAAGTGGGTACTAGTCCTCTTACTGTAAGATAATTCTGAGTTGGGACAGGTGAGTGTGAAATCAGCACAGTCTGAGACAAACATCCCGGATTGACACAATGGTGTGATATCTCCCAAGCCCTCTGTAAATTGGGAGCCACTGGCAGACCGGACTTCAGACTTCGGGAACCTAGGCTCAGCTCCCAGTTTTTGGATCCCAGCTGCAAATCATTACAATGAAGCAGTTTACTCCTGGTAGGTGAGGGGCAGCAGGCATGCCAGCCGCCTAGGAGACAAGCTGAGTCCACAGCCCGCAGCCCTGCCCATCCAACTCCACTGCTGAGAATGGCCTCTGGGGCATCACTAGCCTCCAGGTTTCAGCCTGTGAAATGGGCTGTCTAGCTGTCAGGTGTGAGCTTCAAGGAGGCAGAGTTCCTGGAGTCATTTGAAGGGAGAAGAGGGTGGGAGAGAGGCTTGAGAAATGCAGGGTTTGCTTCAGGTATGGGATCTAGGCACTCCGGCCAGCCACTCAGAAGTGCTGGCTTTGATGCCACATGAACCCTGTGTCAGTTCTCTGTGCCTCAGTTTCCTGAATTGTTAAGGGAGCCCCCTTGAGTTGCTGCAGAGAGCAAATGAGCTCCTTTATAGAAAGCCCTGAGCCCCTAATTTGTTCCCCCTCACCTTGGGTTCTAAACATCTGTGGAGGCTGGGAGATGGGGTACAGAGAGCACCTCCCATGTAAGCCATCAATATCACCTATTATTATGATTAATAATATCACATGCTCCTGGGAGAGGGAGGCCAGGTCCCAAGAAATGTCTTTATCTCTGAACATCAAAGCCACTTGGAAAGGAAACTGATCACCACTCTGAAACTCATCAGGAAATCACCAAGTGTCAAATTCCATTTTGCAGCTGCTATAGGTCGTGTGGCTCCTGAGGCTGAGCAATGGGGAGGTCCCTGTCTCCCCCAGGCGCCCTGCCTCTGTCTTCTCTGTGGCTGCTGGGGTCAGGGAGGAGCGCTGGAAATCACCGATTCTCAAGCCTGCTAAGCTGCTAGCGACAACCTGCACAGGCCCTCACTTGTCCAGCTGGGCTCAAGAATATTGATGAAGTCCCCTGGGGACATGAGGGTGACAAGGAGGGGGGGCTTGATCCCAAAGGCCCGGAGAATCTTCAGATCCAATCTGGAGACTCCCCAGCTTTGGAGGCAGCCTCAGGGCCGGCTGATGGGAGAGAGAGCAGGGACTGGGGGCTTCACCCTTCTAGAATCCAACCTCCCCCCTCCTGGGCACTCTGTATCCCAGCCTTCCACCCACGCAAGCACTGAGGGGGGGGCAGGAAACTCCCTTCTTGACCCATGGGGGCACAAGGGGCCCAGAGGCAGATGGGCAGATGAGAGCAGGGGTGACCGACAGCAGGATGCCCCGGCTGGAGAAGGAAGTATAAATATAAAGCGGCCAGTGTAGGACTGGACAGAGGCCACACGAAACACACGGAACATTCCGGCCCAGCGTAACAAACTGTACCAGCCTTTTTGAAAGCTGGGAGCACGGAGGAGGAGGGGAGGGAAGGGAGCAGAGGTTCCTTGGAGGTTGGCCGGGCCCCACCTCCCCCACTTCTCCCACAGCTCGGGCACCGCAGGGAAAGTCCCCATGTTCCTTTTGCAACCACAGGAAGCCTGCATCCCTGCTCACTCTCTGTACCCAGTGTTCTCAGCAGCTCCAGACTGGGGGGGGGGGGCAGGGTGTAGGCAGCCAGGCAGCCCAGGTAACACGGGGGAGGTGGCAAGCATCAATTGGACACTGACTCAGAGCGCCGAGGCCTGCGGGGGATTTGGGAGGGCAAGATGATGGAAGGAAGTGCCTACAGCCAGTGGTTCACCAGGGTGGGACCAGAGTGCACCCAGCACGGGGCAGCGCTGGGCAGCTCTCTTGGGCGTAGTACGTAGGAGTGGCAGGCCAGGGAACAGGCAGTGCCCAGGACGGAGGGTGGGGAGCTCAGATCCAAGGCTGCCTCTGTGTTCTGGTTGGCTCAGGGGCACGCCTGACTTGGGCAGTGTCCCCTCCAGCCCTCCCAAACCCCTGCATACTGGAGATAACACATGTGAAGTGCCGCCCGCCCGTGAGAGCCTCTTTGTGGCAATGTCGACTAAGACGAGTCACCTCCACACTCCCCTGTCCTCCTCCACACACACACACAGCTCTAAGCCTGCAACCTCCCGCATCACCACCTTCTTCTCTCTGAGGGCCTGCAGCTGTGCCACGCGGCTGGTACTCACCACCTGCAGGCCTGGGTTACTGTTTAACCTCGCAGGCCAGCCACAGGAAACCACTTCCATACACTTCAATGTATTGGCCATCAACTCCATTCCTCACTTGGCCTGTGCGGGATGAGTTCAGGGAGCTGGGGTGGGGGCGGGGCCCTCAAGGAAGGGGCAGACTTTGTTTCTGCCTCAAGGACTTTTTAATCTGGTGAGAAGAACAGGATTAGTCAACAGATCGCTAGAATATGAGACAGGCCACACGCTGTGCCGTGAGAAAGGTACAAGCCGGGAGGAGGGGCGGGCAGCTTCTGCCGGCTCCGTGCCAACGCAGCTTTCTGAGCTGGAACAGGAGGGGAAGACGGGCACTGCTGGCCCAGGAGATGGCACAGCCAGCTGCGGAGGTGGTAAGGGCGGAGAATAAATCGTGTCTTAAACTTTTCATGACATCCTCAGCAGGACCCAACCCAGGGCCTTCCGCAGGGTGGGTGCTCAGCGTAGGCGCCCTTCCCCTCTCTGGTTTGGAGAGAGTGCGGCCATTAGGACGGAGGAGGGCGAGGAGAAAACGTGGCTCTGCCCAAACCCAAGGCTTCAGGCCGGACGAAGCGCAGGGTCGGGCGCCAGGGGCAGCGTGGGGCGTCTGCGTTCGCTCTGCCCTTGGTCTACGCTGCCGCCCACCGCCGCCCACAGGGTCTGACTCGCCCTACTGCCAGCAGCCTGCCAGGGGTTTCCCAAGCTGCCCCAAAGGGCTGGGCTCCGGGAATCCCGGGAGTCTCCGTGCTCCAGGCTTGTGTGAAGCATTAGGGACCAGGGCGGGGGTGGGGGGGACGAGGAAAAGGGAGCCTCCTCCCGGGGATCGCTTGACCGGGGGTCCCCCTCAACACAGGCCCCAGTAGTCACGTGACCACAGCCCGGGTCTGGCATGCGCCTGGACTGCGCGCGTGGAGGGGGGCACGGACGGACCGCGGGGGGGCGGTCCTTCTCTCTCGTGGGCCGCCCCACTCCCGCCCTCCAGCAGTACTCAGCAAGCCCCACGCGAGCCGGGGCTCAGCCTGAGCGGGTAGGTGTGGGGGCGCCTGCGAGTGGGCAGGGCCGCGGCGCGCGTCCCCGCGATGGCGCGCTCAGCCTTGGGGCCCGGGGCGGCGACGGCGGGGAGGCTGCGCGCCGAGCGCAAGCCGCGAGCACAAACAGGGCGAGGAGGCTGGTGTGAGCGCCTGGGCCCGCTGCCAGCGCGCCGGGGCTGGAACACAATGTCCCGAGCGGGCGGCGGGCGAGCGCGAGCAGAACAGCCTGACTCAGCAGCTGGGTAAGTGGGTGTGCTCGCTCACCAGATCAACCGCTCTCTCAGCCTGCGGTCGCCGCCGACCCGACACCCGGCCCGCGCGCGCCGCTCCACGTGGCCCGGCCGCGCGGCCCGCTGCCTTCTCCTGCTCTCGGCAAGCGCCTCCCAGCTGCCTGGGAGCCCGGGGCCCCGCCGGCTTTGCCCACCTTGGAGGGGCACGCCCCTCACCCTGCCTAACAGGTGCGGCCTTGCACACAGCTGTGTGGCCCTGTCTCCCTAACCGCACCACTCTGGGCCGCCTCCAGAGGTCCTTGTGTTTTAGTTGAGGTCGGGCGGGGGGTCGGCAGCCGAGGATTAGGATCCCAGGAGAACTGGGTTAAGGGGCAAGAGCTCCCATATCCTTGTCCTCAGCTGACCCAGAGTTCAGAGTCTCTTCCTGTCCCCTCCCCTCAAAACCACTGGGGCCCCTGAAGATTTCCTCCGGAGAGGGAGGGAGAAGCAGGTGGTGTGCAGCTCTGAAGCCGGAGCTGCGGCTCCCCTGCCCCCCAAGCCACAGCAAACACACACAGTGCCTTGCCACTCCCACCCGGCCACAGGTTCCTCCTTCCTGCTGGGGGCCTGCTGGGGCCATCGCGGGGATGACAGCAGCTCGGCCTCCTGCGGTGTCTACAAGGTGCCCCGAGGGACACGCTGTGCCTGGAGAGTGCCAGGGCAGGCAGGGAGGGGCTTTGCCGTCTGCCGGATTCCAGGAAAGGCCCTGGCAGGCAGCGCAGGCCTGGGCTCCAGGGCCCTCAAGGGTGGAGCTGGGGGAGGGGCCCCAGGCCCCCAGGGCTGTGTGATTGTGTCTCTGCACCCTCTGCAGCTAGAAGTGGGCGGATGGATGCCAACACAGGCCTGGGCCACGGACACCTGCCCACACGCAAGGCACACGTCCCACACGTGTTTTCCCGCTCAGCCAGCAGTCACCGAGTCTGCCTGGGGGAGGCACTTTGCTGTCATCTGTGCCAACCTTCTACGTGATGCATGCCAGCCATCCCCAATATCCCAGATCTGCAGCTGTGACAGGGGCACTGCCTTCCTGGGCTTCGCCACATGCAGTCCCACACGGGCCACTACACTCACAGCCTGACCGCATCCTCCTGCCGCTCATACCAGCTCTTCCCAGTTGCCCACTGTAGTCTCTCGGACCCCCGAATTTACCAGGGGGATAGATTAATTTAACTATTTTATCTCTTTCACCATCCTTTATGTGATTGGTTACCAAACTCGGAAGATTCTTTCCTTTTTTTCTTTTTTAAAGATTTATTTAGTATTTATTCGAAAGGCAGAGTGACACAGGGGGAGAGAGAGAGAGAGAGAGAGAGAGAGAGAGAGAGAGAGAGAGAGGTCTTACATTTGCTGCTTCATCCCCCAAATGCCTGCAGCAGCCAGGGCTTGTCAGATCAGTCAGGAGCCCAGAACTACATCCATGTCTCCCAAGTGTCACCTCCCAGGGTGTATATTAGTGAAAACTGGATTGGAAGCAGAGTAGGTGGGAGTCCCAAAGGCAGCTTTGCTGGCTGCAACCTCCCCCCACACACACACGCACCCCTGTTGCTTTTATTTCAACGTATTGTTTGCGCATTGCTTTTCTCACTCGCCCCTTCTCCTCTGGCACCAGAGGTGCCACCTTTGGCCCAAATTCCCACACCGTCCCTGCTGACCCAGGCTCTTCCTTCCTCCCACACGCCCGCCCGGCTGGAACAGTCTTTCTCAAACACCATTTATTGTGTCTGTTATCAACTTCAGAGTCCTCAGTAGGGCGCAGCAGGCACACCAGCTGTAGCCGCGCGTTCCTGGCGAAGGCACCTGGTGGCCCATTTGTAGGAGGACAGCGTGTGTTCCTTAGATGACCAACTCCTCTGGGCCTGCTCCCTTCTCCTTCCACTTCCCTCTGCAGACTTGGTCCCCCCCTGCCCACCCAGCCTGTGGCCTCCTCCATGCTTGCTCACTTGGGCCCTTGGTTTTGGGCATCCACGGTTTTCCATTTCCTCAAAATCTACAGAGGGGTGTGGTGAAGAGAGAAGCTCACATCCAAGTAACGCCAGGAAGTCTGTGCCAAATACCAACTGGAAAGAGCTTGTGTGCAGAGTGGAGGAAGGGCAGCTGCCTCCTGGGGGCCTCTGCTCCAGGAAGAGACAAATCCACGGAGGGAGGCAGACAGGAGAGAGGCGTGGGCTGTGCAGAGGGACCCTCTCGCCTGTGGAGAGATTCCTGCCTGGTCTACTGCCCCTGCACTGTGTTCTCTTTCTTGGCACCAGCTGGCATCTAGACATACATCCCCAGGGATCCTGACCCCATCGCCACCCCACGGCCTGGCTAGAAAGCTCCCGCCCACAGGAAGGTTCTGACGGGCCCCACCCACAGCCGGCCATTCCTCACCAGCTTCCCTGTGGGCTCTGCGCGCTGCCTTCAGTGTGCTGCTGTTTTATTGCCTGCACATGCCCCGTGGTATCTGCGACCCCTCCTCCCACATAGGTTACAGGCTCCTTCATGGCAGGGACAGTCACTTTATTTTATATCACATATTTATATGTGGAGAAGGAAACACGAGGCAGGGCCCTCAAACTTGGGTCTGTACCCTGGTTGCAAGAGTTGGCTGCTTGGCCGTGGATAAGTCTCTCCATTTCTCTGAGCCAGTTTCGTCATCAGGAAAAGACACCGGTGATACCTGTCTTTCAGAATGAGAGCCAACAGTGACTGGCGGCCGAGAGCACTCTTTGGCTGGTGGCATACAGCGGCTTGGCCATCCCTGAGACAGGAGACAAGCGCCTCCCTAACTACCGCCCGGACCGGGACACCATCAGTAGTGACTGTGTTACTTAACCACACTGCAAGGTGTAAGCCGGGGCGCATGGCCACCCCAGCTTAGCCAACAGTAACGAGGAGGGCAGCTCCCAGTGCCTAAGCCTGGAGCAAGCGTAGTTAAAGCGCCATGAATGTTTGCGGAATGAACTCGGGAACAGAAGCTGCCCCTCCCTCAATTTCTTGGACATCAATGAGGGAGAAGGAAAGATTAAAAAGCCCGCCCCCGCCGGCTTCCATAGCATCCGGCAGCCGGGGCTCCCCAGGGTCGGTCCCCTAGCCCTCCCTCGGCCCCTCCCTCGGTTGCCTTGGAAATAGTGACGTGCGCGGGGGGCGTGGCCGCTCCCCATCCTCGGCCGCAGCCCCTGGCCCCACTTTATCCCAAGCTGGGGGTAGGATGAGGCTGGCGCCCCTCGACACCGTTCGCTCCCCGCGGCTCCAACGCCAGCTACGCCCACCTGGTCACCCGGGCACCTCACCCGGCCCCGGTGAGCTGGCGGGGGCGGGGGGGTCCGCGAGTGCCGGCCTCCGTCCCAGCGAGCCCTCGCCACCCCTCCAGCCCCGACCAGCCTCAGCATCCCGAGAACCTGGGCCCAGCGCGCTCGGCCCGGCCTGGCCTTTGCCAGGCAGTCCTGGGGCTCGCTCAGTGTTCCGGGCGCGGCGGCGAAGGAGTTAAGCAAGGTGCCGGCGCCGGGCGCGGCGGGGGAGGGGCGCGGAGAGAAAGTGAGAGCGGGGGCGGGGGGGCCGCGAGGAAAGAACATCCTGTGCCCGCCGCCGGATGCGCGCGCCGGGCGGGGGAGGCCCGGCGGGGAGGGGTGCGGCTCTGCCCGCCCCCGCGCGCCGCCCTTGCGCGCGCCCGCCCGCCCCTGCGCTCCGCGTGCCTTCGCCCGGTTTCTCGCAGCTCCACGCCTTGGCTAACCGGAGGCTCGCGGATCTGGTTCCTGGGTCGGGGTCCGCTGGTGGCTCTCGGCTCTGTGCGGACGAACCGCGCGTGCATTGAGCATCCCCTGTGCTTCCGGAGAAGCCGCACGCGTCCTTGGTTCGGTCCTGCAGCAGCACCTCCGCGTAGCAGAGATAGGTATTGTAGGCGCTGATTGTGGAGTCTTCAACCCCACGCTGCTGGGATTGGAACCCCAACCGCTGGGACTCCAGAGGGCTTTGCATTGGAGTACAGAGCAGGCGAAGCTCCCCCTGGCTTCTGTGCGCACCACTGCCGGCCACTGCACCGTTCTCACGGTGGACCCCAGTAGCACCTGGAGCTTTAAATAGACTGAAACCCCTCCGCCCCGGGGGCACCGGTGAAGAAGATGAGGAAGAGGCCTTAGGGTCTGACAGGTGGCCAGATGGCTTGGGGGAGTGGTGTTCCTGGCTTCGGTATCTGTGGGAGCCTCATGGAAGGCCCCAGAATCAGTGCGGGTAGTTAAATGGGTTCCAGAGTTGGGATTGGTTAGCCAGCAGATCAGGGTGAGGGCTCTGGGTGAGTCTAAGGGGCTGAGTGATGCGCCTTCCCACTGGGGTGCGCTCAGGCTCTGGCTCTCTGTGCCTGCCCTTACAGCAGCCCTGCAGAGGTGAGCTCTGCGTGCGGTGATGGTGGCCGCGTTCCTTGAGCTCTGTTTGCAGGGCGCTGGTCCAAGTGCTTTACTTAATCCACCCCCCCCCACACACACACACACAACCCCATGAATTAGGTCTTTTTAGTATTCCCATTTTATAGGTGGGGGAATGGGGCACAAAGATTCCTAGCACAGAGCTAACTCTCAATGGCTGAACTGGTTCTGAACCCTGGCAGCCTGTGCCCTTGGCGACACATAACATCAATCAGCCTTGAAGGTGAGAGCTGGCAGGGGGACTAGGGACTGAGCTGGTGGCCGTAGCCTCTTCTGTGCTGTTTGCATTTTGGTTCTGGTCTGTTGTTGCAGATTCTGGATCTGATAGAAAAACAACAAACAAGGAAATAGAGAAAAGCCAGGCTCTGTAAAGAGTCCCAGATGTGAATTAATCTTCCAGAATAACATTCAGAGCACACCTGCTGTCTGTTTATCACCAATATTTAATCAAAGGAAACACAGTTTTGGAAAAGTTTTTTATTTCATTTGTTTGAGAGGTAGAAGTGCAGAGACAGAGGTCTTCCATCCGCTGGTTCACTCCCCAAGTGGCCACAGTGGTCGGAGGTGGGCTGATCCAAAGCCAGGAGCCAGGAGCTTCCTCTGGGTCTCCCATGCAGGTGCAGGGGCCCAAGCACTTGGGCCATCTTCTACAGCTTTCCCAGGCCATAACAGAGAGCTAGATCAGAAGTGGAGCAGCTGGGACTTGAACCGGGCACCTCGGGCGGAGACTTAGCCTACTACACCACAGCGTGGGCCCCAGAAAACACACTGTAATTCTCAAAATAGGGACGGCTGCATCTGAATGGAAACTGGGCATTCCCGAGGGAGGGTTGTCATTGACTTTGCGCTGACAGGTAGGTATTCCTCGATTATTTTTCACTGGACTGTGGCCCGTGGAGAATGCTCCCCTGGGGTGACTCTGCCTCTGAGCCCTTTGCATCAGTGGAGGCAAATCAGGGAGATGATCTGGCGAGAGAAGGCTGGTGCAGGCCAGAACCCAGGCTGCTTGGTGATTTTTTTTTTTGAACAAGAAAATCCTTAGCCAAGAAGACCCAAGCCCACGGCATCAATTCCTCAGAGTCTTGTTTGTCTGCTTCCTCTTTTTTTTTTTTTGGACAGGCAGAGTGGACAGTGAGAGAGAGAGACAGAGAGAGAAAGGTCTTCCTTTGCCGTTGGTTCACCTTCCAATGGCCATCCTCCACTGCACTCCCAGGCCACAGCAGAGAGCTGGCCTGGAAGAGGGGCAACCGGGACAGAATCCGGTGCCCCGACCGGGACTAGAACCCTGTGTGCCGGCGCCGCAAGGCGGAGGATTAGCCTGTTGAGCCAGGGCGTCCGGCCTGCTTCCTCTTTCTTCTGAGCAGCAGTGGTGGCGGGGCCTCCTGCCGGGCGGCACCAGCTGCTGGAGCAGGTCCTCCAGCCCCTACGTTGAGCTGAGGCTCCCAGTGGTGACCCTGGCCAGGGCCTTTGTGAACAAGGCGGGCCAAAAGGGTTCCGCACTGACCCCGGCTGCTTTCATGAAGGCATTGAGCTCATCCTCAGTGACGGTCACTTCGTCCTCGTGCAGGATGAGGGTGGAGTAAATGCAGGCGAGCTCAGAGACAGAGGCCATGGTGCGGACGAGTGCGGGGCTGGCGGCACTGGCTAGTCACTGGATGAAGTGAGGGCCTCACCCCAGCGCAGCCTTAGCTTCCTCGGAAGAGCCGAGCACCTTGGCGGCAGCTGAGGAGAGGTCCCTGGTGATCTTTAAGCACAAGTGAGCCGCCCATCGTCCTGGCGACCCATGGTTCAGCCACTGGTTGCCGTGCTGGCATCTGATCAGTGCACCAGCTTGAGTCGTTGCTTTTCGGCTTCTGATCCAGCTCCCTGCTAGCCTTCTGGGTTCCCTGCTGGCCTGGCCCAGACCTAGCTGCTGTGAGAATTTGGGGAAGTGGACCAGCAGATGAGAGATCTCTCCTCCCGTCCCCATGGTCACTCTGCCTTGCAAATAAATATTTTTTTAAAAAATTTATATGTATTTATTTGAGAGAGAGGGAGAGAGAGAAAAAGGCCTCCCACCCACTGGTTCACTCCCCAAATGGCCCCAACAGCCAGAACTGGGCCAATTTGAAGCCAGGAGCTTCTTCCAGGTCTCCCATGTGGGTGCAGGGGCCCAAGCACTTTGGTTATCCTTTGCTGCTTTCCCAGGCCATTAGCAGAGAGCTGGATGGGAAGAGAAGCAGCTGGGACTCGAACCAGTGTCTGTATGGGATGCTTGCACTGCAGGCAAAGCCTTAACCTACTACACCACAGCACTGGCCCCATAAAATCAATCTTTGAAAAAAACCGGAACAAGTGAGTATCACGTTTGTTTTGCTTCAGATGTGAAGGTTGCAGAATCCACGCCGTGGAATGGAGGAAGCAGTAATTCTGGGTCCTATCCTGGAGGGAGTTTGTCCTGAGGACTCTGTCCTCAGATCTAGGTGGCCTGGGGACCAAAAAATGACAGTCCCTATCAGGCACCCACTTCCTGTGTGGAGTTCCTGAGCCGTGCTGTGCGGGTCCCATAGCGGTCAGGAGGCTTCTGCAGGCCTCTGCTCTCCCTTGGAGACAGGGAGCCCCACCCCCACCCCCAGGGCTGGGCACAGGGCCAGGAATGACCTTTGCAGAGGGCTCAGCATGGCAGAGAGGACAGGAAGAGACTGGCGACCCAGGAGCTCCTGCTAGCCCCTGTCTGAAGCCTAGGATGTGGTGGTGACGGCTCTGAGCAGGCAGGCCTGGCTGGCCGTAGCACCTGTGGGGTGCTGCCTCCCCACCTCCCTCCAGCCCAGGTGCAGCCCAGGATCTCGAGCAGCCATGTTCAGCACAGGCTGCAGGCCTGACCCTAGCTGGGGGCTGGTCACTTCCCTGTTCTGTGCCAGAGGGTGTGGGGGACTGCTGGGGTCAGGATGGGCGTATCTGGTCTCCCCTGCCCCATCCTGGTGGGAGAGATCAAAGCCGGCACAGCTGGGCTCCCACCCTCTGGGTAAAGGCATTTTCTGAGTCCAGCCCCTTCCCACCAGTGTGGAGGCTGGGAGGTGGGATTCCCAGTTCTAGGCCCCAGTGACTGAAAGGTCCAGACCCACATTCATCTTGGAGCTTTAGGAAACAGAAAACAAGACCCACACAAGGGCAGTCCCTTCCTCCTTCCGGTTAGGGTTAAATGGGCCTGGAGCCCCACTTTCCAGACTCATTGTTCTGTCCCCAAGTCCTCAGGGTACGGCAGGACGCCACTTGAGCCCAGCTAGGTGCAGGAGTGCACGCTGGATGCCGACAGCTGCCCTCCAGGGCTTCTGCTCAGACCTCACGCAAATGTTGTCAACGGACAGACTGGCCACGAGACCGCAGCGCTCCGTAAGGCGCCCCTCTCCTCTGCACCCTCCGGCAGGTGGTGGAGACGCAGGAGTAGTTGTAGAGTGGGAAGATCAAGATGGATAGGTCCGGGGAGCCAAGGGAGCCGGCTGCCCAGATGTCCAGCCCAGAAATGCCCAGAGGCCTCAAGCACAGACATGGGCCTCTGCTGCCCTCTACTGGAAGAAGGCAGGTGCTGATCCTGCCTTCCCGGGCCCCACCAACCTGGCTTCTCGGAAGACAGGCTGTGTGTTGTATTGTCCCCGAAGTCTCAGGCAGCCTCAAAAGGGAGCCTCAGAAGGACCTCGCATCCTTTCAAGCACCTCTGGCCGCACCATTTCCTGACTGCCGCCCTCTACGTCATCGTCTCCCCAGTTGCCTTTGTTGCCTGGGTTCCAGATTCTGGTACCATGGTTCCTGACCCTGTCAGAGTTCTGGTTCCGGAAGCTCCCTCCCAGGTGCCTCCGGCTTAGCTCTCACCCAGGCACAAAGCAACGCTGAGGACATGGGCAAGAGCATCCCCCGGTGCCTGGCGCAGCTGGACATCCGCAAAAGTGTAGTGAGCCTGGCCACGGGCGCCGGGGCCATCTACCTGCTGTACAAGGCCATCAAGGCCGGCATAAAATGCCAACCACCCCTCTGCACCAACTCACCCATCTGCATCGCCCGTGAGTGTCCGGGCCCTGGGGAGAGGGCTCTGCCCCAGGAGGCACCTGCTCCCGAGGCCTCCCCTGTGGGAATGCCCGAAGGTGACTCGTCCAAGTTCTTCTCTCCTCCCTCTCTCTCTTCTCTATCTTCCTCAAGCCCACCCTCCCGTACCCCAGGCAAGGCCCCACCAGAGGTGCTAGTTCAGGGTTCCTGCTTGCGCACCCCCTCGCCACAAGCAAATGCTGGATTCACCCTCTGAGAGTTCCACTTCTCAGAAATGCACCTGCTGTCTCCCTCCCTTTCCTGGTCCCAGGAGCTCAGGACTTGAATAAAAGGGGAAATCGGGGCACCCAGATGCCCAGGGCTTCCTCTAACCCATGTGGCACTGTTGTGCACAGCAGGGAAAAGTGTCCCTTCTGCCACACTCGCTGCTGCCATCTGCTGGAATGCTTTTGGCAGTGGAGTGGTTACAATGAAACGACTTGTCTTCCTGCAGACAGATCTATGACCTGCTGATAGGGCAGTACAACACCAGATAGGGCACCCTTGCCCAGCACACACTAGGGTGCTTCTTCAGGAAAGACAAGGCAGCCGTGTCCCCAGATCGCTCTCTCCCACTTCCCAAACCCACTCCGTCACCTGCCGTGAGTCCACAGCCTGAACTGGGCTGGGGTGGCTGTCTAGGCCTGGCCATCGAGCGAGAGCGGCACGGGCGGGACTCGGGCGAGCTCCGGAGGCTGCTCAAGTCTTTGGAGTGCAAGCAGGACGAGTACGCCAAGAGCATGATCCTGCACAGCATCACTCGCTGTGTGTACCTGCTGGAGGCGGAGGTGAGGGCCCTCCGAGCCAGCCTGTCCCCCGGGGGCTCCCGCTCATCCCTGCTCCTTGATTGCGTCGAGTCCCGGGAACTGGCCCTCTGGGGCCAGTGGTGGGAGGGGGCGTGCCAAGGGTTCTTGGTGACACGGAGGGCAGTGGGCCTGGGACATGTAGTCTCATGCGCCTTCCATCTCCTCACGTACCCCAGGCTGCCTCTTGTACTACTGATGACATCAGGCTGGTGGGCGACATGCTGGACGACGAGGACAACAGTGTCAAGATCCAAGCTCTGAACACTCTTAAAGCTTTCTCTGGCATCAGAAAATTCAGGCTTAAAATCCAGGTGAGCCTGGAGGCAGGTGGCAATGGGGCAGGACACACAGGGTATTGTCCTAGTCGTCTGGTCTTTTGATTGACACAGGATCAATGGTCATGTTCCGGAAGTTTCTTTGGCCTAAGTTTGGAATCCCAAAAATGAGTGCAGAAATGGTGGTGAGGGTCCCGGCGGGATTGTGAAAGCCTTTGAATCTCGGGGTGAAGCCAAGCCAGGACCCCCAATGACATCTCTGAACCCAAACAGCAGGAAGCCCAAACACCAGCTGCATGTCCCACAGTTCAGTTCTGTTCAGGCGTGGAGTGCGGATGTCACTCGTTAAGAGCTCAGGCCCCCCAAGACTGCCCCCTCCGGAGATGCTAGGCACACGTGTGGCCTCTGCCCACCCAGCTAGATGCTCAGGAGTTCCCACAGCTCTTTTCAGGTTTGAAAGTTCTCTAACGTGACCCACGGGAAAACACCTCTGCTTCCCAGTTTATTACAAATGGCACTGCTCTGGACAGCGCCAGGATGAGAGGAGGAGGCGGGGCTCCCCTGCCCTCCCCCAGGCCCTCCTTGCAGGCAGCAACCCAGAAGCTCTCTGACCCCCACTCGTTAGGCGTCTTCATCTTCTATTATTTGAGATGTGGAGAGGGAGAGAAAGAGAGAGAGAGGGAGAGAGAGAGAGAGAGCGCGAGCGCATTCCCACGCACTGCTTCACTCCCCAAATGCCCACCATAGCTGGGGCTGTGCTGGACAGGCGGAAGCGGAAGCCAGGAAGACAATCCAGGTCTCCGATGTGGGAGGCAGGAACCAGCACTGGCAGGAGGCTGGAATCAGGGGCCGGAGCCAGCAGTTGAATCCTATAGGCTGATGTGGGATGTGGGCATCTTAGTCCCTAGGCTAAATGCTCACCAAGAGTCACCTCATCAGCATAAACCCTGGTGTGATCTAAAGGGGACCATTAAGTAAATCCAATTGTGATTTTTGATCTGAGATTGATTTATTTAAAAGGCAGAGTATGAGAGAGAGAGAGAGAGAGAGAGAGAGAGAGAGAGAGAGAGATCTTCTACCTGCTAGTTCAGTCTCCAGTGGCCCCTTCTGCCAGGCTGGAGAGAGAGAGAGAGAGAGAGATCTTCTACCTGCTAGTTCAGTCTCCAGTGGCCCCTTCTGCCAGGCTGGGCCAGGCTGAAGCCAGGAGCCTGGCACTCCATCCAGGTCTCCCACATGAGTGGCACCCACGTGGGTGGCAGAGGCCCAAAGACTTGGGCCATCTTCTGCCACCTTTCCAGGTGCATTAGTAAGGAGCTGGATCAGAAGCCGGGACTCATGGGTTGCGGGCAGGATGCAGGCATTCCAAGCAGTGGCTTCACGGGCAGTGCCACCTTCTTGCTCTCCTCTCCCTGGGAGGGCGGCAGTAGGGTGTGCATGAACTTGGCCAGAAGACTCGCATCAGTTTACACACCCACCCGCCCTGCAGGATGTGCCTGTTGTCTCATGCCCTCACCAGCACTGGATGATGGCAAAACTTTACATTTCTGCAGCAAACGTTTTTTGGGGAAAAAGAAGTCTCAGTGTCACTGCCTGCTGTGACTGTCCCCTGCCTCATGCCTCGGTCTTCCCAGCTTCCCTAAGGCTGGGGGTCTCACCCCCTCCCTCCCTCTCTTCATCTTATTCAACAGGGAGCTGTGTTTCTCACACTCTCCCCACCCCCCAGGAGATTCCGATGCCAGCGGGCTGGGCCCTGCTCTTGCTCTTTGCCCACTGTTCCTGGGGCTGCTGATCCATCTCCAAGTGCAAGTAGCTCCTCCCCATCTCAGTTTCCACCCCATGGGCTCGCCTGCAGCCTGGGACTCCGCTGACTTCTTCCCCAGGGCCAGCTGCTGCACCTGTTACAGAGCTCGTCCCCATTCCCCTAAGTCAGACCCCTCCTTCCCCAGGGGGCCCCTGTCCCCATCGGTCCCAAGTTCCATCTTCTGAAGGCCCTGGGCACAAAGCTCAGGCTTTAACCCAAGCGGTTCACACTGTATGCTTCCTGCTGGCCGGCGCTGTGGCCTTCACACCTATGGCGCCTTCTCCCCGAAACCCTGCCGCAGACTGCCCACTCCTCTGTGCCTCTCCAGTGCTCCGCAGACAGCGAGGGATGCAGGCAGGGAAGAGCAGGGCGCCCGTGGGCTGCTTACCAGGATTCCCGCTTCCCTCTTACGTGGCTCACAGGAGCACAGCCTGTGACCTTCCCCGTCTTCCGTAAACCCCTCCCATCCAAGCATTGTGCAACCCAGAGCCCAGGATCCCTTTTTTCAGTCAACAAACATGTATTGAACACTTTGTCCCAAGGCATGGTTCTAAGGCACTGGAGAGAAAGGATCCCTGTTCTTGTGGAGTGTGTGTTCTAACAGGGCGAGGCAAGCAACACACAAGAGTGAAATATGTGGTATCTGCCACGGGGTGAGGGTCACACAGGGAAATGAGGGGGAGGGGCGGGGAAGGCCAGCTCGGGGTATGTGTGTGTGTGTGTGTGGGGGGGGGGGTGCGACAAATCTCTTGGGACTTCAGGCTCAGTGTAGGGTTTTGGCACCAAAAGCATAGTCTCTAAGGGAAGAAATTAATACATTGCACTTCCTTAAAGTTTAAAATATTTGGGGCTGGCATTGTGGCACAGTGGGTTAAGCCACAACTTGCAGTATCAGCATTCTGTATCTCAGCACTGGTTGGAGTCCTGGCTCCCTGCTAATGCACCTGGGGAGCCGCAGATGCTGGCCCAGGTACTTGGACCCTGCCACTCACACGGGAGACCCGGATGGAGTTCCTGGATCATGGTTTTGGCCTGGCCCAGCCCTGGCTGTTATGTCCATTTGGGGAACGAACAAGTGGATGGAAGATCTCTTTCACTGGGTTCCCCACCCACTTCCTCTGTAACTTTGCCTTTTTTTTTTGACAGGCAGAGTGGACAGTGAGAGAGAGAAAGACAGAGAGAAAGGTCTTTGCTGTTGGTTCACCCTCCATTGGCCGCCGCGGCCGGCACACCACGCTTATCCAATGGCAGGAGCCAGGTGCTTCTCCTGGTCTCCCATGGG
Organism: Sylvilagus floridanus; assembly: GCA_949820135.1. Taxonomy (NCBI): domain Eukaryota; kingdom Metazoa; phylum Chordata; class Mammalia; order Lagomorpha; family Leporidae; genus Sylvilagus; species Sylvilagus floridanus. The sequence goes on along the minus strand of OX463227.1, from coordinate 128,542,209 downwards.
GTGCAGGGCCCAAGCACTTGGGCCATCCTCCACTGCCCTCCCGGGCCACAGCAGAGAGCTGGCCTGGAAGAGGGGCAACTGGGACAGAATCCGGTGCCCCGACCAGGACTAGAACCCAGTGTGCCGGCGCCGCAAGGCGGAGGATTAGCCAGTTGAGCCACGGCGCTGGCCACTTTGCCTTTTAAATAAATAAATCTTAAAAAAAAAAAAAAAAAGAACTGAGTCAGAGGTTTCACAGATGTGTGGCCTGAGCAGTGGTTGCTCTGCTAGACATTCAGGGGGAAAAGTGGAATTGGCAGCTCTATCTATGTGTCTGGAGTCTGGGGAGAGGCCTGAGCAGGAGACGCGAACTTGAAAGTTACCGGCATTTGGGTAGCATTTAATATTGTGGGTTAGGGTGGTGCCCGCGAGGGCAGGCTGCAGCCCCTTGTCCCTCCATGCCCACACCAGGAACATGCCATCAAGGTGCTGGAGCTCATCTCTACCATCTGGGACACAGAGCTGCACATCGCAGGCCTCCGGCTCCTCAACAACCTCCCGCTGCCCGACTACGTGCACCCGCAGCTGCGACGCGTGATGCCCGCCCTGATGGAGATCCTGCAGTCGGATTGCCTCTTGTCCCAGGTGCCTGGGGCTCATGGCCAAGGCCTTGCCCTCCTGCCCAGCCCTGACACAGCCGGAGAGGGACGTCCCTGCTAAGGCCCGGGTTCCCCCGGCTTCTGCTTCCCCCCTTCCTTTCTTCAGGTGCAAGTCATTCGGCTGCTGAGCTACATGGCGCAGAAGAATGACCTTCTTTATGACATTCTCAACTGCCAGGTGAGAAAGGGACTGCAGAGGGGCTCAGGTGCGGGCAAGGCAAGAATCCCAGCTTCTTCCAGCATGCCTAACCCTGACGACTGGTCTCTCTCTTCCTCCTGTCTCTGTACTCGGTGCCTGGAAAGCCATCCCTCCTCCATTCCCCCAACAGAAGGGGAGTCCGTTTTCCTGGGAAGAATGCTCTTTGGGGGGCTTTCTGAACTCTGAGAGTTAGGAACACTGGTGATCAAGCATAAGTTAATGGAAGCATGTTAGTATTAGGGGGAAAATGATATGGCAAAAAGCATTATTAGGGATAGGAAGTATTACTATGCACTAATCAGCAGTTTAGTTCACCAGAAGCAACTGAAAACCTGTATGCACCTAATAACAATTTCAAAAATACACATGGCAAGACTTGATGAAATTATAAGGAGAAATTAACAATTCTACCCCCACAGTGGGATATTTGGAAGTTAATTACTTGCTCAGCAATTGATGCATAAAAAACTAAGATGAGTAGTGGCATACTTGCTGTGCATAATTCAAACAAATTGGAGGCATTAGGCATACTTATAACACTCTACAATTAGCAGGTGTGCATTCCTCTCAAGCATACACACAATATTTATGAAAATTAACCACACACTAAGCCTTAAAGTTTGTCTCAACAAACTTCCGAGAACCAATATCATTGTATCACTCACGTTTAATAGTCACGATGCAATTAATTAGAGAACAATAGTGAAAGAAAAACTAAAAAAATTCAGTTGAGTCTGAAACTTGGGCATTTTGGGGAGCTGAGGCCACAGGCAAATGGAAGGAGGAGAGTTGGAGAAGTTGCCTGGGATTTCATTCCCCTCTCTCCATGCCCATCACAGGTGCACTGTGACTTCCTGAAGCTGTTCCAGTCCTCGCAGCCGGGGAGTCTGCTGTTCGAGGTGCTGGTGTTTGCCGAGCGGCTGAGCGAGGGCCGGAACTCCCCCCACTACCGCGCCGTGAAGTGGCATTACAATGAGCAGTCCCTGCATGAAGCCCTGTTTGGGGAGGAGTCTCGCCTGGCAGACCGGCTGCTCGCCCTGGTCATCCACCCTGACGAGGAGGTCCAGATCCAGGCCTGCAAGGTCATAGTCAGCCTGCAATGCCCCCAGGACTTGGGAGTCCGGCCTTCCTCCTGCCCTCCGACCCGTTCCTACTTTAAATGCGCGGAATAACATTAAGGAGAACCATTAAATGACTATGAGAGAGAGAAGGTTGATGCTCCCTACAGCTTTAGTGTCTGTGGCCTTCAGGGCTGGGCGCGGATTTCATTCAGCGTTACCTCTGCCCCACAGCACCTTCTAAGACACATCCCTACTCCTGGGAGGGGGGGGCACTGACCTCCCTTCCTCTCCTGCTGCTTTGCAAGCCAGTGCTGCCAGGGAGCTGGGAGAAGGCAGGTGTGGGAACTGAGACCCAGGATAACCAGCAGAGGCAGGAGCAGATTGGACCGGTCAGCACAGGCCGGGCTGTAGCACAGTAACTGGCCCCTAGCCTCAACGGCTGAAAAATGACAGAGTTACCCCCACTCATGCTGCATGCCCTTGCTGGGAGGCTGGGAGGCTGGGAGGGCGGATGCCTGCGTCACAGCACCCTTTCGCAGGGTCCCACACCCAGGGAGGCTCCTTTCCCATGTTTCCATCACTTAAAAGCAAATGTGGTGGTGGGTAGTGGCTCTTAAAAGTTTCACTGGGGGCTGGCACTGTAGCGGAGCCGGGAAAGCTACCGCCTGCAACATCAGTTCGAGTCTCGGCTGCTCCACTTCTGATGTAGCTTCTTGCTAATGCACCTGGGAAAGCAACAGAAGGTGGCTCGAGTCCTTGGGCTCCTTCACCCACATGAGAAACCCGGATGAAGCTCCTGGCTCCTGGCTTCAGCCTGACCCAGCCCTGACCATTATGGCCATTTGGGGAGTGAACAAGCAGATAAAAGATCTCATTCTCTCTCTCTGTCGCCCTGCCTTTCAAATAAAAATAAACTATTTAATTTAAAAAACTGGAGCTACATGGAGTAGCCCCATGGTTACTGGGGTTGGAGAGCAGAGCATGTCGGCCCAGCTGCGGAGCCCTGTGCCCTGTGGAAGCAGGATTTGAAAGGCTAGGTCTAGTCCAGGAGGAGTCCTGGCACTTACAGGAAGGACAACAGCCCGGAAGAGGACAAGCCACTGGCTCAAGGTCACGAGAGTGGCCTGGGGCGGAAGGAGGTGAGAAGCTCCTGGTCTCTGGCTTTTGTTCTCTCACATTTTTTGGCTTGAGCCCCATGAAAATGGACTCGGGCTCCAACTCACAGGCTGTGCAAGCTGATCTCTGCTCCAGCCAACCTGGAACAAACTAGTCCTGGCTGCCCTAAGCATGCCTTGTGCGGTTTGGCCTCCACACTTTCGACACCACCTCCCCTGCTCAGAGCGGGCCTCCGGCTCCTCGCCACAGAGGGCATCCTCTGGTGAGGACCACACGCCCCTGAAACCGAGCTCTTTTTGACAGTGAGAGGGAGAGGTCTTCCTTCCGTTGGTTCACTCCCCAGATGGCTGTGATGGCTGGAGCTGTGCCTATCTGAAGCCAGGAGCCAGGAGCTTCTTCAGGGTCTCCCATGCGGGCGCAGGGGCTCAAGCACTTGGGCCATCCTCCACTGCCCTCCTGGGCCACAGCAGAGAGCTGGACTGGAAAAGGAGCAGCCGGGACTAGAACCGGCACCCACATAGGATGCCGGTGCTGCAGGCGGAGGATTAACCTACTGCACCACGGCACCGGCCCCAGCCAAGCTCTTTCTTCAGCTACACCAGCCTCTGGTGCTTCCTACAGCATTCTGAGCCCAACCTCTCATTTGGCAGAGTAAAGCCTGTACTTGTACACCTGATTCTTTTTGGCAGAAGGACACATCTAATGGCTAACCAAGGCCTTGAAGGAAGGGCCTGCTCCCAGGAGCACAGGCTAGCCCTGGGCTGATGGCAACGGAAGGGGGAGCCACGTATTAGTTACCTGTTGCTAGGTAACAAATGTCCTTCTCTCTCTCTCTCTCTCTCTCTCTCTCTCTCTCTCTCTCTCTCTCTCTCTCTCTCTTTATTCCCTCTCTCTCTGTACCTCTGCCTTTCAAATGAGTGAATCTTTTAAAAAAAATTTAGAGCTTTTATTTAATGAATGCAAATTTCATAGGTACAACTTGAGTGGTATAGCGATTCTTCCCCCCATACCCACCCTCCCACCCCCACTCCCGTCCCACCTCCTCCCTCTCCCATCCCATTCTCATTAAGATTCATTTTTAATTATATACAGAAGACCAACTCTATACTAAGTAAAGATTTCAACAGTTTGCACCCACACACATACACAACACATAAAGTACTGTTTGAGAACAAGTTTTGCAGTTAATTCTCATAGTACAATTCAATAAGGACAGAGGTCCTACATGGGGAGCAAGTGCACAGTGATTCCTGTTGTTCATTTAACAATTGACACTGTTATTTATGACATCAGTGATCATCCGAGGCTCTTGCCATGAACTGCCAAGGTTATGGAAGGTGAATTTTTTTTTAAGATTGGCTTATTTGAGAGGCAGAGAGATAGAAGGTAAGACAGCTCCCATCCTGTGGGTCACTCCCCCGATGGCTGCTATGGCCAGGGCTGGACCAGGCCAAAGCCAGGAGTCCCCAGGCCCCAGCCCTCACTCCAGTGCTGCCACCACCAGCGTTCCCCCAGCTGGGGTCCCTTCGATTGACCCTGGCGCCCCTCCCCCACCCCGTGCCCTCCACAGGCTCCACCCTCTCTCCTCCAAACCTATGCCCACTCTGTGCCCTCCGCCTCTGCTGTCCCGGAGCCAGTCCCCCTTTAAGGCTTCGCACAGCCTCTCCTGCTGGGTCCGGGGACAGTCCCGGGCATGGCCTCACCCCCAGAGGTCTGTGTGAAATGACTGGCTGTTCACCTTAAGGGAAAGATTCGGAGGCCCAGAGAGAGGAGAGACCTCCCCAGGTGAGTCTGCCGGTGGGCAGCAGAGCCAGGTCCAGGAGAGAGCACCATGCTGGGGAGGCCCTGAGGGAGACCCGCGCCCAGCTGCCCTCAACCCCTGCTCCTCCATTTGCCCCCCTTCCCCTGCTTCTCCTAGGATTCACAGCGCCCCAGACCATGCAGGGAGCCATTTCAGTGGGAAGCCTCTAGGCTGGAGAGGTCACCTTGTCCCCTGCCCTCTGCCCCTTGCAGAGGGAGGCCTGGGACCTGCAGGGGGGCAGCAGAGAGTGGCTCTGGGTTTACGAAAGACAGCTGGGCGACTTGGTGCGGAACAGCAGGAGGGTAGCGTTTCTGAGGTCAGCATGTGGTGTGATTGTTAGAAACAGTTTTATTGTGTTTGGAAGCAACACGTCCACGTGAAATCCTGCTCCAGGCCTTTGCTCATCCCATGCCCGCCCCTCCCACAGCTGCTGAGGCTCAGCCGGGCAGGGCACTCTGTGACCATTACCTGTCGCCCTCCCCCGCCCTCTCCACAAGGGCGGCCCAGGCGCCAGGTCACGAGGCGGGGGAAGGGGTTAAAGCGGCAGCCAGGCTCCCAGCGGCCACCCAGGCCCATGGCCAGAGCCCTGGTGCTGCTGATGGGCGTCCTGCTACTTTGCTGCAGTGAGCTCTCCAAGTCAAAAAAGGTGAGACGAGAGCGTGCGCCCTCTGCTGGACAGAGAGGGCGGTGGTCGGTGCTCGAGTTGGGGGATGGGGAGAGCCCACCGTGCCAGGGAGAGAGGTGGGGGTAGCAGGAGCCTTCCCCAAATTTGGTACTTGTGCCCAGACTGGAAGCTTGGAAGTGGGGGCTCCCAAAAGGACTTCAAAGCTCCGTGTTACCTGGCGATCTTGGAAGCAAGGGAAACTGTCATGACCCACACGATCCCAGCACCCCACACTGGCTCTCGGTCCTAGGCTCACTTCCTCTCCCACAGGTACCCCCAGTCACCACCTCCCAAGGAACCCCCAGCCACTACCCCCATCGGGTATTTCCCAGCCACCCCCTCCACAGGTATCCCCAGCCACCCTCCCCACCATTCCCCACCTGCACTGGTTCCTCTCCCCCACCCTACTGCCTGGTGACCCTTCCAACACAGTGGCTCCTCCCTTCCCCCTTTCTCACTTCCTCTCAGTCTGTCTACCCCCCACTAAAGTTAGAGCCACCATATTTGCCCCACTCCCACTCCTGGTCCAGGTCACCCTTTGGGACCCGCAGAGATGAGGGGGCCCCAGGAAAGCAAGGGTGCTAACGCTTGATCTTCCTCTCGCCTGCTCCCGAGTCCTGCAGGGGCATGTGGGGGTGACAGTCTCACGGCTCCTCTCCCTCGACCTCTGGGTTCTCTGTCGGTGCCCAGAGCCCTCCTGGCAAAAGACCTGGTGATTCGGGAGCCACCCCCAGCCTGGCAGACACCCGCCTGTCCCCACAGGCAAACAGGGTCAGGTGTTCACACCACACCGAGTGTTCCAGCAGCTGTTGCCTCATGGACTTGGACACCGGTGGGAACTTCTGTGCCCCCAAAGCCAGGCTCCACAACGTGTGCCTGCCCCAGGTGAGCGGGGAAGGTGGGGGAACGTTCGCTCGAATCCTCTGCCCTCATGTGCCTTTCCCCTTGTCCACCCCACAAACTCCTGCTCGTCCTGCAGCGGCACCTCAGCCACCTCCTCTGAGGCGCCTTCCCTGCTTGGAGTCCCCACACTCCGAGCAGAGCTGTGTCTTCTCGCTGTGTCTGCTTCCCTGGTGGTGGGAGCTCCTACAAAAGCAGGGATTGACTGCATCGTGTGTGCTTACATAGTGCCTGCATATAGCAGGTGCTCAATTCGTGCTGTAGAATGCAGGCATGTCTCTACCCTCACATCCTTGAAGCAAGGTGGGTGGGAAAAGGCCTGGCCCCTCCCCTCCCTGTCCCCTGCCACAGTGACCAGAAGGGGCAGGACCACAGCGCTGCACTGGAAAGACAAGCTTTTCTGTCCCTGTCTTTGTGACTGCAGATGGGTCGTCTCGTGCTCTGAGCCTTGGCTGCCTCATCTGTCAAGGGTGACTAAAGCACCTGCCTGCCGGGTTGCTGGGAAGGGCACCTGGGCTTTGGCCAGGGCCGTGTGCCACCAAGCGTGGCCATCACTAGCGGGTAGCAGAAGGTCTTGTCCTTGCTTTTCTGGCCCCAGGCTCAGACCTTTCTTGGGAGGGCGGACCCAGCCTCCATGCCTCCATCTGGGAAGCTGCCAGGGCTCTAAGAAACCAGCCAGGCCCCTGCGGCGGCCTGACCCCATGACTGAGGCGGCTGGGGCACCTTTTTTTTTTTTTTTTTTAAGATTTATTTATTTATGAAAGGCAGAGTTGCAGAGAGACAGAGAGGTCTTCCATCTGCTGGTTCACTCCCCAGATGGCTGCAATGGCTGGAGCTGCGCCAATCTGAAGTCAGGAGCCAGGAGCTTCTTCCAGGTCTCCCACATGGGTACAGAGGCCCATGGATTTGGGCCATTTTCTACTGCTTTCCCAGGCCACAGCAGAGAGCTGGAATGGAAGTAGAGCAGCCAGGTCTCGAACCAGTGCCCATATGGAGGTGCTTCGTCCTCTACGCCACAGCTCCGGCCCCAGCTGCTGTACTTTTTTATGGGATCTACTTTACCTCACGTACCCTCACAGCAGGTTACTGGCATTATCCCCATTTGAGAGATGGGGAAACTGAGCCAGAGAAGCCCCTTACGATGCCTCTAGGGTCCTGTACGTAGAAGACTGGGCCGGAGACCCCCGGTCCATTTCCCTCCAGCACCTGTGCTCTCTGCATCCCTGGGAAGCCCAAGTCCCTTTGTTTCCTGCACGCTGGTGACTGCCCCCTCTCGTGTCCATCCCCGCAGACCAAGGGAGCCTTCAACCTCATGTGCCCTTGCGGCCGGGGCTTGAATTGCATAGCCAAGGACACGATGTGTCCCCGACGGTGTCACATCATTTAGAGGAGGACACGAGCTGCTCACTGCCACCCCCTCCCCCTCCTCCAGGCCAGAGGCCCTGGGCTCCCCCAACTTGCTCCAAATCCGGTCCCTGATGCATTAAATTCACTTGCTGGCTCTGGCCTTTGTCTGCACTCTCTGGGCAAGGGGCCCCGGGGCAGATGGGTCCGATCTGGGGGCGGGCTGAAGGGGAGGCTGGAGACAGGGAAGCAGGTCCTGGGGTGGGGAGAAGGGTGGAGCTGCAGGAAGGAGGGGGGGCTGGGAAGGGCCGTGTGGACCTGTAGGGCTGAGGGATGGGGCTGAAGGATGCACCTGGTGAGCACAGGAGGTTGAGGTGCCTGAGGGGGTGTGTGTGGTGGCCAGGGACTGGGGACCTGAAGGTTTTGTTGAGCTGAAGGTGGGGATGGTGGGGAGAGCAATTGGGAGAAGGTGCAGAACCACGCACGCTGGTGCTGGAAAGAGACCTGGTGCAGTGACGTTTCTCTCTGTTCACTCATCTGGCATTGGTCCCATTGTATGGATAAAGACACTGAGGCCCAGAGGAGCCGCCTGGCTTGCCCCAGATCCTACCACCGGCATCTCAGCAAGGACTCTTTCTACTGCAGGTATCTGAAAAGCCAGGCCACACTTAGTCTAGATGAAGGAAGAATTTATTGGTGGTGGGAAGTGGAAGTCCTAGAGACAGGGCAGGCCTCAGGCTGGGGTGAATCCAGCCAGGTCCCAAGGCCCCCAGGCTGACTCCTCCCCAGCAGCTGTAACATTTGCAGGTGGAGCCTGAGACCCACGGCTAAGGTTCGTTGAGCACGCCCTGGGGTCCATCCACTGTGCAAAGTGCTTTCTTGGCTGTGTTAGCTCATTGTCGGCAAGGTTATGGGAAGTTCTATAATTATGCCCACTCTACAGAGAGCGTGTCTGGTATCCCAGAGTAAGGGGTGGAGCTGGGACTTACAGGGTCTTAACTACAAGCCCACCTGCTGCACTGAGCTGTGTCCTCCAGAGAAAGAAAACATCGCTCTCGCACGGTTCTCAGCCCACATTCCAAGACCTATCCTGATTAAACTGGCTTAGTCTTCCTGCACCGATCGTTGCCGAGAGTTTGCTGTGGGTCCCGAGCAGGGTGGGAAAATGCTAAGGGAAAGGTGTGTTCAGGTTCTACCTGCTGTCCCCACAGCCGGGAAAGGCGCTGACAGGGGTGGGACTCGGACCTCTGCCTCCTCTCCTCCCCAGACCCTGCTGAAGATCTCAGTTCTCGGCTCTCTCATTCTTCTTGGTCACACTGACGCCTTGAATCCATCCCTAAGCTCAGTGTGCCCTGGGAGCCCCCTGCCCTCAACCTGCTCACCACCGGCCTCAGTCCAGTTTTTGCTGTTAGAACAGAGTACAACAGAATGGAGAACTGCTAAAGGCAAGACGTTCACTTGGCTCATGGCTGTGGAGGCTGACACGTCCAAGGGCATGGCCTAACAGCTGCTCAGGAGCTGGTGAGGACTTTTTGCTGCATCGCCCCATGGCAGCAGGTGGAAGGGCGAGAGAGCAGGTGCATGAGAACAAGAAGGGGCAGAGCCTGTGCTTCTGGTAACAAGCCTGCCCACTCGGTGGTTAACCCACTCCTCAGCTCGTGACACATTGCTCTCAAGACCCTGTGCCTGCCCCTTAGGCCACACTGCACAGGGCTTTTGCATCGAGGGCTCAGTGTGCAGCCCCTGGACTCCGGGGGGACATATGCAGCTGCAGCACCGCCCCTCCCCTGCCGTAACCGCAGGGTGCCTCGGAGACCCTCTGCCTCTCCCACAGATGAGGGCTGGCTCTTTCTCTTTGCACTGTATCTTGTCAGTTCTCCCAAAGCATTTTCAAAAACATTAACGACTGCCCAGTTACTATTATGTGGGCCAGGTGGCTATTTCCCTATGGGCAGACATCAGGGTCATTTCCAAAGGCAAACTATCTCTGTTCTTCAGGATACATGTTTATGGATGCAGAAGTAAAATCTCAGCCTAACAATGGCTTAAGCAAGGCCAGTGATTTCTCTGGAGGAGGCTCTGCCGGGTGGGGCTGTGTTCCTACCTCTTCTCATCCTCTTGCTCTGCCACCTGCTGCTCTACCGCCCCACCCATCTCTCCAACAACCTGGTACCCAGGGAACAAGATACCGGTGCTGCTCAGTGCATAACGGGACTACATCCTAAGAAAGTCATTGTAAGTTGAAAATATCATAAGGCCAAAATGCACTTGATACACCACAGGTTAGCCTAACCTGCCTTAAATGCACTCAGAAGGCTTATGTTAGCCTATAGCAGGCCAGGCAGCATCTAACACAGAGGCTGTTTTATAATCAAGTGCTGAATATCTCGCGTAATTTATTATTCTCCTGAAAGTGAAAAGCAAGATAGTTGTAGGCTGTGCTTCTTCCCCATTGCACCATCATAAAGTCGAGAAATGTTGAGTTGAACCTTCGTGAGTTGGACCATCATAGGGTGAGGGCTGCTTGTATCTGGGCGTGGGGTCCCTGCAGAGGCTGTCCTGAGAGCTAAGGGGATGGTGTCCCCAGCACACCAGCTGGGAAGCTCTGCCCTGAAACTGTTTTCCTTCCTCTCCAAGATCAAGGTCCACATTCCACTGAGAGGAGAGAGAGATGGACAGTGAATTCCTACCCTGCCTCTCAGGGGCAGCGCAAGGAGTCCCCGGAATTGTTTTAAGCCACATCCTGTTGAGCAAAACATCGTCACATCGCTGCAGCTAGCTGCAAGGGAGATGAGAGGGCAACTTTCATCTGGACATCCATGAACCCAGTTAGAACCCAGAAGCTCTGGTTTTAGAAGTTTATGACCGGTGCCGCGGCTCAATAGGCTAATCCTCCGCCTAGTGGTGCTGGCACACCCGGTTCTAGTCCTGGTTGGGGCGCCGGATTCTGTCCCGGTTGCCCCTCTTCCAGGCCAGCCCTCTGCTGTGGCCCGGGAGTGCAGTGGAGGATGGCCCAGGTCCTTGGGCCCTGAACCTGCATGGGAGACCAGGAGAAGCACCTGGCACCTGGCTTTGGATCAGTGCGATGCACCGGCCGCAGTGCGCTGGCCGCGGCAGCCATTGGAGGGTGAATCAACGAAAAAGGAAGACCTTTCTCTCTGTCTCTCTCTCTCACTGTCCACTCTGCCTGTCAAAAAAAAAGAAGTTTATTTTTATTATATATTTATTTATTTTTAAAGATTTATTTATTTGAAAGGCAGAGTTACAGAGAGGCAGAGGGAGGAAGAGAGAGAGAGAGAGAGAGAGGTCTTCCATCTGCTGGTTCACTCCTCAGATAGCCGCAACGACTGGAACTGCGCTGATCCAAAGCCAGGAGCCAAGAGCTTCTTCCAGGTCTCCCACGCAGGTGCAGGGGCCCAGGGACTTGGCCCATCTTCTACTGCTTTCCCAGACCATAGCAGAGAGCTGGATCAGAAGTGGAGCAGCCTGAACTCAAACCAGCACCCGTAAGGGATGCGGGCACCACAGGCAGCAGCTGTTCCTGCCACACCAAGAACCAGCCCTGAGGTTTATTTATTTTTTAAAACTTACTTGTTTTTAATTTTCTATTTGAAAGGCAGAAAGACAGAGAAATGGACAGAGAGAGACCTTCCATCGGCAGTTTCACTCTCCAAATGTCCCCACCAGCCAGGACTGGGCTGGGTTGAGGCAAGGAGCTCCACCCCCTGGAGTTTCCTACAGTGGGTCACTGGGACCCAAGTGTTCAAACCAACATCTGCTGCCCCTCAGGGCGCACATTAGCAGGAAGCTGGGAATTGGAAGCTGAGCCTCAAACCCAGGCACTTGAATATGGGATGCAGGCAGTATCTGAACTCCTGTGCCAAACTCCCACCCCAAATGGGCAGAGCCAGGCTGAATCCAGGAGCCGGGGACTCTACCTAGGTCCCCCACATGTTTGGCAGGGACCCAAGCACTTGGTCATCTTCTGTTGCCTTCCCAGGCACACTAGCAGGCAGCTGGATTGGAAGCAGAGCAGCTGGGACTTGAAGCTGTGCTCCAGGACAGGATGGGGGGCGTTGCAGGGGGCAGCTTAGCTCCCTGCGCCACGACATCTGCCCCGTGTTATTATTCTAATAAGCAAGGACACAGAGCCAGCGGTGCTGTTGGGCGGCTCTTTCTTGACCTGCACCTCTAGAAGACTGTGTACTCTTTGCCATGGCCATGACAGTCGTGGGAGGGGAGCACTTGACCTCCAACTGCCCAGCACGTCCAGCTGGACATGGTCAGAACCACAGTGCATGGCCGTGGGTGTCTATACCCTTAACGCTTTCTTTTCTTCAGGAGGTGAAATTGGCAACATGTTCATGAAGATGGAAAGTGTTTAAGAAGTTCAAGTACAAAGTCCCTTTTGCAGACCAGTGTGTCTCCCCAGCCAGAACACAGAAATTGTGCCACCCCCAGGCTGTTTGTGGCAGATGTAGCTCTCCTCCCCACCAGTCCTCCTCCCAGGCGAGCACTGCGCTAGACCTGAGGGCAGGAGAGGGACAGAGGGGAAGAGACAGCGTGCTGGTGGTTCACCTGTGGGCCTCCCTTGCCCTGCCCATTATCCCTGGGACCTGTTTCCCGGCTTCCCTTGCTCTGCAGCTTCTGGGTCTGCCTGAAGATTGGAGGGAGGGGAAGAGCGAGGCCAGGTAGTTCTCCCCTCCTCGTTTCCTCCCTCCCCTGCAATGTCAGGAGCCTTCTGTCTCCCCTGTGGATCCGGCTCCTTTAAGAGGCCCCAGATCTGTGGCCCTGCACCTACCCCCATCACCCCCATCACATCACTGATGACATCTTTCGGTGGCTGCTGAGCTCCCAGCTGCCTCACTGTTTTCCTAGAGTAAATTCTGTTGATTTCAAACACCCTGAGTATCTGCCTGCACACTGACTGATAGAATCACCATGCAAGTGGGCAAGACAGCTAAGCCCCTTGAAGTGGGTAGAACTCAATCCAAACACTACTGCATTAGGAAGAGAGCTGAAGTTGGTAGCGAGTCACCGACCATCTTATAGTATTTTGGCTTCTATCATTTGAAAACCAGTAAAGATTGACTACACCACAAACAAGTTGTACCAATGACGGTTTGCATGGCTTTGAGCTAGATGCAAAAGTTAGTCCCCTGTAGACTCCCACTAGCAAAGACCCTGCATGACCAAGGCCATTTGCTCCCTGTCTCTTGGTAACGCTGAATTCCCTCTCCCATTTTCCGTCCGTGAAGCTGAGTAGAGCTCTGTCCACGCCACGGAGCTCTGTCCACGCCAGAACTCAGAACCCTCCAGACTCAGGTTGCTTCAAGAGGTAGCCATGAGACTCATTGTGGTGCCATGGCCTTGGCAGTGGGTTTGGAGGAACACAAAAACCAGCTTGTGCAGTCAGAGGGTTTGTACAAGAGTCACACAAAGATAAAGCTGACTTTTCTCCTGGACCTGAACATTGGCTCTGGTTACTGGCAGCCATCTTATCACCATGTGGACTCAGACTGAAGCCAACAGAGGGGAGAGTGGAGCCAGGTTCCGGCACCTTCCTCTGAGCCTTGGAACGCGCTGTGCTCTCAGCCAGCTGGCTCTACCCCCTGGACTCTGAGGTTACAGAAGCCAGTGAGTTCATTTTCTTCTAAAACTCTTCGGGTTGAGTTTCTGTGATTCACCACCAAGGAAGCTCGGGCTGATTCTCTGTAAGAGCGGAGGCCTGTTTCAGTTTGTGCACTGCTTGGTGGGAATGGATATGCAGATTCAGAGGCGTGGCTTTTCCATAGCGAACAGTAGCGTCTTCCTTAGACGTGGGATACTCTTGACGCTCAGAGGAAGAGCTCCAGGCCCCCTCGTGAACGCGCCCTTCCTCCTCTGCTAAGCCCGGTTTCTGCAGGTGGAGTCTCTACCCTTCAGCTTCCTGTCCCTTCCCCCATCCCAAGGCAAAGGCTGTGCTGTGAGTCTCCCCAGCCCCGCGTCCTGCTCTTTTCCCTCCACTTTGCAGAAATTGCCGGCAGGTGGCAGGGACTGTGGGACCTCCGAGCCGGGGCGGGGCAGCGGCAAGCAAGCATGAAGCAGTGCGGGAGGTGACCCCAGTGTGGACATTTGGCCAGTGCTGCTTTCGAGCCTCCTCACCCCCTACCCCCCCAGCTCCGTCTCTAGGAAATCTCTATCTCCCTCTCTCTCGGCACTGGAGGGAAGTTCAAACCACACACTCACCCACTGTGGGGACTCCTCCTGGCCCCACTTCCTGGCCACAGTCCCTTAGTCTCACCACCACACCCCCTTGCATGGGTTAGTCAGCTTCCCATCACTTTAAGGGACCTGAGGGGGACTCTTGGGAAGAAACAGGCTTATTTTAGCCTTCAATTGGGAGGTTCATAGTGCAGGATTGGGCTGTGCCATTAGTCTGGCATCTGGGGGGGGGGGCGGCCATGGCGCAGCAGGTGTAGAGGAGCGATCACGTGGGGAGCCAGCAAACAGAGGAAGAACGCCCAGCTCAGGTGACCAACCCACTCGAAGCACCTGCCTCTGAGGGCACACCCCCAGTGACCTGAAGCGCTCCCACTGGGCCCGCCTACTGCGCTGAAGACAGCTGTCCTGGACTCATGGCATATGTGACACGAGCAAGAAATCCACTTAGGTTGTGTTCAGCCCTGGCAATTCCTGGGTGTTTTGCTACCGTAGCATTACCTAGCTTGCCCTGATTAATGTGTATAAAAATGCCTCTTGCTGTTCTCTCCGCCGCAGTACCGCCCCTTGTCCCTCCCAAGACTCAGTCACTTTGTCCTGATTCTCTGCCCGCATTGCCCGCCGGCTGCTTGCGCAGCCTGGCCTTGTCACACAGGCCTACAGGAATGCATGCAGGCACACAGAGGGGTTCTGAAATTCTAACTCTTGATGTGACTGCCGCCGTCTTGGACGTGACCGCCATCCTCTTGTGCTCATCAAGACGACCCTAAGGTAACCCAAGGTCACGCTCCTGTCGGTAAGTCCCCCCAGGAAGAGACACCTTGTGTCGTCTTGGATTTGTCCTCTGTCTTCAGTCTTCGATCTCACAGTCGCTTCCACCTTCCACGGCTTGCTTTTGTAACCAAGTTTTTCCTAGAATAAGCATCCCTGTGACATACTCTTATGGAATCCAGATCCTTTTTAAAAAAATTATTTATTTATTTTTATGGAAAAGGCTGATAGACAAATATATATATTTAGAGAGAGAGAGAGAGATCTTCCATCCACTAGCTCTCTCCCAAAATACCTGCAACAGCCGAGCTGGACCAAACCAAAGCCAGGAGCCTGGAACACAATCTGGGTCTCCCATGTGGGTGGCAGGGACCCAAGTACTTGAGCCATCAACGGGCACCTCCCAGGGTATGCATTAACAGGAAGCTGGGATTGGAAACAGAGCCAGCACTCGAACCCTGGTACTCCAGGATGGGATGCAGACACCCACGCTGCCGTTCTGACCTCTGCCACCCACCCAGCCCTGAATCCAGAGCTCGCTGGGGCCAGAGCCCAGGGGCACAGAGTTTGCTGGCAGCAGGGTGGGCACCGCAATGGTCTGGTACGTGGCAGCGCCCGCCACTTGTCACAGGCACTGCTTGGCTCCTCCTTTCTTTGGGCTGGGAGCGGGACTTCCTGCTTCCCCTGTTAACACCTCATTACCTCCCCCCAGGGCTTGGTCACATGGCAGGTGCAGGTGCTGAGCTGAACCTTGGGAAAGCCACCACCACCTCTGGGCCCACCACGATGTGTCCGCGGCTGTTGCAGCCCCTCCCCCTCTGCCTTTTCTTCCTCCTCACCAGGGGCTCATTTTGGAAGTCAGCACACAGGGATTTGGTAAGGAACGTGGACGCTTCGTCACCACCACCACCACCCCCCCACCCCGCATCACTGCCCTCAGGCCTGCCCTCGCTGGGGAGGGTGGGTGGGCAGGGAGGCTGGGGGGAGGAGGAGAAAGCCAGAAGTGGAGGCAACAGAGAGTGTGGAGCGGAAGAGAAAGAAAACCTCCCCACCCTCCAGGTCCCCAGGGTTGTGCTGGGGCCTCTGCAGGGGCTGCCGCAGGGGAGGGAACGTGTGGTGGCCCCTGTGCGGGGCTCACGTGTGGGAAGGGAGGCGGACATCCACTCATGCCGCACCTATCTCTACACTGTTTGCCAAGGGCCCGTGTAGAGCTGTCACTCCACCCTGGGAGTCCCAGAAATACAATATAATGGAGCCCAGGTGATGTCAAATGAAGCGAGGGAGGGGATCCCGGCGTGGAGGTGGGAGGAGAGGCTGCAGGTTCCATCAGGGTGCTCTGGGGGACCCAGGAAAGGTCCCAGGAGGGGCGCAGGGGAATGGCAATGCCAGGAGACGGGGTCCTCGTGTGCTCTGCCCTTCTGCGTGCAGCACCTATGACACGCGAGGACTTCAGCCCTAGGGCTGTGAATAGCAGCTGTCAAGGAGAGCGGAGAGATCCCTGGGTTCCCAGAAGCGAGGCTGCAGCAGGGTGGGAGAGACAATCACAGACAACAGAGAAGGGAACTGCAGAGCCAGGAGGAAGCAGCTCTGGGCACCGCTCTCGCTGGCGCTCAGGAAGGCTGAAGCCTGAGGCAGGAGGAAGCAGCCAGGTGGCAGGGAGTTCTGGGCAGACAGCAGGTGCACATGCCCTGGCCCGGGTGAGCTGTCAGTTCAAGGCAGCTGTGGACGGCTCTGCAGCTGGGGGATGACATTGTGGGAACTACATTTCTGAAAGTTCTGATAGGAAGGGGTGCGGGTGGGGTGACAGTGGGGAGGTGAGGGGGCTGGCGGTGGTCCTGGCCAGGGTGGAGGCAAGGGGGCTGGGGCAGGCCATTGCCAATCCAGTCCGCCTTTATTTTCTTTATAATCTTGTGTAATAGACATAAATAGTATGAAGAATCGGCCTGAATAATACCATACATATAATAGGTAAAAATTACCTAAAGCGCCCACATCTCGAGTCATGGTGGAAATCACTGACTTGATGCAAATAGCCTCATAACCAGCACCAGAATAAGCCACAAGGTGTTTCCAGAAGCCCCCCCCCCCCCCCCCACCGCCAGGCTGGCCCCAGTCGCTGGCCCAGGTGACACTCTCCTGGCCCCCTCCGGACTGTGACTCTCAAGTTCATAGAGTGGAACAGTTCGTTTTTCTTGAATCTAGTTTCTTCTGCTCAGCTTTTTGTCTGTGTCTCCCTCTCCTCTCCCCAGAGCTAGGCTTGTCTAACAGCGCAGGCACTAGCCAAGTGCAGTGGCTTATGTTGGAATGAATTAAAATCCAACAGCGCTTAAAATTCAGCTCCCCAGCGGCAGGTGGGGGCCGGATGATTGCAGCAGGGAAGGCGGTCCCTGGCCCCCTGGGTTCTGTCTGCTGCCGGCTCTGCACAGTCAGCTCCCGCCAGCGCCCTCTTTGTTCCCGCCTGCACCTCCGTGCCTAGAACAGCGCCTGCCACACAATAGGTGCACGGTGCGTGCTGGCTGGGTGACAGGGACACGAGCGGGGCCTTTGGCGTTGCGGTGGGCGCGCGGGGCTTTGCGGGAGAGAAGACCAATTTCCGCAGCAGCAAGAACAGTGTAAGTGCCCCGGCCTTGCGGTCTCCCTCCAGAACATCAATGATATCTGCGTCCAGAGCAGCAGGTGCAAGAGCGGGTGCTGCCGCCGGGCGCCCGAAATCTGCGAGTCCTACTGCAGCAGGAGGGGGTCCGAGGGCAACCTGTGCCACACGCAGGTGGGTGGCGGCCTCTGCGGGGACCCGGGCAGGAAGGGCGGGCAGGTGGCGGGACCGAAGCCAGGAGCGTTCTGTGCAGCCGCCCGGCTCTGACTGCGCGGCCGCCGGCCGGCCAGTGAGCGGTGTGCCCCTTCTCCTTGTGGGTTCCTGTCCTCTAGGAGGTGTCCTGGCCGCTCAGTAAACGGGCGCCTCTGGCCCTGTGCCAACATCCACCCCCTCACCCCCCCCCCCAGCCCTGGAGCGCTGCGTGGCCCCAGGTGGTCCCGCCTGCAGATGCATCCAGGCCGCCTGCCAGTTCTGAGCTCCAAGCTGGGTGTGAAGAGGGGAGCTGGTGCTCCTTTGGAAGTAGCTCATCAACTTGGGAACACTGCAGGTCCGGTAGAGGGAGGGAGCTGGCAATGCCCTGAGCCGTGCTAGGGGTCAGCCTGGGGAGATGAACAGGGCCAGAGTGTCGGCTCCCAGCAGCTGGGCAAGAGATAGTGGGAGCCCTTTATCCTGAAGCAGCTCACTGCCGGCCACAGATGGACCCAGGGACTGGGCTAAGGTGGACACAGACGCTGCCCCTAGGGCTGAGGGGAGAGCAGCTGGCAAGGTCAATGTGCTATGTTTGCCCAGATGTTCTCAGGCCTCTATAACGAGTGTCCCTGCCAGCTCAACCTGACTTGCGTATTTCCGAAGAATCAGAAGTCCTTTCACATCATCTACGGCCGTTGTCAGAAGATGGCAAAAATTAAGCAGACTAAGAAAGGGTTCTTCTAATGTCCCACCCAGAACTGCGGTTCCTGTCCCTGGCCCCCAGGGTCTCTGCCTGGGGGAGGGATAGTGCTGTCATTGAAATAAAGAGTTCTCAACCTTTGCTGCCCGCAGAGCTGGGGCCTGGGGCTGGGCTGGGCATGGTACAGGCTGCTGGGGGAGCAGGGGCGGGGCTGGGAGGGGGCTGCAGCTGGAAGGTGATGGGAAGACTCGAGAGGGACAGCACCATTGGGCTCGGGGTCTTTCCCCCGTTGGGCATGAGTGAAAGTGCCCCAGAGGAGGATGGGGTCCAAACCCATCTCTGGGTCCCTCTCGCCCCATCCGCCGCCTCTGAAAGTCGGGTTTACACCCAATCTCTCGGTTTCCCTGACCATAAATTTCAGAAATGTGCAAGAAGATCATAAACCTAGGGAACAGCTGCTGTTTACCGGGCACTTGGAGATGCCAGGGCATTCTCCATTACACACACACACACACACACACACACACACACACACACGATCTCATTTACTCCGCAGCAGCCTGTGAGAGCAGCCGTTGTGGTCTCGGTTTTCAGGGGGAAGCCGAGAGATGGAGCAGCTTGCTTGAGCTCCCACCACTTGGAAGCGATGAGTCTGACTATTCTGGCCGGGCGGGAAGAGTAGGAAGGGATAAGGAAGGAAGAGCCACGGACAGAGAGGTCGGTGCCTGCCGCTGCAAACTGGGTATCTGGTTGGGGGATTGCATCTAAAATATATGAGGAACTCACACAACACAACAGCAAAAAAAAAAAAAAAAAGGAATAACCAGATTTAAATATGGGCAAAAGACATTTCTCCAAAAGACATGAAAGTGGTCAACAGATAAATACAAAGGAGCCCAACATCACTAATCATTGGGGAAATGCAAATCAAAACCACAGTGAGATGTCAACTTAGACTTGTTGGGATGGCTTTTTAAAAATGTATTTATTTATTTGAAAGCCAGAGTAACAGAGACAAAGGGAAGGAGAGAGAGAGAGAGAGAGAGAGAGAGCGAGCGAGCGAGTTTCCCACCTCTGGTTTACTCTCTTCTGGGTATGTACCCGGAAGAGGGATTGCTGGTTCATGGGCAGTCCTTTTTGTTGTTTTTAAAGATTTATTTATTTATTTGAGAGGCGGAGTTACAGAGACAGCGAGGGAGAGACAGAGAGAGATCTTCCATCTGTTGGTTCGCTCCCCAAATGCCCAGAATGGCTGGAGCTCAGCTGACCTGAAGCTGGGAATCAAGAGCTTTTTCTGTGTCTCCTACATGGCTACAGGGGCCCAAGCACTTGGACCCTCCTCTGCTGCTTTCCCAGGCCATTAGCAGGGAGCTGGAACAGAAGAGGAGCAGCCGGGACACGAACCAGTGCCCGTATGGGATGCTGGTGCTGCAGGCGGAGGCTTAGCCCACTGCGCCACAGTGCCAGCCCCACAGCTTTTTTTGAAGTACCCTTGTATGACCCATCCTTGCCTCAGAGCCCGAGACCTCTGCTAGGTCGAGGCAGTGATGGCCGTCCTGGGTGATGGACACCGCCACCTGCTCTCCCAACAGCCACTGCCCCTTCCTTGTCAACTAAACTCCAATGGTGTTTGGGCGGCAGCATGCCCAGCCACTAGACGGGGGTCGTGGTTAGTCTCAGCCAGCGTGCCATCCAATTCCCTGGTTTTCCCAGCCTCCCTTGTGGCTGGCAGTGGGGAGATGACCCAGATCTAGCCATTGAGATCTGGAGAGAGGTGTGCCTGGGGGTTTTGGGAAAAGAGGAAGACCTGCAGGGAGGATGGCTCTGCTCCCCCTCCTCCTGCCCTCCCTGTCCCACCCAGTACCCATTGCAGGCTTCCTTAGAACGCAGTGGGAAGACAGGCTATGTTGGACATGCTGCTGAGGCCAAGGATACTGCAGAACCAAACCACCAGCACTTCCTAGCAGTGGACATCATGATTCATGAGAAATACACGGCCCTATTTGTTTAAGTTGTGATTCCTTGGGTTTTCTGCTCCATACCGCTGACTGCAGTCCTAACTCATAAATCTATGGTTACTCAATTGACTCTCTGCTCACAGAACTATGGAATCTCGGGGCTGCTGTGTGGCATAGTAGGTGCAGCTGTCGCCTGAGACGCTGGCATCCTATATGGGTGCCAGTTCATGTCCTGGCTGCTTCACTTCCCATCCAGCTCCCTGCTAATGCACCTGGGAAAGCAGTAGAAGGTGGCCCAAGTGCTTGGGCTCCAGCACCCATATGGGAGACCCAGATGGAGTCCCTGGCTCCTGGCTTTGGCCTGGCCCAGCCCTGGCTATTGTGGCCAATTGGGGAGTGAACCAACAGATGGAAGACCTCTCTTTATGTCTCTCTCTCTCTCCCTCCATAACTCTGCCTTTCAAATAAATTAATTAAATATTTTTTAAAAAGGAAAAAACTACTGAATCCTGAGTGGGAAGACATACAGGCTTCATTCAATCCACTAGCCCCACTCCTGTGTGATCTCTGTCCCAGCACCCCCCACCAGGGGTCAGCAGGCTTCTGCTTGCACACCATGATGATGGGGACCTCAGTACTGCCTAAGATAACTCATGCTTGACGCCACAGGGGGTATACAAATTCTGCATAAGCCCAAATTAACGTCAATTTAATTTCTACCCACTTTTCCTCATGTGAATAATTGGGAAAGAACAGAATCATGTGAGGTACAGGAGATGGAGTTGGATGGCTGTAGTACCAACTTTTATTTTTTTAAAGATTTGTTTTATTTATTTGAAAGGGAAAGTTAGAGAGACACAGAGAGACAAAGAGAGACAGAGAGAAAGAGAGATCTTCCATCTGCTGGTTCACTCCCCAAATGGCCACAATGGCCAGGACTAGGGCAGGCTGAAGCCCGGAGCCTGGAACTCCAGCCGCGTCTCCCACATGGGTGGCAGGGGACCAGCACTTGGGCCACTTTCTACTGCTTTAGCAGGTGCTTTAGCAGGGAGCTGAACCACAAGTGGAGCAGCCGGGACTCAAGGTGGTGCCCATATGGGATGCTGGTGGCACAGGCGGAGGTTTAGCTCACTGTGCCACAGTGCCACCCCAGACTTTTTCTAATTATATGGCGTAAGCAGATTCCCTACCCTCTCTGAAACTTAGAGTCTTTATCTATAAAGTTGACATGGTAAATCCTCCCTCCTGGGATCATTGTGAGGCTACCTGCTGAGTGAGTAAACCCGGAGCAATTGTTAGTGAGTGGTACAACCCTGTAACTCTTAGACTGTGTCGTCTTTCCATCACACCCGACAGCTGGGCCCAGCAAAGAGATCCAGGGCAGGGCCCTGGTAAGTTCTCATGCACATGATGACCGTGGCCATTATGACTCCATGACGACAGACAGATGTGTATGCGTACGTGTGTGCGTGTGCACACCTGCTTGTCTTCCTGAGAACTCTGAGGGCCAGGGGGCATCCTAGGGGGAGGGGCTGCTCCCCAGAACTGGAGAGGCTCCCAGCCCTGCCTGGCCTGCCCAGCAACCTGGTCTCCGGTCTCCCACCTGTTTGGCCACATCCTCTGGCCCAGGTGTGTCCGTCATTCGCGTGTGGCCTGCCCAGGCGGGCAAGGTGCGGTGGAACAAGAAGGAAGACACTGGCTCACAAGAACCACAGGAGGCTGGAGGGTTTGCACGAGGACTTTAATCGCCAGCAGCTCGATTTGGTCTTGGAGGTGCTGGTTAGGGAGGTGGCCAGACGTAAGCCAAGGTGCCCTGGCTAGGTGCAGGGGGCCTCTGGGGACGGGAGGGGCTTGGTCTCTGGAGGTCAAACGTCGAGGCAGACGCCAAAGTTGGTGTTGGTGATGGAGCCCACGATGGACTTGTCTGCCTCGCAGGTCAGGCCGCGCTCACAGGGACACTTGTAGTAGATGCCGTAGATGGTCTGCGCAGGCGCAGATGGAGTCAGGGCTGGGTCGTCTGCCCGCCCCACCCCACCCTACCCCGCTCACCTCCCCCCAGCTGCTAGGCTCCTCAGCACTGCTTCTCCCGGCCTCCTCTCTTGAGGGGCAGTGTGGTTCTGGTCTCCTCTCCGTGGCTCTGGTGCCCTTACTAATGTGGTCTCTCTGGGGTGCCTCTCTCTGCCCACCCATGAAATGGGGATAGCAAAGCCCTGCCCCCTCCCATCTCACCGGCCAGCTGTGAGGGCGAGGGGAGATGATGGGATGGGACAGGGCTGTGACGCCTGTGGACAGTCCTGCCCTTCATCCCCTCAACATCTGGGGTCCAGGTGAACTGTCCTCCCTGATCCCCACCCCAGGCCTCCAGGGCCGTCATCCTTGGTGGGGGGTGCCCCCCCACACACCACCACCGCGTGCCTCCCAGCCTCCCGGCACCCACCTGGGGCGAACACTCGCTGTTCTCGCTGGCCTTGGCTGCGCAGCGGGCCAGACCCAGAGCGCTCGAGTGGTGGCAGCAGCCGCTCTTGCACTGGGCGCTGTTCATGCAGAGCTCGCCCTCCTCCTGCGGGGTGGGTGGCAGTCAGCGCAGGACCCCCACCCCGCACTCCCACGGCCAGCCGCAGCCTGGGGCCAATGTTCCCAGCAGTGTGACCCAGGGGCGGAGGAGGAGCCCCGGGCGGGGAGGGGGACCCGGCAGTTCCAGTAGCGGCTGCACTACCAAATGTTGACCCGCGTAAGCCACTGCCCGAGGCCTCAGTGCCTCTCACGAACGTGCGTGGGGACCTCTTGGGGACCCACAGTCTTTGAGAAATTGGGGAAAGCTGAGGATCCCCTTCCACCCCCACAGCCTTGCATATAGAACTCAGGGAGTCCTGGGCCCTCCAAGCTCGGACGTCAAGAACCTTTGGACCAGGTGGGTGACCTCACAGGGCTTCTCTCTCTGTGACCTTGACCTCCTTGGCTAGGGCCCTGGGAAGGGCAGGATCTGGAACTTGCTGGCCTCGGTTCCGGTCCCAGGTGTGTGGCTCCGGGCAGGCTGCTTAACCTCCTGGCCCTGTCCAGGACGGGTAACTGTCTCTATGGCACTTGGAAGATCAGATGAACCCACCCTCCCGGGCACCGAGAGCTGTGTCTGGCACGCAGTATAGGTGCCCCTGCAGGCCAGCAGCTGGGGCCACTGGCTGGGCTTTTTAAACCCCTCGACTTCCTGAGCTTGCAAATCCCTTACCTGGGGACTGAGATGGCTCCTCCCCTAAAGACCCTCTTACCAGGTTGATTATGATTCCCCGGGGGCCAGGAGCTGCATAGACCACCGCGAGGGCCACAAGCAGTAGGACAAGGACCTTCTCCATGGTGAGTGGGACAGCGCGTGTGAGCCGCAGCTGGCAGGTCAGATGGCCGAAGACCTTGCCAGCTGGGGTGTTGGAGCCTTAAAAGGGGCCCTGCCCCCATGTGACCCACCTTCTGCATCCCATAGGGCCCTCCGTGAGCAGAGACACAGCTGTGGCCAATCTGCTCGGGTCTTGATAAGGTCCCAGACCGACCCCTGGTGGCGTGTGCGTGCATGTGTGATTGCTGAGTGTGTGAACTGTCGACACTTCTGCTCGTTATTAGCTATGAGAGTTATTAGCCGGGCAAATCGTCCACCTGTCAGGCTCTCAGTCTCCTTGTCACTCAGCTAAAGAGACTTTCAGGAGCTGTGAGGGCAGAATTAGCATGCGTGCACCGTGCATGTTATAATAGATAACTGTAAAATTCTGTTTCTATTCAGTATTGCCGTATCTATAGTGTTTGGAAGACGGACCGGTGCACGTAAGCATGGGGTAACTTCTAGCTGCCCCAGCGCTGTGCTAGGCAGGGCAGAGACTGGGGTGAGACAAGGTGCCAAGGCCCCCTTTTTCATGGCTAGCACCTCTCTTGTCTCACGCTGGTGCAAGCCCTGCCTTTGCCCCCATGCACACCCAGATGAGGAGTCCAGCCTCCCCCAGCCTTCTCTGCAGCCCCCTGGGAGGATTCTAGGGCAGGCCCAGGTCCTGAGGCTGCCTAGCTCTGCAACCCGTGGCCAGGGTGTGTGTGTTCTCACTCTGGTGCACCTGTTGCTACCTACACGAGTGATTTGGGGGCCTTAGAAGGACCTTCTTGGAACTTCTCTCTCCTTTCCTTCCTGCCTCACTTAATACCAGCAATTCCAGCATCAAGCCTCATCCCTTCAGCTAAGCTTCCACTCCCCGAGTCCCCACCCAAGGCCACGTGTGGGCAGCAACAGGCTGAGAGTGAGGTCTCGTGAGCCTCGGGGGCACCAGGGGCTGAAGGCTGGGAAGGGCACAGGTGTCTGAGTGTGTTTAGGCGTGGGAACAGAGCAGATTTCGCTGAAGCATTGGTCCTGGCAGCCAGAGGCCCCCCGTTCTTCCTCTCCTAGCCCAGGTGGTGCGAGATAGCCCCACGCTGAGGCCCCAGAGGGGTTGCCTTGAATACAGCTTTGATCCAGAGCAACCTGTCTTCCACACTTGGCACTCAGTCTCTCCAGGGCCTTGGACAAGTGATTTAAGCCTTGTAAGCTCCTGGAGCCCCAGTTTCCTTATCTTCTTCGGCAGGGGGGGGGGGATGAAAGCTTCTGCTTTGAAAGGTTAGAATTGAGTGAGACTGCATGCGTGGGACCCCGTGGCAGTGCCTGCACGAAGTAGGTGCTTAGCCACGTGATCATACCCCCAGCTCGTCACCCTCACTTCCCCAGAGTGTGGAAAAGGAGGGAATAGCTGGAGATTGTCAGATGCAAGAAACCCATCTGGTTCCAGACCTGCAGAAATACCATAGGTACAGGAACACCCTCCTCTCTCTCTTAGGGAACTCAGTGTTTGCAATCATTTCCCCTCTGAGCTCCTTCTCTCATTCTCTTTCCTGGACCGGCTGCCCCTCCTGGGAGGTGAGCTGCATAGAGGGCCATCGCTGCCCCTTCTCACAGTCAAGACAAGCAGCGGGGGAAGGCTGTTCCCACCTGTGAGTGGCGCCTTGATCATACATCAGTCCTATCCAGCTTCCCAGAGGAGAAAGACTAGGGTTTTCTTTCCTGCAAACAAAGTGTGCAGCAAAAATGGACAGGTCTACATAATTGCAAGATATAAGCAAGAATTAAGTACTTGTTGTTTCAAAACCTGATAAGGTGTAACCAACCCCTCCCCAAACTAAAGAGAGATTTGCTTTGGATTCTTTCCCTTAAAAGAGAGAGAGAGAGAGAAAGAGAGAGAGCGAGCAAGCCAGGGCTTCATTCCAGCATGCAACCATCTGAGTTGAACACAGGCTGTGACTCCATTTACATGAAGCTCAAGACGAAGCAAAACTAACACAGATGGGGCCATCGCTGTAGTGGGGCACAGTGGGCTAAGCCTCTGCCTGCAGCACCCATCCCATATGGGCTCCAGTTCAAGTCCCGGCTGCTCCTCTTCTGATCCAGCTCTCTGCCTATGGCCTGGGAAAGCAGTAGAAGATGGCCCAAGTCCTTGGGCCCTTGCACCCATGTGGGAGACCTGGAAGAATCTCTTGGCTTCGGATAGGCTCAGCTCCAGCTATTGCAGCCATTTGGGGGTTGAACCAGAGGATGGAAGACCTTTCTCTCTGTCTCTCCCCTTCTCTGTCTGTAACTCTACCTCTCAGATAAATAAATAAAATCTTAAAAAAAAAAAACTAACACAGGTGATGGAGTCGGGGGAGTGGGTACCCCCGGGAGGGATACTGACGCAGAGGGTGCAGGAGGGAGCCTTCTAGAACACTGGTGATGTTCTGAATCTTGATCTGGAGAATTGATAACTTCTATAAGAACCCATCTAGCTGTGCTGTTAAGATTTGAGTGTCTTACTCTAGGTCGTGCAGTTACTGTGCCTCAAAAGGAAAGAGCACGGTTCTCCCTGGGGTGGGTGGTACCATGCACCTTGCTGAGCGGCACAAAGGCCCAGTGGCTAGGGAGCCCCATCTGCCTTCTTCAAAATCTGCCCCAGATGCCTCTTGTTGCTCAAAAATAAACGAAAAGGGGGAAATGTGGTAGAATGAGAAGGCCATGCCAAGATGGCCGCTCGCAAGCAAGCGTCAGTTACTCAGGAATGGCTTTGAAACCCACCTGGCAACAGAGCCTGCCTGGCAACAGGCTATGACTGGTTAGAGCATAGACCGCCCCTTGACCGGATTGGCTGCCTTGGCTATTTAAGCTGCTGTACCAACTGAAATAAACAAGTCTGTGGGTTGCTCGCCTCTGGCCTGCTTTCACCCGACTCCCGGGGTCTGTGTGGTGACTCCGCGCCTCTTGCCCCCACCACGCTCCTCCTCTCAGAACGAAATCAACTTCAACATCTACACCCTCATATAAATTCCGTGTCTGGCAGCCTTGCTACAGACACATCTGGGAGGAGCACCCTTTTCTCCCACTGTGCATCATGGCAATGAGCCGAGGCACCCTGGGTGTAGGTTCCCCTGATAAATACTTTGGGCAGCTAGATCAGCTTGGCATTTAGTACTTCTTTCTTTGAGAGGCAAACCAGCCCCATTTTGGGAAGGTTTGGGTCACTCCATTGTGCAATTCTCCTGCCACTCTGTTGGGCAATTTCAGACCCAGGTTAGGGACCATGACACCATCATGACACCTTCCAGGCACTCTGACTATCCAGCCTCTGTTGGCTTGGGTGAGAGTGGGACACGAGGCAGTGACTCTCAGATCATCATCCTCAATACTCAGCTTCAAGGCCTCCCGTGCCTCCCGCACTGTCCTGACCTGGACCGGGTCCAGTGAGGAGTGGAGCTCCGTGGCTTCAAGGCCGTGGTGGGAGGATCTTGATGATCTTCCAGGCCCTCGATGCCTGCCTCTTCTACCTCATCCTCTGTTCCTGCTAAAACCACGCCTACTGAAACCGGCGCTCTGTTCTCTAGGTACCATTCATCCTTGCAGCTGGCCGACCTCTGCTTGAAGTCCATTTTTATGCATTGACCATCCCTACTCTCCCCCAATTTTCCCTTCAAACACATTGCAGATTTTTGTAAGACCAATATGATAGGGCAATGGCCCGATGTCTCATCTGTCACTGCCGCAGCTCTAAGCCCAGAATCTCTGTGTCATGTCACAGAGTTTGTTCACACAGCTCAATAACCTTAGCCTTGGGGCTGGCATTTGGCACAGCAGCTAAGCTGCTACTTAGGATGCCTGTATCCCATATTTGAGTCCCTGCTACTCCACTTCTGATCCAGGTTCCTGTTAACGTGCACCCTGCGAGGCAGCAGATGATGATCCAAGTAGGCAAATTCCTGCCACTCTTGTGGGAGACTCTGAATGAGTTCCAGGTTCCTGACTTGGCCTGGCCCAACCCCGGTTGTTGCCGGTATTTGGGGGAGTGAATCAGTGGATGGAAGATCTCCTTCTTTCTCTCTTCCCTTCAAATTAAATTAAACATTGCTTACCTTAGAGGCTAAATTGTATTCACTGTCAAAGAGGGAAGAAAAGAGAGTAAGATATATAAATGTAAACACGACACAGCGATGATACCAGAGTCCTTGTGCTTGCACACACCGTCTGGCTGTGGAACGGACTCGGGACCCTCCCCTCGATCCTCCATCCCACCTTCCCTTTGCCCTGGGCCTCCGTCTCTGTTGGTTAGCATTCGTCATGCCATACAGTGACCCACACCTTTCCTGAGTTATCTGAGCCCCTCATGGTCCTACTCCTGTGTTGGGATACTGAAGTCGTCCATTCATTTTTTCTTCCTTTCATTACTTTTGCTCTGGACATGGCAGTAATGAGAGTCAGCTCAGGTAATTCCTGAGTCCCACACACACTCCTCCGTGCCCCCTCTGCATGGCAGCTCCCCACCAACATTCGTAGCCCCTCCTTCTAAGGCTAGAGTCTATTTGACACAGTGAATTCGCTCTTCTGAGAACACAGTTCTATGAGCTTTGACTAATATACACATCGTGTAGCCACCATCACAATCAAGGTGCAGAGCACTCCATAGCCCTAAGAAATTCCTTCATACTGCCCCTTTGCAGTCCATCTCACCACCCTGTGGGTTAGCCTTTTCCATACATAACATAGATGCAATCACAGTGTGCAGTTTGTTTGGCGGTGTGGCTTCTTTTACTTAGCATAACACATTTGAGATCAGGCATGATGCTGCAGTTACTCAGTAGTTTGTTACTTCTTTATTTAAAGAATGGTTTCGTTATTTGAAAGGCAGAGTGACAGAGAGAGGAAGATACAGAAAGAAAGATCTTCTATCACTGCTTCACTCCCCAAGTGGCCACAACAACCAGCTCTGGGCCAGGCTGAAGCCAGGAGCCAGGAACTCCATCCAGGTCTCCCACGTGAATGGCAGGGGCTTACTACATGGGCCATCTTCTGCTGTCTTCCCAGACACATTAGCAGGAAGCTGGACCACAGCAGAGTAGCCGAATTCAAATTGGCACTCCAAATCCAGGATACTGGTGCTGGAAGCGGTAGCTTATCCCATTGCAACACAACACCTGCCCCAGTTTGTTACTGCTCAGTAGTAGTCCACTGTATCAAAGGAACCACAGTATTTTTATCTATTCACTAGCTGAAGGATATTTAGATTGTTGCTGGAAAGTTTTGGGAAATTAGGAAGAAAGCTGCTATACACATTAGTGTGTGCACAATCCATGTTTTTCTGTGAACATAAGTTCTCATTGCTCTGAGACAAATAGGTAGGAGAGAAAAGGCTGAGCCATATGACAAATGTTTGTTTTGATTTCCAAGAGATGATCACAAAGCGTTCTAAGGTGACTGAGCTGATATGTATCGATACTAGCAACATTAGCAATATATGAGTTCCAGTTGTTCCATGTCAGTTATTTTAAGTTAGCCTTTTTAGTTAGGCATAATAATGTATCATTGTGGCTTAATTTGCATTTCCCTACTGGCTAATGTTGAGTATTTTTTCATATTTGCCATCCAAATATTTTCCTTGATAAAGTATTTGTACAAATATTTTGTCCATTAAATAATTGTTTTTTTTTTCCCTTTATTTGAGTTTCGATAGTTAAGAATATTATACAGGTGGGCTCGAGGTTTGTTTATGTTGTCAAGAGCCAGTAGTGACTCTGTGGTGTCAACTTGGCTGGACTACTCATGCAGAGTATTCCTTTGTCTCTCATCGGACACCTTGTATGGGTCTTTGAGCTCAGGGTGAGGGTGAGGGGGGTACTGACTGAGGCTCACTAGCACTCAGATTGAGTTGTCCTGTTCAACCGACAGCCCCCTCCACAGCAGCAGCTCTTTGGAGAACACTCTCATGGGACCCAAGGACCCAAATACTCTGGTTTTGCCCCTAATCTTGGGGCTCCATCCACATGCCTTGTTCCCCAACTCCTACCTAATGTGCCAAACTTGCTCCGTCCGAGGTGCTGATCATCCTGTTGGTCCATGAGCCACTGCCGACAAAGTGGTTCCCTCCTTTCAGACAGCTGGTGTATTAGTTTCCTAAGGCTGCTGTAATGAATTACTCCAAACTTGGTGGCTTGAAACAACAAAAATTTTCTCTCTTACAACCTGGAGACAAGAAGTAGGAATCAAGGTGTCAGCAGGGCTTTGCTGCCTACAGAGGACCTAGGGGAGAATCTATCCCATGCCTCTTTTGGTTTCTGGTGGTTGCTGGCTTCCTTGGCTATGGACACCTCCCTCCAATCTGTGCCTTCATGGTTCTGTCACCTTTTCTTCTATGTCTGTCTTCTCTGTGGGTCTCTTATAAGAACATTTGTCATTGGGTTTAGCGCCCACTCAGATAATCTGGTAGGATCTCCTTATCGAAAGATCTTTAGCTTAATTACATTCACAACTAATTTTTCCAAATAGAGTTACAGGTCCTGGGATTTAGGGTGTGCATCTTTTGGGGATATATCGTCATAACAGCTGAGGTTCTGCCCTCCAGGAAGAGTGACGAGTTCCTTCCTTGCTATCCAGTGTCATTGAGTGGGATGTCCTGCCATAGCAGTCCACTCCTAGCTGGTGCCAGTGTGCCACCAGATCTCTCTCTAGAGCGGGCAGAGAAGGGCTACCTGACCCAGCCAGCTTTCACAGTGAAATAAGAAAGCCCTACAAGGACTCCCACATGGCAGAGTGTCACCTCCAAATAAGAAGGGGGCTAAGATTCTGGTCAGCTAAAACAAGACCAAACAATGTAACAAATGTCCACTGGAGGTCAGAGTCACCAACTTGTATCTTTCAAGTCATTGATAGTGACCAATTTCTAAACTCTTGGGACATAATATTGATTTTTAAAGATTTATTTATTTGAAAGGCAGAGTTACAGAGGGGCAGAGAGAGAGAGAGAGAGGTCTTCCATCCAATGGTTCACTCCCAAAGTGGCTGCAATGGCTGGAGCTGGGCCAATCTGAAGCCAGGATCCTGGAGCTTCTTCTGGGTCTCCCACATGAGTTCAAGGGCCCAAGGACTTGGGCCATCTTCCACTACTTTCCCAGGCTATAGCAGAGAACTAGATCGGAAGTGGAGCAGCCAGGACTCAAACCTGCGGCCATATGGGATGTCAGCATTGCAGGAGGTGGCTTTACCCGCTATGCCACAGCACTGGCCCCATAATATTGTTTATATTTATTATTTGTGGGGTTTGAGGGAGAACAGGGACTTTGGCTTAGCTCTTTATAGCATTGTATACTTTTAGCTCAAGAGTCATGGACCCGAGGTGAGGAGTTTACCAGTTACTGAGGTGATCTCATGCAGTCACTTGGGAACATAGGATGGTTTCAAGACCTTGCAGTTCAGCAATCTCATACTATGAATCTTTGTAAAAATGATCCTATGGGGGCTGGCATTGTGGCACAGTGGGTTCATCCACTGCCAGTTGTGCCAGAATCCCACATGGGCACTCGTTCGAGTCCCAGCTACCTCACTTCTGATCCAGCTCCCTGCTGATGTGCCTGGAAGAGTGGCAGAAGATGGCCCAAGTGCTTGGGTCCCTGCACCCATCTGGGACACCTGGATGAAGCTCCTGGCTCCTGGCTTCGGACTGACCCAGCCCCGGCTGATGTGGCCATTTGAGGAGTGAACCAGCAGATGGAAGATCTTCCTCTCAGTCTCTGTCTCTCTAAATCTGCCTTTTGAATAAAATAAATAAATATTTAAAAATAAAAAATGGTCCTATGTCCATAGCAACCAGGCTTAACAGACGCTTTGTGGCAGATCACATCAGGGTCTGGAATTTCATTTTATTCCTTGAATAAATCCAGACACTGGAGCTTATCTTGCATGATGTTATTCAGTGCCATCATAAGCAGGCATCCCATTCAGTGTCGCTGATTTCTTCATTCCCCTTAAGGCTATCTAGGGCCCAAAGTCAGTTCCCCAAACTTGACCTTCAGATGGCTCGTGGTCCTTTGTTCACAGCTGATATCTGATGAGCCGTTTCTGCTCTGCGTACCGTGCATAGGCTGCTGTCGTCCCAGCTCTGAACATAAACAGGAGTCTTAAAGCTCTTTGCATAGCCTAGAACCCCCTTTCTGGTGCCAACAGCCAAAGCCCACT
This sequence comes from Sylvilagus floridanus, assembly GCA_949820135.1. NCBI lineage: Eukaryota > Metazoa > Chordata > Mammalia > Lagomorpha > Leporidae > Sylvilagus > Sylvilagus floridanus. Next base: position 128,510,544 of record OX463227.1, on the reverse strand, counting down.
TAGGCTAATGAAAGCAAAAGGAAAGGAAATAGAAGGCTATTGAGTGGGTCACAGAGCTGTCTGAGGTGGGACAGGAATCAAGGTGGCTGAGTAGAAGGAGCACATGGATTGTTCTTGATAAGCAACATTCCCCCCCCTTTCATGTCAATTCAGATTCCCTAGGGAGACAGGGATGCCCCAGCTAGCATCACACACCCAGTCCTTTCTCTAGGGTCTGCCTGTCCTGAGATTGTCTTCTCCCCATAATCTTGGGAAAGCTATACCAGGCAGGCCAAATAAGCGTTAATCACCCACTCTATTTTTTTTTTTTTTGGCAGGCAGAGTGGACAGTGAGAGAGAGAGACAGAGAGAAAGGTCTTCCTTTGCCGTTGGTTCACCCTCCAATGGCCGCCATGGATGGCGTGCTGCGGCCGGCGCACCGCGCTGATCCAATGGCAGGAGCCAGGTGCTAGGTGCTTTTTCCTGGTCTCCCTTGGGGTGCAGGGTCCAAGCACTTGGGCCATCCTCCACTGCACTCCCGGGCCACAGCAGAGAGCTGGCCTGGAAGAGGGGCAACCGGGACAGAATCTGGCGCCCCGACCAGGACTAGAACCTGGTGTGCTGGCGCCGCAAGGCAGAGGATTAGCCCGTTGAGCCACGGCGCCGGCCTAACCACCCACTCTTAAGAGGAAGATTCAGTCCCTGCTCTGGGGGAGCTCCCAGTCCGATGGTGGAGACAATGCTGTGTTCTGGATGAACTTCCAGGCTGATGGTGAGGGTTGGTCACAAAGCTAAAGAGGAGACTTAAAAGGAGGAGCAAACACAGGAAATGGTACAAATATGTTCAAGGCAGGGTTGTTTTTAAAGACTGGAAACTGCCAAAAACATATCGAGGGATAAATTGTTTTTTTTTTTTTTTACAGGCAGAGTGGACAGTGAGAGAGAGAGACAGAGAGAAAGGTCTTCCTTTTGCCGTTGGTTCACCCTCCAATGGCCGCTGCGGTCGGCGCGCTGCGGCCGGCGCACCGCGCTCGTCCGATGGCAGGAGCCAGGAGCCAGGTGCTTTTCCTGGTCTCCCCATGGGGTGCAGGGCCCAAGCACCTGGGCCATCCTCCACTGCACTCCTGGGCCACAGCAGAGGGCTGGCCTGGAAGAGGGGCAACTGGGACAGAATCCGGTGCCCCGACCGGGACTAGAACCTGGTGTGCCGGCGCCGCAAGGCGGAGGATTAGCCTGTTGAGCCACGGCGCCGGCCTTAAATTGTTAGGTAATTATGGTATGTGCCTACTCTGCATCACTCTACAACATCATTATACAATAGCTAAAATCATGTTTTTTAAAAGAATAATGTGATAAAATACCGATGGTATAATGCTAAGTGAAAAAATTGTATACAAAATTTATAGACGTTAACATCTAACTGTGTAAAGCAGTGTGCATAGAAGAATGAAGATAAAACAAAATGTTATCACAAGTCATAATAATAAAAATCGACATTTTAAAATACTTTGATATGTGAAACCCTGGGTTCAACATTTTACATGTTCTGTTACCTAACCTTATATGATAGATACTCTTATCACCCCAAAAGATAAAGAAATGAGGCTCTGGAAAATTATGTCCATGGATGGTTACTTAGCTAGCAACTGCTTGGCCCAAACTCAGGTCTGTCTAAGGCCGAAGTCCATATTTGTGAGATGATCTTGTCTCTCTTTCACTTCTAATGTTATGAAAGATTTTTATTCTTTTATGTATACATTCCTCAATTTTTCTAGCTCTCTATTGTAGGCATGTATTTGCAAAATCAAGAGAAATATGAATCTTTCAAAGTGACAAAGGGAATTACTCAACAAAGACATATAAACTAGGAGAGAAAGGCATTGTATTGACAAAGAGCGTGTGCTCAGGCCCAGGAGGGCTCCAACAGGATGTTCTTTGCTGTGCTTTGTAGCTGCTTCTGGCGTCAGGATCAGTCTGCATATCTTAGTTGTACTACATGCCCAAGGTTTTCATAAAGGTCACGGAAATGTGTGTTATGAAAAAAAATGCATGAACTGCAAAGGTTGTTTTGCAGCAAAACAAACCTGGGTTGTAATTCCATTTCCCACGACTTTTTTTGCAAGCTATTCGTGTTATATACATAAACAGCTCGCTGTCTTTGAAGGCAGGGGCCCTGTGCTTTGTGATTCAATAGTTCTAGCTTGGGTAACCGCTGAGTGACAGCGAAACCAGGGAACCGCAAGGGACCACAGCAAAGAGTTCGCTGGCTCGCGGGTGGTGGGGTGGGAGCGAGCAAGGGCGCAGAGGGAGCATCGGAGAGCGAGGCGGGGATGTGGGAGGCGCTTCTGTGCGGGGATGTGGTTTTGCGGCTGGGAGGAGCCGAGGAGGGGGAAATGTGGCAGCCGCAGCCCCGCCTTGAGAAGCAAGGTCCCGACTCCCAGGGCACAGGGCGAGCGGCTGGAGGGCTAAGTTCAGGTCTTGGCGGCCGCAGGCCCCACCCCTGCCGTCCACCCCAGCCCCGCCTCGGCGCCCAGGCGCTGGCCGCGGTGCTGAAACTCGGTCTCCGCGCAGGGCGGCCGAGGGGGCGGGGCTCCCCGGAGCGCTGAGCCGGGAAAGGGGAGGGGGCAGGGCGGCGCCTCTGGCCGGAAACCTTGGAGGTTGCAGAGCAGGCCAAAGGCACCAGACAGGCCTGGCCAGAGCCGGCGCAGGCCACCGGCCAACGTTCCCCGACGAAGCCAAGATTGTCCTTGTCCCTGGCAAGCCTCTTCCTCCCACCTTGGAGAGACCTTCCCCTTGGGCCCTGACCTCGGCCTTCTCCCCAAAACCCGGTTGAGGAGTGACCCACCCGGGGGGCCTCCAACCGCAAAGGCGCGCCCTCACCATGGTGAAGCTACTGCCGGCCCAGGAGGCAGCCAAGATCTACCACACCAACTACGTGCGCAACGCGCGCGCCGTGGGCGTGATGTGGGGCACGCTCACCATCTGCTTCTCGGTGCTGGTCATGGCCCTCTTCATCCAGCCCTACTGGATCGGCGACAGCGTCAGCACACCGCAGGCAGGCTACTTCGGACTCTTCTCCTACTGCGTGGGCAACGTGCTGTCCTCCGAGCTCATCTGCAAGGGAGGCCCGCTGGATTTCTCCTCCATCCCCTCCAGAGCCTTCAAGACGGCCATGTTCTTTGTGGCCTTGGCCATGTTCCTCATCATCGGCTCCATCATCTGCTTCAGCTTGTTCTTCGTCTGCAACACGGCCACTGTCTACAAAATCTGCGCATGGATGCAGCTGGCTGCGGGTGAGCGGGGCTGGGGGGCTGGGGGACGGCAGGGGCCCCCGTGGTGCCCAGTTGCAGCCTAGCCGTGCTCCGTGCTTTATGGGAGATTCTGAGGAGTAGAGGATCTTGGGATGGCTGAGGCAGAAAGGACCCTAGAGATCACACTGTTCCACACTCTTATCTTACCGATGAAATTCAGAGCCCAGAGGGGAAAGCGACTTGCCTGGGAGTGCAGGACATCTAGGCCACCACACCAGGGGTTCTTGCAGCTCTGAGAATGAGGAAGAGGGAAGCCCCGTGGTCCACCATGTGGGCATAGGACCAAACCCCAGGCGAACAGAGATGTCAAACCCTGTCTCAGTGCCCTCATCTGTCACTTCTGGGCGATATTCTTTCTCCTTGAACAGTGCCCGGACACTGGTTCCCACTCCTTCCTTTCCACCCCCAGCTGCTCTTCGGGAAGGTGCCAAGGTTAGTCATTGATTCTGAAGCGTGACTTCACGCCGAGTGTGGCTTCCGCCATGGAAACTTGTGTCTGAAGTCTGCTCATTCTCTGTGGGGTCTTGAGTCTGTGTTCCCTGCTTCTGGGATTCCATGCTTGAGGCGGCAAATGCAGTGATGCTCTGAGCTGGAGGGAGGCTGGGCAGGTTATTTAAAACTCCACAGAGTAGGAGGTCATTGTGGTGCTCTGGGCAAGGCCTTCCCTACCCTCCTTCCCATTTCTGGCCCCAGGCAGGCCTCTTGGTCTTGGGGCAACTAGTCTTGCTCTCCTCTGGGGCCCAAGGAGAGGCCTAAGACCTTGTCCTGAAGTCTTTGGTTTCTCAGTCCCTGCCCACTCCAGTTTTGCACAAAGATTGTCCATGCTGCTGACAGGAGCCATGCTGGGGCCTGGAGGCTACAGGAAAACCATCTTAGGGGCACTGGTTACAGTGAGAAGCTGAGTAATAGGTGGGAAAAAACCCGAATCTGAATCCCAGACCACCAAGCACACAGGACCAGGCTGCAGAGGTGGAGGGGACCCTGGAGAGCTGTCCCCATCCCCCAGCCCCCAACTCTAGATGAGGACTCTGGGGGCTAAGAGAGAGGATCCGACTTGGCCAAGGCTGTGCCAGATCACTGGCAATGGAGAATGTGGTGCGGGTCCTGGGAAACTCGATGTATTCCGTGTACGAACCTAATGAGGAGGAGCCTCATCCCAGCGCAGCGAGATGCGGTGTGGGCTCCTCTGACAGACGCAGCTCCTGGGGGCTGAGACCAGCGCCAGACTTGATTCCCACACTTGCACTAAGGCCACTCCCCTGGCTTCAGGGCTGCTCACAGACCCTCCCACTATCTCCTCCTCCTCTCTAGTTTCCCTGTGGATTACAAGAGGCCAGGGCAGGTGTGAGTCAAGTCATGGTGGGCAGAGAGGAGAAAGAAGGGAGAATAAAGACTGAAGAGCAGAATGGATCCTGCCGCACTGGACAGCTGGTCCTCCCATCAGGGCCTTCACACCATGGCCCTGGGATGCTGGAGACTCACCCTCCTCTCTCATCCTCAATGCTGTGCCCCTGCTCCCCACCCCACCCCCGAACATTCTGCAACAGGTGTCGTTGCTGAGCAGGCCTGGGTCATTTGAGTCAGACCTATCTGGGTCACAGACCTGGAGACACTGATAACAGAAGTGGCCAGGTGCCATCCCATGAAACATTTATACCGGGGGCAGGCAAAGGTGGTGTCACGTTCCATCATGCTGAGCTGGGAAGGGAGGATGAGCCCGAGGGAGGAAGTGGAGGGGGTGTGCCCCACAGCCAGCAGCTGGGAGAGGCATCCACCTGAGCAGCCCTAGACCGGTTAGCTCAGGTTAGCTCACCATTGTCAAGAAGCCCAGGAGCGAGGAGGGGGTGGGGCGGGGCGGAGAGTAAGCCTGGTGACAGGAGCATCACCGTGGGGCTGCTGCTAACAATATGAATAGAGGTTCTGGAAGCTGGGGGTGCTCTCAGCCCCTGGCAGCAGAGGGAGAGCAAAATTGCCTGTGACCTCTGGGTCTTGGTCACTTTGGGCTGCTGGAATGAAATATCATAAACGGGGGGCTTAAGCAACAGAGCCTAATTTCTTACAGTTCTAGAAGCAGGGAGCCTGAGACCCGGCTGCCAGCTGTCGGGCTCTGGTGAGAGCCTCCTTCCGGGTTGCAGACTGCTGACTTCTTACATGGTGGCGAGAGGGTGAGAACGATCCTGGGGTCCCTTCTATGAAGCTTCAGTCCCATCCTCTGAAGGCCTCATCCTCTGATGCCATCGCAGGGGCCATGAGGATGTCAACGCCAGAATTTCAGCGGATGAAACACTGAGTCCATCGTACGTCATCTGTAGGATGTGGCAGCTCTCTGCCTTTTCCCTAGGATCCTTATGAGGTCAGGCGTGTCAAACCCCTTGCCTGGCACATAGTAGGTGCTCAGTTAATGTGAAAAACACAGAAAGTGCTTGGGCAGTCAGTCTGGGAAGCGATGCCACGGTAGCAAACAGCTCCCAAGCTCCTAAGCTCCAAGGGGCTTAAAGCACAGGCCTGTCTTGTGTTTATGGTACACAACCACTAGCATTAGCTGTCCTGGGCTACGGTCATTGAGGACATTCCAGAAGGTCTCCTGCCAGCAGTTAAAGGAGGCCAGGAAGTACCCACATTTCTGCTCGTGCCTTATTGGCAAAGGAAGTCATGTGGCTGTGCCCAACCCCAAGGGAAGGGGCGGGGACCACCATCCTGCCAAGCATCTGGTGTGTTTGTGAGCAGGGCTAGTGATACTCACACCCTCTGAGGTGGCTTCTCTCTGACTGCTGTGCCGGTAATAATAGCAAGGACTGGCATTGCTTCACCGCTCATGCGCGAGACACCGCAGTAAATGTTTTCTACACAGGATCACACTCAGTTCTCACAACCCTGCTGGGAGTTAGGCACTGGTCTGTCTTAAAGATGAGAGAATGGAGATCAGAAAGGATGCGTGAATTGGCCCCAGAACACCACGCTGGTCTCTATTGAGAGCCCTGAGGCAGGCCAGTGTGCCCAGAGCCAGGGTTGAGGGGATGGGTGGGCTGCTCACGGGGGGGGGGGGGGGCTGTGGCGCCCCCAGGGACAGCTTGTTTCCGAGCTAGAGGCCCCTTTTGGGAAGCCCTACAGGGAGATGCTATGAAAGGGGAAAGGAGCAGAGGGCGGGGGATGTGCACGGTAGGCAGGCAGGAAGGGAGGCTCCTGCACCTGCATGTAGCCCCTGCAGAGTGAGGCGCCATGCCTGCCCCGGGGGGCTGGTCTCACACCACGTGGGGAAGCGCCTGGCTATATAGGTCTAGCCTGGCTATATAGGTCTAGCCTGGCTATATAGGTCTACCGAAAAGCTGTGGGGAGGGTCCCTTTCGCTCACCCTGCTTATCTTCCTGAAACTCTTCTCAGTTTGTCAAGAAGTCAGATGTCACTCCTCAATACACCCAGCCCTTTGGAGAGATGTCACTCTGGGTGTGGCAGAATAAACTTGGACATCAGGGAAGTCAGAAGGGGGCTCGAGCCTTGGCTCTGCTTAGCTGAATGACTGAGTGAGTTGTTTGGTTTCTCGGAGCTCTCAGTTTTCTACTCTGTAAAGTGGGGATATTAAAATCTGCCATGGCCGGCGCCGTGGCTCAACAGGCTAATCCTCCGCCTTGCGGCGCCGACACACCAGGTTCTAGTCCCGGTCGGGGTGCCGGATTCTGTCCCGGTTGCCCCTCTTCCAGGCCAGCCCTCTGCTGTGGCCCGGGAGTGCAGTGGAGGATGGCCCAAGTGCTTGGGCCCTGCACCCCATGGGAGACCAGGATAAGCACCTAGCACCTGGCTCCTGCCATCGGATGAGCGCGGTGCGCCAGCCGCATGCGCCGTCCGCGGCAGCCATTGGAGGGTGAACCAACGGCAAAGGAAGACCTTTCTCTCTGTCTCTCTCTCTCACTGTCCACTCTGCCTGTCAAAAAAAAAAAAAAAATCTGCCTTACTTTGCAGGACTGTTGACGGGTCCAGATGGTACATGAAGTAGTTTTTCCTCTTAAAGGTTTATTTATTTATTTGAGTGGTAGAGTTATAGACTGAGAGAGGGAGAGAAAGAGAGAAAGGTCTTCCATCCGCTGGTTCACTCCCCAGATGGACACAATGACTGGGGCTGAGCCCATCTGAAGCCAGGAGCCAGGAGCTTCTTCCAGTCTCTCACGAGGGTACAGGGGCCCTTGTACTTGGGCCATCCTCTGCTGCTTTCCCAGGCCATCAGCAGGGAGCTGGATCAGAAGTGGAGCAATTGGGACACAAACCAGCACCCATATGGGATGCCAGCACCACAGGCAGAGGCTTAACCTCCTACTCCACAGCGCCCCCAAGAGCTTTTTAAAAATAGGCTTTCCCAGGGCCAGTGCTGTGGCATGGCAGGTAAAGCTGCCACCTGCAATGCTGGTATGCCACATGGGCACCGGTTCGAGTTCCAGCTGCTCCACTTCCGAACCAGCTCTCTGCTGTGGCCTGGGAAAGCAGTAGAGAATGACCCAAGTTCTTGGGCCCCTGCACCTGTGTGGAAAACCCAGAAGAGGGGCTGGTGCTGTGGCGTAGCAAGTAAAGCCACCACCTGCAGTGCCAGCATCCCCTATGGGTGCCGGTTGGAGTCCCAGCTGCTCTTCTTCCGATCCAGCTCTCTGTTATAGCCTGGGAAAGCAGTAGAAGATGGCTCAAGTGTTTGGGCCCTGCACCCGCGTGGGAAACCCGGAGGAAGTTCCTGGCTCCTGGCTTCAGATCGGCGCAGCTCCGGCTGTTGCGGCCAACTGGGGAGTGAACCAGCAGATGGAAGACCTCTCTCTCTCTCTATTTTCCTCTCTCTCTCTCTCTCTCTGCCTCTCTGCCTTTCAAATAATAAATAAATAAATCTTAGGGGAAAAAAGGGCATTCCCAACCCTGACCTGAGAATAAGTTTTTAAATTTTGCCAGAGATTCTTAGCTTCAAGGAAGTGTGGGCAGCAGGCCTGCACTGCACTGAGTAGGGGGAGGGGGAAACCTGCTTGGGTGAACAGTTCAGGAAGGCGGCAGCCAGGGGCGGGGCTGGAGAGCTTCCCCTGCCCCCTGACTCCAAGATGCCTGAGTTCTGGGGCACCTCCTCCGCTATGTACTGGGAAAAGGCAAAATACAGCTGCTCCAACCACGGCCTGATGCTTTCTTATTATGCTTACTTCTGAGATGTTGGACCAGGACCAAATGTACATCGGAGAGACAATGTCCCAGGGCTGGGACCAGAGTCTGGGGGGCTTGGAAGCCAGGCGAGGCAGTGCCTCACTGAGTCCAGGGTGGAGAGCATTGCCAGCGGCCTGCCAGGCCACTCTGCTGTCACAGCAGATCCGCTCTGGGCCATGGAGCTCAGCTCTCTGCACCTGCCCCTAACTGCTGGGTCCTAGGGCCCGCCTGGGAGTCTCTCTACTGTGTTCTATGGAAGGCCAGTAGGAGCCGCATCCTGTGTGCCTCCAGGCTGTTAACGCACGATACAGCAGTCCAGGATGAACGGGGAGCTGGATGTAACCAGCCTTCACAGCAGCTGCCACCCTTCTTGTCCTCTCAGCCACAGGCCTGATGATTGGCTGTCTGGTCTACCCCGATGGCTGGGACTCCAGCGAGGTGCGGCGCATGTGTGGGGAACAGACGGGCAAGTACACGCTGGGCCACTGCACCATCCGCTGGGCTTTCATGCTGGCCATCCTCAGTATCGGCGACGCCCTCATCCTCTCCTTCCTGGCGTTCGTGCTGGGCTACCGGCAGGACAAGCTCCTCCCTGACGACTACAAGGCAGATGGGAAAGGTAATCCGCCCTCCTCCACGGCAGGGTCCCTGCGTGCATGTGCATGGGGGGAGAGCTCTCGGGAAGTCCCCTGGGTCTTGGCTCCTGGCTGAGGGCTGGGGACACCAGGACCAACCAGTTACAGCCCTGTGCTTCCCGAGGATAAAGACGGGGGGTGGGGTGGGGGGGGGGGAGCACTGCAGGCAGTGCATGACGGGATGCTAGGAGGGGTCTGCCCAGCCCTGCTCTCTCAGAGTCTCCAGGGGTGAGAGCCCTCACCCAGCCTGGGGAGGAAGCAGGCGCTGGGGTGGGCCTTCAAGTAGAATGGGGAGTTTGCCCAGAGGGGACAGCAGGGGTGCGTTGTTGAGGAGGGAGAGGAAGCTCAGTGGGTGCACCCAGGGAAGGTGCAGAGGTGGCAGCTCCTGGAGCGCATGGTGGGGGCCTGAGCGCCCCGGTGGATTCCTGGGGGTCCGCCCTGTTTCAATTCCCTGTCATCCAAAACCCAAGCCACCAGTCAGAAAGGCCAACTCTAGCCGACCCTCCCGGCACAGCCTGCCTGCTCCCTGTTGACCCCCTTCTCCTGGGTCAGTTGCAAACGAATTACCAGAAAGAGCTGGGGCAAGAAGTCTCGTCAACCATGCGGCCAGGTAGCTTCTCGGAGCGTCTGCTCAGGGCTCAGGCCCTCGATGCCCTTGTGTAGACTCTGCACGAGCAGGAGTGACAGGAAGCTGGTTCACAGGGGCCCCTTCTGTTTAATCCTTCTGGCTCCCTGTGAGGTCCGGTTGGAGCTGGGGGTTCCAGCTGCGGCCCACACCACCAGCACTCGGTCCACCAGGGAGGACTGAGCAGGGGCTCTCGGAAGCATTGGGTCTTGCTGTCAGGCCCAAGGCAGGACCATTCCTGAATCTGTCTGAATGCCTGCATGGGGGCATTTTCTACCTATTCGAAGTCTTCATTTTTGCATTTTTTACTTTTTTTTTTTGAAAGAGACAGAGAATGCAAGCACTCCCATCCACTGGTGACTCCCTTAAATGTCCACAGTAGCTGGGGCTGGGCTGGGTGGAAACCGGAAGCCGGAAGCTGGAAGCTGGAAGCTGGGAAGTTGCAGGAACCCAAGTACTTGAGCCATCCCTGCTGCATCCCAGGGTCTGCATTAACAGGCAGCTGGCGTCAGGAGCCAGAGCTGCACTTTGATGTGGGATGTGGTGTCTTAGCCACTAGGTTAAATGTCTACCACATCTTTATTTTATTTATTTGAAAGGCAGAATTACAGACAGAGTGGGGGAGAGGGGCCGGTGCTGTGGCACATCGAGTTAATGCCCAGGGCTGAAGTGCCGGCATCCCATATGGGCACCGGTTCTAGTCCTAGCTGCTCCACTTCCAATCCAGCTCTTTGCTATGGCCTGGAAAAGCAGTGGAAGATGGCCCAGGTCCTTGGGTCCCTGCACCCCTGTGCGAGACCTGGAAGAAGCTTCTGGCTCCCGGCTTTGGATCGGCACAGCTCTGTCCATTGCGGCCAATTGGGGAGTGAATCAGTGAATCATTGGATGGAAGACCTCTCTCTCTCTCTACCTCTCCTTTCTCTGTGTAACTATTTCAAATAAATAAATAAATCTTTTTAAAAAAAAGAGTGGGGGAGAGAGAGAAAGACAGACAGATAGATTCTCTATCTGCTGGTTCACCTCCTCCCTCCACCCCTCCAATGGCTGCAACGGTCTGAAGTCAGAAGCCAGGAGCTTCCTCCAGGTCTCCCACATGGGCCCAGAGGTCCAAGCACTTGGGCCATCTTCCACTGCTTGCTCAGGCCACAGCAGAGCTGGATTGGAAGTGGAGCAGCTGGGGCTTGAACCAGCGTTGAAGGAGGTGGCTTTACCAGCTGTGCCAGCCACAATGCTGGACCCTACATAAATCCTCTTTAAGATGCTTTTATATAAAGAGATGGTTTTGTTCCTCTGACATTCTCTGTATCTGTCAGTGCATTTTCCCTCTGCCTTCATCTCCCACACACTCCGTCCTGTCTTCTCTGGAAGGAAATCCTTTCTCTGTGTACTTTAGTTCCTTCCCTGTTGTATAGCGCTTGTTCTGTTCTTTTTTGCTTGTGACCTTTAAGGAAATACCTACATGACCTTTCTGCAGCCAGAAAGTTACTAAGGACGGGTTGCTTTTCTTCTCTCAAAGAACACAGTTGGTTTCAGGAAAGTCTGGCGAGGGGACTCACACCTGCACCTGTGAGCAAGGCTCTGCCCCAGCATTCATTGCTTTGAGCCACAACAGTGGAAATGACAGAGCAGGGCCAGGGTTCCCCTTTGCACAGGAAAGAACCCGGAGGCAAAGTGATTTGGAAAAACACCACAGCACCAGCCCCAACTTCAGAAATTTTCTAGAAAGAAATCAATGGATAGCAAGACTTAATATTGTTAAGAAGGTCATCACTTCCCAAACTGATCTACAGAGTCTATATAAGCCCTTTCAAAATCCCAGCTGGCTTTTTGGAGAAATTAACAAGATGAACCTAGAATAAAACAGAGATACAAGAGACCCAGAAGATTCAAACAATCTTGAAAAGCAAAGTTGGAGGACTCACATTTTTTCCGTTTCAAAACTTACTACATAGCTACAGTAATCAAGATAATATGTTGCCAGCATCAAGATAGACATCCAGCTCAGTGCAATAGAACTGAGAGTCCAGAAATCAACTCAAACAATTGTGGCCAATTGATTTTCTTTCCTTTTTTATTTATTTGAGAGGCAGAGAGAGAGAGAGAGAGAAAGTCTTCCATCCACTGGTTCACTCCACAGATGGCTGCAACATCTCAGCTGGAGCTGGGCCCATGTGAGGCCAGGAGCCAAGAGCTTCTTCCGGGTCTCTCACATGGGAGCAGGGGCCCAAGGACTTGAGCCATCCTCCACTGCTTTCACAGGCCATCGCAGAGAGCTGGATCAGAAGTGGAGCAGCCGTAACTCAAAGCAGCGCTCATATGGGATGCTGGCACTGCAGGCAAAGGCTTTACCTGCCATGCCACAGTGCCACCCCCCCCAGGTTGATTTTCAAAAAGGGTACCAAGTTTGTTCAATGAGGAAAAAGTAGTCTTTTCAATAACCAGATTGTACAAGCAGAAGAATGTAGTAGGGGGTGCTGGCACTGTGGCATAGCAGGTAAAGCTGCCACCTGCAATGCTTATTTCTCATATGGGCATCGGTTCCAGACCTGGCTGTTCCACTTCTGATCCAGCTCCTGCTAATGTGCCTGGGAAAGCAGTGCACCCTAAAGCCCCTGCACCCACGTGGGAGACCCGAAAGAAGCTCCACGTGCCTGGCACAGCCCCATATGTTGCAGCCATTTAGGGAGTAAAACAGTGGCTAGAAGGTACCTCTCTCTCTCTGTAACTCTGCCTTCCAAAAAAAAAAAAATCTTAAGAAAAAAAGAATGAAATTGGACCCTTAACCAAACCACATACAAAAATTAACTCAAAATTGATCAAAGACCTAAATATAAGATGTGATACTTTAAAAATATTTGAAAGACACCGGGTTCTAGTCCCGGTCGGGGTGCCGGATTCTGTCCCGGTTGCCCCTCTTCCAGGCCAGCCCTCTGCTGTGGCCAGGGAGTGCAGTGGAGGATGGCCCAAGTGCTTGGGCCCTGCACCCCATGGGAGACCAGGAAAAAGCGCCTAGCACCTGGCTCCTGCCATCGGATGAGCGCGGTGCGCCGGCCACAGTGCTCCATCCGCGGCAGCCATTGGAGGGTGAACCAACGGCAAAGGAAGACCTTTCTCTCTGTCTCTCTCTCTCACTGTCCACTCTGCCTGTCAAAAAAAAAATATTTGAAAGAAACAGCTGTATAAATATTTGTGAACTTGAATTGGGAAATTTTTAAAAATTTATTTATTTGAAAGGCAGAGTTACAGAGAGGCAGAGAGAGAGAGAGAGAGAGAGAGAGAGAGAGAGGTCTTCCATCTGCTGGTTCACTCCCCAACTGGCCACAAAGGTCAGAGCTGTGCCAATCTGAAGCCAGGAGCCAGGAAATTCTTCTGGGTCTCCCACACTGGTGCAGGGTCCCAAGGACTTGGGCCATCTTCCGCTGACTTCTCAGGCCATAGCAAAGAGCTGGATCAGAAGTGGAGCAGCCGGGACTCAAACCAGTGCCCATATGGGATGCCAGCACTGTAGGTGGTGGCTTTACTTGCTAAGCCACAGCGCTGGCCCAGGCAATGTCTTCTTAGATATGACACCTACTGCACAAACAACCAAAGGAAAAAAATAGATAAACTGAATTTCATCAAAAGTTTAAAAATTGTGTTACAAAAAACACCAAAAAGAAAGTGAAAAGAGAATTGTATGTATGGAATACATGAAATCTATTCTCTTTATAGTAATAAAATTTTTTAAAAAAATAACTCACAGGTTAGGAAAATTTGCAAATAGTAATTTGATAAGGTACTAGTGCTCAGAAAATACTAAGAGCTCAGGGGGCGGGTGCTGTGGTGCAGAGGGGAAGCTGCCACTTGGGGTGCCCACACCCCACCCATATCGGAGTGCCTGGTTCAAGTCCTGGCTGCCCTGCTTCAGTCCAGCTTCCTCCTAAGGTGGTTCCTGGGGGCAGCAGTGATGGCTCAAGTCCTTGAGACCCTGCCACACGCATGGGAGACCCGGAGGGAGTTCCAGCTTTTGTCCTCCACCTGGCCCAGCCCTGGCTCTTGGGGACATTTGGAAAGTGAACCAGTGTGTGGAAGATCTCTCTCTCTCTCTAGCTCTCTTTCACCCTCTGTCTGCCTTTTCAGTGAGATGAAAATAAGTAATTTTATAAAAGAACTACACCTTTACCATAAAGATAAATACTTCAATTTTAAAAATAGGCAAAGGATTGGAATCGACAGTTCTCCAAAGAAGATATAAAGGCCCAAATAGCACATGAAAGAATGTTCAATAGCATTCATCATTAGGAAGAAGCCGATCGAATCCACATTGAGCTACAACTTCACACCCACCAGGTTGACTGGAACGAAACGGTGAACAATAAATAGCAAGGGCTTGTGAGCATCTGGAGAAACAAACCTTAAAGAAAAGCAGCCCTGGAGTCCCTCAGAGAGCTAATCATAGAGTTCTTATGTGACCCAGTACTTCCATTCCACTGCACAAAAACTGTTACACCAGTGTCCACAGCAACGTAATAGCCAAAAAAAGGGGAAACAATGCCAAGGCAATCATCTGCCCAATGGATACACCACATGTGTGCAGAGATAGTCCAGAAGTTCCTCATCTTTGTTTTTTTTTAAAGATTTATTTATTTATTTGAAAGTCAGAGTTACACACAGAGAGAAGGAGAGGCAGAGAGAGAGAGAGGTCTTCCATCTGCTGGTTCACTCCCCAATTGGTCACAACAGTCAGAGCTGTGCTGATCCGAAGCCAGGAGCTTCTTCCAGGTATCTCACAAGGGTGCAGGGGCCCAAGGGCTTGGGCCATCTTCTACTGCTTTCCCAGGCCATAGCAGAGAGCTGGATCGGAAGTAGAGCAGCTCGGACTCGAACCAGCACCAGTGTGGGATGCTGGCACTGTTGGTGGTGGCTTTACCCACTATGCCACAGCACCGGCCCAAATTCCTCATCTTTTAGTTCTGTTTGTGATCTTTGTGAAGAACCTTTGTCTATCCACTCGATGAAGAATATTTATTCCTAAGCAGTAAAGAGGAATGAAATGCTGACAATTTCCTACAATGTAGATGAGCCTTGAAAACAAGGTAAAGAAGCCAGACACAAGGCACTGGTTTCCATTTGTGTGCCTTGGATTCCGTTTACTTAAAATGTCCAGGACAGACCAGGACATGGAGCCGGAGGGCAGATCACTCAGGAGTTCCTGGCTGGGAAGAGGGCGAAGTTGAGGGGACCGCTGATGGGCACAGGGTTTCTTTTGTGTATGTGTGGGAGGGATGAAGATGTTTCAGAAGTGCGCAGTAGTACATCTGCTGGAAACTGTGGAGTGGCACACTTTCAATGGGTGAATGTGGTGTTAGGGAAGTAGGTTTATGTGAAGGAAACATGAAAGACTGTGTTGGGAACTTGGTAGCGTGTAATGCACTGCTAACACGTGCACGCTCCGGGTGAGTAACAGGTGCTTCTGGGCAGGCGGCCGCTCCACCCCCTGCCCCGGGGCAGGTGCCCACAGCACTGGCAGCACAACTTGGGGTAAAGATGGCCCCTTTGGAGCAGTCATGCCGCACAGGATTTCAAGCTGATTAAAGGAAGAAGTGCAAGGAATGTGATGGCGCTCGGGGATGGGCAGGCTTGGTTATAAACACACCCGTGTTCCTCTTTCCTTACAGAGGAAGTGTGAAGCCACTGGAGCTGGAGGGCGGTGAGTGATCCCACTGCGGGGTGGGCTGCGCGCCTGTGGGAGGCCGGGCTGGCCCCTCCCTGAGGGACCCGGCGCGTGGTGGGGGGGAGGCTGTCTCCTGAGGCTGGGCTGCAGGGGCAGCATCTCCAGGCGGTGGGAGCCAGGAGTTCTGTGACCTCTGGACGCAGCTCCTGAGCCTTGAGGTGTGGGGAGCAATGGGGAGGGAGCAAGTAACGGACAACGGGGCAGGGAGCTCATCTTCTGGTGGGCCCTGTGCAAATGGGACGGCACCGTCTCTGGGTGGCAGCGTTGTCATCAGGACCCTGCACTCCCTGGTGTTCAGAAGGAATGTTATGTGATTTGCAAGAAACATACCAGAAACCCCGATAAAGCAGCAGATAAACGTGCTAGAGAGGAAAACAGTCAGCAAAGGCAGGCTAGGATGACGTTTCAGCCCCACGTCCCGCGTCGCGGGTTGGGGGCAGAAAGGAGAACGGTGCGTCCAGGTTTAATGTCCGCTTCCGCAGAAAGCACAGCGTGTTCATTCCTTTATTATCCCATAGTTGCTGAAAAATGGTTTAACAGGAACGATAAGGAATGCATTAAAAAGAAAACAGCTCCCCCCCCCCCCCCCCCCCCCGCCCCCAGCGTCCCTTCCCTGGGACTGGCACTCCAAAGGCGGAGGGGTGTGTTAGCTTTACTCCAACTTTTTTTTTTTTTCTTTTTGACAGCTTGAGATAGACGGTGAGAAAGGTCTTCCTTCCATTGGTTCACATCCTAAATGACTGCTACAGCCGGTGAGCCACGGCGCTGCCAGCCCAATGCCCCAGTGTATTGGAGCTGGCTCCCAGGCTCCCGTGTGCAGGCATCTGGACGTCTTGTCAAAGGTGGAGTCTGATCTAACCAGCTCCCAGGAGCAAAGGGAAAAACTGAGTAGCAAAGGGAAAACTTTCCCCTCAAGCTTCTGCAGTGCTCCTTGTGAATATTTTTCTAAAAAAATAATTATTTGAGAGGCAGAGAGAGAGAGAGAGAGAGAGAGAATGGTCCGTCTGTTGGTTCCCTCCCCAAATGCTCGCAACTTCTATGCTTGGCTCTAGATGAAGTCAGGAGCCCAGGCATTCAATGCAGGCCTGCCATGGGCTGGCAGGGAGCCAGTCACTTGAGCCATGGCCTGCTGCCCCCTGGCCTGCACGAGCAGGAAGCTGGAGCCAGGTATGGAACTCCGATGGGAATGAGGGCATCCTAACCCCTAGGCAAACGTCTGTCTCTACTAAAGCTTCGTAAATCCGCAAGTTCCATCGCCCTGGTACACTCTCAGCCCCTAAGCAAGCCCTTGGCTCCTTGATGTTTAGGATTGTTGTCGTGGACGGTAACTTTTCCACTCAGAAGTGGAACTGCTGAATTAGAGGCCAACCACATCTCCGTGGCTGCCTTTTGTTTTTCCTCGCTGTGTTTTAGGAGACTGGCGCACCGCGCTGATCCGAAGCCAGGAGCCAGGTGCTTCTCCTGGTCTCCCATGGGGTGCAGGGCCCAAGCACTTGGGCCATCCTCCACTGCACTCCCGGGCCACAGCAGAGAGCTGGCCTGGAAGAGGGGCAACCGGGACAGAATCCGGCACCCTGACCGGGCCTAGAATCCGGTGTGCCAGTGCCACAAGGCGGAGGATTAGCCTAGTGAGCCACGGCACCGGCCATAAATCTGGTGAATACTCTTGCACATGAATGGGGAAA
Source organism: Sylvilagus floridanus (assembly GCA_949820135.1). NCBI lineage: Eukaryota > Metazoa > Chordata > Mammalia > Lagomorpha > Leporidae > Sylvilagus > Sylvilagus floridanus. The sequence continues at coordinate 128,493,433 of OX463227.1, read as the reverse complement.
TTTGCATATCTTGGTAGAATGTGAGCATATATGGCTTTTTCTGTTAAACATTATTATTGGCCTTTTTTAAAAGATTTATTTATTTATTTGATAGGTAGAGTTACAGACAGTGATAGAGAGGACAGAGGGAAAGGTTTTCCATCCGTTGTTCACTCCCCAAATGGCCGCAACGGCAAATGGCAATGGTTCGAGTCCTCGCACCTCAAGTTTTTTTTTTTAATATTTTAAAAATTTATTTGAAAGGCAGAGTTACAGAGAGGCAGAGGCAAAGAAAGGGAGAGAGAGAGAGAGAGAGAGAGAGAGAGAGAGAGAGATAGTGAGAGTGTCTTCCATCTGCTGGTTCACTCCCCAAATGGCCTCAACGGCTGGAGCTACTATGATCTGAAGCCAGGAGCCAGGAACTTCTTCTGGGTCTTCCCATGTAGGTGCAGGGCCCAAGCACTTAGGCCATCTTCTACTGCTTTCCAAGGACATAGCAGAGAGCTGGAGCAGAAGCGGAGCAGCTGGGACCTGAATTGGCACCCATATGGGATGCTGGCTCTGAGGCATTGGCTTTACCCACTACATCACAATACCAACCCCGACACCTCCACTTCTGATCCGGCTCCCTGCTAATGCTCCTGGGAGAGGTAGATGATGGCCCAAGTACTTGGACCCTGCCACTCACATGGGAGACCTCGATGGAGTTCCTGGCCTCTGGGTTCATTAGGTCTAGCCATGGCTGTGGCAGACACTTGGGGGTGTGAATCAGTGGATGAAAGATTCTCTCTCTCTGCCTTTCAAATAAGTGACTAAGTTGTTTTTTAAACGTCAAATTTTATAATCTTGCCATCTGTTGTTTTTTCTTAAACCACAGGTCTCCCATGTTTCGGACAATGGAAAATTCGGGAATGTCGCTCATCAGAGGTCAGAAGCTTCCTTCCAAGCCTCCTCGTCCCTGTGGTGGGCAGCTCGGCCTGACGTGTGAAGCCTTTGGTTCCAGGCTCCGATTATGTGGGATCCCGGGACCCCTCCCGGGGCAGCAGTCTCTCCTAGCCCCTCACCCAGCAAGTCGCTTCATTCTCTCTAAAGAGAGGGTTGGATGGGGGCCTTCCCGAGGGACTGGCCAGGGCGGCGCCCTTGACAGCTTGGGGAAGTCCCCACTGGCTCTTCGAGGGCTGCCGTGGACAGAGGCGGTGAGGATGAAGGAGCGCCATCGCTTCTCCCTTCTCATACTGTTTTCTCATTGCTGCTCAGAGAGGGGGGAGGAGTGGAGAGGCTACTGGCATCTGAACCCTTGCACGTATCTGGGAGTCTAACAAAGCCTAGGTGAACATGGGGTCTGCCGCCTGTTGAGGGGGTGGGCATTGGCTCCGTGGGTAAGAAGCATCCGTGGGTGTGATGCTGGGGACGCCAGCATCACATACGGGAGTGCCTGGGTTCAAGTCCTGCTCTGCTTCTGAGTCCAGCTTCCTGCCACTGCACTCCCTGGGGCAGCAGGTGCTGGCTCATGCACTTGGGTCCCCGTCATCCTCATGTGTCACCCAGATTGAGTTCTTGGCTCCAGGTTTCAACCTGGCCCAGGCCCGCTGCTGCGGGCTTCTGGGGGAATGAACCAGCAGATGGCAGATGTCTGTGCATCTGCTTCTGTCTCTCTGCCTTTGAAGTAAATAAATACTTTTAACAAACTCTAAAAGGGGCTGGCATTCTGGTGTAGCCAGTAAAGCCACCACCTGCAGTGCCGGCATCCCATGTGGGCACTGGTTCGAGACCCAGCTGCTCCACTTCCGATCCAGCTCTCTGCTGTGGCCTGGGAAAGCAGTGGAAGATGGCCCAAGTCCTTGGGGCCCTGCACCCACATGGGAGACCCGGAGGGAGGTCCTGGCTTCGGATCGGCACAGCTCCGGCCATTGTGGCCAACTGGGGAGCAAACCAGCGGACAGATCTCTCCCTCTCCCTCTCTCTCTGCCTTTCCTTCTCTTTCTGTGTAACTCTGACTTTCAAATAAATAAATCTTTAAAAAAAAAAAAAAAACTCTGACAAAACTCTCAAGACTAATTTGACTTTTCTCCCTGGGAACCCAGAATCACAGTTCCTTGTCATATGCAGGGACTTAACCAGCATTGGCTCCCAGCTTCCGAAACTTGTGACTTACGGCTGAGTAATTCGTGATAGGAATAGATGACCTTTCTTGTCGCGAACTTTTTGGATAATGCATATTCAGTGGTGAGTACTCGGGCAGCCTCAGTTTAGGTAGCAAATGCCAAGACAATGACAGGGACCTCAGGCGGTCCCCTACCTGGGAGATGGCCGCTAGAGACAGGCTCTTGTTGGTGATCTCTGAGAAACAAGATCCAGCCGTTGTGTGTGTCCAGCTACAGTTGGTAAAGGACAAAACCGTAATGAATTCTGCTGCTTGCTCCAGCCACGATCAGTGTGACGTGGAAGTCCTCTTATCCTTGCTGGTGGGCCTTTATTTAACCACTGCACCCCCACAACCTGCCAGTCACTGTGCTGTTTAATCTTCAGATAGGCCAGGAACGTGCTTCAGAATCATCCCAGTTGAATTGTTGGCAAAGGAAACTATTATAATGGGATTTAACTTTGACACTTGGTTCATAGCATCTTTTTATTTTTCCCCCTGAAGATTTATTTATTTATTTGAAAGGCAGAGAGAGGGGCTGGCACTGTGGCATGGTGGGTAAAGCTGCTGCCTTCGGCACTGGCATCCCATGTGGGTACTGGTTCGAGTCCTGGCTGCTCTACTTCCAATTCAGCTTCCTGCTAATGTGCCTGGGAAGGCAGCAGAACCTGGAAGAAGCTCCTGCCTCCTGGCTGTGATCTGGCCCAGCCCTGGCCATGTGGTCATTTGGGGATTTTTAACCAGAGGATGGATCAAATAACAAAAAGAAAGGGGGAGAGAGTGAGAGATAAAGCAAGGAATCTTCCACCTTCCATCTGCTGGTTCACTCCCTAAACGGCTGCAACAGCTGGGGCAGGGCCAGGCTGAAGACAGGAGCTCCATCCAGGTCTCCCGTGTGGGTGGCAAGGACCCACATATTGAGTCACCGTCCACTGCTTCCGAGGTACATTAGCAGGGAGCTCCCCTTGAATTATTTCGCCAAAGCAGAAACTCTAGTAGTCCACAGAAACTACTAGAGTTCAGGTGCCTCTACCTCAACTCAGGTGCGTGCACCTGCTGTTGCTGGGACCCGTGAGTTTAAGCAAAGCTGCAGACGTCTTGATCAGTGACCAGGACTGGAGAAGGCCTTGCCAATCTGTGAGCCCTGCGACCCGGATTTCATAGCTTGCGCTGTCTTCAGGGAAAACAAGAGTTCAGCCTAGTAGTAACCATGACTACTGTTCAGACACCTACTAATTAACCACGCCTTCCAAGAGGCTTCCCTTTTTATTCTTAAAGGAGACATCCGACCTCCTTCATCTTTGAAAGTTTAAAGAGTAAAACGAGGCCTCTTACCAAGTTGCTTTACTCCTTTCTTGGTTCTGGCTAGCCCTGCCTTTGGCTAGGGGCAGAGAGATGATTTCGGCGCCCTTGCTTTCTCCACAATGACTAGCCCTGAGCAAGGAAGCTTGAGGGAGGGAGGATCAGACATGAACAGCCGTGAACTTGCGTATCTTAAATGCTTTCATTGATTTACGATCCGTTATTACTGACACAAGCTTCTCTGGACCTTAGTGACTTAAAACTCCATGTTATTTCTCTGTGTCTGAGGGCTAGGAGTCCTGGCCAAGTTCAACTAAGTGTCTCTGCCTCACGGTTTCTCACAGGCAGCAATTATGTTGGATCCAGTTCCGAGCTCTGTGCTTGTATCTCGTAGGTCCTTGGAGCACAGTGTTGCAGGGTTCTTGCTATCAGCCTCTCCACAGGGCAACTCACGCGGCACCAATGCTTTGCTCGACAGGAGCTCCCAAAGAGAGCGAGACAGCAAGAGACGGTGCACAAAGCCACAGCCCTTTGTAACCCAGTCTCAGAAGTGACATCACCATCACTTTCGCCCTAGGGTTAGAACACACAGTCGGCCGGCGCCGTGGCTCAACAGGCTAATCCTCCGCCTTGCGGCGCCGGCACACCGGGTTCTAGTCCCGGTCGGGGCACCGGATTCTGTCCCGGTTGCCCCTCTTCCAGGCCAGCCCTCTGCTGTGGCCCGGGAGTGCAGTGGAGGATGGCCCAGGTGCTTGGGCCCTGCACCCCATGGGGAGACCAGGAGAAGCACCTGGCTCCTGCCATCAGATCAGTGTGGTGCGCCGGCCGCAGCGCGCCATCCGTGGCGGCCATTGGAGGGTGAACCAACGGCAAAAGGAAGACCTTTCTCTCTGTCTCTCTCTCTCACTGTCCACTCTGCCTGTCAAAAAAAAAAAAAAAAAAAAAAAAAAGAACACACAGTCCATACTCAAGACCCATGATCACAAAAATGCCTGCACACCAGGAGGCAGCACTCACCGGGCCCTTCTAAAAGTTGCTTCTCGTGGTTATTCAGCTAATATTCTGCTGCAACAGGCATTTATCAGAAGGCTTCATGGGGACAAGGACTGGATTCTGGTCACCTTACATGCTGATGGACACGGTGGGTTCGTAAGAGGTTGATGAAGACGACAGAAGAGCTCCAGCCCTGAGAACTTCTCTCACCTGTCCTCTAAGTGATTTCTTTTTATTTATTTATTTATTTATGTATTATTTTTTGACAGGCAGAGTGGACAGTGAGAGAGACAGAGACAAAGGTCTTCCTTCCGCCGTTGGTTCACCCTCCAATGGCCGCCGCGGCTGGTGTGTTGCGGCCGGCGCACCACACTGATCTGATGGCAGGAGCCAGGTGCTTCTCCTGGTCTCCCATGGGGTGCAGGGCCCAAGCACTTGGGCCATCCTCCACTGCACTCCCGGGCCATAGCAGAGAGCTGGCCTGGAAGAGGGGCAACTGGGACAGAATCCGGCACCCCGACCGGGACTAGAACCCAGTGTGCTGGCGCCGCAAGGCGGAGGATTAGCCTAGTGAGCCGGGGCGCTGGCCCTCTCTAAGCGATTTCTTTTTTTTTAAATTTTTAAAATTTTTTTTTTAATTTTTGACAGGCAGAGTAGACAGAGAGAGAGACAGAGAGAAAGGTCTTCCTTTGCCGTTGGTTCACCCTCCAATGGCCGCCACGGCCGGTGCACTGCAGCCGGCGCACCACGCTCATCCGATGGCAGGAGCCAGGTGCCAGGTGCTTTGCCTGGTCTCCCATGGGGTGCAGGGCCCAAGCACCCGGGCCATCCTCCACTGCACTCCCGGGCCACAGCAGAGAGCTGGCCTGGAAGAGGGGCGACCGGGACAGAATCCGGTGCCCCGACCGTAACTAGAACCCGGTGTGCCGGCGCCGCAAGGTGGAGGATTAGCCTGTTGAGCCACGGCGCCGGCCCTCTAAGCGATTTCTAACACCGCCCGCTCTCCTCTACACCTAGTAGACCCCAACAATGTCTTAGCAGAACAATATGAATACAGCTCAAACTGTGGGTAGCTCAAGCACTTTTGTGAACAATCCAGGTATGCTATTTGGAGGGCAAGGTTGTTTAAATGGATAAAAACTAGAACTGAACCAAGGACAGAAAGAAGATATTATGCTAAAATTGGCTTGAAATCAAATAGATATCAGTTAGAAACCCTCCTTCCTTGATATGGATGGTATAGTCCCTAACCAGAGTAAGATAAAGGTAAACTTAAGGCCGTGGATAAAATGTCTTCTTTTCTCATTTTGAAAGGGGGAGAATCTACCATCTGCTGGGAGATGTCTCCAACAGCTGGGCCAGGCCAAGTCGAAACTCAATCCAGGTCTCCCATACAGGTGTCAGGGACCTAAGTACTTGAGCCATTACCTGCCGCCTCTCAGAGTGAGCACTGGCAAGAGACTGAAATTGGAAGTGGAGCTGGGACTCCATATGGGATGCAGGAGTCCCATGTGGTGGCTTAACTGCTAGATCGAAAGCCCATACCCCACCTTGGTTAAGATTTCTAAACACAGGGTTGGGGCTGTGGTACACCAGACTAAACCATGGCCTGCTGCGTTGGCACTCTATATGGGTGCCAGTTCAAGTTCTGGCTGTTCCACTTCTGATCCAGCTCTCTGCTAGTGTGCCTGGGAAAGCAACGAAGATAGCCCAAGTGCTTGGGCTGCTGCACCCATGTGGGAGACCTGGAAGAAGCTCCTGGCTCCAGCCTGGCCCAGCCCCAGTCGTTGTGGCCATTTGGAGTTAACCAGTGGATGGAAGATCTATGTGTCTCCCCTTCTCTCTGCCTTTCAAATAAATATATCTTTAAACAAAAAAATCCCTAAACACATAACACATTTTTCTGGCTTTTTAACTGGACTATTCTTCTGGTCTCACGAGAACCTGGTTTATGGGCTGGCACTGTTGCAGTGGGTAAAGCCACCAGCTGTGACACCAGCATCCCATATGGATGCTGGTTCATGTCTTGGCTGCTCTACTTCTGCTCCAGCTCCCTAATGGCCTTGAGAAAAGCAGCAGCTGCCTCAAGTGCTTGGGCCTCTGCTACCCACATGGGAGACCAGAAGCAGCTCCTGGCTCAGCAGTGGTCGTTGTGGCCACGTGGGGAGGGAATAGCAGATGAACAGTCTGTCTCCCTCTCCCTGTAGCTCTTTCATACACACATACATATGTGATTTAGTGCCTCCATAAGGGCAAAAATACATGAAGTTTTTAAACTCCCAACTTTTTTTTTGACAGGCAGAGTTAGAGAGAGACAGATAGAAAGGTCTTCCTTCCGTTGGTTCACCCTTCCCCCAAATGGCTGCTACGGCTGGCATGCTTCGCTGATCCGAAGCCAGGAGCCAGGTGCTTCCTCCTGGTCTCCCAGGCGGGTGCAGGGGCGATTCCAGTGCCCCGACCGGGACTAGAACCTGGGGTGCCAGCCCTGCGGGTGGAGGATTAGCCTAGTGAGCTGTGGCGCTGGCCTAAACTCCCAACTTTTAAAACTTGTGATACAAAAGCAAATGTCCTTGTTAATGAAGTTCAAGGTTTATCCTTTCTACACTAAAAAATTTTGAAAGTCTTTGGGGCCGGCGCCATGCTCTAGTCCCAGCTGCTCCTCTTCCAGTCCAGCTCTCTGCTGTGGCCTGGGAGTGCAGTGGAGGATGGCCCAAGTGCTTGGGCCCTGCACCCCATGGGAGACCAGGAGGAAGCACCTGGCTCCTGGCTTCGGATAGGCGCAGTGCCGGCTGTAGCGGCCATTTGGGGAGTGAAACAATGGAAGATCTTTCTCTGTCTCTGTCTTATAACTCTGTCATAAACAATTTTTTTGAAGGGCTTTAAATTACCAGTGCTTTGCTAGCTCGCAAGGCATTTGCTAAAGTTTCTCTGGTGTCATTAAGGCCTTATTTTTCAATGTAAATCTAGATCCTATTATCAGTAAAGTCACCCATTTGGCATTTTCCTCCTAAGGTTGAGCTGGAAAATCCTAGAGGATCCAAAAGTAAAAGAGCAGACAACACGGATGTCCATTTATAACCTGTGACTCCTTCCGGGAAGCTGTGCACACCTCGCTGGGTCTTTCGAGGTAGCTGCCACAGCACTAAGGCCTCCCAAGACCCTGGGAAGTCTGGGTCTACAGCTTTCACATCAATCTGAGAGACTGCATAGGCTGGTGTGGGAAACCAATTGGTTTAATGAATCCCAATGGGTTACATTCTGATCAACAGTATGAACACACTACATGTCTGAAGTATTGCATACTTAAGTCACATAGAACAGTTCATATACTTCAGGGGTAGGGAGGGAAGAACTTTGTAACATTAAAAAACTATCACAAGGGGCCAGTGCTGTGGAGCAGCAGGTTGAAGCCCTGGCCTGAAGCGCCAGCATCTCATGTGGGTACTGGTTCTAGTCCCGGCTGCTCCTCTTCTGATCCAGCTCTCTGCTGTGGCCTGGGATAGCAGTGGAAGATGGCCCAAGTGCTTGGGTCCCTGCACCCACGTGGGAGACCCGAAGGAAACCCCTGGCTTTGGATTGGCGCAGCTCTGGCCGTTGCGGCCATCTGGGGAGTAAACCAGCAGATGGAGGACCTCTCTGTCTCTACCTCTGTCACTCTTTCAAATAAATAAAATAAATCTTAAAGAAAAAAACTGTCACAAATAAAAGCGAAATGTCAATAAAAAACCTGGCAGGGGCAGATGTTGAGAAGTAGCTGCTTGGGACTCTTGCATCTCATATCAGAGTGCCTGGGGAGGGTCAGCCGCTCCACTCACCATGCAGCCTCTTGCTCACAGGTACCTGGGAGATGCCAGGTGATGGCCCAAGTACTTGGGTCCTTGCTACTCCTGTGGGAGACCTGGAGGGAGCTCCTAGCTTTGGCCTGGCCCAGCCCTGGCTGTGGCAGGCATTTGGGAAGTGAACCAGCAGCCAGAAGATTTTTGTCTTTCAAATAAAGTAGATATAACAAAATTTTTTAAAAAAACTGGACAAGTACATGAAGCAAAACGGATCACTTTTAATATGTTAAGTCCTGAGCAAGTCATCAAAATAGGGGAGCATCCCAAAAGAAAGCTGGGTAATTTAGACAAAAAGTACAAATGGCCAGTAAAACCCTGAGACAAATATTTTACCTCACTAGGGATCCAATAGGCAAATTAAAACAAGATTCTCCTTTTTGGGAGGCAAACTATCTTTTTTTTTTTTTTTTTGACAGGCAGAGTGGACAGAGAGAGAGAGAGAGAGAGAGAGAGAGAGAGAGAGAAAGGTCCTTTGCCATTGGTTCACCCCTCAATGGCCGCCGCGCCGCAGCTGGCGCACCGTGCTGATCCGATGGCAGGAGCCAGGTGCTTCTCCTGGTCTTCCATGGGGTGCAGGGCCCAAGCACTTGGGCCATCCTCCACTGCACTCCCTGGCCACAGCAGAGAGCTAGCTGGAAGAGGGGCAACCGGGACAGAATCCAGCGCCCCGACCAGGACTAGAACCTGGTGTGCCAGCGCTGCAGGCAGAGGATTAGCCTAGTGAGTTGTGGTGCCGGCAGGGAGGCAAACTATCAAAAATAAAATGAGAGTACAACTGGTCCATTAAAACTGTTGATGCCTAGGAATATAGTCTGTTAGACATGTTAAGTTAAGCAGTATTTACTAAAAGCCTTAAAAAATGTGCTGCCTCTTTGGTCCAGATATGCCATTTCTAATAATTTATCCTCAGGCATGAATCAGACTAGTGTAGGAAAGTGTTCATCATGTCAGGTCTCAGGAAGGGTTTACAGTTCCGTCTCCTGCATTCTGCACATGCTGCATGTTAATTTGAAAGGAACAAAACCCTGCAATGTTATGGGAACATGCTAGAGGAAATAACAACTTCCCAAGGTATACTTTGCTAATTCCACCCCACCCATAATTTATATTTTTATTATTTTTTAAAGATTTATTTGAAAGGCAGAGTTATGGAGAGAGGAAACACACACACACACACACACACACACACACACACACACTCACAGAGAAAGGTCTTCCATCCACTGGTTCACTACCCAGATGGCCAAAACAGCTGGGGCTGAGCCATGCTGAAGCCAGGAGCCAGGAACTTCATATGGGTCTGTCGTGTGGGTGCCAGGGCCCAAGGATCTGGGCCATCCTCTGCTGCTTTCCCAAGCACATCAGCGGGGAGCTGGATCCGAAGTCGAGCAGCTTGGACTCGAATTGACACCCACATGGGATGCTGGCACTGCAGACAGCATTTTAACCCAATGTGCCACAGCGTTAGCCCCAGCCCTATCCATAATCTAAAGACAGAAGTAAAAACTCTAAACCCCACAAACTGTGAGTGTTCAAAGTGCAGTCTCACTGCATATTCAAGTTCAAAAAGCATTCTCAACCATTCCTTTCCTCCATTTGGGTCAGACTAACCTGAGCAACAGATGAACAGAAATGTCCTAGAAACATGTAGGTTATTAAATAATTTGTTTATTGTACTGCATTTATAAAGAAAACAGACAATGCACTCAGTAGAAAGAATAAAAATGTATTCAGGGTTTTATTTTTAACTAACAGCAAATAGAAATCCTTTAGTAAGATCTTGGCAATTTGACAGCATTGTGGTTAAGCTCAGTACAGGTACACGGGGTACTTAGGAGATCAAGTTCTACAGCTGCCTCTTTCTGAATCTTCCAATTCACTTGGCTGCTTAAATGACAGGAGAAAAAAGCCCTTATTTCCAAAATGAAGCCATAGGTTTTCTCTCCTATTAGAGTTTCCTGTCAATTGTTAAAATAAGGCTTTCAGTCTGTTTATATGTTATTATCTCACCTTTATAGCCTCACCAGAATTCCTGTTGTCCACAACTGATTTTACAATGTAGAAAAGAATTCAGTGCTAGTCTGCTATTGCTCTAGATGTAAGTATAGCTGAAAACCCAAAGTGGATTGGGATTGCTGAAGGATTTCCCTGCCGTTGTTTGATGCAATCTACTCTTTATTCTTGATTGGTGCATACAGTCTGACTTAAATTCTTTCTACAGGAACATGTCTGATTTCAGGAGTATCCAGTCAAGGATCCAACACGTGGCTGACCAGTTCCTTGCAGTAATGGTTTTGAGTTAAGTGGATGGCGCAATGCCACCACTGCTTCTTGATAGATAATGTCAGAAACGATCCCAGGCTCTCACACGCAAAGACGGCTATCCAAATTTCTCCCTGGTAGCTGGCTGGCAGAGCTTCAGGTTGCACCCCCTTGGCTTTCTGGAAATTAGTCCAATAGCCGCTTCCAGAGGATGCTGTAATCCAAGGCCCATTTGGTCCGTGCTGAGTAAGCGGCTGTGACCCCAGTTTTGCCCCCTCTTTTGCTTCTCATATTACTTGAGGAATATGTAACGTCTAGGGCAAGTCTAGGAGAAGCCAACCCTAAAATAAAATTCTAAAAGCCTCTTCTCATTAAAAAAAAAAAAAAAAAAAAAAGCCTGAAGTACATCTTAATTATCTCAAAATTGTGGTTACAAACTTACATTATACATAGAAATAGCAGCAGAGAATGGCTAACCTTAAAAACTAAGAGGAAGAAAAGCCAACAAAAAGTGCCATCCCACCCCTCCCCCATGGTTCTTTAAAACTGGTTTTCGTTAAAGACCTCATGCCGCTGAGAAAAGGAGAAAGGCAGAGCCACAGAAACTGCTTCGAGGCCAGAATCTCAGGCAAGGCAAAGAAAGAAAAAGCTGTTTGGGAACAAACCAAATAAAACAAAAACCAAAAACAAGCACAGGACTGTGCGGGAGAGAGCTGAGACCAGATCTCCTTTCCAGAGTCATCATGATTCTTTAGTTGTAGGCCATTAAACTCAAGGGCACTGAGTAAAGTTAGCCAGAGATGATTAAAAAAACCCAACAAATAGAAACACAGTAGCCAATCAACACCAACTCTGCTCTTAGGGTAGCAGGCGACACACAGGAGAGGACTGTTTGCAGAACACCTGAGGGCCGAAAAAATTACTAGTCAATGGTTCCGTTTCATTTCTATTAAAAATCAGACTGAAGATTCAATGATTTTAGCTATTAAAGGTTGAAAGGAATCTGACAGTGATTTGAACAGTGATACAATGATACCTAAATTCAATGTTTACATAGCTCATTTCAAAAGGAAGTGGAGTTGGAACTTGGAAGTTGCAGGAAAAAATGTGATCGTGGGGAACAACAGAACAATCCAGGAAGACCATGCAGCCTGGATCCAGCAAGTTTAATGTCTCTGCTGTACAGAGCGCACACCCTTCCCCTCCTTGTCGCTATGCTGGCAACAGGTTGTGTGCTAGGAAATGTGACTCTAGAGTCAGAGAATAAAGGGTGGGCTCACACATCTTCATGGCTCTTTTGAAAAAGGATGCTTATTCCTAGAGGAGAGTACAGGGCGAGAGGTTGTTTCACATTTCAGTCCGTTAGTCTTTGGCAGAGCCCAACCAAGGCCAAATTCACCTAGGATGCCCAACGGGTACGGGGACCTCCACAGGGTCAACTAAGCAAACCCGAATGAACACGTGGATTTCAAAAAAAATTTCTAGAATCCCCTGAAGAGCTTCACCCTGAGAAGGGAAGCGAGAAATGCCTGGAGGGAGGGGCGGGGGCAGTGTGGTGGTCGCTGCTGCAGTGCTGGCCAGGGCTTAGGAGTTGAGCCACGGATGCCGCAGACACTCCGCGGCCGTGGCTCTCTTCTCGGGGATCAGCTCCAGCATGGGCAGTAAGAAATCCGTGAAGCCGGCTGCCTCCTCCTGAGACCACTCATACTTCTCCACCAGAACCTCAAAGAGGCCCCAGGGCTTCAGCTTCGTGATGTGTTTCAGGTCACCTGTGGTGAAGACATACAAGAGAAACTGACCAACACTGACAAGTGCCAAGATGCTCTCGTGGAAACCCAGGAACTAATTCGGGTGGTGTACAAAGAATCAAATTAATCTTCTACTCACAAAGTACTTGTCTAAAGCATTCTGTAAGATCCTAATAGTTTAAGATAATTTATTTTTCCCCCTATTTCAGCATTATTTTTGGTTTCAAACTGGATATGCATGATTAGAAAGTAGGTTTTCTCTAAAATAAAGATTAAATGTTACATACTCAACATGGTCTCACACGGTCCCTCAAAGGCAGTCTATCCACACACATCAAGAACAATTTGTACCTTTTTCTCAACAATCCAGCAAAAGTTGCTTCAAAATGAAGCAAACATTTAAAAATAAAGAGTTCATATCAGGTCAAACGTGTGAAAGCAGCAAAAGAGCAAACTCAGTATAGACTGAAGGTAGAGTAGCACATACTCTGGAACCTCTGTTTCTTTGAAGTGGAAATTTAAGATAGTCAATTATTAATGGCTTACTAAGGAAAATGTTGAATTTTTTTCATATATGCCACATATTTGAAATCTTTGTGTGCAATGAGTGCCTATGTAATTACCTATTTGGTACATGTGCATATCTTGACCTGACTTTGCACAACATGGAAGAACTCTTATGTGACAACTTTACCACCTTCCTGCCTGATAAGAGGCTTAAGGAGGCGCTGTGGCATAGTGGGTAAAGCCGCCGCCTGCGGTGCCGGAATCCCATATGGGCGCCGGTTCAAGTCCCGGCTGCTCCACTTCCGATCCAGCTCTCTGCTATGGTCTGGGAAAGCAGTGGAAGATGCCCAAGTCCTTGGGCCCCTGTACCCACATGGGAAGACCCAGAGGAAGCTCTGTGCTCCTGGCTTCAGATGGGCACAGCCACCAGCCGTTATGGCCAACTGGGGAGTGAACCAGCAGATGGAAGCTCTCTCTCTCTGCATAGCTCTTTCAAATAAACAAATAAATCATTTTTTTTTTAAAGGAGGAGTAACATTTCTGGGGATGTCTCCTGTCACAAGGAGTAAAATCAATTTTTCACAGCACTTGTGTATAAGTTGTGAGAAAAAGGGGAATCACTGTACAATTCGGGGAAAAAAGTTTTCTAGATCCTTCTAAGTCAGTTTTTCACATTTCAGTTGTATTTGAAATGTGTAAGAAATACACTATCAAGTCAAAAATTTGAAATCAATTTTATTTTTGTTCCAGTCTTTAATAGTAACATAAACTCATAAAACTGAAGAATGTAAAGTTAGTCTGATGTTTTAAGTGATTATTTTGGGTGTCACTGGGATATAAGATGAGTGAGACGTAGTTGTTGCCTGGAAGAAGCTGAAACTAAACTACTTGTCCTGTGGTAGGGGTGGTTTAAAATTTGCATTTTTCTTAAGTGCTGAAGTAGGAACAATCAGAACAATCAACCATGTCCCAGGCACTTACAGTCATGAACTAACTACCATCCTCAGTTAGAAATTCACAGACTGATGCACAGTGAGCTTGTGTGGGAGGTCACATGGCTATGGAGCAGCAGGGATTGGACACTCTGCTCTTGGCCAGCGCTATTTCACCCTTCTGCTAAGTCACAGCTCAGCACTCAAGGCCCACCTTTCTCTAAGAACATGCAAACCCAGCTGTACTTACCTCTTCATATTTAAACCCTTTGCCGCCTTAAGTCTGGGAAAAAGCAAATGCATTTTACCTTTTTTGGTGAAAAATTCCTTGGAATATTTTCCTGCCACAATGAGCTTGCGTGGTACCTTCCCCAGAAGTTCTATGATCAATGCAATGTGATCTGTATGTTTCAAACATTACAAGAGGGAGAAAAAAGACATACATGACAGGTGTAACAAAGGCAGCAGGAAGTGCGGCGTGCACACCTCTCCGGAAAGCATTTCAGGCTTGCTTCTGTCCTGTCCCGGAAGAGGACCACCCATCTAAGGAGAGTCCGGGAAGCCACCAGTGTAACCTGAGTGACCGCTCTCCGCTATCGTGGTGTGAACGCTCTGCTTCCTGAGTTGCGTCCCTGTGGCCTACAGGAACAGTCATGGTCACAAAACCGCTTCTGCAACTGGAGTCCTTGTGACTCTTTACCTGAGGGCAAAGCTTCTTGGAACTCTGCCTATCAGTTCTATAATGTGTGCAATGTAGTCGAAAATAGAAGGGCAAGATAGCAGTAAGATCAAGGACAAGCTGTAATACAGGTTTTTCTATGAACAGGTTTTTCAAGGACTAGCCGTTCAAATGCAGCTACAAATAAAACCAAGGATACAAGGGGGAAGACTGGGAAGGCTGAGAGTTATTTCAGGTGGCTGACCACCTGACAGTAGTTGGCAAGTCCTGTTTTGGATTTTGGAGGCTTATTTTTGTCTGTCTGGGTTCAGGTGGGTTCTTCAGGTAAGGTAAAGAACCATACGAATACACTTTAATCACTCTACCACTCCAATGCTCTGGGTTTCAAGAGTAAAAGTATCACCTTCTATACAGAACGTTCACAGGAAAACCCTCACATCTGGTAAATTCTCTGAGTTTTTATGATCACCCTGTACAACAGGTCAAAGATCAATACATCATTACAAAGACAAGAAAACAGAACCTCAGAGAAAATCAATGGCCTACTTGAAGCTTCAGGGCCAAGAGAGCTAGAATGCAATTGAAAACCCTCATGTCTTGCTAGAGCTTTACATTTTCTTCCTAAAACTCATACTTTTTAATTAGAAAGTAGCACAAACATTTTAAAATACAGCTGCAGGACCAGGTTACTTCAATGTCCAGGTCAAACAGTGACTCATAATAGTCAGGGCATGCTCCAAGGGTGGCGTGCAGTCTGCTGGCTGCAGGTGGACCTGAGACCAGCCACAACCATTGTCTTTTAACGCTTTAGGTAACAAAGCTAAGAATACGAAGAGGTGTTGAAAAAATGATGGCTTACAGCCAGAAGTTTTATAAATGACTCTAAACCCACAGAATCATTGAAGGTTCAAAGGAGGCACTTAACATTTTCCACTTCTGCATCTGACAGGGGAGATAACATGTCTGGGATTCTGCGAAAGTCTCATATAGTATCTCTTTCATATGGACAGATCCAGCACGGTCATTTTAAAAGGACTTTGCATTCATGAATTCACTGCAACCTTTGTGCAGTTTTGTCAGAATACATGGTTTGGTAACATGCACCTCGCTGCCAAGAAATTCCTGCCATTTTTAGGCAGGACTTGCAAATAAATATCTATTTATACATTACCATTAACAATAATCAAAGTGAGAATATCAAAGAAAAAAATGAGACTACAGTTTCTCTTACTGTAAACTTTCCAGAGAAGTACTGATTTGCTTAATATTTTCCTAGGGCCAGTGCTATGATATAGCAGGTAAAATGCCACCCCATGCAGCACTGGCATTCCATGTGGGCACCAGTTCGAGTCCTGGTTGCTCCACTTCTGATCCAGCTTGCTGCTGTGGTGCTTGGGAAAGCAGCAGAGGATGGCCCAAGTGCTCCGGAAGCAGCTCTGGGCTGCTGCTTCAGCCTGGAACAGCCCTGGCTGTTGCAGCCATCTGGGGAGTGAATCAGTGGATGGAAGATCATCCTCTGTCTCTTCCTCTCTGTAACTCTGCCTTTCAAATAAATAAAATCTTTAAAAAATGTTTGTTTCCTATAATAAAGGGTTATTTTCCCCCTTGAAATTGTTATTTATATATAATTGCAGCAATTTCTCTCTGGCTTTTCAATTAAATACAGGATTGATATACTTGGATGGGAAAAATGATCAAGTATTATCCCACAGTTGGGACTGTGGAATGCCAACAGCAGAGTCATGGTACCTAGGCCCCCATCCCACCATGACTTGTAATGATCATGAATGCACTGCCGGAGGATAAAGCTTTGCCTTTTCCCACGCTCACAGGCCACACTGCAGTGGAATAGTACAGAGGGGCTGGGGATGATCTAAGGAGGATTAGTATTGGCTAGCACAGGAGGAATAAGTTAGGATCTAAACATCTGGGGGAGATGGTTCCCCTGTTCCCTTACTTTTCATATATATTTCAATTTTCAGGTTTGTCAGTTATGGTCCTTAGTATGATTCTGTTCTACATAGTAATATTTGTAGAGAAAAACTGATTATTCCCCTGAGCAGATTATGGTAGGGTACTTCTAAAACACTGTAAACCTGCAACACGAACTTAGGACCCAGAAAAAAAAAGCCAAGCAGAGGACAGGGAACATCATGAGTATATATGGGTAGTAATTATAGTATCTTCCAACAATGAGTACACACACAGACACACACACATACAAATATGTAACATGTCTAAACTTCCCAAATCTACCAAAATAGGCACTTGGCTATGGAAAGTAGTTAGTATACCATTTTCTCAACAGCATTTGTTAGTAATCTTAGCAGGCCCAACATCGCCTGTTACTATCCCAGGGGACTATGCTTTGAGAACAGCAAACATTCTTTGCTCTGCAGAAAACAAAAACCCAATTTCCCAAAGCCTGGAAGCAAACACAGAGAGCAGAGAATTCTGCACACTGGGAGGAGTCACCAGTGCTCTCTCTCAGCATCCTCACTCATCCTGCAAGCAAAATAAAAAGTTGCCTAGACTGTTAAAGGGAATCATTTCTTCATTCGACTTACTAACTCCTCTACTGATCTGGGTGCTATCATGATGGGAAAATCAGACATACATGATTGTCTACCTCCACAGCCTCTCAGATGGAGCAAGTGACAGCCTGGGCTTTTTCCAATGGCTACCACAAAACGTAAATCCATTATATTTCATTTTACAGTGGAATTCTAAATATATAATTTAAAAAGAAAATATTGGGGCTGGTGCTGTGGCGCAGTGGGTTAATGCCGTGGCCTGAAGTGCCAGATTCCCATATGGGCTCTGGTTCAAGTTCTGGCTGCTCCACTTCTGATCCAGCTCTATGCTATGGCATGGGAAAGCAGGCCTTGGGCCCCTGCACCCGCATGGAAGACCCAGAAGAAGCTCCTGGCTCCTGACTGGCGCAGCTCTGGCCATTGCGGCCAATTGGGGAGTGAACTCTGACTTTCAAATAAATAAATACATCTTAAAAAAAGTTACTAAAAAAGAAGAAAACATAACTTTAGCTTTCAGAAAACAGAGTAAGAATGCTAAATGTTGCAGAATTTATACAACAGGACACAGTTTCCATACCCTATTCAGGTAGTGTGTTTCATATGAAAAGCACTGACTCCCAAATAAGGGAGGAGGCATAACTGAGTAACAGGTTGCTGGACAGGTAAATTCCAACTGGATAAAGAATAAATCACTAATAAATACAGCAAGAAAGACAAACAGATGTTGGAGAAAAATTTACCTGGCAACAGAAATTTTAACCAATTGTGGCCTTAAAATAATGTAATATGTCTGATGTCTAAGATAAAGTATTTTCATATTTCTGTCTTTTCTGGGATTCCCATATACTGAGCATACTACTAGGATAAGCATGGCTGCTCATTGCTAACGAATGACGTTAATCTCACGTGGAGAATCTGACTGCTCTGTGCAGACATCTTCAGTTCAGGCACTCACCTTCATCTCGAGTATATTCCTCCCCTGAGTGGGGCTCAAACAAATAGTCACCCGTGGCCAGTTCAAAGGCCTAAGAGGAAAAAAATATGAAAACATCAGAGGAAAAGGTCTTTGGCAAGTTATTACTCTTTGTCTCAATATTAAGTAGTCCTTCATCCATGCAAAAAATCACAACATTGGATGAGAAAACTAGCAGGAGGTCTAACTTGTAGATGATCATTTTATTTTTAACTTTTAAAAATTTTCTATTTTAATAGTCTGAAAGGCAGGATAACAGAGGCGGACAGAAAGGAAAAGAAATCTCCCATCTACTTGCTACACTCCCAAATGCCCACAACAGTCAGGATTAGGCCAGGCCTAAGCTAGGAGCCAGAAACTCAATCCAGGTCTCAACATGGGTGGCAGGGACCCAAGTACTTGAGTCATCACCTGCCACTTCCCTGGGAGAGCATTAACAGGAAGCTAGAATGGAGAGAGGTGCTGGGCCTCGAACCTGGGGACTCTGCTATGGGATGTAGGCTTCCCAAGAGACACCTTAACCATAGTGCCAAACACTCACCCCTGTAAAAAAAAAGTAAGATTATTCCTAAAGTTTTCCCTTCCATACCCGTACTTTACTAAAATGGAGAAAATAGGAAAAGCTCAGTTAAACTAAATCAACACATGAGTTATTCCATGGCAAAAAACAAAGCCAAAACCAACGCAAACAAACAAACAAAAACACTCAGCAAGGGATGAGGAGAGACTGGGCAATGGGTCCATTCGAACCCTTCCCTTCCTCCAGGCCAACTTCAGGTTTCAGTAGAGCAGGACCCCACAAAGCCGCTGCTGCCTTCCACCCTTCTGATTCAAGGATCCTGGAGCCCAGGTGTGGAATCTACACAAGCAAGGGAAGCGATGAACAAGCTTGTGTGGAACACACAGCTGTGCTCTGACTCCCAGCCAAAACCATCTCCTAAACTCAGTTTAGACAGCACCTTTCTTTAACTCGAGGGGTCTGTTTTAGCGGGGTCACTAATTTACTTTGAATAAGTCATGTTTTATGCAACTAGAAGCAGATTTTTTATTAATTTGTTTTTTTTTTTTTTTTTGACAGGCAGAGTGGACAGTGAGAGAGAGTGACAGAGAGAAAGGTCTTCCTTTGCCGTTGGTTCACCCTCCAATGGCTGCCGCGGACAGCGCGCTGCGGCTGGCGCACCGCGCTCATCCGATGGCAGGAGCCAGGTGCTAGGTGCTTTTTCCTGGTCTCCCATGGGGTGCAGGGCCCAAGCACTTGGGCCATCCTCCACTGCACTCCCTGGCCACAGCAGAGGGCTGGCCTGGAAGAGGGGCAACCGGGACAGAATCCGGCGCCCCGACCGGGACTAGAACCCGGTGTGCCAGCGCCGCAAGGCGGAGGATTAGCCTGTTGAGCCACGGCGCCGGCCCATTAATTTGTTTTTATTGGCAAACAATTGTACATATTTGTGGGGTACAGGGTAATATTTCAATACACGCATAGATTTTAATGATCAAATTAGGACTATTAGCATTTATTTCTTCATATATTCAAGATTTCTTTGTTATGTGAACATTCAAAAGTCTTTCAGGGCCAGCGCTGTGGCATAGCAGGTAAAGCTGCTGCCTGCAGTGCTGGCATCCCATATGGGCACCGGTTCAAATCCCAGCTGCTCCACTTCCGATCCAGCTCTCTGTTATGGCCTGGGACAGCAGTAGAAGATGGCCCAAGTCCTTGGGCCCCTGCACCTGTGTGGGAGACCCAGAAGAGACTCCTGGCTCCTGGCTTTGAATTAGCCCAGCTTCAGCCATTGTGACCATTTGAGGAATTAACCAACAGATACAAGACCTCTCTCTACCTCTGCCTCTCAAATAAATAAATAAATAAACATTAAAAAAAAAAAAAAAAAACGGTGTTGGGAAAACTGGACATCGACATGCAAAAGAATGAAACAAGACACTAATCTCACATCATATACAAAAATTATCTCAAAACAAATTAATGACTTAGACATTAAGACCAGAAACTGTAAACTACTAGAATAAAACTCAGGGGAAAAGCTATACCATGTTAGTCTGAATAATGATTTACTGGGTTTGACCCCAAAAATGGAGATGATGAAAGTAGAAATAGATCAATGGGATTTAAGTGCTTCTGTATAGCAAATAACTAACAGCGTGAAAAGACAACCGATGATTGGGAGAAAATATTTGTAAGCCATGCATCTGGTAACAGCACACGCAACGATCTGAATGTTTCCTCTAAAGTTCATGTGTTGGAAACTCAATCCACAATGCAGAAATGGTGGGAAGAGGAACTTGATAGGAGACAGACACAGAGAAAAGAGCAATCTCCCAGTTTCTGGTTCACTCCCCAAATGGCTGCAACGGCCAGTGCTGGGATGGGCCAGTCAGGAGTCAGCAGTTTCATCCACGTCTTCTATATGAGTGTGGGAGGCTAAATACTTGGGCCATCTGCTGCTTTCCCAGGAGCATCAGCAGGGAGCTAGACAGGAAGTAGAGCAACGGGACTTCAAGTGGCTTCCATATGGGCAGCACAGGTGCTGGCTTAACCTGCTACAACCACAATGCTGCACACCCAAAAACTTTTTGAAGTACCCTTGTACTGGTGTTGTGGTGTAGTGGGTAAAGCTGATGCCTGCGACAGTGGGTGCCTTTTTGTGTCCTGGCTGCTTCATTTCTAATCCAGTTCCCTGTTAATGGCCTGGGAAAAGCAGCAGAAAAATGACCCAAGTTTTGGAGCACTTGCCACCCAGGTGGAGGACCTGGATGAAGCTCCCGGCTTCAAAGAGTGCTGGCCATTATGGTCATCTGGGAGTGAACCAGTGGATGGAAGATCTCCCTCCACCCTATCATGTAACTCTTTCAAAATAAATTAATCTACAAAAAAAAAAAATTGACTCCTAAGAAAGAACAGGTAGGTGGTAGTAAAGGGGTAAAAGAATTAAAGGGAAGTAGGGAAACTTTTTTTTTTTTTTTGACAGGCAGAGTGGACAGTGAGAAAGAGAGACAGAGAAAGGTCATCCTTTGCCGTTGGTTCACCCTCGAATGGCCGGCACGGCCGGCATGCTGATCCAAAGGCAGGAGCCAGGTGCTTCTCCTGGTCTCCCATGGGGTGCAGGGCCCAAGCACTTGGGCCATCCTCCACTGCACTCCTGGGCCACAGCAGAGAGCTAGCCTGGAAGAGGAGCAACGGGGACAGAATCCAGTGCCCCAACCGGGACTAGAACCTGGTGTGCCGGCACCGCTAGGCGGAGGATTAGCCTAGTGAGCTGCGGTGCCGGCCTAGGAAATTTAATTTTCACTACAACATTCACTACAACAATTTTTATGGAAAATATGAAGAGTTAGTAAATCATATGGAGTCATGTCTCATTTCTGCTATAATGATATCTGGTTGTTCAAATCATGGAGACACTAAGTTGAACATGGCTTGAAACTCATTTGAAACCAGAAATGTTATCTTGTTAATTTTTGTTTAGTCATCAACTTACTGCCTCTTAGGCATGGAGAAGTGATATAGTGTTTGGGGCTCTAACCCCAAGAGTGTGAAGCAAAGTAAATCTGCCTTAACAGGCAGGAAAAATGTTCTGAGGCTAGAGAGGCTGAAGATAACAATGGTAGTCAGAGGCAGAAGAAAAAGCCAGCATCACCTGATATAAACTCCACAGAACAAAAGGGATGCTGGGGAAACTGCAGAGGATGCTTCGAAAAGTTCACAGAATTCAAAGTTTATTTTGGTGTAAAAATTTTGAAATGCATGCATAGTTTTTCCATATTACACACCTTCTATGAACTTTTTGAAGACTCCTTGTATTCTACCACTTGCTTACTGCTTTAAATGTAATTTCTCCGATCTTACCTTAGAAGGAAGTAAATTATTAGTAAAAGCAAATAAATGGTTCTAAATCAGGGGTATGCATAAAGATGGCTGAGGAGCTTTTCCAAAATGCCGTGTCTACTGCACAACCCCCTCTCCCTGTCTACAAATCATAGACAAAAGTCCCTGCCTCACACAAAAAGCATCAAGAAAAGTAACATGTATTTCAGGAGGTGACAGGTTGCATGAAAAAAATGATAAAGTGGGGACTATTTTAAAGGCTTCTCTGAAGAGGTTATATTTGAGCCAAGATCTGAATAACTTGAAGGGGAAGGTACACCTAAAGGTTCCAGAGTAGGAGTGATCTTGGCCTGAGTAGGAAAAGAAAAGGGGGATCTGAGCAACCAGATATAATTAAAGAATACAAAAGAGGGGAGGTAGTATGATTTAAGACTTATGACTATTCAGGCTGCAATGTGAGAATGTACCATAAAGAGAGAAAAGCAGACACAGAGAGAAACTGGGTGGCCACTGTAGTGATCCATGTGCGACAAGATGATGTCCTGGGCCACAACGGCCTAACAGAGAACTAGGAACTGGCTGCTATAGGACAGCCCCCAAAGGAAGGACACACACAGAACTTGTGGATCCACTAGGTGTAGAGCCTGAGAAGAAAAAGAAGAAGAAACAAACAAAAAAAGATTTAAGGTTTAAGATTTTGGTCTGAGTGACTGGATGGTCATTATAAAAACAGGGTCTGTGGGATGAACCAAGCATTCTATTTTGAAAAAGCTGGATAAAGAGCAGAAGAGAGCTGAGGCTAGAGATGTCAGGGGACTTGATGAGATCACCAAGGAAAGGAGAAGGTTTCCATTAATTGGTACAAATTAAAAATGAGACCAGTGCCGTGCGGCTCACTAGGCTAATCCTTCGCCTTGCGGTGCCGGCACACGGGGTTCTAGTCCCGGACAGGGCACTGGATTCTGTCCCAGTTGTCCCTCTTCCAGGCCAGCTCTCTGCTGGGGCCTGGGAGTGCAGTGGAGGATGACCCAAGTCCTTGGGCCCTGCACCCCATGGGAGACCAGGAAAAGTACCTGGCTCCTGCCTTTGGATCAGCATGCCGGCCGCACCGGCCATTGGAGGGTGAACCAACGGCAAAAGGAAGACCTTTCCCTCTGTCTCTCTCTCTCACTGTCCACTCTGCCTGTCAAAAAAAAAAAAAAAAAGAAAAAGTAAATGAGGGAGAGGGTAGCACTGTGGTATGAGTAAAGCCACTGCTTGCAGTGTGGCATTCCATGTGGGTGCCAGTTTGAGTCCCGGCTGCTTCACTTCCAATTCTGCTCTGCTATGGCCTGGGAAAGCAACAGAAGATGGCCCAGGGGGCTGGCACTGTGGCGCAGCGGGTTAACGCCCTGGCCTGAAGCGCCAGCATCCCATATGGGCACCGGTTCGAGACCTGGCTGTTCCACTTCTGATCCAGCTCTCTGCCTACGGCCTGGGAAAGCAGAAGAGGGCCCAAGCCCTTGGGCCCCTACACTTGTGTGGGAGACCCGGAAGAAGCTCCTGGCTCCAGATGGGCCAATTGAGGAGTGAACCATCAGATGGAAGACCTTTCTCTCTCTGTGAAATTCTTTCAAATAAATAAAATAAATCTTAAAAAAAAAAAAAAAAAAAAAAAGAAGATGGCCCAGGTCCTTGGGCCCTGCATCCTGCATCCACGTGGGAAACTGGAAGAAGCTCCTGGCTTTGGATCATTTCAGCTCTGGCCGTTGCAACTATTTGGGGAGTGAACCAGAGGATGGATGACTTCTCTGTGCCTCTGCCTCTCTGTAACTCTTTCAAATCAAATCAAATAAATCTGAAAGATAGATAAAGATAGATAGAAAGAGAGAAAAGAAAAGAAACAGAAAAGAAAAGAAAAGAAAGAAAGAAAAAAAGAAAGAAAGAGAGAGAGAGAGAAAGAAAGAAAAGAAAGAAAGGCAGGCAGGCCTAAAAACACTCTGGGGAGCAACCTGCTTTAAGTTCCTGCTAGCGTGAAAAAAAGTAAACCACAAGGGCAAGGGACTGCCATAGGCTTGGAGTTCAAGCTTCACTTTTCATTTGGTAATCAAAGTATTCCTAAAACACTGCGTGAACTGACACACAGAAGTCAGTCACATAGGATGAAAACAGATCTAGGACATTCTAGCTGGAGGCAGCACACAGTCCTCCTTCTCACTTACATGCTGTTTACTGGGGTTATAATGAAGGTCCTGTAGACAGCCAGCTACAAATCACCCTTGGGGAGCAACTATTTGCTCCCTCAATTCATCCTGCATCTTTCTCTGCTTAGAAAACTTTAGAGCAGGTTGAAGGCTGCGCATGTTATCACCTCGATCTCAAGTGAGCAAATGCTCCACTCTCCTCCACCTTCACCCACAGCAATACTGGGGAATTCAGATACTACAGCACACACCAATGGCAGGGATCTATACAAAAGACATAAACCCTAACAATGATATCAGAGAAACCGACTGTGAACAAGATTATATACCTTTTTTTTTTTTTTTTTGGTGGTTGTATGAACTACAGCAGCAACAACAAAAAGTCAAAAACAAAAGCAGACCTATGGGCTTCACTGTGTGGGGTAAGGAAACTGCATGAAAAGAACTCAAAATATTACTTATTAAAATGGTATCATAGGCCGGCGCCATGGCTCACTAGGCCAATCCTCTGCCTGTGGCGCCAGCACTCCAGGTTCTAGACCCGGTTGGGGTGCCGGATTCTGTCCCGGTTGTTCCTCTTCCAGTCCAGCTCTCTGCTGGGGCCTGGGAGTACAGTGGAGGATGGCCCAGGTCCTTGGTCCCTGCACCTGCATGGGAGACCAGGAGGAAGCACCTGGCTCCTGGCTTCGGATCAGCACAGCACGCTGGCCACAATGCGCTGGCCGTAGCAGCCACTTCAGGGGTGAGCCAACAGAAAAAGGAAGACCTTTCTGTCTCTCTCTCTCTCTAACTGCCTGTCCAAAAAAAAAAAAAAAAAAAAAATTTTTTTAAATGGTATCATACGTCTACCTCCAGTGTCTTACTGTTACTGAATAAAGGTGCAATCTTCACTGGTTCATTGCCCAAATGCCCTCAATGGCTGGGGTCTCCTACATGGGTGGAAACAGCCAATTTCTTGGGCTTTTAACCCCGTCTCCTAGGGTCTGCATTAGTGAGAAGCTGGAGTCAGGAATCAAACCCAGGTACTTCTATGTGGGATGCTGGTGCCTTAACCACTAGGCTAAAAAACGCTTGCTGCTGTCTTCCCCCTCCCGCTACCCCTTGGTGACATTTAAGTAGCTTCTGCGCACAGTGCTAGATGTAATCATAAGGCAAACATTTCAGGCAGCTCAGAGTGGGGATCGCTGATGGTGCAAGAACAGCTCCATGGGTCAAGGTACAGTCCTTTCCCACGTGGAAGCTTGATCAGAAGAGCACCAGTTGGCTGGCGATGCGGCTCACTAGGCTAATCCTCCACCTGCGGTGCCGGCACCCAGGTTCTAGTCCCGGTTGGGGCGCCGGATTCTGTCCCGGTTGCCCCAGGCCAGCTCTCTGCTGTGGCCCGGGAGTGCAGTGGAGGATGGCCCAAGTGCTTGGGCCCTGCACCCCATGGGAGACCAGGAGAAGCACCTGGCTCCTGTCTTCAGATTGGTGCAGTGCGCCGGCCGCGGCAGCCATTGGAGGGTGAACCAACGGCAAAGGAAGATCTTTCTCTCTGTCTCTCTCTCTCTCTCACTGTCCACTCTGCCTGCCAAAAAAAAAAAAAAGAGCATCTGTGACTTGAACTGGCACTCTGATAGGGGACGTGGGTGTCCCAAGCAGCAGCTTAACCTGCTGTGCCACAACATCTGCCCCACTAAACATATTCTATTAGTCGTGGGCCAGCTTTGGGGGTGGACAAGGATATCAAGTTTATCCCATTTCCTAAATATCTACCTGTAGCTGCACTGACGGAGGCTCTCATAAGTGCCACGAATCTTGCTCTGAATTTCATACAGGAGCAGGTTCCAGAAAGCAATCACTTCGAGAGAGGAACACAAAGGTACTACAGAGTCCACAGAGGGGCTGGCATTGTGGCATAGCAAGGTAAGCTGATACTTGTGATGCCAAAAGGCAGCCCTCATTGGAGTGCTGGTTTCAGTCCCCACTGCTTCGCTTCTGATTCAGCTCCCTGCTAATGCACCTGAGAAGGCAGCAGCAGAAGACCCACATACTTGAGCCCTAGCAACCCATGTGATGTGAGAGAGCCACATGGAGTTCTTAGCATTGCAGAGTGAACCAGTAGGATGAAAAATCTGTCACTCTGCCTTTCAAAAAAAAAAAATGTTCATGGCAAAATGGAATTATAACATGTTTATTTTAGAGGAAAACATTCTGCAATCCATGCACTTTTTCATAACATACATTTTTAGATGCACTTTTTTTGAAGACTCCTTGTGTTTTCCCCACAGGGAGAGGAGGGAATACGTCCAAGGCCTGGGGAGGAAGGTAACATCCTCCTGCTAGTCATGGTCTCCCATACTTTGACCTCAGTGTGTGGAGGATGTTACTTCTTATCCTTCCTAGATACTTCCTCTTTCCCTTTTTATAACTGCTCTTCTAACTCAAACACAACATGGCAGGCCATCTCTCAATTTGTCTTTTTACTATAAAGGTCCCAATTTCTCTATCACTGTACCAGATGATCTATGCACTGTATACCAGATGATCTATCTTTTCAGGCACTTCTGAGATTCCAAGATTTATTTATTTTTTCTGAGTACAACGAAATTTAAAGCAACATTTTCTATGCTTTTTTCTATCATTTTCTATTGTCAAAATGATAAATTTAGAGAACAAATGTGGCTCAGGTTTGCTTTCCATCCCTTGGCCAAGTAAGTTCTGATATATGAGCAGATCCAGAACTTTGGGACAAAGTTAATACCCCCTTTATCTTCTTCCCTCACTTCTTATTTATTTATTTGAGAGGTAGAGTTACATTGAGAGGGAGAGATAGAGAGAAAGGTCTTCCATCTGCTGGTTCAGCTCCCCAGAACTGCGCTGATCTGAAGCCAGGAGCCAGGAGCCTCCTCTGGGTCTCCCATGCAGGTGTAGGGGCCCAAGGACCTAGGCCATCTTCCACTGCTATCCCAGGCCATAACTGAGAGTTGGATGCTTCCCTCACTTCTTAAACATGACACTGTCTATGTTAAATAGCTATCAGGAGGGAGCTCTTGCTTTCTGACAAAACTGGAATGTGGAATTAGAAAAAGAAACCAAGGTCCTCATTTTCTTGTAGCAAATAACTAACCCATTACTAAGAACCACATCATAATAAAGTCATGTTTTAATAAATGAGATGCTCCATAAGCTATATTTTTCAGCTAGCAGCATCTTTACCACTTATAGTTTTCTATAGCAAATCAGCTCAAATAAAATCTCTTCAAACACAAAGCTTTGAAGTGTGGCAAGAAAGATGTTTGAGATTTTATTCCAATTCTCTTTCATCTCATGCAGTCACATCAAACCTTTATAGCCCTCCACTGATCATCAAAGACCACTGATAAGCCACGACAAAGGGCTTTTATAAGTCATGCCACATTAACAACATGATTTTAACTCTAGTCTTTTGATGAGAGTTTCTCAGGAATGTAGGTGTCAAGGTATCTATGACTTAAAATAGACCAAAACTATCTGTTCTCAAGTGTTTCTGAGATGCCTGTGAATACTAAATGCTAACTGCAGTGAGAAATAATATATCTCTCTCCACTTATCTGATGGCCCACAGATATTTATTAAGCACTGTTGTAAATAAAGAGGAAACTATTTGGTCATTGTGTCTGTTTCCTGGGAGGGAACTCTAAGTCCTTAGTGCTTTGGTATGAACTGTGGGCTTCACAGATCACACCTAAGTTATTAACAAAGTGACTCATGGTGGGCTCCCAGTTTCAGTTGGAGGCTGGCCATGCTCTAAGACCAACCATGTGACCTGAGGGCTGGTGTACTCTAAATGTTCCAGGGAAGGGAAGAGGGTAGACCACATGGTCAGTGATTCAATCAACTGTGGTTGATTAATGATATCTCAAAACACTGGACACCTGAAGCTTGGGTATCTTCCCTGGGTTGGTGACACATATCAGTGTACCAGGAGGGACACAGATTCTGAGTCCTGAGGACAAGGAAGCTCCACATTCAATACCATATCAGACCTCACCCTATTTATTTTGCTTTGATTTGTATTCTTCTTATTAAAACTTCCTAATAATAGCAGTTTTAACACTTCCTGAGGAGGAAGTAGGAGTCCCCAGTTTGTAGCCATTCAGTTAGCAGTGTAGGCAGCTAGCAGACCCTGGGGCTTGTGGTTGGTGTTTGAAGTGAGGGCACTCTTGTGGGGAGTTATGCTCTTACCCTGCGAAGTCTATACTATAGGTAGGTAGCATCAGAAATGAATCGCAAGCACCCATTCAGGGTGTGCCAGGCACTGAACCAGACCCTTTACTATACATAACAGACATGATTCTTGCCAAAAAGGTGCTTATAAACCTGTGGGAGGAGAAACCCCTCAGCAAATAAACATACAATTATATGTTATAAATTGTGATAAAAGGACAGATCTTGAGGTGCTAACTCTGTTTTAGGAAACAATACTCACAGAACACATTCCAATGTGATGTTATCTGTGAGAAATGATTTGCTATCAACCAGATCTGATCATTTGAACTGTCAGGGACCAAGCAGCAACCTATCTATCTGTGGGTAACTGGCTTCCTATCTTGTGAGCTGCAAAGTGAGGAGCTGCTGAATTTCGCAGCTTAAAGCAGTTTCCAGGGGTTTCCTTGGTCTACAGAGATCGGTGCTGAAAGAGCCAGGGTACCTGCCATCTTCTGGTGAAAACCAACAATGCTTCACAGTCATTGTTTCTAATGTCTCCTCCACCCTTGCACCTGTTGGTTCCTTGTCTTTAATAAGAATTTGGCAGTAACCAAATAGAATGCCAGATGTTTACAACAGGCTTTTTGAATTCAGACTGCTCTAGACACAGGTATCTGTGATCAGTTACTTATAAGTTGTTTTTTGCTTATAATTTGCTCGTCTACTAAAACTAGCAAACAGGACAGGGTATGTAACTATCAGGTAGTACGTGAAGGCCAGCAGGGGAACAACATTACCATGCACGCTGTGCTCCAAATGTCAGCAGGGGTATTATATCCAGATCCTATTAGAACTTCCAGGGAGCGATATTGCCTTGTTTGAATGTCTTCGGTGAAATGTTTGTGCTAAGTAAATGGATAAGGAAACAGTTATTTTAAAATTCATTTACTCTAAAAGGCATGATATTGCTTAATAATGGAGATTAAAATAAATTCTCTGAAATTTCCCAAAGTTGCCATTAAGTCAATTTCTTAGGTATCATTTTGAGGCTATTAGCTCCAAATAATCCCTCTGCCTTGCACACAGCTTTAGTCCAAGTTATCTTTGTAAATGGATGAGTACAAACTTAACACAGACACACAGACCTAGGGAACAACTGGTGCCTGCTATGTGCAAGGTAGTTTCCTAAGTACTACAGACACAGCTGTGAATAAAAAGTTTTTGTGAAAGGATATATGTTCTAAGGAGAGGGAAATTAGGTAAATAAACAAGTTATCAGATTATGACTAGTGCTGTGTAGAAAATAAAAGGAGCTGAGAGGGAGGGATATAGTGAAAAAATACATGAACAACTATGATAAAAATATATGTGTCTGGAGAATGGAGGCTTGCAAATTATTTAGGTGTTCAGGGGAAGCACTCTCTTATTAAGATGACATCTGAAGAGTAACTTAAAGAGGAGTGAGTGGGTTAAACATACTACTTTGGGAAGTTCCAGGCAGAAAATAACTGCTTGGTGCTGTATGAACCATGATGAGAACTTTGGCATTCATTCTGAGAGGAGTCAATGCAAGGTTAAGAGTATCTGACTTGACTCCCATTTACAAAGGATCATTCTGACAGCCAAGTTGACAATAGTCTATGGGGGGACAAGGACAGAAGGGACAAAAGTGAGCAGTCTATTACAATCATTACTGCAGTCACCTGAGTCAAAGCATCTGGTGGCCTGAACCAGACAGTAGTATGGCAGACTAATTCTACCTACTTGGAAAGCTGTTCCACATTCCTGCAATTCAGTTCTTAGTTCAGACTTCATTTTTGCTAACAGTTTATCACAATGTTCTAGAATATTGGGAATGAGATCCTGCTGGGGTCTGAACCATTTCTTGTTTACAAAGCATATGGCTCTGAGATTTATGTAACAGATAAAATGATGTTCATTAAAAATAACCCAAATCTTCTACATACCTAGTAAAAATTTATAATACTTAATAAAATAATTAGTCATTTAGAGTAAGATTTTTATGATTTAACCTGAAGACTGGAGAAGAAAAACACCTCTTTGAGTTGTTAAAAATATCCTTTCAGGAGAAAAATATGGCATGATACATCAAAAAGCCCTTAAAAAAAACCACCCAACTTTTGACTTCAAAATTCCATGGCTAGGATATTTCCTTAGGGCGATTATGCAATGATTCATGTGCAAAGATTCACATCACAAAGAGCAATCAAGAACATGTTGAAGAAGTCTCCATGATGTAAGTAAATTTTTAAAAGTATTCATTTATTTATTTGAAAGGTAGAGTAGAAGAGAAAGTGGGGAAGAGAGAGATCAAGATCTTCCATGCTCCTAACAGCTAGGGCTGGCCAGGAGCCAGGAACTCCATCTAGGTCTCTCACATGGGTAGCAGGAACCCAATTTCTTGGGCCACCATCTGCTGCCTCCCAGGTATACCAGCAAAGTATGAAAGGGCTGGTGCTGTGGTGTACAGGGTTAAGCCACTGTCCACAGGGCCAGCATCTCATATGCGCATGGGTTCAAGTCCTGGCTGCTCCACTTCCTGCTGGTAGCCTGAGAAAGCAGAGAGGATGGCCTGGGTGCTTGGATCCCTGTACCCACATGGGAGACCTAGAGAAAGCTCCTTGCTCTGGTGTTGCCCAGCCCTGGCTGTTGTGACCATTTGGGGAGTGAACCAGTGGATGGAAGACCTCTCTCTCTCTTTCTCTGTGTAATTCTGCCTTTCAAATAAAACAAATAAAAACAAACAAAACAACAGAAAGTGAGTGAAGCTACGGATAAAACAAGACAGGCCAGGAGTTGACGTTACTGAATTGGGTGATGCTGAGGAGGACTGGGGTGGATCATTTGTACTACAACCTTCTTTCTACTTTCATAAACACATTTGAATATCTCCATAATTAAAGGTTAGAAAAAAAAGTGAAAACCACTTTAAGTGTTAAGTGGCACTTTTATTTCAGTGTAGGTCTAAATTCTCATTTATTCTCAGTTACTTCAAAACATAGCACTGCGATAAGTCCAACTTACCACCCAACAGGCATTTCCAAGATCAGCAATCTTCACTTTGAGCTTTTCTGCATTTTTTGGCTCAAGGGGATTAACAAGAAAATTCCCAGCAGCAGATTTTCCTACAGACAACAGGCACCATCAATATAACTATTTAATGAACACAGAAATATCCACAAAAGATAATAAAGGTTTCCAAGGTAAGAGTTGCATAGTTAGGTCTCCAATTGGAAACCTACAATAAATTTTCTACATTAAATTAAAAAGAGCACACAGCAGCACCTTGAGTTTCTAGAATCAAAAATCTTTGTCCTCATGACAAGTGAAATGCTGTGCCCGTAGTACACAAGAGTAAAATTTAAAATCAGTTACAACACTTACACGTTGAAGTAACCTGGATACCTGCTATAAACCTACAGTCAAAACACATTAGCACTTTCAGTGTAGACATCATGGATGTGTTGTGCAGGGAAGGGGTGCTGGGGAAGTGTTATCTCTTGGGTACCTTTGTTGTCCAGTGGTCCATTATGTTCTTGCTCTTGCTCATCATGTTCATCATCACAGGGTATCTCTGCCCGAATACTTTCTTGCAGTTGGCTGATGTCCTGTTCATTGAATGACTGATCTACAGTTGAGGAAGACTGGCAAAGCATGGTATCTGACACCTCAGAGGCTACAGGTGTACAAGAGTCTGTTTCTTGAGATGTGCTGCTGTCTCCATTTTGGGAGCTTAGGAAACTAGGTTCCTGCTTCAAATTTTGGACATCACAGTCATTAGCATTATGCAGATCCTCTTTAAGCCTCAATGTTTCTTTATTACTGTTCTCAGTATAATTAATGATTTCAATTACTCCATTGCAATTAATTTCTGCTGCACCACCCTCTACACCACGTTCCATAAGTGTTTGATCCTGGCCAATGGTACTTGACTCTTCTAAGGAATAAACAAACAAAAAAGGATCTTTGTGTATGTGGGAAAGAACAGAAAAATTTCTTATAAGATCAAAACATTTTCTAGAACTCATGCCGAGTGACATAAAATATAACTTAATAGCTAAGACCTATCTATGGAAGGACAAAGATCTCATCCTTACCCAACTGTTAAACTTTTCCTGAGAAAAGTTAGAAATTACATTTGAATATTACCTGCCTAACATTTATGATAAAATCTGTATTCTTGCAAGGACACCCCCAGAGATGTGTTGTATGTATAAAACTATTAATTATATAACAATGATAAATTAATGTCAAAGTGTGCCATAAAGTAATTTTTGTGATGTTCTATTTATACCAAGTTTTTCTTGGGTCATTTTATTGGGTGGGTTCTCTTTCAAGGGTCTTTCAACAGGACTCTCTGATTCTTCTTGCTTGTTAGGTCTTTTTTGCCCAGGGCCCGACTCTTTCTCCATTTCCTCAATTTCCTGCATTCGCTTCTCTAGTAATTCTGCCTGGCGCTTCTGCTTCTTCTTCAATTTCTTCTTCTTATTCTTTGACATTTTGTCAGCCTGGGCGGAGATTACAAACAAATAAAGCCTTCAGGTGGCTAATCCATTACCCCTAGTTGGAGATAACTGTTAATTTCAATCACTTCCTAATTAAATTTTACTCTTTCCCTAACATAGAACTTTAGGCTTTCATTTAACTTAAAAAGATACAGATAGTGTTATGAAACCAAGTAAAAACACAATTAACAGCAATCTTGGCCTTTTGAGCCATCTGTGGTGCTAACGTACTGAGACACATTCAGATTCATAGATGCCTCACCATTACAAACCTGCTTAAGACTGCATGGAAATAAACTGGAGAAAATCATGAAGTGCAGGGATTTTTATTTTTCCCTTTGATTCCCAACCAAAAAACTATGACCATCCAAACAGAAGAACCCATGCCCACAGCCCACAGATCAGAATTAAACATAGAAACACCTTATACTTACTGGTTTAGGTTGGGGAGCAGTACTGACTGAAAAAAAAAGAAAACTAAGTAAGAATCCCGGCATACAGTAGGCAATATAACATAACCTCAGATCACTCCTACAGGAAATAAGTCTTTCTTGTATAGCCTACATTGTAGGGAAGACTATTGTTTTTAAGTGACTTTGGGGAAAACCACATTATTATTGTTGTATTTAAGGGATGCATAGAAAAGTTGCCAAATTTAAAGTTAAATAAATTGAATTCTTCCCCAGTAGCCCTGATCTATGCAAAGGTATAAAGTTCTCGTCTAGGTTCCACTGCACATGCTGTTGCAATCACCTGCTTCCTATTTCCTTGTTCTGTTTCCAGCAGAGAGTAACAGGCAACCACCTCCTTACCCTCACGTTTCATCTCCAATTCTTCCTTCTCGGCTCTTGTCAGTTTTAAAAGGGGAGTCTAGGTGACACCAAGGTCTACAGTAATTTGATATATAAAATAACACCTTATGGAAAACAGTTTAGCTTAGGTGGGATCTTCAATCTTCCCTTTTAAAATATTTGTAATCATGGTTTTAAAAAACAACCTGTAGTATACAATTTAGTGCCTCTTAAGTGTATGGTTCAGTAGCATTAACTATGTTCACATTATTGTACAACAGTTTAACAGATTCCTAGAAATTTTTATCTTGCAAACTGAAACTATACCCAAAGAACTCCATTTCTCTCATCTCCAAGCTTGTTTTTTAAAAGAAGTCTACAGGGGCCAGCACTGTAGCACAGTGGGTTAAGCTGCTACCTGCAGTGCCAGCATCTCATAGGAGTACTGGTTCCATTCTTGGCTGCTCCACTTCTGATTCAGCTCCCTGCTAATGGCCTGGGAATAGCAGTGGAGGATGGCCCAAGTCCTTGGGTCCCTGCACGTACATGGGAAACTCAAAAGAAGCCCCTGGCTCCTTGCTTTAGTATGCTCCAGCTCTAGCCATTACGGCCATTTGGGGAGTGAACCAGCGGATGGAAGATCTCTTTCTTTTTGTAACTCTGCCTTTCAAATAAAATTAAAAAAAAAAAAATTTAAAAACAAGTCTATAACTGATATTTCAATTTGTAATAATAAAGTTCTGGCAGGCGCCGCAGCTCAATAGGCTAATCCTCCGCCTTGTGGCGCTGGCACCCCGGGTTCTAGTCCTGGTCGGAGAGCTGAATTCTGTCCCGGTTGCCCCTCTTCCAGGCCAGCTCTCTGCTGTGGCCAGGGAGTGCAGTGGAGGATGGCCCAAGTCCTTGGGCCCTGCACCCCATGGGAGACCAGGAGAAGCACCTGGCTCCTGCCATCGGATCAGCGCGGCGCGCTGGTTGCAGTGCGCCGGCCACGGTGGTCATTGGAGGGTGAACCAATGGCAAAAGGAAGACCTTTCTCTCTTTCTCACTGTCCACTCTGCCTGTCAAAAAAAAATGATAATAATAAAGTTCTTCAAGTATGTTTAAACTACTAAAATTAAAATTTGTACCTCAAGTGAGAAAAAAATCATAACCATAATTTATTTACACAACAAAATTCTGAGGCTTACTACTAACTGCTTTAACCTGAAATTTAACCCCAATAACTGGTGCAGGAGAGTAAATGAAACCAAGGAACTCAGTCAAGGTTTCCCAGACAACAGTGAAGACAAGATTCAAACCAGTCATGCTCTAAATAGCAATACTATTTTTCTCCTCTGCAGAACAGAGATCCATAGGCGAGCATGTGGGATTAAGGCAAGAGGTGATTATGTTAAGAAGTAAGCATGACCAACAAATCACAAGAAAAATCACTTATACACAAGAATACGAATTAGCTTTTATACTAGACAACATAAATCTACGTAAAAGACAACAATCTCAAGCCTTCTTCCCACATGGGAGTAATAATGAGAATAAAATAAGTCTCTTGAAGGCTGATACTATTATTGTTAAATAATAGAGTGGTGTTTAACTCCCTGGTATTAGAATAAAAATGGACATTTAGCTTCTAAAGAGAACAAAAATCCTCCTAAGAAAACACACCTGCTGATCCGGAAGGTGGCGGCGCTCCAGATCGCTGCCACTCTGTTGCTTCTACAGCCAGTCTCCGAATGTAGTGCTCGTTCACTGACAACAAGATGTTCTCTGGTTTAATGTCAGTGTGGATGATACGGCACTTGGTGTGTAAATAATCCAGGCCCTGTAACACCTGAATGGGAAGGAGCAGATCTGTAAATACAAATACAAGTCTTTCTGGAGAATGAAGAAATCACAACATTGGGGGAAAAAAATGACATGACAGTGCTTTCTACAAATAACACTTTTTGTTTAAAAAAAAGCACCAAGAAATTTCCCTAGAAAGATGTGAACTGCCCAAGTTTTACAAAGCTAATTCTATTTGGAGACTTTAAATATACACATTAAAAGACTGAGAAAAATGCTCACAATATACAAATTAAAGTGTTGAAATGTAGGTGATAAAAGAGATTTTGGTATCTTATCTCATATTTCCTCACTGATAAAAAACAGATCTCTTTCTTCCCAATTTGGAGTTCCTTCAAAGATATGCTACCCAAAACAAATTATCTGCCTCTTGAAATATTAGTACTTTGCTTTCCAAATGATAAAATTCTATAATGTACATCAAAGGCTATTTAGAGAATGTCAACGAATAATGTTATATAAAAAGATGCTAATAATTTGACATAGCAAATCTGTTAAAAATATAATTAATATTTACAACCAAAACTTATAAGGTAAGGGCTCCAATATTCCAAAGTCAGGTACATACACAGAGCCCTTTACCCCTAACAATTACAGCAGATGAACCTGGAGGGAAAGTTATGCTAACACATTTAAAGAGAGAAAAAAAACACAATAAACCCCCAGGGATGAATAAAATATTTAATTCTAACAATTAAAAAAAATCTAGTTTCTAAAATGAAAATTCTATCGAAAATTGAAGACCCCTTAACACATTGAGAAAAAAATATATATACACACATACACAAACATAAAAAGCCATCACCATCATATAACCAAGATGAAGATACATACTTGCTGAATAATTTTTTTGACACAAGGCAGTGGAAGCCCCTGATAGTTGGACTTGATGATCCACTTGAGCAGATGATGCCCTAAAACTTCAAACACCATGCAGATATCTGGAAGTTCTTTAAGGAGGAAAACAGGCACAAGCAAAGAACAGGGAGAGACAAGATGTGGATTCTACCCCAAGGGGAACGTTCTGTATTATTTTTTCTCAAAACATAACAAAAAGTTATGGAGCTTAACTGAAAAAAATATATGGTTGTCAATATTCTAAAGTTCCACAGTTTAATGCTATAGTTAATGCAAATACCCATGAAACAGAAAATTGTGAGGGGCTGGCTTACTGGTAAAATCATGCACATTAAAATTCTCAAAAGCGGCAGCCTGCAGTGCTGGCATCCCATATGGGTGCAGATTTGAGTCCTGGCTGCTCCACTTCCGATCCAGTTCTTTGCTATGGCCTGGGAAAGCAGAAGAAGATGTCCCGGCCGGCGCCGTGGCTCAACAGGCTAATCCTCCGCCTTGCGGCGCCGGCACACCGGGTTCTAGTCCCGGTCGGGGCGCCGGATTCTGTCCCGGTTGCCCCTCTTCCAGGCCAGCCCTCTGCTGTGGCCCGGGAGTGCAGTGGAGGATGGCCCAGGTCCTTGGTCCCTGCACCCCATGGGAGACCAGAAGAAGCACTTAGCACCTGGCTCCTGCCATCGGATGAGCGCGGTGCGCCAGCCGCAGCGCGCCATCCGCGGCAGCCATTGGAGGGTGAACCAACGGCAAAGGAAGACCTTTCTCTCTGTCTCTCTCTCTCACTGTCCACTCTGCCTGTCAAAAAAAAAAAAAAAAAGATGTCCCAAGTGCCTGGGCCTCTGCACCCGCATGAGACCTGGAGGATGCTCCTAGCTCCTGGCTTTGGAACGGCCCAGCTCTGGCCCTTGCTGCCAATTGAGGAGTGAATCAGCCGATAGAAGACTCACTCTCTCTGCCTCTGTACCTCTACGTTTCAAATAAATTAATTTAAAAAATTCTCAGCGGTAAAAGAAAAAAATGAAACCTATCTATGTAAGAAATGAGAGTACTGGGCTCAGGTTCTTGATCAGTTTCAGGTAAAAGTCAACTAATGTCCAGCCTAACCACCACCACTCCTTCACACTCAAAGCAAGAGAAACAAATTCTTCCTTAACAAAAGATAGCACATAAAACTTGGCTTAAAAAATGAAAGCACCAATATTTTTTTAAAAATAGCAAACGGACTTGCTTTATGCTCTGCAGTTTACAAAGTTAATCTTGATTCTAGCGCCACCAAGTGTTCTCCTTGCATACAAACATCCCAATCACACCATAAGCAGGAAGTCTTAAGCTGACGGGTTGTGCAGGCTCACTGCAGGGGTCTTAGCAGTATGTTGATGTCTTCTACTCCCAGGAACTCTATATATACTGGAGTGTTTAAGCATACATATATAGTAATCAGCTACTGCCCAGAATTTTTTTTTTTTCTTTGTGACAGGCAGAGTGGACAGTGAGAGAGAGAGACAGAGAGAAAAGTCTTCCTTTGCCGTTGGTTCACCCTCCAATGGCTGCCGCGGATGTTGCGCTGTGGCCGGCGCACCGCGCTCATCCGATGGCAGGAGCCAGGTGCTAGGTGATTTTTCCTGGTCTCCCATGGATGCAGGGCCCAAGCACTTGGGCCATCCTCCACTGCACTCCCGGGCCACAGCAGAGGGCTGGACTGGAAGAGGGGCAACAGGGACAGAATCCGGCACCCCGATCGGGACTAGAACCCGGTGTGCCGGCGCCGCAAGGCGGAGGATTAGCCTGTTGAGCCATGGCGCCGGCCACTGCCCAGAATTTTTGTCTAAATAAAATTCTCCACTAAAACAAAGCTTAGGCTCCTTGGAAAAAATGGTCAAATTCAAGACTACTGGAAAGGGTAAGCTTGGAACACGTTGCTGATGCTGTACCACCAAATAAGGGAAAGTCACGAAGATATAAGCTGTCCTTTTGAAGAGGGTGTCACTGATCAAGAATGACGTTTGAGTTAATATAGTAATTAAAAATAGAATGAGGGGCCAGTGTGAGGGTGCAGAGGTTCGGCTACTGCTTGTGATGCCAGCATCCCACACTGGAGTGCCAGCTGGGATCCTGATTGTTCTGCTTCAGACCCAGCTTCCTGCTAATGCACTGCACGTGGGAAGGCAGCAGATGACCCACATACTTGGGTCCCTGTTATCTACTAGGAGATAATGGATGGACTTTCTGGCTTCTGGCTTTGGCCTGCCCAGCCCAGGCTGTTCCAGGCATTTGGAAAGTGAACCAGTGGATGGCAGATCTGTCACTCTCCCTTTTGAATAAATAAGTAAATCTTAAAAAAATAAAAAAAGAGGGGCCAGTGCTGTGGCATGGGTTAAGCCACCGTCTGCAGTTCTGGTATTACCTGTGGATGCTGGTTCAAGTCCTAGCTGCTCCAGTTCCAATCAAGCTCTCTGCTAATGTTCCTGGCCCATTGCTGGCTGTTGTGGCAATTTGGGAAGTGAACCAAATGGAAGATTTCTCTATCTCTCCCTCTCTCTGTAATTCTAACTTTCAAATAAAATTAGTAAATCTTTAAAAATGAAAATTAAAAATTAAAAAGTAAATCCATACTATTATTAAAGTAAACATAGACCGGCGCTGTGGCTCAACAGGCTAATCCTCTGCCTTGCGGCGCCAGCACACAGGGTTCTAGTCCCGGTTGGGGTGCTGGATTCTGTCCCGGTTGCTCCTCTTCCAGGCCAGCTCTCCGCTGTGGCCAGGGAGTGCAGTGGAGGATGGCTCAAGTGCTTGGGCCCTGCACCCGCATGGGAGACCAGGATAAGCACCTGGCTCCTGCCTTTGGATCAGCGCGGTGCGCCGGTCGCAGTGCACCAGCTGCGGCAGCCATTGGAGGGTGAACCAACAGCAAAGGAAGACCTTTCTCTCTGTCTCTCTCTCTCTCACTGTCTACTCTGCCTGTCAAAAAACAAAAAACAAAAAAACCATGAAGGACATGAAGGGAAGGAAGGGACTTATTTATTTGAAAAGTAGAGTTATAGACAGAAAGAGGGAAAGACAGAAAGGTCTTCCATCTGCTAGTTCATTCCCCAAGTAATTGCAAAGGCTAGAGCTAAGCTGATCCAAAGCCAGGAGTCAGGAGCTTCTTCTGGGTCTCCCACATGGGTACAGGGGTCCATACACTTGGGCAATCCTCTGCTGCTTTCCCAGGACATCAATAGGAGCTGGATTGGAAGTGGAGCAGCCAAGACATGAACCGGTGCCTGTATGGGATACCAGCACCACCGGAAAACTTAACCTACTATGCCACAGCATCAGTCTCACATGAAGTACTTTGTGATCTATAAAAGAACTATATAAATGAGCTCTTCCTATGAAAATCAGAGGAAGATCGATCCACTTAGATAGGGAGGTAGGACTCCGAGCTATACATCTTACTGCACATTTGAAAAACTGATTGAGGCAGGTGTTGTGGCACAGCAGGTTAAGCTGGATTGGAAGAAGAGCAGCTGGGACATGAACAGACACCCATATGGGATGCTGGCACTGCAGGCGGAGGCTTAGCCTACTATGCCACAGCATTGGCCTCAGGAAGTGACTTCTCTAGAGAAGAATACCAAGTAATAAATATACAAGGTAATCTCCATTTTATTTTCACTACAGCAATCACTAAGTAAGAATCAATGAACACTAATCTGCTGGGTAAAAGGACTGTCACAGTACCTGATGGCTTAATTATTATAAAAAAAAACAAGGAACTTTTACAACAGAGAAATCTGGAAGGGACTGTGGTCAAACTTATCACCAGCAATGACAAGCACAAAGATGGCACAAGTACTTGGGCCCCTGCCACCTATGAGAGAGAACCAGATGCAGTTCCAAGCTCTGGGCTTTCCCCTGACCCAGCCTCAAACATTGTAGACATTTGGGGAGTGAATCAGTCAGTGGATGGACAATTTCTCTCCCCCGCTCTCTCCTTCTCCCTCTTTTGTCACTCTGGCTTTCAAATAAATAAAATAAATCTTAAAAAAAAAAAAAAAAAACCAAGACAAATAACCAAATGTAGTTGAGAATGTGGTGTAATTAAAACTCTCATACTATGCTAGTGGAAGTGAAAAATGATACAAGCACTTTGGAAAACTGGTTGACAGAAGACCCATCAGTTGGTTATGGAGCAAAATGGAAAAAACTAGGTAGCTTGATAGTAAAAGACTGACAGAAGCATCATAAGAAAATTTACAGGGAGCGTCATTGTGGTAGAGCAGGATAAGCCACTGCCTACGATGGTGGCATGGCATATGGACACCAGTTTGAGTTTTGGCTGCACTACTTCCGATTCAGCTCTGGCTGATGTGCCTAGGAAAGCATGGCTCAGGTGTTTGGGCCCCTGAACACACATGGGAAATCCATAAGAAGCTCCTGGCTTTGTCTTGGCCCAGCCCTGGATGTGTGGCCATTTGGGGAATGAACCAGTGCATGATAGATCCTACTCTCTCTGTAACTCAGCTTTTCAATAAATAAATAAATAAATAAATCTGAAAAGAAAATTCTAAGATCAGAAGGATAATCGAATCCAATTGAAAACTGATCCCTGTTAAAAATGAGTGGGGATAAGAGAGGAAAGAGATGTACAGTTCAGCACATGTTCCCTTGGATTTACCCCTAAGGGTGACGCTAAAAACTTGCCATGGGACTCCAAATCCCATTATGCTGGCAGGTACCAATGCCATCTTACTAGTTAAAATGATCAGTTTAAGTTCTTAACTGATCATAAAGATAGCATTAAGTGTCAAAGGGATCACATAAATAAAACCAAATGTCTGCTAATAATAGATGGATAGAATTAAAAAGGGAGAAGGATACAACATGGGAAGCAAGATACACAGCAGACTCATAGAATGTCAAATGCGGCCGGCGCCGCAGCTCAATAGGCTAATCTTCCGCCTTGTGGCGCCGGCACACGGGGTTCTAGCCCTGGTCGGGGCACTGGATTCTGTCCTGGTTGCCCCTCTTCCAGGCCAGCTCTCTGCTGTGGCCAGGGGGTGCAGTGGAGGATGGCCCAGGTGCTTGGGCCCTGCATCCATGGGAAACCAGGATAAGCACCTGGCTCCTGCCTTTGGATCAGTGCGGTGCGCCGGCTGCAGCATGCCGGCCACGCCGGCCATTGGAGGGTGAACCAATGGCAAAAGGAAGACCTTTCTCTCTGTCTCTCTCACTGTCCACTCTGCCTGTCCAAAAAAAAAAAAAAAGAATGTCAAATGCCCTAAACAGCACTCTGGCCTCAGAATCAGCCCTTAAGGGTGAGCCAACGGCAAAAAAAGGAAGACCTTTCTCTCTGTCTCTCACTGTCCACTCTGCCTGTCAAATAAATAAATAAGAGTGCCAATTAAATCAACAGGAGTCACTGTGCACTTACTCCCCATGTAGGACCTCTGTCCCTTCATGTGTTGTACTATGAGAATTAACGGTAAAACTGG
This sequence comes from Sylvilagus floridanus, assembly GCA_949820135.1. NCBI lineage: Eukaryota > Metazoa > Chordata > Mammalia > Lagomorpha > Leporidae > Sylvilagus > Sylvilagus floridanus. The sequence continues at coordinate 128,451,863 of OX463227.1, read as the reverse complement.
TCTTCAAATAGTACTTTATACTCTGTGTGTCTGAGTGGGTGCAAACTGTTGAAATCTTTACTTAGTATAGAGTTCCTCTTCTGTATATAAAGCTAATTAAAAAGGAATCTTAATGAAGAATGGAATGGGAGAGGGAGTAGGAGGTGGGACAGTTTGGGGGTGGAGGGCAGAACCGCTATAATAAGTTGTACCTTTGAAATTTATATTAAATAAAAGCTTTCTATAAAAAAAGGATAACTGAAATCAAAGGGAAACATAAAAAGAAAAAAAACTCTCAGAGAGATATGTAAAGGAAACACCAAAGGGATGAAAAAACTGAGTAAGGGTTGTATTGCAGGGTACGTTATGAATAAGAGGTATCTGCAAGAGACAAAGTACACAGTGAAAGAAAAAGTACCCTAAATACAGAGGAGGTCATATTGATAGCCAATGACTCACTAATGAATTTCAATATCAGAGAGGCCAGATGTCCCTTCTCAATCACTCTTCTCCCCTCAACCTTGAAGGACATAGATTTAGCCAATTTATGTTGAAATCAAAAGTAATCAACATTAATGTGAGAAAGGACAGCAATCCAGAAAAAAAGCAGTATGCCCAGACATAGAAAAAAGTACGATATATACCTCTGTGCAGGTATGTTGTAATATGAAAGCGAATAGAGGCAGAAGCATGATATAACTCCCTAATCTTTATCACAGTGCTTCTAGTTATACCCTTTGCAATTTTTCATAGCAAATAAGCAGAGACAGGACAACTGGGAGGAAGTAGGAGGAAGAGCAGACAGGGAAATTGCTAAGGACAAGGCTTCAGGAGTGAGCAACTACAGAAACCATCTGGTAATGTTTGGAAAATATCTTAGAATTTGAAATTTCAACCAAGACATCTAAAAAAAATTCTTGCTTAGGCCTAAATAAACATACTCAACATTACTGAGAACATAAAATATCTTATAGTTTTACATGTACTTTCCAATTTATAAAGAAATGTGGCAAATGACAAGGCTAGTATGACATCGGTGTAAGCTTTATATACACACACGATGCTGTTTTAAGATGGATATAGTAGCTGTCCTTAGAGATCTGGGGATCTTCGATTTTTATTTCCTCCAGGAAATAACTAAGAACCAACTTCAAGGGCCAGTGCTGTGGCACAGTGGGTTTAGCCGCCGCCTGCAGACCAGCATCCCACATGGTCCCTGGTTCAGGTCCCGGCTGCTCCACTTCTGATCTAGCTCCTTGCCAAAGTGTCTGGGAAAGCAGTGAAAGACGGCCCGAGTGCTCTGGCCCCTGCACCCACCGGTACAGCTCCTGGGTCTGACCTGGCCCCAACCCTGACTGTTAAGGCCATTTAGGGAGTGAACAGCAGATGGAAGATCTCTCTCCTTCTCTGTAACTCCCCTTTCAAATAAACAAATCTTTTTTTTTTAAAGGAACGTCACATTGATATTTTTCACATTATCACTTTGTTCTTTTTCTCATTCTTTCTTCATTTCTTCCCATAGTCCACATGAAGCCAATCATATGCACCTCATTTTCCTTTAAAAAAAAAAAATCAATGGCAATTAAGAATGTGTTACAAAAAGCACAGAAAGTAGAATGACAGATGAAATGCCATTCCTTAGATTTTTTTTTTTTTATTATTAGGCAGAGTTAGACAGTGAGAGAGAGAGAGAGAGAGAGAGAGAGAGAGAGACAGACAGAAAGGTCTTCCTTCCATTGGCTCACCCCTCAAATGGCCGCTACGGCCGGCGCTGCGCCAATCTGAAGCCAGGAGCCAGGTGCTTCCCCCTGGTCTCTCATGTGGGTGCAGGGCCCAAACACTTGGGCCATCCTCCACTGCCTTCCTGGGCCACAGCAGAGAGCTAGACTGGAAGAGGAGCAACTGGGACCAGAACCCATACAGGATGCCGGCGCCACAGGTGGATGATTAACCAAGTAAGCCATGACGCTGGCTCCATTCCTTAGATTTTAAAATAGTTTTTGGACTGGTAATTTCAGATTTTTCAATCTGAGAAAAACAATACTTCACTTTTTATTCTGACAAATCTAGACATAGTTTATAAACATAGTTGTTGCAACCTTTCAATGAGCTTACTGAAGATCACTTCGATTGTAACTTGTAAAGAAAATCAGCCAAGGTTTCTTTCAACTCTAAAATTCTAAAAATATAAATAAAAACATAAACAAGTCAGTTTTGGAGGCCTGTACTGTGGCCTAGTGGGTTAAGATGTTGCCTGTAATGCGGGCTACTGCAGCACCGGTTTTGTCCCTAACACTCTGCTTTGGCTCCAGCTCACTGCTGATGTGCCTGGGAAAGCAGTGGAAGATGGTTCCTGGCTTCAGCCATTTGGGGAGTGAACCAGTGAATAGAAGATCTCTTCTTCTCTCTGACTTTCAAATAAATAAATGAATCTTTTTTTAAAACAGTCTTTTCATGATAGACTGTTAACAATTATAGTTGTTTAATTGTAAACACAACTTACATAGTCTCTTAAACAGTGAGCCCTGTGGGCTGGTCCTGTGGCATAGCGGGTAGGGCCGCTGCCTACAGTGCTGGCATCCCACGTGGGCGCCGGTTTGAGTTCGGCTGTTCCACTTCCACCAGGCTCTCTGCTGTGGCCTGGGAGAGCAGTGGAGGATGGCCCAGGTTCTTGAGCCCGTACACCCATGGGGGAGACCTGGAAGAGGCTCCTGGCTCCTATCTTCAGGTTGGCCCAGCTCCGTCCGCTGTGGCCAGTTGGGGAGTGAATTGGCAGATGAAAGACTTCTCTCTTTGCCTCTCCTCTGTCTGTGTAACTCTGACTTTCAAATAAATAAATAAATCTTGAAAAAAAAAATAGTAAGGCCTGGTGGGTAATAAATCAATGTACCTTAAATTCTTGTTTACTCATTATTTTTCCTAGAAAATCACTTCAGATTGGCTCAGCTCTAGCCACTGTGGCCATTTAGGGAGTAAACCAGCAGATGGAAGACCCCCCTCTCTATGTTTCTACCTCTCTCTGTAACTCTGTCTTTCAAATAAACAAAATAAATCTGTTTGAAAAAAAAGTCTGTGCCAACTTGATAAAGCTTACAGAACCTTTATTTAGTAATATAAGGCTATTCACTTAAAATATTTCTTTTCATGCTAGTTTACTTTGCTTGAAACGGGGGGGGGGGGGGGGGGGAGGGCGGGACACCAGAAGCAATATCCTGAAAAGATGATACCTCAGAAAAACAGACACAATTCAGATGCGTGTTTCTAAGTATACAGTAGTTTGCCTTGAGAAAAGATATCTTTGCTACTTACACAAATCTGGTTCCTTTCTTGGGGATAGTTATTTCACAATTTATTAAGAATAGGTTCTTAAAAAAGGATACGAGTTCCATTAACTCCTGATATTTTAAAGTCATCTAGTAGCTGAACAACCATTTCTCTGTTGGGATCATTAGGGTCTGAATTGCGAACCTGTAGTGGGGAAGAGGCAGCATTTAGTCAAAAGGAGAGTAAAGAAATAAACTAAGAGTTTGGGCAGCAACACCTGCAACAAATCAACTCCAGATTAATTCAATCATTTTGTTGCTCAAAATGTGGCCTCCAAACTGATTATTAGTTTCCAGGTTATGAGGAATCAAGGGATCAACTACTGACCTAATCACACTGTAAAAGATATATTTACTCAAACATTGTTCCTTTTAATCACAGTAAGAGAGAAAAACATATATGACAGTGCTACCTGGTACATAAAAACATATTCAATGAATATTTTTATTTCAAAGTATTTTTTCATATGTGTGTGCTTAGCAAGAATTCTAATCAAATCAAATACTACCACTTCCCCTCCACATGCACAGAAAAGTGTAAATATCAATCTTCCTCCATCTCTTTAAGGATGTAGCGATTTTATAGTAAAATTAGGCATGCTAAAGAGTCTACCACTTGGTGTCTTAATTCAATAAGACTTTAAAATGCTTTGCACTTCACATATATTATCTAATACTCACTGATTTCAGCAACCGGATTTCATCTAGTGCCGTTTCAGTATAATGTTCAGCACTTTTAACAACTTTCATTGCCACAAACTTCTTCCCCCTAAGAAACAAAACAGAGGCAATTAAGATGAAATATCCCACTCTTTTTTTTTTTTAAAGCTTTTCAAAGAAGATTTATTTACAAAACAAAGGGGGAGAGACAGAAAGGCAAAAGAGATAGAGAATCCAATCTACTGGTTGACTCCTTGAATGCCTACAACAGCTGGAGCTGGACCAGGATAAACCTGAGAGCCAGGAACTTAATCCAGGTCTCCCATGTGGTGACAGGGACCCAATTACTTGAGCCCTCACTGCTGTCTCCCTCCTAACCTCCATGGTCTACATCAGCAGGCAGCTGGAACTGAGAGCAGAGCTGGACTCTAACCCAGGCCCTGGTAAGGCACATGGGCATCCCAAGTGGTTGTTAACCACTGAACTAAATGTCTGTCCCAGGAAGCTAACACTTAACCATAACTGTGAGGAGACAGAATACAAATACTGATGTGATGCTTGCCTAGAGTCAAACACAAGGTATGTCTATCGATCTGTTGTATCTTTTAGTGGCACTAATTGGCCAGAACTCATTTAGAGTCAGAAAACCTATTTTCAGATAATCTCAGTCATTGAACATTTCTTGTAAGTTAAAAATCCAATTTCTGAACATCTACCTGAAACAAGTAAAACCAAGAAATGGGGATAAATTAAGAGGGGAAACCCCACCAGATCAGAAGCATTCTCTGTATCTGTTAGGCAAAGGTAAAAAGTAAATACTTTGCTATAAGAAGACAGAAGTATCTGCGTGAAAAGAAAATGAGAAAAATCAAATAACAAAAAAGTACATAAACAGCAATCACTGTCTCATCAAAGACAATACACTTTTTTTTTTTTTTAAAGATTTATTTATTTATTTGAAAGGCAGAGCTACAGAGAGGCAGAGACAGAGAGAGAGAGGTCTTCCATCTGCTGGTTCACTCCCCAAATGGCTGCAATGGCCAGAGCTGTGCCGATCCAAAGCCAGGAGCTATGAGCTTCTTCCAGGTCTCCCACATGGGTACAGGGGCCCAAGTGCTTGGGCCATCTTCTACCCCTTTCCCAGGCCACAGCAGAGAGCAGGATCAGAAGAGGAGCAGCTGAGACGTGAACCGGCACCCATATGGGATGCTGACGCCACAGCAGAGGATTAACCTGTTATACCACAGAACTGGCCCTGACAATACACTTTTAAATACTCAAAATTCAATAAATCTGTAGCAGGGGGCCAGTATTGTGGCATAGTGGGTAAGGTCGCCGCCTCCAATGCCAGCATCCAATATGGGCACTGGTTTGAGACCCGGCTGTTCCACTTCCAGTTCTTCTCCCTGATAATGTGCCTGTGCCTGGGAAAGTAGTGAAGGATGGCCCAAGTGCTTGGGCCCCTGCACCATGTGGGAGATCCAGAAGAAGATCCTGACTCCTGGCTTTGGCCTGGCTTAGCCCCAGCCATTGCAGCCATTTGGGGAGTAAACCATCAGATGGAAGATCTTTCTCTGTCTCTTCCTTTCTCTGTGTAATTGACTTTCAAATAAAAAAAATAAAATTTGTAGTTGGCTAACTTTTAAGTTGATAATCTTGTATGGCTGCTAATGATGTAATAAATATCCAAATGGTCCCTACTCCTTGACCATTATCTAAAAATTTAACTCTGCTCCAGTGAGAAGACACTTATTTATAATATTTGCAACACTTTGAATTTGAGAGCTACAACTGCTTTACTGACACTAATCAACCTTTTGTCTCTAAGGCAGAGAGGCAGAGATATAGTACTGATTCTTCATGAGAGGAAAGTGATTTCTCCAAAATCATAAAGATGATATTATCAACAACAAAATGCTGATCAGGAAATCAGCTTAGAGATGAGACTGAAGCCTGAATCATCCTTGGAAAAATCAGATGAAAACATATGCGTCATCTCACTGATTCTTTTACAGGACCACTGAAACTTACTGAATATCCCATGATAACCACACTGTAGAAAAGTGACCCCAGCCCAGCTTTCGGATCACATGGTATCTCCCATTGAATAGATCGCCGATTTTCACAAGATGATAACCTCCTGGAAGAAACAACAGAGGATATAATCAAAAAAACGAAGATGAGAAACAATTACAAATAGTAAGCCATTTTTCAGCATCTATACAACTTTATCAAATAAAGTTTCTGTACAATTTAGCAGAACAAAATCTTAACACTCAAATCAGCCACTCAGTATTACTGAGCTCCTGTTACAAAAAAAATTCCAGTGAATAAGAATAATGATTTAAACATGTGATACCCTGTAGAACAATCTCATCCTCAAATAAAAACAAATTTATGTGTCACAATATTCTTGTTCCTCTATAATCTATAAACTAAACATATAATTATAGTTACAGCCTCAGGTTGTTTTCTACCTTATGCTTGACAGACCAAATATCCAAATGAGGAAGCGCAAACAGATGACGCCGTAGTACCTCCTTATGGAATTACCTTTACAGTAATCATTGGGATCTTCCTGCTCGTCATCATCGGATCCCAGAATCTCCTCTTCCTGCTCTGGTAGGTCACTCTCAGAGTGGGGAGCAGAACCTCGGTGCTGAGTTTCAGATCTAAGAAATGATACAAACATGTTCATTCCATATGAATAGAAGAAAATAGTTTTTAGAAAATGTCATCAAATTGTTCCCTCACTAAACTTTCAGCCATGTAAGTAGAAAATTACCAAGTGGCAGCCTAGGAAAATATTAGTTACAGCCTAATCTCATGTTAGGAAGACACTAGTTGGCCGGCACCCCAGCTCACTAGGCTAATCTTCCGCCTGTCTCTCACTAACTCTGCCTGTCAAAAAAAATAATAATAATAATAAAAAAAGGAAGACACTAGTTTTAAAAAAGTCACTGAGAAAGCTACTGGAATTTTTACTATTTTGTTGTATCCTCATGAAAATATTTATCTGTAATCACAGAGTGTTTAAAAAAAATTGTGTTTCCTGTTTTTCCAGTTACACTGTTTCAATGCAATCTCTTGGATCTCAATGTTTCCCTTAGAATTATCACAACTTTGGCACATTCTGCTCAGCTGGACATGTAACACAGAGATTTCACCACTAAAATAAAGCTGTCAAGTATTTTTAGTAATATTTATTCTGAATTTAGAATTACTCCCCAAAAGTTAACTACTAGATACAGAGACATTCCTCCATCTATAAAAATGTTAATTGTAGAAAACTTGGAAAACATTCATTTTCAGACACAATCTGGAGAACTATGAACATTTTGGATTATTTCCTTCTAATCCGTGGTCAGGAATGCTTTTAAGGACTGTCATGTAGTATGATAGTTTTCCAAAAGGATTGAAGTAAGCTCCATCCCCATCAGCCCCAGCGTAGAAAGCTTGGTTATCTACAGGTAAAAACACTATCTCCACGAGCCATGCAACACTGCTAGAGCATAATGACTCGTTATAGCTGGGGCTCTTCAGTTCTCAACTGAACTGCTCTTTTAAAAACAAGGTACCTTTAAGTTAAAAAAAAAAAAAAACCTACCCCATTTTACAATGTTATCGATTCCTTTCACCATCACGTTATCAAGTTTTGTACACTGTATGTCATTTTATAACAAATGAACAATCATCACATGTTTTCTACACTGGTAAGTTTAGGAGGCAGAAAGACAGATTTGCATTTAGGTTCTGACACTTATCAGCTGCCTGCTTTACAGAGTTTTAAGGAAAAAATTAATAAAAATAAAACAGGATTACACAGTATACCTTTCAGTAGTTAAAGGAATTTTAATTTCCAGTTTTCAATATTTATCTTTTCATAAGACTGTATGACCAGATTGTTTTTTCAAAAGATTAAATTTTACAAAAGAATTTTAATAGCAAAACCAGTTACAGGGTAATACTGAGCTACTGAGACCTAACAATACCTTGGTGAGTATGACTAATGATTTAGATTTAGATTGTTGGTGGCCACTCCAACTTTCTCAATTTGTAGTAATTTTTTTGTCCCCAGGGTACACAAAAGTAGCCATAAATCAGCATGATTCAATGTTCATTTTTAGTGAAGACATATCTTTGGGAAACCTTAGTAGTGAATTGGCTTCAAGTTCCTAAGTGGAAATAACAAGTATTCTGAAATGTGAGATTAAGATGGAAAAGCAAACAGATCTTTGATTTAAATTTAATGAAGGTAAATGTTACCTTTTACAATTTTCATAGTAGACACAACTGTAACTGAAAGTGATGAAAATCAGATTTTACAATACTGAAGTACCCAAATTCCTCAAGTATCATGGGAATTTTAAAAAAATCACTTTTTAAAAATTCCAACCATTTCTGGAAGCAAGTATTTCTGTTGAGTTTTCCACTCTAGAAGGTTATTTCTTTCAGGATCTTTCTTTCTTTCTTTCTTTCTTTCTTTCTTTCTTTCTTTCTTTCTTTCCTTTCTTTCTCTCTCTCTCTCTCTCTCTCTCTCTCTCTCTCTCTCTCTCTCTCTCTTTCTTTCTTTCTTTTTGACAGGCAGAGTTAGACAGTGAAAGAGAGAGAGAAAAAGGTCTTCCTTCTGTTGGTTCACCCCCCAAATGGCTGCTACAGCCAGTGCGCTGCGCCAATCCGAAGCCAGGAGCCAGGTGCTTCTCCTGGTCTCCCATGGGGTGCAGGACCCAAGCACTTGGGCCATCCTCCACTGCACTCCCGGGCCACAGCAGAGAGCTGGACTGGAAGAGGAGCAAACGGGACAGAACTGGCACCCCAACCTGGACTAGAACCCGGAGTGCCAGCGCCGCAAGGCGGAGGATTAGCCTAGTGAGTGCAGATCTTCCTTTCTATCCCTGAAGGACCCTTACGAGGAGAGGCACCGGGCCCTGCGACAGCCCTGGGCCCCACGCCCTCTCGTCCGGCGGCCCGCGGGCAGTGGCAGCGTCGTCCCAGCCCACACTGACCCCGTGTGTGGCGGGGCCACTCTGCAGTGGTGGGGCCGCCTCACCCCCAGGTCCTCGTCGGGGCTCCGCGGCCGCGGGTTGCCGCGGCAACGCTCGGCTCCGCATGATCGTGGAGTCTGTGCGGGCCCAGCAGCCCACAGACCAGACTCCTCGCCCTCGGCCGGCGGCCGAGGGATCTCCCCGCCCCGAGTCGTCCTCAGGACGCCCCGGCCGCGGGTGATCGTTGGGTCTCCTCAGGGCGCCCAACAAGGCCACAGGCGCTGGTGCGAAGGGACCGCGCCCGGAGCGGAGCCGCCCCGCCCCTTCGGGAAGCCTCTGAGCATGCCCAGAGGGGAGCTGCCCCTCCCTTCTCTGGATGAACTCTAGGTGAACCCGGAGCAGAACTGCCCCTCCCTTCAGAGAGTTTCTGGGAGCGCTCTTATGACGTCACTGCGACCGGCCAATCCTGTGCCACCTCAGCACTCTCCCTCAGCACTCTCCCTCAGCATTCTCCGTCAGCACCCCCCCCACATGCTAATGGACCCTCTGAGCTGACCAATCCTGTAACACCACAGCATTCCCCGCCTAAGAATATGCTAATCTGTTGCCTATATAAGCTGTGTGAAACTGCTGCTCAGGGCTCTTCACTGCCTGAGGTGGAGGCCCGTTTGCGCAAACGTTCAATAAATACCTCATGTTTTTTTGCATCAACTCGTCTGGAGTCTGGATCTTTGGGCGTCCTCCCGAGCAAGTGGACATCTCTGTAGCTGAGAGGTCCAACATCCCCATGTTCTGAAATTTCCTGAATGGGTTTTTAGAAGTCTATATTTCGGGGCTGGCGCTATGGTGTAGCAGGTAAAGTTGCTGCCTGCAGCTGGGGGCATCCCAAAAGGGCACTGATTTGAGCCTCAGCTGCTGCAATTCTGAATCCAGCTCCGCTATGGCCTGGGAGAGCAGTAGAAGATGGCCCAAGTCCTTGGCCCCTGCACCCATGTGGGAGACCTGGAAGAAGCTCCTGGCTCCTGGGTTCAGATCAGCTCAGCTCTGGCTGTTACAGCCATTTAGGGAGCGAACCAGCAGATGGAAGACCTCTCTCTCTCTCTGCCTCTGCTTCTCTATTGCTCTGCCTTTCAAATAAATAAATAAATCTTAAAAAAAAAAAAAAAGTCTATCCTGCTATGTACTTTGTGTGTCCTGGCAAATTAGAGACTCACTCAGCTCAAAAAAATTCCCTGCTGAATGTAATCTCCACTTTCTGGAACTACCAATTCAGATACTGGGGCCTCTGTACACTCCATTTATTTTACTCTATCTTGTCTCATTTTCTATCTCATGTAGTGTTTTCTTTCTTTTTATAGCTGAATAATATTCCATTATACGGATATGCCAGATTTACCCATATATCAATTTATGGGCTTTTGATTATCATGAATCATGCTTCTGTGAACATCCTAGAAGCAGCATGCGTGATCATGTTTACAGCAGCACTGTAATAGTCAAAAGCTGGAATCAACTACATGTCTAACAACAGAAGACTAGGTAAGTATGTTTGATACAATGAAATATTCCCAACAGTGAGACAGAATGCATCTGGATGAATAACTTCCACAAACATGAGATGGAGTAAAATAGCAAACTGCAAGATTTAGAAACATACAAATCTGTTGCTTGGGAATGGGTAACATATTTAAAATGTAAAGAATTAAAAAAAAAAAGACTTACTAATCTACAGGGGAACTGTAATATAAGGAGGGGTACACATGGGCATTAGATATAAGGCAATTTATTTTTAAGGTGGAGCTACTTAAGTGCCTATATTATCCTTTTTCTTTTTGGGTATCTGAAATTTCTTATTTTAAAAGTATTTGCTAAGATAGTTTTCAGGTTCAGGTAGAATCTAGCACATGCCTGGCTTAAGGTTTCACACTTGGGTATCTTAGGGATCATACTCAAGTTATCACAAGAAGTGACTTTGTACTCTGTAAGGTTAATTATGCAGTTATTATAAAATGAAAATGGGAGAATTCAACTGTATATTTTAGCTTATGAACAAATTTGTACACATGAAAAAACATTTTCATTACTTTATTTTATGGAGAATTAAAAGTTCAATAAATGAAAAATATAGATAATTTGAATAGCAAACAAGCTTGATCTAAATTGATGTATTTCACATAACATCAAAGTTTCTAGATATTTAAGTAAAGCAGGAAATGAGGAGGAAAAAGGTCATCACTTTATTGTTAGTGTGAAACAAATGAATTTAATTTGTAATCAACAGAAGCAGTTAAGTTTGGCATGTCTTCAAGGAAAGCTCCCTAACAGGGACCAACATCGTGGGATGGCGGGTAAAGTGCTGCCTAGGATGCCACCATCTCTTACAGGTGCTGTTCATGCCCTGGCAGCTCCGCTTCTGATCCAGCTCCCTGCTAATAGCCTGGGAAAAGCAGTGGAAGAAGGCCTAAGTGCTTGGGCCCCTGCCACCCATGTGGGAAACCCAAATGAAGCTCCTGGCTTCATCCTGGCCTAGCACTAGCCACTGTAGCCATATGGGAAATGAACAAGCGGATGCAAGACTGAGCCTCCTCCCACCACGTAACTCTTTGAAATAAATAAATCTTTAAGAAAAAAATAGACAAGATAAATCTTAAAAAAAAAAAAAAAAGAAAGCACTACAATATACATCATTAAAATGAAAAAGACAGGCAAGTGTTTAGTTTACTGGTTAAGAGATGACTGTGCTCCATACTGGAGTGCTTGGATCCAATACCTGGCTCTGGCTCCTGACTCCAGAGAGTCAGACCTTGGGAGGCAGTGGTGATGGCTCAAGTCACTGGGTCCCTGCAACCCATGTGGAAGACCCAGACTAACTTCCCAGCTCCAGGCTTCAGGTCAACTCAATCCTGACCATTGTGGGCATTTGGAGAGTGAACTCGTGGGTGAAAGCTTTCTCTGTTTCTCTCTCAATAATTTTTTTAAGGCCGGCGCCGTGGCTCAACAGGCTAATCCTCCGCCTTGCGGCACCGGCACACCGGGTTCTAGTCCTGGTCGGGGCACCGGATTCTGTCCCGGTTGCCCCTCTTCCAGGCCAGCCCTCTGCTGTGGCCCGGGAGTGCAGTGGAGGATGGCCCAGGTGCTTGGGCCCTGCACCCCATGGGGAGACCAGGAAAAGCACCTGGCTCCTGGCTCCTGCCATCAGACGAGCGCGGTGCGCCGGCCGCAGCGTGCCAACCGCGGCGGCCATTGGAGGGTGAACCAACGGCAAAAGGAAGACCTTTCTCTCTGTCTCTCTCTCTCACTGTCCACTCTGCCTGTAAAAAAAAAAAAATTTTTTTTTTAAGTAAAAAAGAAAAAATGGTTGAATAGTATAGTATGATTCACTTACCATATTTTTCTTAAAAATAAAGTATGTCTGTGCATGTATTCATATATAAACACAATGGAAGATTTTAAGGACACAAACAACTGTTAACAGGGGTCCCTTTTTGGAAAAAGTAAAGCATAAGAATGTGGGAGAATACAAAGCAAGTATCCTATTTATCCTTTTAAATACAATTCCACAATTTTTCTCATAAGAACTACTTCTCACCCTGCACCGCAGCTCAACAGGCTAATCCTCCGCCTGCGGCACACCGGGTTCTAGTCCCGGTTGCTCCTCTTCCTGTCCAGCTCTCTGCTGTGGAGGATGGCCCAAGTCTTTGGGCCCTGCAGCCACATGGGAGACCAGGAAAAGCACCTGACTCCTGGCTTCAGGTCAGTGCAGTGCAGCGGCCGCAGCGGCCATTAGGGGGGTGAATCAACAGAAAAGGAAAACTTTTCTGCCTGTCTCTCTCACTGTCCACTCTGCCTGTCAAAAAAAAAAAAAAAAAAAAAAAAAAAAAAAAGAAGAAGAAGAAGAAGAAGAAGAACTACTTCTCATTCAAAAAATAAACACATTTTTAAAAATTACAACTTGTTGGATTGGAAAGATTTCAGAGACTAGACTGCTACTCTCATAGAGCTGTATCTTCTGCTTGGCGTCATTTCCTTCAGGAACTGCCTCTCTACAAGCTGGCAAAGCGGCCAACCACATGGCCCCACTCAACTCATGCCCCAACAGGATCAGGCAGAGCCTCTCTAGGGGCAGAAGACAAATGCTGAGAGAAGCTCTATTTCTGAAAGCTTAAGCAATAGGGACCATGAGCTGGTAGATGAGATAACTGCTGCCAAGCAGGGAGAGAAAATGTCCTAAAATTAAGTTAAAATACAAGAAAACAGAACTAAGATTTTTTAAGCTAGAAGTGGAGAATGACAGGCAAATCTTAAATGATGCTCATTTCCAAAAATAGTAAGCTGCTCTGAAAATGAGCAGTTGGGGAAGGCGTTTGGTAGAAGTGAGGTCTCTGCCACCCATGAGGGAGACCCAGACTGAATCCCAAGCTCCTGGATTCAGGCTGACCCAGCCCTGGTGTTGCAGGCATATGTGGAAGAAGACCTTTCTCTCTCTCTGTCACTGCGTAACTCTGTCAAATATACATACATACATACATCTAACTAAAGCACAGAGATAGCTGAGATGCAAAGTTGATTTTTCCCCCCATTTTTATATGAGAGGCAGAAAGCAAAACAGGAACACAGGTGGAGACTTTCATTTCATGGTTCACTATCCAGATGTCTGTAAGAGACCAGGTTAGGGCTGGCTGAAGCCACGAGCCAGGAACTCAATTTCTATCTCCTGTGGAGTGGGCAGGGAACCAAGCACTTGAGCCATCAACTGCTGCCTCCTAGAGTGTATATACAGCATCAGCTGGGTAGGCAGCAGAGCAGCCAGGACCTGAACCAGGCACTCCAATACAGGATATGGGCATCGCACGTGGGGAAGGAACTGCCACACTACGCACCTACCGCTTCGCCATTTACGCTGGCAGTCCTTCAACTTCTGACTGCTGGCTGCCTAGAGCCAGCATGGGGAGAGGGAAAATTGAATGCAAAAGGATACACACACCAAAGTTTCTGGAGTGATGAAAAAGTTCAGGGCCAGCACTGTGGTATAGTGGGTAAAGCCGCTGCCTGCAGTGCCAGCAGCCCACATGGATGCCGGTTTGAGACCCAGCTGCTCCACTTCTGATCCAGCTCTCTGCTATGACCTGGGAAAGCAGTAGAGGATGGCCCAAGTCCTTGGGCCCCTGCACCCGCGTGGGAGACACGGAAGAGGCTCCTGGATCCTGGCTTCAGATCAGATCAGCTCAGCTCTGGCCGTGGCAGTCATTTAGGAAGTAAACCAGTGGATGGAAGACCTCTCTCTCTCTCTGCCTCTCCTTCTCTCTGTGTGTGTAACTCTGACATTCAAATAAATAAATCTATCTTTTTAAAAAGAGTTCTAGCTTTGACTAGGGTGCTGGTTACATGAATGAATATATTTGTCAAAATACAAATGAACTGCACTCTTAAAGTAACTTCATTTTATTGTTCATAAATTTTGCCTCAACAGAAGTAATTTTAAATAACATACATTATTTCCCTACCTATTCCCCAAGCAGAAATTAAAAGCTTTTTGTTTTATCCAAAGCCAAAGATTAAAGTATTCTCCTCTCTTACTGAGTATTCTTGCCATCAGGCCAATAATGGCAAACCAATAACAGCTCTTCATAAGGAAAGGTCCTGGAATAGAGCCAAGGACAATAAGAAAGGCAATCATTGCAGCAATAATGGGGACAAGCACTTAATTTGCAAGGAACTCCTGGGAGAGTACAAACAATGGAACTCTGTAAGACCAGTGAGAGCAAAAATAGCAGTCCGCTTAAGACCTGCAAAATGCACACCTTCAGAAGGATCCATCACAGAACAAGTTTTCATAATCTTATTCGAAACATTCATGTTGGAAACTGAGTTTGTATTCCTTTTAATAAAATCTATTTGAAAAACTTCCTACACCTAATAATTAAAAACAAAAAATCTAAAATTTACTTTAGTGTCTTTTGGTCACTTGGAATCCCCTTGAATCCCCAGATGAATTTAAGTAGCCACAATTCAAAAAGTGATACAGGGTCCGGAGCTGTGGTGTAGCGGGTAAAGTTGCCGCCTGCAGGGCTGGCATTCCATATGGGTGCCGGTCCAATTCCTGGCTGCTCCACTTCCAATCCAGCTCTCTGCTATGGCCTGGGAAGCAGTGGAAGATGGCCCAAGTCTTTGGGCCCCTGTATCCATGAAGGAGACCCGAAAGAAACTCCTGGCTTTGGATTGGCAAAGCTCCAGCTGCAGCCATCTGGGGAGTGAACCAGCGGATGGAAGACCTCTCTCTTTCTCAGCCTCTCTGCCTTTCAAATAAATAAATCTTAAAAAAAAAAAAAAAAAAGCCTGATACATACATATGGACTTTAAAGGTAAACTAAGCTTTATTAGTTAACTAAAACGATTTTGTCATTTAGCTTAATCTTTAGATTGAATAAAAAAGGCTGAGATGATCAGCATTTAGACGGCTAATTACTTATTTTTGAATAGGAAATGCATATACAACAGAATCTTAAAAGCAGTACAGAAAGATTCTGTGGAAGAAACTGCTCCATGACTCCATTCTCCCTTTCCGCCACGGTAGTAACATCTTTAAGTGGGGCACATGAACACCAGTCCACAATGCCCAGGCTCTCTTGCAGGCATCCACAGCCATGTGATGAATAAGAGGGAAAACAACTGACACTGGGCACCTTTTCTTCTAACACTTAGTACACTGATACAACCTCATCTCTGAGGAAAAAAAGATCCTGGTTCTTGACATTTCAAGGGCCAGAGTCACTATACACAGCTCAGGACATCCCCAGAGTTTGACACTGAGAAGAAATAAACTTCTATCTCCTTTAAGCCACTATTACTTTGGTTTATTTGTTATATACTCTAAAAATTAAGCCTCCCATTCCAGTTTACCAATCTCTTATTTTCCTTTCCTCAAAGAGACCACAGCCAGTTTCTTTTATATCATCCCATAAAGGAATATAAACGGATGTCTCTCTATATATTGTTTAAGCAACAGCTAGCAACAAAAACAATGTTCAAATGCATTTCTTACATACTGATATCACAAACTGAATTCTTAAAAGAGGTGAGGGAAGGATGTATCTTAATTTTTAGAAATAGTTTATTCTATGTGGATACTTCCTTCCAATGTTGTGGCAAACAAGTACTATGAATGACCCTGTATTTGTATTTCTGAAACACATGTGCACGTACATCAGTGTAACAAATTCCTATAAAAAAATGCCGGAAAAAGCATATGTACAATTGACTTTCTGATACATATTGCTAAGCTGTCCTTCATAAAAGGTATGCCAATGTATCCTATTAGCAATGTATGACCATTTCCTTCTCAACTTGACAGAAAAATACAGAATTTCAAAGTATGGTAAAAGCCCTATAATTCAAAGCAATCACACTGGTAGTTGTGTTAAGTGAAAATGCTGGTTAAAGGAAGGATCATAAAAATTATGCATGTTTTAACTATTTATTATAACCAAAACAAGATACATGAATGGGCCATTTCTTTCCATAGGCAATACGGATTCATGTTCCTAGTTTAACTTCCTCGCATTATTCATACACTTGTTTAATGTATCAACTATAATTTCCAGTTGGGGTTTAAGTAGAGTAAGAACTTGAAAATACCTAGGAATCCATAAAGAAAGATTGAAAAAAATTCTAAGAATTCTTATGAAATGATTCCCAGGACACACTGTTTAAGGAGAAAAAAAAACTCACTGCGCAAAAGAATGTATACACAGAATTCTTTCTACCTTATGCATAAGATGGAGAAATAATACACAATTGTTATTATTGAAAAAGGACAAATCAGAAATAAACAAAATGGTGACCTTTAGGGAGTGAATAGGAAAAGGGTAAAGGGGATAAAGAAGACCTCTTAAACCATGTACATTAGAAATATTTATTTATTTATTTAAGAGGCAGAGACAGACAGACAGAACATTCATATGCTGGTTTACTCCCCAAATGCCATCAACAGCCAGAATGGGGTCAGGACAATGCTGGCAGCTGGGAGCCAGGACCTCAATCCAGTTTCCCACATGGTGGCAGGGGCCCCAGCTTCTTGAGAAATACTACCCACTGCCTCCTACCAGGTACATTAGTAGGAAGCTGGAGTTGGGAGTGGAATTGTACTCAAACCTGTGCATCCAATTGACTGGCTCATTGTCAAGCCAACCTCTTGCCCTGGTATACCTTTTAATAAAATAAAAGAAATAATGAGAAAAGCAAATCCTAAAATCAAAAGGCAAAAAGACAACAACAACAACAACACACCCTGAATGAATATCAAATAAGCACCAAAAATTAATTCTGGACACAGTTCTCTGACTGTGTACCCCCAGGGGGATATATCCTGAGGACTTAAAGAACAACAAAGAAACCTTGAACTTATTAAATTTGCTGTTTATATTGCTATGTGATCTTGAAACTATTTTGTGGATACTACAGGAAAGGAAAAGGAATATAGAGATGTTATTGAGGACCAGGAAAAAAAATGGAATGGGGGAAGGTGAAGAAAACTTATGTGTTAAGTAGAAATAGTATGAACTACATATAGGTGAGGTGTGGGGAGAAGGAAATGGATTTATCCTCTAGGCCTACTGAAAGGGCCCAGAGCATTGGGCCGTAGGAGGTAAAGCACTGCCTGTAGTGCCAGCATCCCATATGGGAGGGAGTCAGTTCTAGTCCTGGCTGCTCTACTTCCGATCCAACTTTCTGTTATGGCCTAGAAAAGCAGTGGAAAATGGTCCAAGTCCTTGGGCCCCTGAACTCCCACACGGGAGACCTGGAAGAGGCTCCTGATAGGCTCAGCTCTACCCGTTGTGGCTATCTGGGGAGTGAACCAGCAGATGGAAGACCTCTCTCTCTTTCCCCTTTCCCCCTCTCCCTCTCCCTGCCTCTGCCTCTCTGTAATAGTGCATTTCAAATAAATAAATAAATAAATCTTTAAAAAAAAGGGGGGGAGGGGACAGAAACAATGGAATCCTAGCAGCAATGAGCAAATCTAGCACCCAGACAGATGTTGGTTTACAAACACCTCCTAAAAAACAAGGAAGCTTGGAGTCGGCGCCATGGTGCAGGTTAATCCTCTTCCTGCGACACCAGCATCCCATATGGGCATGGTTCTAGTCCCAGCTGCTCCTCTTCCAATCCAGCTCTCTGTTGTGGCCTGGGAAAGCAGTAGAACATGGCCCAAGCATGCACCCACATGGGAGACCAGGAAGAAGCACCTGGCTCCTGGCTTTGGAGCAGCTCCAGCCATTGCGGCCATTTGAGGAGTGAACCAAAGGAAGGAAGAAATTTTCTCTGTCTCTCCCTCTCACTGTCTGTATCTCTAACTCTCAAATAAATAAATATAATCTTTAAAAAAAAAAAAAAACACAAGGGAGCTCTTTGGAGAGATAGGTGGTTACAGTAGTTACAGTTTGCAGCAGGGAAAACATGGAGATCCTGCAATAACTCCTTGCACTAAAGAGTTCAAAGGCAAAGAAAACAGAATCAAATGTAATGCTTGAATTCTACTACATACTGGATCCAATAAAAAAGAAATTTTAAAACACATAATTCAGACAATAGGACAAATCAAACTATGCTCTAGATATTGAAAAATGATCATTTTCTTAGTTATGAGAGTGGTATTGTGGCTGTAAAGAAAATGCCACTCTTAGAAGATACATGCTGAAGTATTTAGGGTGATATGCCATGGTCTCTGCAACTCTCAAATGGTTCTGCAACAAAATAACTATGTAGACAGTTTGGAAGCAACCTAATGATCACCAACAGGTAAAGAGATAAATTATGATATATCCTCACACTAAAACACAGTAATCCCCCCTTATCCATGGTTTCAGTTTCCCAGAATCAACCAAAGACAACATTAAGGGGAAAATTCCAGAATAAGCAATTCATAAGTTTTAAATGGTACGCCATTCTGAGTAGTTATGATACAAATGCCTAAATCATTCACCTTTTTGTTTTTTTTTGACAGGTAGAATTATAGACAGAGAGAGAGAGAGAGAGAGAGAGAGACAGAGACAGAGACAGAGAGAAAGGTCTTCCTTCTGTTGGTTCACCCCCCATATGGCCGCTACAGACGGCGCTGAGCCGATCTGAAGCCAGGAGCCAGGTGCTTCCTCCTGTTCTCCCATGCAGGTGCAGGGCCCAAGCACCTAGGCCATCTCCACTGCCTTCCCGGGCCACAGCAGAGAGCAGGACTGGGAGAGGAGCAACCAGGACTAGAACCTGGCACCCATATGGGATGCTGGTGCCGCAGGCACAGGATTAACCAAGTGAGCCACAGCACTGGCCCCTAAATCATTCATCTTGATTCTCTTCATCATGTAAGCATTGCATTGTCTGTCATCACCAAAAAAAGGTGGTAGATACAGTATAAGATATTTGAGAAAGCAACAAGATAACATTTAATTTTTATTACAGTATAATTCTTCTATTTTATCATTTGCTATTGTTTTTAATCGATTTCTATTGTTAATCTGGTACTGTGCCTAATTTATAAATTAAACTTTGGAGGCCCGAGGCTGTGGCATAGTGGGTAAAGCCACCGTCTGCAGTGCCAGCATCCCATATGGGTGCCGGTTCAGGCCCCGCTGCTCCACTTCTAATCCAGCTCTCTGCTAATGCACCTGGGAAAGCAGAAGAAGATGGCCCAAGTCCTTGGGCCCCTGCACCCACGTGGGAGACCCAGAAGAAGCTCCTGGCTTCAGAGAGGCGCAGCTCTGGCTGTTGCGGCCAAGTGGGAAGTGAACCAGCAGATGGAAGACCTCTCTGTCTACTTCTCCTTCTCTATGTAACTCTGACTTTCAAATAAATAAATAAATCTTTAAAAAAAATTAAACTTTGTTGTAAGCATGCAGATATAGGAAAAAAAATGTTTGCTACTATCTGTAGATTCAGGCATCCACTATGGATCCTGGAACACATCACCCATAGATAAGAAGCTACTACTATACTATGCAGCAATAAAAAGAAATAAGCTATTGGTACACACAAAACACGTTAGCATCTCAAAATCAGTATGTTGAATGAAATACGTCACACAGGAAAGAAATCCTGGGAGTTAAATTTATATAAAATTTTATAAAACACAAACCAATCTGTAGTGTCACAAAGCAGATAAGTCATTGTGTGAGGCCAGAGGTGTGGGAAGAGATGGATTGCCAAGAGCATGAGGACACCTCTGGGAACTTTCTGGACTTTGACTATGGCAGTTGTTTCATGGGTGCATCATCAAACTGTGCACATTAAACGTATACAGAGAGATGAAAGAAAATATGGTAAAGCATTAGCAATTGTGAATAAAGGAAAATTATAGTTACTATCCTTATACTTTTCAAATTTCTTGTACACTTTTTTTCAAAATAAAAAAGCTGAGTGTGAGAAAAGACAATTACAAAGAGACAAAAATGATCCCCAAACATGAAAAAAAGTTCAAAGTCATTAAGTAAAGGTAAACTAAAATATTAAGAGTTTTTTTAAATTTTACTTATCAGAGTTCCAAAAATTATTAACATTCTACTGGTGAAGCTGCTGGAAATATGGACTCTGCTATGATGGCTCATGAGAACGCAAATAGCACAATCCCTCAAATAGCACAATCTCACTGGAAGAAAAGCTGGCAATACTTAAGATATAAATCTGCTTGCTTTTCAACTCGGTGGTCCCACTTCTAGGACTCTACCCTAAATTAGATACACCTACAACAATTTGAAGATACATTTGCACAAGTCTGTTCATTGCAGCAGTTTATAATTGCAAGATGTTGAAAACTGAAATGCCCACATGGGAGTGGCTGAATAAACTGTGATTCAGCTATACAGTGGAGCACTATGTAGCTGTAAAAACAACTAGGAAGTTCTTTATGAACTAAAATGAAGTAATATCCAGGACATATTGCTAAAATGGAAAAAAAACAAAGTGCAAAGGACTAGCTAAAGTGTGTTCCATTTCCCGTAAGAGGAAGATATAGGAAAAGACATGTACCCATTCATCTGTGCAAAAAGGTCAGGATAATCTGGGAATTAAACAATAGGTGAGTGGAAAAAGGGTATGGGAGGAAGGGGAGAAAGGAATCTGAGTAACAGATGAGGAGTGCGCATCCTTTGTAAATATGACTCCTCAACTAAACTAGTAAAACCAACCAGACACTAAAACCCAAACGGGAATGCAACCACTAGCAAATGAATCTAACCATATGCTAAATGATTATCACATTTTCAGTATGGGTTGAAGGTTTTTTTTCCCCTACTTTGATTTTCCTTAAGGGTTCTGTTTTTGTTTAATTTTCATTTATTTATTTAAGAGACAGAGAGAGCTCCCATCCATGGTTTACTCTCCAAATGCCAACAACAGCTGAGGCTGGGACAGAGCTACAGCTGGAAGCCAGGAAGGCAATCTAGGTCTCCATGGGGGTGGCAGGCACCTAGTCACTTGAGCAGTCACTGCTGCATCAGTGTCTGACTGGCAGGAAAGCAGAGTTGGGAGCCAGAGCGTGAATCAAACGCAGAACCTCCACAGTGAGATGTGGGCATCGTAACCTCTGGGCTAACCAACTGCTTATTACCCTAAGTTTTTTTTTCCTTTGGAAGCATGTTTATATATTTTGTCAGAACCTTACATGATAAAATATAATAAATTTTATAATCTTAATGGTACTAAATTCTCATGTATTTAATTCTTTCTGGATTCTCTATCTTGTTCTACTACTGTATCTACTCAAGGGTAACAATTTTTATTATTTTAACTTCATAGCCACTTTAATATCTGGTAGGACAGTCTCATCCTATCTTTATTATTATAGTTTTTTCAGAATTTTCTTGACTTACTTCATTTCCATTTTTTTCCCAAAAAAAAAATCTGTTTAGTTCTAAACATAATATGGATAGTGGAATGTGCAATTTATATGATTAATTCAGGGAGAACTCACAATTATCTAATTTAAACCTGAATCTTCCAGACCAGGGTCCATCTTCACACACTGAAATGTTCTGGATTACTTACTAATCACACACCCCACATCAGCACTGTTTTCTTTTGTTGTTGTTAAAAATATTTATTTAAAATATACAATTGTTGTCCATATCTAGTTGCACATAAATATATTAACATGTCTGTATAATTTTGGACTTAGAGTAAACTTGCTGCAGTGCTTTCTTAAAGCTAGCTTGCATTATACAAAGCAAATTCCTCTGTCAGTTCTTTCATAAAATAGTTCTATAAAAATGTATCATCTTTCTTAAAAGATGTATATCCAGCACTGTTTTCAAAAAACACAAATCAAGAGCTTCACTACAACCTTAATCACCACTTTCCAGTAGCACACTCACTATAAGGAAGCACACACACACACAAAAAAAGGGCTGAAGATTAATTAGCACAGGTTCTGCCACCTAAAATTTTCATCAGAAATAAAGCACTGAGATGTCACAGGAATCTCTAAAAGAAACCAGACTGGTTCCAGGGCTGGGGCAGGCATCATACAAGAACATGGATCATCATGTTATGGCAAAAAGTACAAAAATATTCAAAGAATGAAGGAGATACATCAAAAGGACAATAGCCAGATTTGAAAGAATTTGAGCACTGAAATCATGACAGCAATGGGTTAAAACTCTGAATAAAAAATGGCAGAATGAAAAAATACCATTTGAGTTCACGCCCCAATGACATGATCAAAGGTAACATCACCAATCCAGGGTCAGGCAGCATAAACCTCCTGCCAAAGACAATGCTAACGTGCACAAAACTCAAACTAAGAAATTCTTTACAAAATAAATGACCCATATTCTTTAAAACTATCAATATTAAGAAAGACAAAGGCAGACAACAAACTATTTTAGATTAAAGATATACAAGAACTAAATGCAATGCGTGAGTCTGCATTGGATACTGGACCAGAAAAAAAAAATTCCATTTTTTCTATAATGGCATTGGGACAACTGGCAATTTTAATAAGATCTGGAGTAATATTGTACTAATATTTTAATTTCTACTTAGATAACTATATTGTGGTTAAATGTGACCTTGTTCTAAGGTTAACATGTAAAGTATTTCAGGGTAAAGAGATGTGATATTAGCAACTTAAAAAAAAAAGATACACTTGGGTCATTTTCTGATGTTTGTCCAGGAGCATTAGCAGGGAGCCAGATCAGAAGTGGAGCAGCTGGGACTTGAGTGGGTATCCATATGGGATGCCAGTGCTGCACGTGGCAGCTTAACCCACTCAGCCACAATGCCATCCCCTGTAAACTAAGGCTTTTGAGGCACACATGTTTTTACTGTATAAGACTAAAACAACAACACAAAGAGTTACACAGAGTGGAGAGGCAGAGAGAGAGAGAAGTCTTCCTTCTGCTGGTTCACTCCCCAAATGGCCACAACGGCATAAGCTGTGCCAATCCTAAGCCAGGAGCCAGAAGCTTCTTCCAGTCTCCCACATGGGTGCAGGAGCCCAAGGACTTGGGCCATCTTCTACTGCTTTCCAGGCTATAGCAGAAAGCTGGATTGTAAGTGGAGCAGACGGGAGTAGAACCAGCGCCCATATGAGATGCTGGCACTGCAGGCAGCCGCTTTATCTGCTACGCCACAGCACCAGCCTCTGATCTTTTCTTAAAAAAGGCTTTCTTTTTTTTTTCCCCTTCAAAGATTATTTTATTTGAACTGGTGAACTGGTGCCCATATGGGATGCCGGCGCCTCAGGCCAGGGCATTAACCTGCGGTGCCACAGCGCCAGCCCCACAACACAAACTTTGTAGAGCCTGTTTATATTTTGATGACTCATTGCCTATACATTTATGATAAACAGCCACCAGATGGCACTTTATCTGTGATCTCCTAATCCCAGCAGCCTCGGCTTCCAAAGGCAGCATGCTTTTAGATTCAATTATTAAAAACCGCCAGCTGAACAAAGGAAATCCAAACATAAACTGGTAACCTTTCATAAAGCACAAATAGTAGACAATCACTATTTTCTTTCTTTTTTTTTTTTTAAGACTTTATTTATTTGAGAGGTAGAGTTACAGACAGTGAGAGGGAGAGACAGAGAGAAAGGTCTTCCTTCCCTTGGTTCACTCCCCAGATGGCCGCAACAGCTGGAGCTGCACCAATCCAAAGCCAGGAGCCAGGTGCTTTCTCCAAGTCTCCCATGTGGGTGCAGGGCCCAAGGACTTGGGCCATCTTCCACTGCTTTCCCAGGCCATAGCAGAGAACTGGAGAGGGGCAGCCAGGACCAGAACCAGTGCCCATATGGGATGCTGGCGCCACAGGTGGAGGATTAACCTACTGCGCCACAGCACCAGCCCCAACAGTCAGTATTTTCAAAATGGACTTTTCATAATGGCCTACAAGACCTTAGATGATCTGATTTTCCACTGTCCTCCAAACAGCATCTCCACACTAACATCCTCAGGTCTGTGTTAAAGGGTCATCTTTCCAAACAACTTCTCAGGGTCATGTTGTAGCATAATGGGTTAAGCCACTGCCTGCGCTGACATCGTCCCATATGGGTGCCAGTTTGAATTCTAGCTGCTCTACTTCCGATCCAGCTGCCTTCTAATGTGCGTGGGAAAGCAGTGGAAGGTGGCCCAAGTCTTTGGGCCCCTGCATCCATGTGAGACCACCATGAATCTCACCCATGTGAGACCACCATATGAGACCATGTAAGCTACTGACTCCTGGCTCTGGCCTGGCCTAGCCCAGGTTGTAGTAGCCATTTGGGGAGTGAACCAGTGGATGGAAGATCTTTGCCTCTCTGTGTTAACTGTGCCTTTCAAATAAATAAATAAATCTTTAAAACAAAACAACAATAAAAAACCTTCTCTGATCCTTCCTATGTAAAATAGCAGTCTATGCTCCATACCCCCTGGTGTTCCCCTTACCTTGTTCTTCAGGGCCTGGAATTTTATTTTCTTCCTCCCCACACTCCCAGAATGTAAGTTTCATGAGGGTAGAATATTTTGCTGACTGTCCTATCATAAGCTCCTAAAGCAGAGATATGCACAAAGCATTTCTCTTCAAGCTTCCAACTAGTCCTCCCCATGGACTCTGTGAAGCACTTAAGTGTTTTACACGGAAGCAGAGTCATCAGAGCAGCCCTACAAAATGAGTGCCTTAGAAAGATTTCCTTTGGCAAGAAGGATTGGTAAAATGTAGGACTGAAAAGCAAAGATGCAGGAGACAATGCAGAGGTAGAGGTAACAGCCAAGGTCCCTGGAGTCGGAAGACTGGGGTTTGATCCTGGTTCCACAGCTTAAAAGTAGAGCTCCATGCCATTGGAGGGTGAACCAACGGCAAAGGAAGACCTTTCTCTCTGTCTCTCTGTCTCTCTGTCTACTCTGCCTGTCAAAAAAAAAAAAAAAAAAAAAAAAAAAAACACAAAAACAAAAAAAGTAGAGCTCCATGCTTTGGAGCTGGGAAAAGGGAATTGAGACGGCAAAGTTCTATCTCACGGCCTCTCCAGGAGATACCTATTCTGTAATGTCAGGCTAAGCAAAGGGCTAGGGGATAATGAGCTTATGCTGTTTAAATAGGGTTTTGACATTTGAGAAAGAAGGTGAAGGACCCTGGAGTTTAATCTACAATGATTCAAATGGTGGTTCCACAAATAAGACTGAAATTCAAGAGAAGGAACTGGTTTGAAAACCATGTGTTTTGGGTCTTAGGAATGCTTTAGCTGCAGTTTCAAAAGACAGACTTCTTAGAAGCTGACTCAAAGAAGCACCTTTGAAACTTTAGTTTACTTACATGTAAACTTAAGTTTTCTTTCTGCTTTGGGGGATGGGGAATCGTAGGATCTCCTAAAGCAGACAATTGTCTTCAGCGGCTCATGCGATGGGTTTAAATATGACCCTCCCCAAGATATCTTGGGATCCTAACAGCCAATCAAACAAAAATGAGGTTATTAGGAGAAGCCCTAACCCAGTATGAATGGTGGCCTTATCAAAAGGGGCAATTTGGAGACAGGAAAAGACATCAAAAGGACCTATGTCGAAAAGACAATGTGAAGATGAAGACTCACAAGGAGAATATGGCCATCTACAATACAAGGAAAGAGGCCTTAAATATTTTCCCCTCACAGGGCTGGCGCTGTGGCACAAAGGGTTAACGCCCTGGCCTGAAGTGCCACTAACCCAAATGGCCGCCAGTTCAAGACCCGGCTGCTCCACTTCAGATCCAGCTCTCTGCTTGGCCTGGGAAAGCAACAGAAGATGGCCCAAGTCCTTGGGCCCCTGTACCTGCGTGGAAGACTTGGAAGAAGCTCCTGGCCCCTGGCTTCAGATCGGTGCAGCTCCAGCTGTTGCAGCCAACTAAAGAGTGAACCATCGGATGGAAGACCTCTCTCTCTCTCTCTCTCTCTCTCTCTCTGCCTCTTCTCTCTCTGTGTAACTCTGACTTTCAAATAAATAAATAATCTTCACAAAAAAATTTTTCCCTCAGTCTTCTAAAACCAAGATGCTGATTTCAGACTTCTAGCTTCCAAAACAGAGACAACCATTTTCTGTTGCTGAAGCCACCCACTCTGTGGTGGTTTATTATGGCAGACTGTGGAGAATCATATTTGCATAGCTAAGAAATCATGAGCCCCTTGAGGAGGGGCTGACTGTGTCCTAGTTGTCCTGGTCTTCATTTCACAGTGCCGCATTTACTTATATTGATGCAAAGATTTAACAAGATGCTAATTTAAGTTCTAGCACCTACACGCAATGGAACTCAATAAATGCTAACTTTCTCCCACTACCTTTTCCATATATACTTTCCCTGATGTTTCCTTTTGTAAAGTGACATAATCCCTTACATTATCTAATTTTATCTGAATTTAACTTGGAAACTGTAATGAATATGTATGAAGACATATTCAAGTAGTCCTTTTTTTTTTTTAAAGATTTCATTTATTTATTTATTTAAGAGGTAGAGTTACAGACAGTGTGAGAGAGAAACAGAGAGAAAGGTCCTCCCTCTGTTGGTTCACCCCCCAAATGGCCGCCACAGCCGGAACTACGCCGATCCGAAGCCAGAAGCCAGGTGCCTCCTCCTGGTCTCCCACGCAGGTGCAGGAGCCCAAACACCTGGGCCATCCTCCACTGCCCTCCTGGGCCCTAGCAGAGAGCTGGACTGGAAGAGCAGCAGCCAGGACTAGAACCCGGTGCCCATATGGGATGCCGGCGTCTCAGGCAGAAGACTAGCCAAGTGACCCACGGCGCCAGCCCCCAAGTAGTCCGTTTCTCAATTCAAATTCTAACTGGAGGGGCAAGCGCTTGCTGTAGCGGTTAAGCAGCTGCTTGGAATGCCCACATCCTATATTGGATTGCCTGGTTCAAGCCTCAGCTACTCTGCTTTCGATTCAGCTTCCTGCTAATGCACTTCCTGGGAGGGCAACAGATGATGGCTCAAATACTTACACTGCTACTAACCACATGGGAGACCTGGATGGAGTTCTGGGCTCCACTGTGGCTTAGCCCAGTCATGGCTGTTGTAAACAGTTAGGAAGTAAACCAGCAGAAGGAAGATCTCGCTCTGCTTTTCAAATAAAAATGGAAATAGATATTAAGAAATTCTAAACTGGAGCTAGGGTTTTCCAGTATCAAAATTAAAATTTGGAGGACTGGTGCTTCAGCCTGCCACCTGTGATGTTAGCATCCCATATGGGTGCCAGCCTGTGTCTCAGTTGCTCTGCTTCCAATCTAGCTCCCCGCTAATGCTCCTGGGAAAGCAGCAGAGTCCTTGGGCCCCTGCACCCATGTGGGAGACCAGGAAGAATCTCCTGGCTTCTGTCTGGACCAGTCTTAGCCATTGCGGCTACTTGGGGAGTGAACAAGCAGAAAGAAGATAACTGATCTCTCTCTCTCTCTGTAACTCTGCCTTTCAGATAAAAAAAGTTTGAGTACTTAAGTTTACCAGGATTTATACACAAATAACTAAATATAATGGAGAGAGCATTGTGGCATACTTAAGCCACTGCTTGGTATGCCAGCATCACTTATCAAAGTGCTGGTTTGTGTCCTGGATGGCAGCCCAAGTATTTGGATTCCTATAACCCATGTGGGAGACCCAGATGGATTTCCAAGCTCCTGGTTTTCAACCCAGCCCAGCCCTATTTCAGGCTTTACTCTGGGGAGTAAAGCAGCATATGGAAGATTTCTGTCTCTCCCTGTCAATCTTTCAAATACATAAATCTTAAATAAATCAATTAATATAATCCATTTCTAGGGCCAGCGCTGTGGCTCAACAGGCTAATCCTCCGCCTTGCGGCGCCAGCACACTGGGTTCTAGTCCCGGTCGGGGCGCCTGATTTTGTCCCGGTTGCCCCTCTTCCAGGCCAGCTCTCTGCTGTGGCCAGGGAGTGCAGTGGAGGATGGCCCAAGTGCTTGGGCCCTGCACCCCATGGGAGACCAGGAAAAATCACCTAGCACCTGGCTCCTGCCATCAGATGAGCCGGTGCGCCAGCCGCAGCGCACCGGCTGCGGAGGCCATTGGAGGGTGAACCAACGGCAAAGGAAGACCTTTCTCTCTGTCTCTC